>JAWUZG010000138.1:327500-1064166 GCA_036785705.1 Acanthornis magna
TGGTCTGGTTGACAAGGTGGTGTTTGGTCATAGGTTGGACTCGAGGATCTCAGAGGTTTTACTAATCTAATTTGTTCTGTGATTCTGTGAGCCTCCTCTGGTACCCCATCAGTTCACAGGACCCCCAGATGGGGATGACAGTGGGTTCCTGACTCCTTTCCTGCTGCTCCCCTGCCAAGGTGCCGCTGGCCCTGAAGGCACAGGGATGGGCACTGAGGTCCCAGGGCCTTGGGAGGGTGTCTGCTTCAGCTCCTCGCTGCACTGCACAGAACATGTTCTCCCCAAGAGATCCAGAGGCTCAGGGCTGTACCCAGGCTGGGTCCAGAAGTTTTCCTTAGTCTGTGCAGTGACTGCAATAACAAATTCATTACGGTCGCTGCAGAGAATTGACTCACAAATTAAAGTGTCTGTCACGACCTTTCTGGGCCTCCAGGGACTTGCCTCCAGACTCAGATTATTGTGCTGCCACAGGTTAGTACCTTTTGTATTTAATCTTCTCCTCATTATCCCTTGCTTCCCCTGCACGCAGCACAGTGCGGGTTCCGGCACTGCCAAGCTGTCCTGACCACTGCATGGCACACACATCAATGGTGGGCATTCTCTATTTCTCACTATTTCCTCTGAGGATTGTCTCCCCAAAATGATTTTATTTTCATGCAGGGTGTCTCAAGCAACACAGTGGGACTTTGCTCCACAGAACAGCAAATGCCTTGGGCATTGCTTAGGTGCTTCCATGACAGAAAGAATAGTTCTTGCTCAAGAACTGCATGTTCTGTAATTTACCTTCTTTCTGTACACTACGGTCTCTCACTCTTGTAGTATTCAGTGCTGGCTGCCAAAAGAACAGGAGAAGATTTGGCAAAAAGAGCAGTACTGAAGGCACAAGTACAACCCAGAGTTACCAGGAGCCAAAAAGCTCAAGTTCCTTTGTCTAGAGGGTGTGTAGCAAAGCACTGAATCGATATGGACTGTTTCTCTTAAAGATCTACAGCTACTGTAAGAAAAAGGAGAGTTATTTTTGGAAAGTCTTTTATGAAGAGGTAGTGCTTTTTTTGGCTTTGGCATTAGGAATTTCGTTTTAATTCAGCCTGAATCCTGTGATGGGGTGAGTGAAGCTAAATGAGGTGGATGCCTTTTGAAAGAAAAAGCAGAACAGGGGCAGATGGTGAGGGGGAGAAAGTAAAAATAGGAAACATGAAACAAATATATTGTTAGAGATGCCATTTTTCTGTAGTAAAAATTGGTTTCTTGGTTTGATTTACTTCCTTTTTTTATGTTTTCTGCATGAAAGTTTTATTGCACGTTAGGTACCATAGAGCATAATTCAGTTGCTTTTTAAGATAAAAATTATTAATTATTTTTAGATATGATGATAACAGATAAAAAAAAGAAATTATGAAGCTCATGTGAAAGAATTTAAATGTGATGAATCATCCAACCTCAGCAGTGAACAATAAATGAGAGGGATTCTACTTTGATATTACTTGGATTACACTGCTCAAGGTGCAGTGAGAGTGCAACTCTTGACTTTGTTTTTCTTAAAACCTCTTAAAACAAAGTAGTTCCTCTGTTGTATCATGAAGGCCCAAACAACCAATAGCTCAGTTTGGAAGTAAGTGTGTTCTCTGAAAGCCTCCCCTTTAAACTGCCTATTTATCTTTTGTATTCTGTTCTTGAGGTGTTCTGAAAGCACTAAGGACTTAACACAAGCAAAGTCTTCTGCTGGAATGAATCACGTGGTGATAAACCTCGTGGTTTTCAGTTTTCAGCTTTATTCTTATTTCTATTTATTAAATAGTTGATTTGATTCTGTTTTGGGTTAGAAACAGACTGGTTACAAGATGAGAGATGGTCTTTGGGGGGCTGATTCATGTCACTTCTGTGCTGTGTCTTTTAATGGGGTGTCTATATCGCACTGGAACATGGAAATAAATGGCTTTGTGCCAGTGCCATAACGCTCTTTTTGTCTAGAAATAACACTTATGTAAGAAATGCAAAAAGCAAAGTGAAGACTCCCTGCAATAGGACATTATGAAGTCCAAAATATTAAGAGAGGTCTAAAAGGGATTCTGTTCCCGGGATGAAGGTCTTCCCACACCTGCTTAATGTAATGGTTTGGATTCACCCTCATCTTCCAAGTCCTTAAATCATGGATAATTGGAATCTGAGAGAACATCCAGTGAAAGGTCTGAGCTTCCCATGCAGTCTGGAAACACACTACTTGGCTAGATCAACTAGGTCTCAGCGTGGGTTTTATTCTGTTACACAGATACATTAATTACTATATGAAGAAGTTTGCATTGGCACTTCCAGGGAGTAGTTTCTCAATCCCATCTCACAAATACTCATAAAACACAAGATAATGGGGTACTCAAACATGCTGCTGGGTTAATTGATGGCTCTTGTAGCAACACAGGGCATTTTGAAATGAAAATTACACTTCAGGAAGCAAAGGGCTTCTGGGGTTTGTAAGGTGCATTATTGCCATGCTTACAGCGGGGAGCTAAACGAGAAGATGTTTGCTCTGGAAACTACTGAAGCACAGTGAAATATTCATCAGCAGAAAGGTGATAGTACAGCCAGGATTCTCAATTGATGGAAGAGAGTGAGTTGAAGTACTGTAGCTGCGAGACTGCTACACAAACCTCTCTCTCTATATATAAACTATATAAACCTCTGAAATTCCTTCCTGCGTGGCTGCAGTTTGGGACTGGGAGGAGGCAGCTTCTGCACCTGGTGCCCTGAGTTCCATGTCGATGCATTGGTGTGGAAAACAAACCTCAACCTGCAGTGGGCCTGGGGCATTGGCTTTGGAATTTCATTTCTGACTAGCAGCTGCTGCTTTGGGAGACACAATTCCTTGTACCAGGAATGCTGTTCATTTCAGGACCTGCATGAAACCGCTCAGGGGTAAAACATTCACCTTGCTGACACGGACGTCCAAGTGGTAAAACCAACATTAATGTAAATATTGGTGGCATTGAAAGCATTCCCTTGCTGTGTCTGTCACACAGACAGGATTAGCTCAAGCAGCTGAAATAAACACTGGCTGGCAGATCCTAATGAGATGAACAGGAAAAAAATCCTCACAAATATGGGAAATATACATTAACTTAACCGCTTTGAATCTTTTTCCTATGTAGTAATTAATTTTTGAGGACACCAACCTCTGTTTTTACATGCTATTTTTAACTTTACTAGCATGCATAACAGCAGTCACTTGCTTAACTTAGTTGGCATAAAAGGTAAGTTGCTGCATAAATGCTTTTGTTTCCAAATCGTTTCGTAGAAATTAATGTTGTTTGTACCCTCTTGTTTCTCCCAGAAGCTTTGTGGTTTCAAAATAAACAGGAACCTTAAGCACACAACAGGCTTTGGTATTAACACAGTTCTGTTCCTTGGAATGTGAATCTATTTATACAAACAATAACTATATTTGTGAAGGCAATCAGCAGAACTAAATGTGAAAAGCCTCTAAAATAGTCCTATTTACTTGGAAACAGTATAACCAAGTAGGTATTTTACAGAAATAATGGTGAATGATGAGAAATTATATTTAAATTAAATGGGTAAAGTGCAACGGATTATCTTTATATACATCTATCACTGAGAATTTGAGCTATTTTGAGCAAAACAATAATTAAGATACAATAATTCTTTTAAAATTTTCTTCTCTGTTAATTCATGCAGTAAAACGTACTATGAAAATCTGCTCACAGGCTAAAGCTGTAAATGATAAAAATGAAATAGATTTCAGGAAGTGATGGCTCTTCGCTTCTTTATTTTCAAGTTAGGTAAACGTTGGACAAGAAACAAAAAAAAATTTGTTTTGGTTATCAGCTGATTCAGAAAATGCAAATAAATACTTTTACAAGCCATCAGTCATCTACTAGTTCTTGAGCCAACTTGTTTTACTTGTTACTGCGACTACTAAAGCTTACAGTAGAAATGATAAAAAATAAGTTGGCAGGTGCGATTGTCCCTCTCTTGTTTAGATAAAATTATCCATAAATATTGCCAGCTAACTTGGTCTGAGTTTTTAGATATTTATTTTAAAACGTGGGCTGTGTCAGCAGGAGCGTGTGGAGGTGCCAAGGACCTGGGGGAATGCATTTCACTCTTAGAACACACTGTGACAACAGGGATTCCAAACTCTCATTGCATTTTCTCTCTCCGTGTCACTGATTTAGCATTTTAACAGGTCACACTTTAAACATTTTTTGCTCTCCAGGGGAAAATTCTAGTTTTGTCTCCGATTCTGGCCTTGCAGAAGGTGAGGTAACCACACAGTATTTTGAGAATTCTTCCTGGGAGTTGCTGCTTGGGAAAACAGTACACTTTTTATTGTGCATCACACACGTAATTGAAGTTTATTATTAAACAAATATTAAAAAATAGACTGGGTTACCTCTTTCTCTGGGTTTCAGTAATGTGCTGAGAACACTTTTTACCTGAGCACCACTGGCTGTTCCCTCCGGACGGGCCAGGAGTCACTACCCTGGTGGTAAGTTTTAACACTTAATTCCCCTTTTTTTAGCCATTTTCCTTCAAACCGGGCCCGGGCCCCGCCCCGCCCTCACGTGACCTGTGCGTCATCAGCGCGCGCCGCCGGTCACGTGCCTCTTGTTTATCTCGGTCACTGCCGGCGGTGGTGGCGCCGCGGTCGGTGAGGAACTGATCGGCCGACCGACCGACCGACCCACCGACCGCGACCGGCCCACCGACCGCGACCGACCCACCGACCGACCCACCGACAGCGACCGACCCACCGACCGACCCACCGACAGCGACCGGCCCACCGACCGCGACCGACCCACCGACCGACCCACCGACAGCGACCGGCCCACCGACCAGCCCGACCCACCGACCCCGACCGATCCCCCGACCGGCCCGCCGGCGCAGCGTGTGAGGGGCTGCGGGAAGCGGGAGGGGCAGCGGGGGCTCTGGGGGCGGTGGGGAAAGGGCATCCCCCTCAGGGGCGGTCTGAGGGTGTTGTCCCGCCTCGGGCGGTGTGAGGTGGGCTTGTCCTCCCTCAGGAGCGGCGTGAGTGGCTTGTCTCCCCTCAGGGGTGGCAGGAGGCGGGATGTGTGTGTGTGTGTGCGCGCGTCCGTGTTCCAGGAGCGGCGTGAGGCCGGAACGAATGTGTCCCCCTCAGGAGCGGTGTGAGGCGGCAATGTCCCTCCCCTCAGGAGCGGTGTGAGGCGGCAATGTCCCTCCCCTCAGGAGCGGTGTGAGGCGGCAATGTCCCTCCCCTCAGGAGCGGTGTGAGGCGGCAATGTCCCTCCCCTCAGGAGCGGTGTGAGGCGGCAATGTCCCTCCCCTCAGGAGTGGTGTGAGGCGGGAATGTCGTGTCCCCCGCTCAGGAGCGGTGTGAGGCGGCAATGTCTCCCCGCTCAGGAGCGGTGTGAGGAGCTGCCCCACAGCCCTTCACCGTGTTCCGCCTGGAAGCGGCCCCGTTCTCAGCCGCCCCGGGGGGGTGGGCGCGAGTCGGGAGCTGTCGGTGCGGGACTGCAGCCGGTGCTTGACTTCCGAGGAGCCAAAGGTGTTCGGCCATCAGTCCCCGCTGTGCTGGCTTGGGACGCTGAGGTACCACCTGTTGTTCTGAGCTGCCTCTCACTAAAGCCTCTCCTTTATTTCTAGGGTCACCATGTCCGTGCCAGCAAAGAGGTGTGGAAGGCCCCCAGTGTTGTCTTTTCTGGAAAAGAAAAAGAGAAAGCAAAGTCTTGATAGAAGAAGGGGGAAAACAAGGATTTATGTGGGAAATCACATTGACCGGTGGTTGACACTTAAGGAAAAGTTGGATTTCAGAAATGATGCAGAAGTTGCAGGGTTTTTACTGGACTTGTGAGTAAATTGTCACAATACTCTTCTGTTTGCTAATACCAAGTAAGTAATTCTGGGTGTTGATACCAATTGTGTATTTTCTTTCTAGGTATGACAGCTATGACCTGTTGTCAAAAGCTTCACTCTGTCCCCTCTCTGAGGGTGTGAGAAGGATCACTGTGAGGGAAGAAAGAGCATTGTCAGCCAGCACTTCTTTAATAGCAGCAGATGGAACGTTAGTACTGTCCTTTCTTGGGAAGGGTGGATGAAGTATTTTCTTGGTACCACTTAAAAGACTGTAGTTGACATTTAAAACTAATGGGGTAAAAGTTATATATACAAAAGGAAAATATACAGCTAATTTTAGTTAAATAGAGCATTTTGAATATTCTTTGTAAAAGCTTTTCTGTCTTTGTTTTCTTGTTTGTGGTTGAGTACATGACACTAGTGTAGATGAAACAGAGGCAGAACCTTTTTGCAATGGAAATTCTTCAGTTAACAACTTGTGTTGTATTTTCAGGTATGACACTGATGACCAGCTGCCTAAAGAATCTGCTTGTTCTGGATTTGGAGATGTGAGAATTGTAACTGTGAAAGAGGAGCGTGAGATGCCGGGGAACTGCACATTGACAAGGACAGATGACACGTTAGTGATACTATGGTTTTTTTGCATGTTTTGCATTTGAAAGTATTTTTAGTTGATTTTGTTATCACACTTAATTTTGTTTATTAGAAACTCATATCATTCATGCTCTGCTTCATGATCTAAAAGCATGTTGGTCCACAATAGATAGTCCAGTCCTTCTGAGGCAAGAATCTGAAAGAGATACTGGAAAAGTTGTAAAACTCCTAAGAGTACAAGCAGCAAACCCAGTGACTGCTTTCCTTAATTGTGTATGAGGTTCATGAGTGAACAAGGAAATAGCCAGTACTCAACATGTATCCCTGTCAGCAGTTAGGCTTTTACAGTAGTACAGGGTCCAGGCAATTGCAACTGTGCGTGCTTTAACCTTTCTCAAAAGAAAAATGTTTTGTTGTTGACTGAGTGATGTTACACACCAAGTGATGTGTTAAACTATCTAAAAATAGTGCCGTGCTCAGCGAGGCCACCCCACCATCGACTGCTGGTGTCTGTTACTGCAGTGTCTTCAGTAACTGGGGCATTCCCAGTTGAGATCAGAGGAGCATCCAATAGGTATGCTTGTCCATTACTTTTTTTTAGGTTTTGATTATCCACAACAGTGTTACTGAATAATTCATCCATGTCTTAGTTTTCTGACCTTTAAAAAACTGTATCTTTTAATATGTACAGGGAGACACAGAGACCGTAGGACATTGCATTGGCATTGCATGATGTGTCCAAACCCCTCGCTAATATGGTGAAGTATGTCAAGTACCATGTTTGTCTGATTCTCGTCATCCACTATGGTTTTGCTTGTGACCTTCCTAATTGTTTTTACTTTTGATTTTAGTAGGTGAACAAGTTGGGGTTTGGAAAGCAATTCAGTGGCAGAGAAGAATCCTTGGAAGCTAGGTCAGGAGAAAATAAATACCAGTGCTGATGAAGCTGAAAAATTCAAGTACATTCTTCAAAACAGCATTTTTCTCTGGCAATGTAATTTTAGTTTGGAGTGCAGCAGTAACTGAATTCCTGGGACTGATTTGTTACAGGTGAGATGGAAGGTTTGTATTTGATTGCTTGTTTTGGCCTTCTGAGATGTGAGAAATACTGTGAAAAATTGTTTGGTATGAAAACAACTTTGTTGCCCTAAAAGGTAGGGTAGTGAGACTTTGGAACAGTCTCATGAGATCAATGTGAAGATGCTGAATCTCACCAAGTATGTAAAATGCTGGACAAATGATCAGGCATGTACACTGTGGTAATTGTACAAGGCTAAGGAACAACAGCTGCCTAAGGATAAGGAGAGTCAAAAATAAGAGGGTTTAATGAGACAGGCATCCTAGAGCACCCTGTGTTATTCCAGTGAGTATTTACCTACCAGGAGGAGTTGTATAACCTTGCTATGAGGAAAATGGTTTATGTTTCAGTGTCTGAACACCACATCAGTGGTGACCCTGTTGGGTTTGTCTTTGATTCACAAGAGAGCAGTGAGGTAGAATGAGGTTCTTACTGGCTGTGGGATGCCCATACAGGGGTCAGGTCAGTTGCCCAAAGTCCTGTTGGTAGCTGAACTTGGATCTTGAAAGACCAAACTCAGTTGCTAACTCAGTGTTTTTAGAAATCTGGGCAAATAGAAAATAGTGAGTTTTCTTCAGAAAGGAAGGGTGCTCACGTTAATGCATACTTTTTTCTTGTTTTTAAAGGTGTGGTACTGCACTTCCTTTTGAAGGGAGACAATGCAAGCAGGTATTTCCTGCTTTCCAGGCGCTTGGGTGTCATGTTTTCCTGTTGCTGTTACCATTTTGGACTTTACCAAATATGTCTTTTCATTCTGTGCTTGTAAGGGTCAGGAAAAGAACAAGGTCTTGTTGTAGGTGCTTTATCAGCACATTCAGAATTAATAGCCATAAAGCAGCTGCTGTGTTCTGGGCTTTTTTACTCTTGACTCTAGTTTTAGGTTGGCTAAGCACTATTAAGGAACTACACACATCAAAGACTGTGGAGGAAGAACACTTAAGTTCAGCCTCATCAGTTGTTTAATGTTTGGTTTCTGACTTGGTTTGGGAGTCTTGCCTGATGATACTGGCTTTCAGCAGTTGCTGTTACTGTAGAGAATTCAATTGATGGAGAAAGAGTGAGGGAGTCAAGTGACTTCAGGATTCTTGCCAGGTAAAATCATATGGCTTTTTGAGTTGTGGCTATTGTGAAGAGTTGGCACGTTGATATAAGAGGAAGGAAAGAATGTACAGAAATTCTGATTTAAAGTAGCATTTGCCGGGCAAAGCCAAAGGGAAAGGTTAGCAACCCACATCTAGTGATGTTCCTGAAGACATTCAGTCCCTCTCCAGTGCTGCTTCTGTGATTAACTTCTAACTTTAACATTTGGAATTAAACCAAACTAGTTTAAAAGTATTTTTCTGGTTTACATGTAACCAGTACAAAACTGTCAAAGCAGACAATAAACAATATTTTTTTCTTTAATATATGTTATTTGCTCTAACATTGAAGAGTGATGAGTCAAAGTAGTTGAACAGGGCTTTTTGAGGAAGCTTTGGGTAATTTGAGATTCTCTTACTGTTGTAGTAGTTGAATGATAGGGATTCAAAATTCCTTTACCTGTATAAATAAGACAGATTTTCATGATAGAACTGCCCATGGCAGGGGGTTGGAACAAAATGATCTTTAATGTCCCTTCCAACCCAAACCACTCTGTGATTCTGTGAACTGACTTTCCTGGGATTTGAGTATGGACTGTATCTTCCCCCCTCCCCCAATTCAGTGAAAAATGAAACAATACAAATACAAAATAGATATTCAGAAGTGTCATAGCAGTTTGGCAAGGAAGAGTGAAACGTGTAGAATGCGTTGGTGTCAGTCAGCAGTAAATGTTGAGTTGGGAAGCCCCAGCTTTGTGGGAGGCTTCAGCCTGTCCATGTCTCTCCTAAAATAGCAGTGGCAGCACCTTTTATAATGATTTTTGCTACACAGCTTTCCTCACAGCTGTGGGACTACAAAACACTGTACTGCAGAACTTCTCTTCATCTTGAGTAATGTGTTCTCTGAAGAGCTGTGCTATTTCTGTCCAGACAAAGCAGTTGTAAAGTGTCATTCCCTTGGAAAGCAAATAAACAATCTTGGGGGAGTGTCCATCATGCACTTACCATGACAAAGGTGAACAGCTGAGGAGTTTCTTAGCAAGCAGGAAAGTAAAACTTAAATTTAAAAGAAAAAGGGGGGAAAAAGAAAAAAGCTTGATTAATATAACCTGCTAGGGTAGGACAACTTCCTGTGCTCTCCGAATGAATAAATTTTTAGTGCTTTGTTTTGACTAGTCACAATTTTAAATTGACCCAAAAGATTCTGCATGTTCTGTTTTTGATCTTTAGTGTTCATAGTTTGCTTTTAATTCAAGAAAGAAAAAAAAGAAAAACAAAAACAACCACCCCCACCCCTGAAAAACCACAGTCTGTGGTTATTTCACTAATGTGACTTCAAAGGGACACAGCTTTTCCCTACAGAAAATTGAGTGGTTAGTCTAAGACAAATAATTTACTTTATTGTAATGCTGAATGTTGATCTGCATTTCACTACAGTGAAACCTCTGTTTATACATCATAAAAACATAAGCTGTTGGTCTCTTTATATGTATTGCATATACAAAAGCACAAATGCACTTATTGTGATATTTTCTCTTATTTCCAAGTTAGAAGATTGTATGAAGGGAATGCACTTGCCTAGACATACAATATAAATATACACATAAACAATATCAACTTGATTGATGTTTAGCTGTTTGAATGTCATATTGTAACTGTTATTATTGTGTTGCTTTTCAGGGTGAGCAGCAAGAAGAAAGTCAAGCTCTTGCATAACAATAACCGGGGCAGTTTTTAGTCCATTTTGATTTTGCTGTGGGGTTATTGTGAACTGTAAAGAATTACTGTAAGTTGTATGAAATTCCATGTTATGTGTTGAACAGCACATTAAACTTAATTACCTAAAGTTTTATTGTGTTATGTTAATGTTAATAAAAGGTGTGGAGCAGATTATTTCCCTGTGAGAGTCTGTATGTAGTTCTCTGAGGGGCAGCAAGAAAGGACAAGCCAAAATGCTCATGGTATTATTCAAAGTTAGTCAGAATTTAGTAAGTTTTGGTAGGTTATGTTAATGACTATGTTCCTTACATTTTATTTAAAACTCAGAAGGGTTAAGATAGAAACGATATTCTAGTGTCAGTTGCAGCATCAAGTGTGCTTCCATCTGAATGTGTTTCTTGGAATGCTTTTCTTTAGTGAACAAATTTAACATGTCCCATATATTGGAAGGCATTTGTGCAGTTTATTGATGCCCTGAAAAATTAGGGGTAAAAATGCTGGACTATAGATTGTGTTGTGTTCGTGCATTTGAAAAAAAGAGTAATTGAGATCGGCTATTCTAGTGCTTATCTAAATATCTTTTGTGATTGAATTGTTTGATCTCTTGCTTTGGCTTCTGATACTATGAAAGCTGATACATGAGCTGATACTTGATGCATCTTAATTATTTTCTTCTCTAACAGAGACGAAATAAGTGGAGTACTTTCAGTAACAAGTTCTACAAAACAGTGTTGGCAGTTCTGAATCTGTTTTGTAGTTACTAATTATGAGTAATCCTGCAAAAGTTTTTAACGGAGAAGCTGAGGTTAGAATGATTGTATTCAGTATATGGTTGTCAGAAGCGCAGAAACTTCCAGTCTTCTGATTTTAACTTTTTTTTTTCTTTAACCACACACTTGTGTAAGCTTTCAGGTCTTGATCTTACAGTATTCAAGCCAGCTGGGCTTTCCCACCAACTTACACTAGAACAGCCTCTCTGTGGGGAGAAATTCCCCTAATAAGGTCATTATAATCTGCATTCAGTTTTTTAAATGGGCTACTTCACTAGCTGTAAGAAACTGAAGGTAGTTTTTTGAGGCTTTCTCAAAATGAAAATGCCACTTCCTCTGTATTTGTGTTCTCTCTTTGCTCTGTACCTTTCAAATTTTTCTTTAACTACCAAACATTCATTCATGTAAATAACTCAGTTTGGCTCACGGAAGTATGACTGGTGATCCTTATTCTCACTGAAGTGTCTTTCAGTGCTCTCAGATTTTTCGATTGTCAGTGTCATTTCAGTGAGAAGGGAAGAGGACTCAGCCTTCAGTTACGTTTTCCTCTGAAGTCTTCAAGATCAGAAGAATCTGCAAGTTCAGTAGCAACTGCGCCATATTCTCAGCCAGTTCAACCTTGTTCTTGAACCATTTTAAATGCACACTTCAAATATTTATGTGATTTAATGACTTACTGTAATGCAAGTAGACTAATACTGCTGGTAAATGATTTGTTGAGTTGCACTCACTATGTAAATTACTGGTAGAATGATTATTCTTGTACATAGTAGTGGAATATAGTACAGTTCTTACTTACCTTGCTAAGGTTTCCCCCAAACCTCCCATTAGACTGGCATTTCATGCTGAAGAAGAATCAAGAGAAAGTAGACTTCTAAAAATTTCCTTTTGTAATGTTAATAGTGTGACAGATGATATATTTGGGTTGCTATATGAGCATATGCTTTTGAATATCTGAGTTCTGTAGAGCAGAATATTATCATTAGTATTTTCCAGTAAAGTTAGCAGAATGGTGAATGGAAATTATTCTGAAACAAGGTTCTTTCTTCTGCTAAAAATATAATGAGCAGTGGCTCTGCTTTAGTCAAAATGGCCAAGTAAGGATTTCTGCTCCTATGGGTGTGTGAGAATTGTGGAACTTGACTATGTTCAGATGTCAAAACTAAACCCATAAGAATTACTTACCCTCTTATCCCAATGATACATTAAAAATGTACATATAGGAGAATTACTTCAAGCAGAATTGTAAGCTATGCTCTTGGCTATACTGAATACTTAGGGCATAAACCTATAATGTTAAATGAGAAAATTTTCTATAGAGATTTATAGTGAAAGGCAAATAGTAGTTGTAAAAACACCGGTTTTGTTTTGTGCTTATAAAGTGGACTTGCTGTGCCAGTTGGTTTCATTTGAACTGGATCTATCAAATATTTTGGAATGTGAGTATTTAAGTACATAATGGAAACTTCCATCCAAATAAGGACTGTTCTTTGTTGAACTTAAATTTCAAGCCATTAGTTAAAGGATTGACGTTACAATGCACTGGTTTTCATAGTACCAACTTAATCTTCCATTACCTTGCCTTTACAAGAAGCTATTTTCTAAAATCACAGTAACTACAATTGTGCTTTTCGCTCACGTAATGTAGTGTCACCTGAAAGCTTTGTGTGTCTTGCTGGGGAACAGTAGTCTGGCCTATATTGCGATTTAGTAGATTTTGTAGTAAAAAAAACCCTACAAAACCCAAGGAAAAAATCTTTTTAAAAACCCTTGCAAATTTCTTGGTGAAATAAGTAGTTTTGCAGATGATCACAGATGCGCTGGAGAGGGGAGTAGAACTGAGGTGAGGTACTGGAATAGGGTTTTTAAAGAAGCACTGTTTCAATGCCCTGCCTTCTTGCCATTTCAAATGGCTGTGTAAGTCCTTGGATCTTTTCTTTCTCTGAATGCTTATGTCTGTAAAGCTTGATCAGACAGTCAAGAGGAATGCTGCACTGAGGCACATTATTTAAGAATATAACAGGGATTCAGGAGCCCGGTTTTATTCTGAATTCTTCAGGCTTAGTAGATCATCATGGTTTTTATCTTGTGGTAAAATGGAAATAAGTTTGAAATATGACCTGTATAAGCCATGATCATTTGTCTGATTTCATAGTATGTAGTACTATCAACAATGTGATGATGCTTGTTATTACTTCTGGAAGAGGCTTTCATGCCCTGTGCCTGTTGGTGAGGAGTCTTTTGGGCCTCTAAATCAAGGTACCCCAAACAGGTTTCAGCTGTGTGTCATGTTAAGCATGTGACTCACTGCTGAAAATACTGTTCAGTGGATGGCAGGAAAGAGAATGCAACAAAGGAGTAATTCCAAGGGTATGAGAAGTGGAGTTTCAGTTTGAGATGTAAATGAAATATGGATCAGAGAAGAATGGTGAACCTGAGTGTTGTTTGTGGTTTGAGTGGTTACCTGGCTCAGGACAAGCCTGCTTCCTCTCTTTTCCCTTGTCTCAGCAGAAGCAATTAATTTTATTTATAATTCCAGAGAGATTCCTCACCACTCCAGCACTCAGAGCCCTGGCAGTGAGGATTGTGGTTTCACGACGCTGAGGATTCAACAGATAAATTGGACACTTCTAAGATCAGGTAGAGCTGATAAGTGTGAGAAGTCTTACATCTTATCGCCTCACTTAGGTCATAGAGCAATAATTTCTTCTGTAGTTATTGTGCTTAAATGTAAAACTGACATGTATTTAAGATGCCAAAGTCAGTCTTCTCTGCTCAGTGCTGTCTGTAACCTTGCTCTGTGTGCGGTGTTCAGTGTAGCTGTATCCAGAGACTGCCCAGGGTATCTAGAAATAAAGAGGGTACGTGTTTGTGTGTGTATGTATGTACACACACAGTCCCATTCTCCAGTTTAGTTTATGAAATCTTAAACTAACATGGATTGGAAGGGACATCTGAAGGTCATCTCATCCACCTTGCCCTAAGTAGGGCTGACTTCAGGTTTGGATCAGGTTACTCAGAGCCTTGGCCTTCTGAAAACCTGAGTACTTTATAGAATTTTGAAATGATGTTTTATAAAACATAGGATCCAGAATGGTTTCATCTTGCAAAGCTGTTTTCCATTTTTCTTTTTCACTCATTGCAGTAGCCAAAGTTGTGATCCGTGGCTTTTAAGATATGTGAGCTTGACAGTATGGGAACCCTTAACATACATTCATGTAGACACCTAAATAATACAGCTGCAGACCATCACTGGTTTGAATGGCTTTGTCTGTGCTAGGTAACGGTGTGTGCTCTGGAGATGTTTTAAGATGTATCTCAAAGACCTTTCTTTCTTGGGCTTTAAGACAGGTTATGGTCTGAAGTGAGATGACCACAGGCACTGTGTTAAGTAGTTTTTCAATGTGATTACTATTGTGTAAGGTGTTTGTAAACATTTTGTGTCTATAGTAGCAAAAATTCTTTGGTAAATGTGTATGCAGTGGCTAGAGACAGAAAAATTGGTGTCTCTCATATGGACATAAGTTGCTGTTGAACTTAGTTACATTGGTGCTTTGGCTTCAGTCAGGTTAAGTGGAAAACTGCATATGCTTTCTGAAAAAAATGCTGTGTTTAGATACTTTAAATAACTAAAGGAATAATTGTTTTTCAAGATAGAGTATTCTTTTCTGAAGTTAGTGTATATTCCTGTTCTTAATCTCCGCATCCTTGGAATATCTGTTAAATCTCATCCTTGCTCTTCCTGGTTCTCTGCACAAATTTCTTTCCTCTCCTGTATGCTCCTTCTTGGATGGTCAACCCTGGTGCAGACATTAGAAGACATTACAGCAGAAGAATTTCATCAGTGTTTGTAAGCTTTGTTTAAATAATCATTTCAAAGCAGTTTTTGATGTGACCTATTTTTCAAATGAGCACAGTAACACTAAGACAAGAAATGTTATCTTCAGTGGCAAAAAATAAAATCCTATAGTAGTAGGATTTTTTTGAGTAAAAAAAGTCCATCATAGGATAAACTCAGCCTGGCTTTGAGTATGATACAATAGTGTTTAGCTTGTGATTCAGCTATTGATCTGGAATGATTTAAACTGAGTCTCTACAGAGCAGCTCTGATAATTCTTGTGCGGGTTTAAATTCCAAATTAGATAAAACTGCTTGGGGATAATAGAGTGCAACATGTTTAATATGTCCCAGGGACTTGTCTTTCCTTTTCCAGAAGGGCAGATGAAAGTACAGGTTGCAGTAGATAATTCTCATAGGTGAAAATGATTCTTGTCTGTAACATCCTGATTCAGTGTGTTGTGTGGGCTTACAGCTATGAGCTTGGGTAAGATTTGAGCAAAATACCACACCAGGTTGTGCTTTGGTTGTGAACTTTGCTATAAATTAAGGCAGCTGCAGGTGTGTTTTGTGCACATGTAAAAAAAAATAACTCTTTCTATAATTCATGTAGCTGTTGTCCTCCATATCTAAAGATATAAATCAGTATTTTTTAAAAAAGTCTGATCTTAAGATAAGGGTTTGCATAATTTTATTTCAAGATTGATGTATTATAAATAAATATAAGAAATACAGGAATAAGGGTTTGGGTTTGGGTTTTTTTGTAGGATAGCCTCCAAAAGCCATAGCCAGAAGAGGATCTCTACTGGAAATCTAAAAATGCTCTAGTGAATGTGCATAGTGTTCCTGTCAGGCCTCCATTCCAAGGCTGGACAGGGCTGCCAGGCTATTCAGGGTAACGGTGGCTCTGGGGTGTAATGGGAGGCCAGGGCTCGTGTTCCAGCTCACACAGCTGCTGCTCTCCCCTTTTCCTGGCCATTCATTTCAGTCTCACCATGGCTCCTGGCAGCACCACACTCTGTGAGTGTGTGGTAACCTGCATAGAGGAACTCACCTGGTCTCAAAAATCCTCCCTCAGAAGGGTGGGGTCTTGTTTTTGTTTTTGTTTTTTTATTCCTGTCATTTCTTTGATGTGGTTTGTACACAGTCACACCAGCATCTGCTGGCACCAGGGAGGTGCTGTGAGGCTGGGAGCCAGTGGCAAGCCCAGGAAATGACACTACCCACTGCGAGCTTGGGGTTGAACTGTTGGCTAAACATTGATCTGGGACGTGAAACACCTTTTCACCTCGTAGTCATGCATAAAAGCACTGAGGAAAAAGCTGATCCAGTTATTTAAATTACTATGTCAAGTTAGTCTGGAATCTTAGGCAAATAATACCTATTTTCAGTGACAGATTTAAAGCCCATTGAGCATTAGAAATAGGATATTAAGGATTTAAATTAAAATTATGAGCTTCCAGAATGCTGATTTTAAGAACTTTTTTCTTCATTTGCCTATTTTGCTTCATCCTTTCCTAACAAAACAAAAAGACCCCAACCATAAACAGGTGTTAAGCAGTTTGTGAGGATATTTAGTAGACGTTTTAAATTCAGTTGTTTTCAAATTTTAATTACACTTTGATACCAGATCTTTGTGGTGTAAAATGGCAAAGGTAAGTTCCAAACTGCAGTGCAATATTGATGTATTTAATAGTGAAGTGACACCAGGTGTTCTCAAAGAGAATAGGTTTTGTGTTTAAAATTCTGTATTGGGAATTGGAAGGAAAAAGTATTATTAGATACAAAAATGTTCTTCTTTGAGATGTTCAGTGATTCTCTCTCCTTTCCTGCTTACATCAATCCTAATCTTGTTTTATTCAGTTACAGTTGTGAATGATGTTTTTCTTTCCTCTTTCGTGTACTAAAACCCTGCCTCTGTGATTACTGCAGCTCTTTTATTGGGAAAAATAGCCTTTCCATCTTTTGTTACAAAGGAAGAAAATTAATGGAGTGAGATTTTCAGCTGCATTTACATCTTTGGGTTTGTGTAAAGGTGAACAGAATCCCAAGTGTCTGATTTTAAAATAGAAGTTGATAAACTGAATGAAAAATGTTATCTGTGGGAGAAATTGAAGACTGTTACTGGTGTTAATTATAGGAAGCATACTTTTACCTGTATTTGCTTTTTTCTTTAATCAAAATGGAGCAGAAATCAAAGAATGACAGCACATAAATCATATGACATTACAGAAATACATTTTGGTTTACAAGGGCTATTAGAATAAGAGACTTTAAAAGCCTCTGAGTTGGTATGCTACCAGTTGCTATACTTGGGGTCTGTAATACAGACACAAACTCCATTCAAAGTGCTGCCTTCAAAGCTTGTCCAACCTGAGAGGGGGACAAAGGCTCCTGCTTTGAAATTAAGAAAGATGCCTTTATATTGAGCAACATTTCTCTTAAAAGCTGCAGAAAGTAAAACGCACACAAAAAGTCAGGCCCAAAGGTCAGGCAGCAGACCATGACTGGCCCCAAATAAAATCATTCCTGGAGGGCTCTGTACCAGTATATGACAAGAAATGCATTGAATGATGTGTCACAGGTCAGTTTGTAGAATTGTGCTTAAATCAATAATCAATTTGATTCTTGCAAATAACTTCTTACTAAGTGCCTTCTGGGAAGGAAAAAACACAGCCTTATTAAGTAAAATAAAGGCAATTTGAGTGAAAAGTGCCATTAGAGATGTGATGGGGGGGAAATACGAATAGTCCCTTGAAACTGATTAGTAGAAAGTTAAAAATTCATTAGAATCCTTGGAGCCTGCCAACACATGAATTAATTAAGCTGCTGAGTTGCTGGTTTGTATTAGCTGAGCTTCTCAAGTCATCCTCAGCACTGACCAGCCCCAGGGCAGTGACAGCAGTCTGCAGGGCAGGGCTTGTGTAGCTGCTTTATTTACTCACAGGTACTAAATTTAATAATGTTTTGCAAAAATATTTTGAGTTACAGACGTTAACGGTGATGTGTGAAAGTTGACTGATTTTAATTTTGTGTCCTTGGGAGAAAGGGAAATGTGTATGTGAGCTGCAGCCTACTAATATTTCAACTCTGCTTCTACTCACGTTCTAGTTTTGTTTATGTCTAAGGATCTTGTTAGAGAGTGGCTGGATTTTATCTGCAGAGCTTTTGTACTTGGCAAATTTCAGGTGGCATAAACAGCTTATGATAAGTCAAAAAAGTCCTGAAGTGACATAGCTGATGCTGTGGAATATGCTCTGCTGTGTAGTTGATGCATGTTACTGTTTTTCTCTAATGCTGCAGTCCATCATCAGAAAAGCTTCAAGTGCATTTTAAAATATTATGGTCTGTATATTTATTACACATATAGAAATGCTTCTCTTTATGGTAGCTTTCCATGATTTCTACTGAGCAAACTTTCTTCTTCTATCATTTTGGGTTTTTTTTTTTTTTCTGAGCCACATTTAACCTCAGGGGAGGTTAAAGTTGGAGATTAGGAAAAGATTCTTCCCCCCAGAGGGTGCTGGGGCACTGAAAAGGTTCCCGGGGGAATAGTCATGGCCCCAAGGCTGCCAGAACTCCAGGAGCGTTTGGACAATGCTCTCAGGGATGCACAGGGTGGGTTTGTTGGGGTGTCTGTGCAGGGCCAAGAGTTGGCCTTTGATGATCCTTGTGGGTCCCCTCCAGCTGAGGATATTCTATGATTCCTTGTCCCAGTTTTGCACCTCAGTCAGTGATTTAATAACAGCCAAAGAAGAACTCTGTGTTGCTGACTGTAGCAAATGTAAAAATTACAAGCAAATTGTTCCACATTCCTCTTCTGTTCAGTTTTGTCATGATCCAAACAGGCAGTTCCCAGTGCAGCAGGAATGCCCTGTGGGATGCACTGGAATAGATGGCACTTCGGAACATTGGTGAGAAACTTTGCATCCTCATCACAAGCCGGGTTGTTTATTTGGTGGTTGGAATACAGTCTGTTGCATCATTCCTTTTCTGAGACTGAAATGAAAATAGAATATCAAATTAACCACAATTCAATTAACAAAATTATTAATTCAATTAACAAAATAAATTGAGGTGGAGGAGGTGGGCTTTGAAGAACCCAAGTCCTCAGCAGAGAGATTTATTCCTCTGTTGAACATCTGTCAGTAATTACTGTCTCTGAGCATCAGTGGCTTCTGGTCACAGACTCTCTTTTGGCTATTCCTCACACAATCCTGTGGTGGCCTTTGACTGATGAGACTCAGTTTCATTTTTCTGCTCCTGATTGTGGTATTGTAGTGTGTGTGTGTTGGTATTCCAAATGTCTGCTGAAGGGAACTGTTTTCCTTGTGTGTGGTTATGTTTTTCCTAAGGGACTCGCCTTTACAGTGGTTATTATGCATCACCCAGGTGAACATGTAGAAGTAACTGACATCTTTCTGCCTCAATATTCTATTTCTGCAGTAGATATAAATTGGTTTTCATTGATTTTTTTTTCTTTCCTCTCTGTGTCAAAAGGACTTTGGTATTGATATTTGGGCAATGTTGTTTTTTTTAAAAAGGTAATCTCAGACTTGTCTGTGCTGTCCATTTTGCATTGAATGGCATGTTAACATGAGTATGAATCTTGAAAAGACTCCAGTCTGTCCTGTCAGAAATATTTGTATTCTCCCCTCACCCTTCTGGAGGTTGCTTGAACATCTTATGATTTGCACAGGACTCAAACATAAGCTGTCCAGCACAGCATTTGTTTGTATTTTTTTCCTAAATCATTTTAAACAGCTATTTCTTGTTCAAGTGTTCCCCCTCCAGAAAGAAGTCAGTAGTGTGACTTTCTCTCTCTCTTTTATCAAATCTTTAAATGCTTTGTATTTTGAAGATTAGGCGTAAACTTCAGGAAGTTTAATAGAAAAAGCAATTAAATATGACAACCATTCTGAATATTTTGAGATTTATTAGGAAAATGAGAAAATCTATTGGGCCAAACCTGAGACTGAATGTACGTCAGTGTCTTGTTTCTGTCTTCAGGAAGGACATTCTCAAGCAGCTTCATCTTATGTCAGTGTTACAAATGCAGTTGTGGGCAAGACTGATTCTTGGTAGATTTTGTATAAATTGGTTCTTGTGTTGGAGAATTCCTAACAGGGATGGAAAATGTCCTATTTTAAGTTGTTCAGGCTTTGGCTATGTATTAAAAATACCAATGCTAAATACTTTATATGGAAGTGAAAAGTAGCGCTGCTGTCATCATATTCCTTATAGGATTTTTCTTTGTGTGCTTTGAATTCAGCCAGTTTCCTTATAGGTGTCTTACAATATCTGTTTATGGAACATGAGGTTGTTCTCACAGTGCTTTCACCTTATTACATTATTTCAATAACATTTGTTTCTAGTGAAAACAATTGCAATTTCTTAACCTTTGTGTAATAGTTTTCCATATCTCAATATCTCAATTACTCTCCTCTGAAGTTTTCTTAGTTCTGTAGTTATCATGTCAGACAGAGTAAGAAATCTTTCCAAGACAGACATAAAGAAAAATACATCTTTACTTTTCACTGTCCCTTTCTTTTTGACTTTCTGTTGGCTGAGGAAAAGGCATTGGTTTTAAAACAAATAAACCAAAACCAAACTGATTTTGATAAAAGCTTTATTTCTCTCCTCCTGAAATGACAAATTTCAATTAGAAGGTTCTGTCCTGAAAATAATATTTTAAAGCCTGTTTTTCATGTTGATTCTTGTTAGTTTACACTTGATACTGGTTTTGGTTTGGTTTTGGTTATCTGTTTCATGTAGTTAATTCACATTTCTGTAATTCCTGTCTGGTTTTGATTAATGTAAATCGTTTATTCATTGGCCTGCCCTATCTTATACTCTCCACTTCTTCTGACCTGCCTTTTTCTGCCAACCAAACTACAACTTCTATTCCTGTTTTTGTAGACCCACCCTGTATCTGCCAGGTGTCAGCTGCAGTCACCTCCTTCCGATGCCTGAAACATCTCTGCCAGATAAGCTGGACCTTGGCAATTCAGTCTGCTGCTTTTCTTTTTATTTCTTGCAGCACTTAGTTTATGATACCATATCATAAAGGTATGTGATGTCGGAGTGCTAAAAGGAGACTGAAAAAGTCAGCTCAAGATTAAGGAAGAGTAAAAATTCAATCATGGTGAATAGACTTGATGAGTCCTAGTGTGGCTTTTCCTCCTAAAGGGAAGTACCAGCTGTTCTTAGTTTTTGTGGAAAATTACATTACTTTATTCAAATACATACCGCTGGGTATGCATAGAAAACACTCTGTACATTATCTGAGCTCTTAAGGAATTAAGGAGCCACAAAGACACTTTTCATGTCAATGTCACAGGACTGACCTATTCTGACAGCAGAAATAGAAAAGGTGTCAGTTTGGTCTCAGGTGTGTTTTGTCAGGAACTACTAAGTGTTTACTTAAAACAGAGTTGCTATACATTTCTTGATCCAACAAAGAGATAGGATGAACATACCGTGGCAGAAAAAAGGCAGAAGAACTTGGAGAAAAATCTTACAGTAGAATTGTGGGTCATAACTCATAGCAGTAACTAAAGATCAATATTAAATCCAGTGAGTTCTGCAGCTGATGAGGTTTGGTCCTGATTATGCTGCAGGACTTCATTGTGTAGAACTCTTGGTTAGAAATCGGTAACAAAACTTGCATGCTTTTGAATCGTCATGTCAAATTTTAAACATAAAATAGAAGTGTGAAGATTAATTAACTATTTCTTTGGCAAAAGTCTGTGTCATGCAAGGCTGGATTGCAAAGCAAGGGGGGGGTTTGCATTTTCAGTTAACAGACACTGCTGCTGCAGCTTCTAAAAGTCCTTTTGCAGTGTTGGGATGTAGAGTTCCGTTCTGAGTGATTACTTGGGAGGGTGGAAGGGATGCTCTCTGTTCAAGGCATTTGAGTTTTCATTGTCTGCTGTTGCTCACAACACATGGAGGCTTTGGGGCTGTGGCTTTATCCTTCTGGTCACTCATGAAGCTGCTCCATTTCAGCATGGGTGAGTCAATGAATGTCTCCTCAAACTGTTTGAGGTCACTTATGCAATTGCTCTTCGCAGATAAGAATTAATTAGGCCTGATTATTTTTCATAGTTTTTGGATGGGTTCCCCACCTGGAGAGGAGCAATTCCTCTGTGTCAGTGATTGATTGCTGAGCCAGAAGCTTTCTGCCTTGCACTTGTAAGAAATGCTGACTGGTTCTTTGGGTGGCGTTAGGAAGCAGGCAGACTGTGGTTGGAATGCAGAGGATAATAAAGTATTTCTCCAAACAAGCTGCTGGGTGGCTTTGGCTTGTACAGTGCTCATTTCCCTTCTCTCCTATGTCAATAGCACATTAGCAAATGGCAAGTCAAGTAGCTGTGTTTGCTCTCCTCCCTGTTCCTCCTACAAAAAAGTGCATACTTCTGGATGTCTTATGTTTTTTAGGAGTATTGCACTTCACAGCTTTACTACATAAAGAAATCTGAATGTCATCCGTAAAGGAAAAAATGGTAACATTTGAGGTATCGCTCTTTATTTTCTCCTGTTAATACTAAAGTCACTTCAGGAGCTGGCTGGGTGTAGCTGGGCAGCTTACCACCAACCTGACCATTTGCTGTTTTCTATATTTTGTAGTAATTACACAATGTTTTTCTAACACTTTTCCTTTAACCAAAATGCATTTGTGAGAAAATAACTAAGTCACAGCACAAGTCCTGCTTAGTTTTACACACGTCGTTAAATTAAAGCACGTGAAGAGCTCCGGGACAGTTGTCAGGATTACTCAAAAATGTGGCTATACATGGCTGGGGGTTTGAGGCTGTGTTGGAGGAAGCTGCTACTGTTTACAAGGGGCTTCTCACCCAGGGAATGGAAAAAAATGTGCTTGTCAGGTGCAGGGATATTAATATGGAGGATCTTTCTTCATTCAGTTGCACAGGGTCTGGTATTTGAAGGGCTTATTTTGTTACATCACATGTGAATGTTACTTAGGTGGTTCTTCCAATTAACTTTGTAGGATTTTGTTTAATAAAAATCGAATCTCACTGGAAGCCTGGGACACTTGCTGTAATAAAAAGATTATGGATAGCTCCTGATGGCTTTTAAAAGCTGTTTAATTGCTGCTTGTGTCAAAGTAAGCAATTAGGGTCACTTAATCTACTTGATTATTCATCATATTCCTCTAGTAGTACTCTATGCTTGGGATCTGTGAAAATGTGCATCTTGAGAAGTGCTGCTACACTCATTCATAGCCCTCAGTACAGGACACATGTAATAAGAAAACCCAAGAAAGAAAACTTCATTCTATGACAGTGCTAGTCCCAATGCAAGCAGCTATAAATGAATGCCCTTGTGTTGCTAGAGCATGCGCTTCAGGGAAAAATGGAAAAGTCTAAAAATGCGTAGTCATTTAAAGAAAGGCTGGTCAAGTAAAACAGTATTAATGGATTAGATCTTAGATGGTACTTACACATTTTTGTTAAACTCAGGCCAGATTGTTTTAAGGCTAGATTATGCAGATAAGGTCTCCTGGTTCTTAATGTCTGTCATGGGGTCAGATGCTGCTGCATAATATGATGTGGACTGGATAACACTGGGTTACTTGGCATGAAGTGGAAGAATGTAAGAAGTGCTTTGAGACCTTGTCTAGTTTCAGTGGCAATAGCAGAAGTTTGCTGGGATGATTAAATTTTGGTCAGTAGCTTCATTGCATCCAGAATAGTTAAGGTGGATGTAGGGCAGACAAAGAAAAAGGTCTTTTGCTTTCAGTCAACTGGCAGGAGAAAATAGTGTGGAATCAGATGTGTCTGCTGTGCAGCTCTGACATCAGGGCCGGGTTTTGTTCAATGAGTTTTGGGGGAAATTTGCGGGGAATTTGTTCAATGTTTTGGGAGGCCCAGACACCGAGAACAGCATTGGAGAGTGATGTGTAAGTGTGAGCTGTTCACCACACATACCTGCTCTGACTCCTGCTCTGAGCAGCAGGGACCAGACCTGTACATGGGCAGGTTGGGGTGACCTGTACCTGTGCTGTTGTTTGTGATCACAAAGAAAGTGACTAAATCTGCACCAATTTAGAAAAACATGGACAGAAAGATCTCAGCCGTCCTCTTGAAATGAATGGTGCTTTTGACAATGGGATTTGGTGTTTGCTCTGCAGTGCTGGTCATGCAAAAGCAAACAGACCTTCTACCGGTGTTCAGTTCCTGTTCACAGAGCAGCTTAGTGATGGTGGGACCCTTGGAAAGAAATTTCAGTGCAGACAGATTGCAAAACTTCAGCATTCTGTGTCAATGGCTGTCTTCTCTGTGCTGTTCTGTATGAACAGGACAGGAACTATATCAGCTTTGTGAATTCAGTACTGCGTGTTATTAATGAATTAATACAAATTAAGAAAGCTGTGATTCACATAACGGAAAATGTTGAAGTAGCAGTAGTGCCTTTGACTTCTGCAAACTGAGCAACCGTATGGGTGCTGAAAAGTGCTGCTGGCCTGATGGAAATTCACCTGGCTGCTCTCCCACTCTGCCGGTTTTCTCTCTCTGCAGGCATGGGGTGTGTTAAGAAATGGCAATCCATGGGTAATTCCAGCCAGCAGGGCCCTCAGGATCCCAAACCGATTGTTAGCAAAGCAGGCACAACATTTCTGTAGCCAGCAGAGCCAAGGGATAAAAACAAGCTGAGAATCAGGGAGTCATAACTGGCTCTCTGATGCTCCACATTTTCTGTGCCAAACATATGTTGGTATAGAAGAAAGTCTGAGTCTAAATACCAAAGTGTGGGCAAGATTTAACTAAAGTTTTCTGTAAAAGAAACCAAAGCTCTAAACTGTTGCTATATTTTACTGCGTCTGCTGTGCATATGAGATTGTATAAACGGGCTGAACCAGTATGGAATTATGTTGTACCTGCCTATAAGAAGTGCTGATAGAATCCCAGGGGTAAAACTAAGGTTTGCTGTTGTTTTGCAGGTAGCAGGTACAGTGTTCTGGTCCTAAACATTCACAAAATAGTTCTACAGTTGAAGATCTGTTGACTCAAATGTGCAAAGCCAAAAGTTTCAACTTCAAATTTACTGCTGAATGTTTGTTAGCAAGTTGACTGAATTCTGAATGTCTTCTGAATTCACAGAACGGTTTGGGCTGGAAGGGGCCTTAAAACTCATCTCATTCCCATCCCCTGTCATAGGCAGGGGCACCTTCCACTATCTCAGGTTGCTCCAAGCCCCATCCAAGCTGCCCTTGAATATATCCAGGGATGGGGCAGCCACAGCTTCTCTGGGCAATTATTTTTATTCATAATAGTGCACTTCAGTACTATAAAAACCCAAATAAACAACAATACAGCCCTCTTCTTAGAAAACTATGGTGAGGTTATGCAGCTGTTACGGTGACATGTTTGCAGTGGTTATGTTGGTAAATAGGCATGAATACATTTTAGCACCCTCTTCACAGTTTATACCCAAAAGTGTTTAATTGTTTACTTTCCAATTTTGACAGTGCCTGGCCCCTCTGACAATGAATATTTGGATCAGGTAAAACATTTTCATTGCAGGTGCTGTATTTGACAAACTCTGTACAATTAATGCCATCTTTTTTTGTAGCCTGTGACATTTTCCAGTCAAATCCATTGCTGTGGATTCTCACTTAGCTTCCATGCTGTTACCTGTGCCATTCCCTCTTGTGTGCCATGCCCTTGGAGCAGTGACACTCAGCACTTCGGTGTCTGGGTGTTCATGTCAGGTCACTCACTCACTTCTTGTGCCCTAGTTCCTCTGAGAAAACTGGGACTGAGCCGAGGTGTGTGCACAAATACAGCCGGGATTACCTGGAACTTGTGCATTTGAGGCACTCTGCCCCTTTTCCATGGATATTACAAAACTCTGACAATGGGAAGTTAACTTTAGGTTTAACCTGACCCTCAAAAGGCTGTCAGATATGTGAGGCATCAAACTTGTAATTTTATTTGTGTATGTTAATATTGGAGTATTTGAGGCTAAATTTCAGCAGTTATGCAGCACTCTCCTATTGGTTCTTGCTCACCCTCTAGCATTATTTGTCTACTTGTATTTATGTCATTCTCGACTCTACCCCCTATGCCCCCCCGCTCGGTGCCGTCCCGCGGGCGCTGCTAGCGGAGGGCAGGTGCGGGGCCCGGGTCCCCGCCGGAGGCTGCCGGCGGCCTCCCGCAGGTGGCCGAGAGGGAGGGAAGGGAGTGCGGGGGCCGATGCTCGGCAGGGGCCGATGCTCGGCAGGGACGGCTGTCCCAGAGCCGGCTCTGCTCCTTCCCTCCCCTCCGTGCCGGCGGGCGGGAGGCGCTGCCCGGCCCGGGCGCTCCGCCCCGCTCCCCGCGCGCGGCTCCGCTCCGCGTTTTCCGGGCCGCGCCCCTGCGCTCGTGCGCCGACACTCGGACGTGCGGGGCCGGCGCCGCTCGCCATTGGCCGCGCTGCCGTAGCCCCATGGGCGTGCGGGCCGCGCATTGGCCCGGCGGGCTGTCAATCAGCGCGCGGCTGCGTCAGGGCCGGGTGCGCGGCCCCGTTCCCTGCTGTGTGCGGGGCCGGCGCGGGGCCGGTGCGGGCGGGGCCGCGCCTCGCTCGTCCCTCGCTAAGATGGCGGCGGCGGCGGCGGCGGCGGCCGTGGCGCGGCTCGAGGGCCGGGAGTTCGAGTACCTCATGAAGAAGCGCTCGGTGACCATCGGCCGCAACTCGTCGCAGGGCTCGGTGGACGTGAGCATGGGCCACTCCAGCTTCATCTCCCGCCGCCACCTCGAGATCTTCACCGCCGCGCCCCCGCCGCCGCCGGCCGGCGCGGACGGGCCGCCGCCCCCGCCGCAGGGGGACCCCGCGGGCGGAGCGGGGGGCGACTTCTACCTGCGCTGCCTCGGCAAGAACGGCGTGTTCGTGGACGGCGTGTTCCAGCGGCGCGGGGCGCCGCCGCTGCAGCTGCCGCGAGTGTGAGTACGCGGGGCCGGCGCTCCGGGGCCCGCCGGAGGCCGCGGGTGCACATGGCGTGTGACAGGCGGGAGCGGCCCCGTCCTGCCCGCGCCTCCAACGGCACCGCCCGGCACCGCCGCCGTGCCCTCCGCTGTGTCCTTCCCCCGCACACCCGCCCCGCCGCAGCCCCGCGCGCAGCGCCCGGTGCCGGCGAACAGAACCGGGTGCACCCCGAGTCCTGTTGACGGGTGTCAGAGGAAAGCAGCCTGGCGTTTCTGCACGGATCTGGGGTGTCTGGGTTGAGGATCCGCGCTGGGGGAATCCTGTAGCCCCCTCGGTGCTTTGGCAGAACTGGGGGGTTGTTCTCTCTCGGTGCTCTGGGGGTTGTTCTTTTTTGGTGGTAGTTTCTGCTGCTTTGCCTAATTTTAACGTTTATTCTTATGGGTAAACTGAATCATCCACGTGAAATGCTTCTGCTGGCCTTAGCGTTTTAAAATGTTTTCGTTACGTGACAACAAATGTATTAAGAGGTTTTAAACGGTAATACATTCCTTTGCCATTACCAAACATTAACTGTCTGTGCAAAATGATTTTCTAGGGCAATACGTGAGGCCTGCCCACGGCATTTAAGGATGTGTTGAACTGTAAATAAGTGATTTGTGCTCTGAGGAGTCACATGTAGGAAGAGTGAAAGTGTTTTGGTTTAGTGTATTTTAGCTGCCTTGACTAAGAAATACCTAAAACGTTACGAGTGCTGTACCTTTATAAAGCACATGCATGCCGTCAGTGACACAGCCTTAATGCCCTACCAGCTTTTAAACTGTGTGTAGGACATTGATGCTGTATATTTAATGCTGTGTCGGCCTAATGTTAATTTTCCCACCTGGTTTCTCTGTGGCAATCAAATTGTCTTACCTTGCTGCTTTCTAGGAAATGCTCATTCTGAAGGGCTTTAACAGTGCCAGTGTGTGTAGAGTTGTATAATCCTGAATATAGTTGGAGGACTCATTTGACCTTTAACTGTCACTTCTATTTTTGCTTTCTGCTTTTAATATTAATAATTATTCAGCATGTGGTTAATCTATATTTTAATCTAACACATTTATGAAATGTAGATCAAATGCTTTTTTCTTTGTAAGCACTTTGGTATAATATACTTATTGTAAGCACAATTGTGTATGATCTATGTTGGTTGCAAACAGTCTAAAATTAGTTGGAGTAATTGAGTCAGTAACATTCTGTTAAATGCTTAAGACCTGAGGAAAAAAGAATTACTGCATCTTCATGCTGTCCACTGCTTTGTAATTTATTTTAGTTCTTTCCATCAGTGTCGCTTTTCAAGTGGAAAGAAGATTCAGAAGGATTTTTTGTCTCACGTTTTTATTGAACAATCATGGGAAGTTGTGTTGTAGTTAAAATTTCTTCACCAGTGAACGTGGGTGGTGGTGCAGGACCTGGCATTTGCTTGAGTCGGGCTGTGTTCAGAGCTGACACCATTCCTTGGGCAGTGCACACACAGCCTTCAGTTTGCAGAGCCATGAGCTGGTGGAGGTGGTTATCTCCTGGTTACAAATTGTAGGTGTGATGGGCCAGCCAGGCTAGTAAATAAAAGGCGCCCTTGGCCAGGAGCTGGAGTCACCGTGCAGGGGTCTGAGCTTCACCTTGAAGGGCAAGAAGAGTCCACAGCGTCACAGTTTTTGGTGATTAAGACCATTGCTACTTTGTTGCTTTTTAAAAAATAAACCTGTTTCTAAACACAAGTCTTACTGGGGTTGAATGGGGAAACAGTAGTTTCATTATTTGCAAAGGTTTTTTTTTATACTGTAGTCATCAGGCAAATTCAAAGTTCTGTCTGCTCCTAGGAAGTCCTTACTGTGTATTGCTGATGACTAATACTATTTGTAGTCCTGTTCTTGAGTTTTGATGTAGATTTAACTGGTCACATTAAAGGTGGTCTGCTGGAATCAAACTTACTTCAGTATAATGTAAACATTAATTACCAGTTGAAATGTGATGGGAAAGAAAGTAGTTTTGGTATGAGCTCAAGACTGATGATTGCCAGCCTTCAGCTCAAGTAATCACCAGATCTATTTTTGTTGTTGTTTAATCCTACTCTGTTGCCAGTAACAAATATGCTTTGCCTATGACTACACAATCATCGGAAATTTTAATGGCAGGTGAAGTTTAAAAAAATCAGGGTGATCTGGTCCTTCTGTTTGTTTTTATGTGATCCTGGAAACCAAGAATGGGGGGTCTATCTCTGTTTTGTTTAATTAATAGTGACTTGCAATGGCACCAGGTAAAATACTCTTACAGACTTGAAATATCTTATTTACTTGTCACTAATAATTTTATGTAGTTCCCGTGTCCTTGGTCTTCTTTTCGTTTCAGCATAGTGTTTAAATATGACTGCATTAATAATGTTACTGAACTCCCTATTTTGGGGAGGAAAAAACGGAAATGCAACTTGACAGTCTCCTGCGAAACACACATTTTAAACATCTGGGGAAATTAAATTATTAATGTTAGAGTATACACTTACCTGTAATAAAGGCATCTTTTTTCTACAGACAGAAATGTCATGAAACATGGAATTACTGTGCATTAAGATAAGTGTTCTGCTTGCTATTTTTAATGCTTCCGTGGAAGCCTCGCTGGCAATTCAAATGTTGAAGTTATCAAGCAGGAGGTAATAGCAGTGGGAAGTGTGTTTTTGTTTTTCCAGTTCTTGACAGACTCACATCCCTACTTGTGTATGTACAAACCAGCTGTCATCTTGTGAGATGAATCAAGTGGGGGTGGGGAGAAAAGAGCCATTTTTGATTGTGTCCAGCAAGGAGCTCTCCTGTCAATGTCATGGGAGACGTGGGATGAAAGAGGTTTCAGAGGCTCCTGCTCAAGACACCCAGATCAAAGCAGTGCAATTATTCTTCTACAACTACCTTTGAGATGCACAGGCTATCCCTCTCCGGTTCATAAAGTTCCTGTCTTTTAATTGGTTTCATTTGCTGCTTGTGGAATTTCCCCTGCCTTCAGTGAAAGCATTGATTAGATGTTTTGCTAGGTAAATCATAACATCAATATTTGCTTTTGAGGTACTTGGCTGGAAAAATACCTTTTGTGCTGGGTAGAGCAGCAGTTGTTGCCAGAGCTGTTGTGCTCAGCTTTTGGAGAGGCAGGATTCCAGACAGATGTAACTGATACAGCTAGAAAAACAGACAGACTTCTGGGTACAACTTTCCTCTGAAGGAAGGCTTTTGTTTCATTTTGATTTTTGGGTTTCTTGGATGTGCTTTGTGTATTGGCATTTGAATTCACAGAAATCCTGACATCTTGGGCTTGACTGTTCCAAGGCGGTGTCTTACTCATTTTGACAAACCCATAGATTTTGTATTTTAGTCACTACTTTTGGTTTTGCTTTTGTGGAAGTAGATTTGTGCTTCATCAACAAGATACCATGAACATAAGAACAGCATTTTTAAGTCAGAGCAGAGACTCATTTAGTCCATGACCTGCCTTCAGGAGTGGTCAGTAGCAGATGCCCAGGAAGGAGCATAGAAATGAATTAAGACAAATGGTTGTGTTTCCTTTGATTTTTCTTTTGGATCCAAAGTCAGAGTTAAATTCTTTTTGAGTTAAAATTATATACTGTTTGCATTTTTTCTCTCTCTTTTTTAGTAGTTGAGTTTGGGTAAACTCTCTTTGGGCAGTGAATTCCGCAATGTAATTAGAACCCATGTTGGGAAAAATACCTCTTTTTGCTGAGTTTTTTGAACTTGACGCCTGGTAATTTCATTTGATGCAACTGAAGCTCTTTTATAGTAAGAGACAGTAAATAACTCTCCCTTTCTGTCATTCATTCTACAGACTTCTTTACATTACTAAGTGTGGGCGCTCTTACACTAAACCACGTCAAGTACATTTTACTTTAGCTTAACATTTACTGACTAATCCTAAGTCAAGCCTATACAGCTGAAAACTAAAATTTTATTTGTTTGTATTCTTCTGCTTTTGCTCCTGGTAATACAGAGGGCTGAACCAATAGTTTTCATTCAGTCTTGTAGTCTGGAGCTACAAATTGGGGTTATTGCTGCCTGTAGAAGGTTTCCTGCTGATGAAAGCTGGTCGATTCTGGACAAGGATCAAGTATATCTACTCCCTGAGTAAATTCTTTGGAAAAATTTATTATGTTCTGTGTTACCTGCTGAGGAAACCATGCAACAGATTGTAAAGAGCCTCAAATGTATCTGCACTTTTCTCTGCCATCTAATTGCAGTTACTTAAATTATATGTGAAGTTGTGATGTCTGTGTGGTTGGAGCTGTGACTGCACATGTGCTCCATGGAAACTTCTCACTGGAAACATCTGCGGTGTGGCTTAACAGTGGAGGTGAAAGGATCCTAACATTTCCTTGGGTGGTGTCCCTTGGTAGCTGATGAAGAACGTGCTTTGCTTGGTTTTGGGTTATGGTTTATGTTCTAAAGGTTTTCTTATGAATATAACTGTTAGATACTTTGAGCAATCAAGCAAAATGCATTTTTAAAGGAATTTGTGTTAATGTATTCTTGCAGTCTATGCTCACAGGGTGTTGTATGTCCTTCAGGCCATGTGGGCACCTGCTTTCTCCCTTCCTTGACACGACTTTTGACAGTGGCTCGTGAGGGCGACAGCTGCCTGAAACATTCGTGAGACCTAGTGATTGATTTGTGTTCAGAGGTGTATTTTGGAGTTCCATACTGGCTGCATTAAAACTATCAATTACAAATTACCTCAGAGCATAAAACTAAAACATTGGACTTGGCTGTGACTTCACAGAGTCAGACTCAAAAAACTTTTCTTTACTGTCTCTGGCAGATGCTGGTCCTGTGCCACAGTGACTAATAAGGTGAATGGGGCTGTGTTTATAGGTGGGTTTTTGGCTACTTTAAAGTAGGATTTGCAAATGTCAAGCTCAGTAGAAGTAGTGTTCTCACTTAAGCAGATCTGATTGAAAAGGAGTGTGGGAGGAAGAAGGTAGAGCACATATGATTTGAAATGAAAATAGAGATGAGCAGGAAGTTTCCATAATAATTTGTGATACAGTTGTTTCTGTCATCTCTTTTTTTTTTTTTGTATTTGCCTCTCAATTACACACAACTTCTGAGTGATTTTTGTTAATAAAGCAGTGGCACAAATTGTCACACACCAATCAATCAATGTTTAAGCTTTACCTCAAAAGGTAAAGCTTAAACAGTTTATATTTGGATTAATTCACACTCGATACGCTTTTTCTGTTGGTATGATTGATATATATATCTGAAACATCCTTACCCAATTCCACAATTGTACTGGTCTTACAAATGTTCTTACACCTGTAGTTAGCTGTAGCAGTAAGTACATTTTTTGTGTAGTTATGTGGAATACTATAAACCGGAAAATCATCTTTAAAATGTATTGTTTCTTTATAGTCTATAAAGTTCCAGTGCTATGACAGAAGCACGATTAGTGTCATTTTGGTTTAAAGGTGCGAAGTCAGTGTTAAAACTGTTCCAAGAATCTGCAGTTGAAAGAGTTTTGAGATTCTTACCTTCAGTTATAATAATGAGCTAGGAGATATGCAAATTAAATCATTCTTTGCATTGATTAAATCAAAATAGAAAGGTGCCATGTTTGAGTAGGAAGATACACTTAATCAATAGCAAAAGGAGTAACTTAAATGAGGTAATAAAGAAAATAAGTTAATCTTTCACCCTAGCTTTTCAAAATAAATGTGTACAATTAATTTGCTTATAATTGGATAAGGACACTGTCTAACAAATATTTTTCCTTCATGAAGGTAAATGTGTTGTTGACAATAGCTCTGCTGTGGAGGAGTTCTGCTGCTGTTGGGGGGGTTTGTTTATTTTTTCGAGTATGTGCAATTGTCATGGACAAAGCAAAAGATTTTTTACAGTCATGCCTGAGCTATTCAAAATAAGATTATGCTTCTCATTTGCTGTATTTCTCAGTAAATACAGCAACTCTTCAAGACATCTCAAGTCCCATTAACTTATATAAAATTATGTAAAATACAGGAAAAAATGTAATTTCAAAGAAAATTACGTATTTGTTGTGTGGTGTGAGGCCATGGCTTTTGCAGTTATAAGGAGTTTTCACAACAGTTTATTAATAAGCTGCTGTCTATGCTGAAATACTGGGAAGGTGGTGGGTTTATCTGCTGCCTTGCTTGTTTTCATGATAAAAAGTTGATGTGTAGTGACATTTGTTTCCTGCGACTTCCTGCCTTTAAGGAGTTTTTTGACCTAGATAAAGCAGTCGGAGGGGAGGAACCATATTTATTCTGCAGCTATTCTCCATTGGATGGTATAGGAAATAAATGTTCCATTCTCCAGTTAAGATGCCGTCACTGCTGTTTTATCACTGAAGGGAGCTGAGACTTCAGTGAGTTACACTCGGCGAGCACTTGCAGAGCTGGTGCAAATCTTGGTAATTTTGTGACACATCATTTCTTACAGGGCAAAAGAAGGTCTGTACAGTCTGTTCCTTCACGTTTGTGTGATTCTGCTGCAGCCCCTGCATGTGCTGCCCTGTCCTCTTAGGTATGGCCAAGCAGAAGTTTGGACAAAGCACCCTCTCCACATGTGCCAGATTACTGGTGGGAGGCAAATTTTCAGTATTCAAAATTTTAGAGCGTCCTAATGAATATTAATATGAACACACCACCATTGTGTTTGTCCATGTGCACCAAACAGAATGAAAACCATGGGCAGATTGACAAGTTGTTCTGTCCATGCTGATCCAAACAACCTTGTTGACTTCAGGAAGGCAGCTCCTGTGGATAAGGATGCACATGGAATTGAGTGTCTGGAGAAACAGAGCAGTAAACTAAAAAAGCCAGAGTCCTGTCATTATCAGAGTGTTATGAAGTGGAACAAAATTAGTATAAAGTTGACTGGAATTAATTTTAATTCAGTGCTAATTTAAGGTTGAACATTAAGAATTACAGAAGGAAGCTCCAGGCAAAGCCTTGCTGAAAGCAGGAGTTACTTCAGTGTTAGATCAGACTGCCCAGCACCTTGTCCATTTGGGTTCTCCACGGATGGGGATAGCTATAACTATATAAAGTGCTTCATGTAACTACAACCCCATATTGAAAAAAATACTGTGTGTATTCCCAATAGCAGAACTTTTGGAATGCACAGGCTGGTTAGAATAATGTGCAGCTTAGTGCTAAATTGTGGTAAGAAATGCCTGATCAGTTCTGGATTTTGTGTGGTGATATGGAGTAAATGCAATTACTGATAAATAATTACAGTGTTGTAAACATTGTCCTCACAAATAATGAGGACAAAAAATAGAGTCATTCAATTTAAAAAACCCCAAAACTGTCATGTTGAAAAGTACACAGGGCAGAACTATAGGGTGGGAAACCAAAAAGTAGCAGTCGGGTGAAAGCCATGACTGCAGAGAGATCCTGAGATGCCTGTTCTGAGATGATGTGTCAAAGCACTGATGTGGTGACTGTGTAGAAACTGGGGAGTGGCAACAGGTGCTAGAGCTTCACATCATTCTGGAATCAAAACTGTGTTCAAGAATCTTGCAAAACTGCTAGGATTTAAGTGGATGATAGCTAAAAAGACTTGAAGGCTGGAGGAAGTCCCAGATAATGGAGGACATAAGGGGTTCAGTATGTTTGTTTAGCCAAAAGGAGCGTGAGCTGGCTGGGTTGGTGTAGGTCCATTTTTATGGGGCTGAATTAGAGTACTAAAGGCTCTCTGATGGATCACACACAGGTGTGAAACCAGAGGCTATAAACTGTCAAGATCTGAATTAAGCTCTGGTGGGATTGTTTACTTTCAAGAATGGTGGGATCTCTATTTCACCATCTTGTGCTGATAAACAAAAAAGTAACCCTTGCTGTAGTCAGATGTGGCAATGAGGTGCAGAGCAAGTATGGCTGGGTGATGTATTGTGGCTTAGGGTTACAAGAGGTAAAGTTGAAGCTTCTTTACTTCCTGTGCAAGTCTTTTTTAATAAACTGTCACGGGGTTTTAGCAAGAGACCATTTTATTATGTGTTTTAACAAAGAGTCAATATTTGTCTTTGTTTTATATTAAAATTGCTTCTAAAGCATCAGACGTCTAGTTGGGCATTTGTTTATTTACACTTGCCAGTAGTGTTCTCACATGTAGATGATTTTGAGGCTTTTGGTCACTATGTCATAGTCTTTGTATGTACAGTTTGCACTGTACAGTTTCAAAGATAATTTTGGTGTAATATAAAGTGATTCTGTGAAAATTTCTGTTCTTCAACTAAGTCTTAGATACAGCTCATGAGGTATAAGCTGCTTATTTCTTGTGTTGATAAGAAATCACGGTAGTGTATAATAGAAATGGTCTTTACACCTTGTATTGAACTTAAATTCAGGTTTTTAAATCACTTAAATGAAGATCAAACAGATGGTTTTGATTTGGAAATTATGTGGACAGATTAACGTATTGGTAGAAGTTACCTTTAAATTCTGATTTTCACTGATGTGCTCCAGTATGGCAGCAGATATTTTGTCTACCCTTTCCCTACTTTTTTTCCTTTTCTTCCTCTTTTTCCTGTCACAGCTGGGAAAAAGTAGTTTACCTTCCTTTGAAGCATCCGTTTCCTCAGAAAGGTGTAGCTGAAATGTTGGTATCTTAGCACAGCATACAATGCACATTTTAGTACATATATGGTAAAAGTCTGATTATTTTTGAAGATGCAAACACAGTTATCTAGCTTTTCTTGTTTGTTTTGATGTCCTCTTCATTGTTTTTTAAGACTGAGAATACAGGGAAAACTTCATTTAGTACTTTGTATTGTCCTCTGGACCTATTTGGGTGTTCTAAGCAGAATATAACTTGAGCAGACAAGGCCTAGACACATAGTTGGTACAAGCTGTAGTAGACAAACTTGTTGGTTACAATCAGTGCAGCAAACACACAGGGGAACTAGTTCGGAGGGATAAATGATGGAAGCTGGCTCTCACAGAAAAATATTTCCCTCCTTGAGTGATTCTGCAATCTTCTGGCCTTTCTAGACAGGTGAAGAAGGCCTGCAGAGCAAGGAAGGAGACAGAGTAATGGGATTTTTAAAGGAATAAGGCTTAGTGAAGAGAAGGGTGAATTTATTCACATGAAATTCTGTGTGGGGATAAGTTCAAATTTGAACCAGAGCAAACTGGTTATTTAAGTAAGTAAAAATAATGGTAAAGATGATAAATGCCCTGAGGCACACAGTGGGATTCTTGGAGTTGCCACATGCAGGACCAGGAGTTGGACTTTGTTCTGTGTAGGTCCCTTCCAGCTCAGGATATTCTATGATTGATTTTAGCATCATGCCCTGTACAGATTAGAAAAATGGAAGGGGAGAATTCAGTTAATATATGGTAAAGATGAGGACACAGGCCCAACCTTTAGAATATGGACAGAATATTCTGGGGTTTGTAGTTTTGTGAAGTGAAAGGGTGTGCTGGGTGGCTTGAAGAAAGATGGGAGAGATGAAAATCATCTCAAGTTTAAGAGCTGAGGCTGAGAAGCAATACAATGGTTAGCCTTCACTAGAATGTGAGGAGTCTCTGACGTGGTTATTTAATTGGGGAAATGTGATTCAGAAGGATCTGGGGTCTCACTTTTTGGGAACACGGTCTGTGCTTTGGTGAACATTGAAGCTAATCCAGTGTTTCACTGCTGCTGCAGTGGAGCACGGGAGAGAAAGTCCTGTTTTCTGCAGTGCTCCTGACTGCAGGTTGGGCTGGCCTTGGAGCTCATCAGAGGTTCATATGCTGCTTCTGTCTGCTTTTTTTGCAATTTTTGGGTGCTTTGCTGTTGCATTGAAGTGGCTCACAGAGAGGTCTGGCAGGCAGTGGAGCTGGCATGAAGTACGTGGTGGACCCATACAGACTTTGGGCAACAGTCAGCTGGCTGAGACTTGTGGAGTTGTATATTAGGGAGTTGGAGTTATAAGAGCTGTTATGCTATATGAAATAAAAATGGAAAGGAAAAGAAAGATCCAACAGTGTAAGACCAAAACTAATTTCAGTGTACTATAAAAGCACTTGCAATGGAATGTAAAAATTCAATCCTAAAAGTTCTTGTGACAGCATGCTTTTTGGTAAAGGGGTATGTTAAATTTTAAAAAAAAATTTAAAAGGTGAACCTAAGTAGACAGGATGCTGACGTGACTTGGTGGTACCTTTGGTTAATCTGTGCTTTCTGGCTCTCTGTTTTTATCTCCCTCTAAATGTGAATACACAGAGAAAGCATGAAAGAAAAAGGGGTATGAGTTCCTTGGCTGTGGATCATCTCATAGCAGAGGACAGTTAATGTATGGTCTGCATTCCCTATACTAAATCTCACCCTGGCTCCTCCCTAAATCCAGGCTTTGCTCCACAGGTCACTAGTCCAGTTGGTGGTATGTTGTGCAGTAGTAGAGCTACAAGCTGGAAGAAAATTGAACATTAAGGATACAGTGGAAGTAAATGCTATTTTTAAAATTTTTATGTGTGGATTTTGTGTGTAGTGTGTGTGTGTGTCCCCAAAAAAGCCCTTTTATCTCAGAAAGAAGACTTCTCTATGTGTAAGACAGAAAGGTGAGTGACTAGAGTTTGTGCAGCATTCTATGGACTGTCTGAAAGAAAAGCATTATTTTGAAGATCATTATAAAAATTACTGATTTTTACATGTGTTCCATTGCAGGGAATGCATATATGCATAGTGTTTTTTCAGGAAATACATAGATCTGCTGAAGTTTACAATGCAGGTAGATCATGTGAGATTTGGATTTCCTGTGGTGCCTTTGAGGGCCTCAGCTTGATAGGTTGTAGAAACATCTCAAACAAATGGGTCATTTGGAGAGAGCTTTTGGTTCTTTATACAGGACAGCAAATCCAGTGTGCTGTCAAAAGGAAATTGTGCTCGTAGTGATTCAGTCAGTGGAGTTGATCCAGCCTTCCAAAACTACTTGGGTAGCAGGCTTGGAAGTACCTGTGCATTGGCCTCCTGCTCTGATGGAACTGACTGCTCACCCTCACTCCAAGCCTTCCAGCAGGGATGAGGTGCAGCATTTCAGGAAAACCATCACTTGCAGGAGGAGCAGTGTTAACAAATATCACCCTTCATTTCTGGGCAGTGTTCGGTGGACTTGGATGCTGACAGAGGTTAGTAGGAGTGAGTTACGTAAATGATCATCAATCAAAACCCTGTTTATCACTTCCACAGATGTAAGCAGTAAATAATGCATTAAGCAAAGAGGTGTTCAAGGAAGTGGGTTGCTTTCTTTCCTTACATGTGTGAATGTCCTGGGTGTGGCTGGGTTAGGCTCACATAAGATTCTAGAGATGTTTCCCTCTGATCTGCCTGTGATGGCCATCACTTGATACACTTACTTTGGAGAAACAAGCCAAAGCACTTGCATGTAGGTCTGACCCAGGATGATTTTTATCAGGTAGAGAGGGTTGGTGGCTTTAGTCCTCTCTGCCCTTTCATATTACTGAACATTTTTGCATTTAGTAGCATTAGGGGCTACAAGCCAAATACTGAACTTTGTGTTCAAATGCTATGAAAACCCTGCTTTGATGAGCGTGCAATATATTCTGAAGTAACTTTATTAAAATTGCTAGATTGGTAGTAAGATTCTTGTAGAATGATGCAATTCATCCTCATGCAGCCCTACTTCCAGTGATACTATCAAAATCTTGGCACCACTTTTGCAGCTGCATTACTGATTGGAAGAGTAAATGCAGCAGTTTGAGGTGGTTCCCCTCTGCTGGGAGTGCAGGTTCTGAAATGAATGCATGACTGAAATCTAAGTGTAGGGTGGGCTCTACAGTTTGTGGTTGGGTACAGTATTATTCATTCAGCTTTCTAGATATTGATAATCGCCACAGACAATTTGGACCTGGAAACCACAGTGTTTCAGTTGAAATGTTGACATGACAGGCATGTGTAGCAACACCGGAAGGAGATGCAGTAGGTGAAAACCAAAGGAGAAGTTCAGTTGTTTGTTTATCCTCTTTAATTGAAATTCAAGCCTTTGTTTTTAAAACCTTTTCCTGGTACTGGTCTGTCCATAAAGCTGAGAAATGCAGCTAGTCTGTATTACCAGCAAATTCCAGAGCCCTGTAATTGTGCTCCAATGCCTTGTGAGCCCTAGCAAGACAGAATACCCCTCTGCAGTGAGAGATGCGGAGCTGTGTGCTTCCTCTCCTGTTTCATTGCCTAGTTGTCCAGTCAGTGCATCCCTTCTGTATTTTCCTGCCTCCTGAAGGACTGCTGGCCTCTGAGGAGTGCTGCTGTCAGAGCAGTCACGCAGTGACTTCAGTTCTTGGGGGCTGACTGAGCTGTACGGGGTCTTGTGAGTGGGGAGGCAGGGGAGTGGGGTGAGATGCAGGTGACAGCAGCAAGCAGCAAAGCAGGCTCTTCCAGAAATGTTTCATTTTTGCTTGTCTTTGCTTGAATATCCAGTTCTATGTCCAGCCTTTCTGTAACAAAACTTCATTAGAGCTGAGATTCTGCCAGAATTCTGTTAGAACTTCAAAAATGTTAGATTTTCTTTGTTTCTTTCCCTGTTTTCTTTTATGAAGGTTGGTGGTGGCCTCAGATGCTTTTTTCTCATCGTTTTTCCTTGACTGCATCATAGGATATAGGGAATATTACCTGATTCAGATAGAAAAATTTGGCACTAATTGTTAAACTGTCAGAAGATAAAATGAAAAACCTCATTCACAGCTGGGAGAACTAAGATCCTTCCATCTTCCTCTGTTTTAAAACATATGAGTTAAATTCAAAGCAACTCCTGATGAAGATTTGAAATTTTCTTCATGAATTTTGGCCTGTTATGAATGGCTTTAGCTGTCTCCTGAAGTGCAGGCAGCCAGAGCACTCATCTGCCAGCACACCCTCGTACACAGATGTTGACTTTCCTGTCAGTAGTGAAATAGCCCTGCTTGTTTTATGGGGTGGTTATTCTGAGGTTGGAAGATTGTTGAGCCTGGAAGAGATCACTAACCCCAGCTTGCTACTTAGCTATAAATAAGTTTGGTCTGCTGTGGACTAGTAAGTACTCAAGATTCTTATGTGAGGTTATTCACTCTTATCTAGGGCTATCAGCAAACTGGGTGGTTTGATGCCTTTAATGAAAAGAAGCATGCAAGCCTTGCAAAAGAGTCAAAGCAGCATCTGAATATAAATAATTCAGCCCTCAGCCAGAAGGATAAAATAAAATTCTCTAAGAGTTTTAAGTTTGGGGGTAGTGTTTTAAAGTTATTTTGGCTTAATAGTAGCTAAGGGAAAGATTATTCATATTTGTGTATGTGCATTCTTTGTGTTAGATGCAATGTTGCTGAAAGGTATGCCATAAAATAATTGAACTTCATCTGAAGAGCTTGAAAGCATGGTTACATAGAATACAAAATAACCCTAGTGTGGGAGAGTGTGATTTTGAGTACAGGGAGAAGAAGCTGAGTAAGGTGGTTTAATCAAAAATGTTGGTTGTGAAAACCAGGCTTTTCCAGTTTTTGCAATGAAAAAAGAAAAATCCTGCCATTGTGGAAATGAACCTGGGAGATGACAGTGTAGGATTGTGTGGTCCAGGTCTCTTTGTTTGGGAAGCTTGAGAAGGCAAAGGTTTGTTTTTGGTAATTCTCCTATTACTTCTCTGATTCCATTCTTTTAGTGAAAGGTATTGATGTGCCTCATCCCCAAGGAAACTCTTGTTTCTGCAATTTGTTCTTTTTGCAACAGCATTTGTTATTACAGTGTTTGGTGGTTTTCTTGTTCCTCCAGTTAAATTCCTTATCTGGAAGGTCTAAGTAGTTTAGGGTTAATTACTCTCAGATAAATATAGGTAAGTCCTGGGGGGGTTGGGAGCATGTTGCAGTGACATTGCACTTCAGATGGGTTCTAGTTAGGGAAGCATTGGTTGCTGGATGTGTTGCACCAGCACAGTTTTGTCCTTGTGACTGTTTTGTTTTTGTGGGAGCTGCTTGTTCCAGCTTTCCCCAGGAGATTTAAATACGAGAATATATACAACTGCCCTATGTTTTTATAGGGATGTTTTGTGGTGAATAAATTGCTGACTGAGAACATACTGACAGTGTCTGACACAGAGGGAGCAAGGAGTTGGGCTGATCAAGTTCTTCACTGAATGAAGGAGACTTTTATTTTTAAATCTGAAAGGTCCTTAGATACCTGTGATGGTTCACACCATCTCTAAGTCATTAGAATAACCCTCTTAAAGACGTTCTAAATGGAGATAGGATTTGACTTGTGCAGGTAATGATTTAATACAAAAATACAAAGGAAAGAGCAATCGCTCTGGGGGATTTAAAATGAAAATACTACATGATAGGTATTGAAAAGGAAGTAAGTATATCTAATAGTAGCTACTGGTTGGGTACAGAAGGGGCTGATTCAGTCAGAAAGGAGTGGGCAGCAGAGGGGGTGATCCTTCCCCAAAGGATCTGTGTGTCAGCAGCAGAAGCAGCATTCCTGTACGACGTAGACAGGAGTGGAAATGGCTGGAGTGGGGAGGCAGTGCTGGCTGGTGCAGAAAGCAGGTGTTTGAAGTTGCATGTTTGAACTCCATCTGAATCAGGTTTTTCCCCCCTGTGTTTTGGAGTCTTAAAACTCCACCATTGCATTTCACTGTCATCTGGGCCATGCGTGGCATCGTGTCCTCTGTTGCTGTGTTTCAGGTTGTGAATGCACAGAGTTGTGCACAGCTTCAAAGGGTGTTGAGCAGTTTAAAGGTGTGCACAGCGCAGCCACAGCGTGGATCCAGGCACAGAGTGGCCTCGAGGAGCCATATAACACTACAGTAGTCATTTTATGTAATCTTAGATAAACTGCGTCTGCTGGTTTTAAAAGTTGCTTCACGCTACCACTGGTTATTTTTAATATAAGCTCTTGAAGTGAGTTGGTGCCAAGCAAAGCATTGTTTGGAGTATGGAGAAATAACCTGTGAGCCAAAATTAGCCTGTGTTCGTGTGGAGTGGTGTGTGTTTCGTCAGGGCTGCCCAGATCATGTCGTCCCTGAAGGCAGCACATTTCAGCTTTAAATGTTTAAGCTATTACAACATGGAACACGCTGGTGAGTGGTGCCAGTAACATACGCTGAACATATGACCAGCACATGCCCCCACTTCAGCCTAGGCCACGAATTATTTACTTTTTGTTACAAGCTGTTTATTTTTGAGAGGTTTTCTCCCCTCTGTCAGTGTCAAGCACTGAGCCTTTTGTTTCTTTTTTCTTTTTTAAAAAATCTTCTTTTCTACTTTTGCTATTGAGTCTGCATTTCTAAAATTCTCTGCTGTGTGTACCACCACCCCCACCCCTATTTTGTTTGTGCTCCTTCTCTTAGAATGCCATCCCTGGTAACTCCTGTGGTAGTGTCGTTGAAACTGGAGACCAGTCTGATTATTTTCAACTTGTAATTGAGAGATAAAATGACCTTATACTTAATCTTTTGGGACTTGGTCTATATTCATTAGTTAGCTGTGATACCTCTTCTTTGTGTCAATTTTTTACAATCATGTTTCACATCTGTGAAATGGCAGGGTTTTTCCCTCATCCCTTGTCATCTTTGGTTAAATAAATGATGTGAAGCAGACACTCCATAGGCCTTTTCTGATTTTAAACTGATTTTTGATGACAGCTCAAGTTCCCAGCCTGCTTGTGACTCTTCACTTGCAGCAACTCCGTGCTGTGGATTCTGGTACAAAACCTCTGAGTGAGCACTGACCCAGACTGATGGGCTGGGGAGCTCTGGAGAGCAACAGCAGATAAAACTTTAATGTACATACAAATATATTGCATCTTTGCTGGGTGTTTCATAATGTTTTAGGGAGTGTTACCTCTTGGATGGGATCAGGCTTGACACAAAATTAATTGGACTTGGTGAGCTTTTCAGAATGAATCATCTTGTAGTTATTTGTGTGCACTGTAGGTAACAGGCATTGCATACTTCTTTATTTAGATTATTCTTTTAAATTCAGTTTTCTCCTGAAAGTACATTGAGTGAAAGGATACACTGTTACAGAAGACTTTTGCTTCTCATTTTAAGTATATTGGTAAACTTAATTTTTCAAGCATTTGCAGTAATTAAAAGTATCCTGCTCATGATTCCTGTTTTTTGAAGCCTTTTTTTTAACCTTCACGTTGAATTTGTACAGTAGCACAGGTTCATTAAAACAGCACTTTCTCCTTGTTTTAACCATACCTTTTAAATAAAATTCAGGCCCTGCAGATAAACTGTAACTAACCCTTTGGTTTCTAGGTTAGTTAAAACAAACTTAACTGGGAGTTAGAGCTGAAAGAGCCATCCTGTCCTGCCCTGTGTGTCAGCTCTGGTGTTCCTTGTGTGCTCAAGTCATATTAGTTTACTGGTGGGCCTGAAAAACAGTCCCTGGGAAGAGAAGGGGAGAGGCTTGGGATTAGTTTTCTGTCAAGTCAGAAGTGCAACTTTTTCCATTACCAGATGGGAAGATATTAATAAGATTGATAAAGTGGTTTTATAAGCATTTCACAGAATCATAGAATTTTTTAGTTGGAAATGATCCTCAAGGTCATTGAGTCCAACCATTGACCCAGCACTGCCAAGGCAACCATTAGCCCATATCCCCAAGTGCCACAGCTACACATCTTTTAAATCCCTCCAGGGATGGTGACTCTGCCACTGCCCTTGGCAGCCTGTGCCAGGGACCAACCACCCTGTGAAGAAATTTTTCCTCATATCCAACCTAAACCTTCTGTGGCACAACTTGAGTTTTTTCCCTCTTGTCCTGTCCCTGTTCCCTGGGAGCACAGCCTGACCCTGCCCTGGCTGCCCCATCCTGTCAGGAGTTGTGGAGAGACACAAGGTCCCTCCTGAGCCTCCTTTTCTCCAGGCTGAGCTCCCTCAGCTGCTCCTGGTGCTCCAGACCATTCCCCAGCTCCGTTCCCTTCCCTGGACATGCTTCAGCCCCACAATGTCTTCCTTGTAGTGAGGGGCCCAAAAGTGGACACAGATTTGAGGTGGGGCCTCAGCAGTGCCAGCAGAGGGCATGGGCACTGCCCTGGTGCTGTGGCCACACCATGGCTGGTGCAGGCCAAGTGCCATTGCCACCTGGGCACAGCTGGCTCAGCTCAGCTGTTGTTGATAGCACCCCCAGGCCCTTTTCCACCGGCAGCTTTGCAGCCCCCTGCCCCAGCCTGGGTCACTGCAGGGGCTCTTATGACCCAGGTGCAGGACCTGGCACTTGGCCTGGCTGAACCTCACAGCCATTGGTCTCAGCCCATGGATCCAGCCTGTCCACATCCCTCTGCAGAGCCTTCCTGCCCTCCAGCAGTGCAACATTCCCACCCCAACTAGGCGTCGTCTGATCCCTGAGGATGCCCTCAATCCCCACGGATAAAGATATTGAATGTGGGCCAGAGCGAAAGTTGTCTCGTCTTGGAAGGTCTTAGTCTGTGATTCCTGATGCTGCCTCCAGGGTCCAGCCACCTCCTTGTGCTGGCTCTGGCACCACTAGATCCCTTGTGGGCAAGGTCTTACACTAACCCCAAAGAGTGCTGTTTTCTTCTTTAAAAAAGCATTGTTTTTCTGGGTCACTTGGTGCTGGTTTAGTCGGTTGGATCACTGAGGGTTTAACATCCAGAGGGGTCCCTGGCTGCCTACTCCTCAGGCTGGAGAGATCCTCAGTGCTTCTGGTGGCTGCTCCTGTGAGCTCGTGGGTTCACAGTCACAGATGTGATCCACAAACCGTGGGCTAAGAAAGGAAACCACTGCGGACAATGAAGTTGGACTGGAAAAGCAACAAGGCTGTGCTGGTGCTATTTTTAGAAGGTCCAAATTGTGTGGTTGATGGTTCTCATTTTGAGGCTCACCACAAATGTATCTTCAAACACAGATATTTGATAACCAGTTTCTGTAGTCTCTGTTAAACTTTGTGTTTTGTTTTCTGAAAAGTGATGAAGAATTCAAGGTTTCCTGTTGTCTTTCAAGCTTGCTGCATCAGGTGAAGGTGTCCTGTCTCTTTACCTTTGCAGTTCTTGGGGAAAAGTCACTTACTCTCCTGTCGCTTTCATATAAACTGACTGGTGTTTTCTCAGGACAGTGAGTAAAACTGACTGAAAGATATAATTTTATAACTTGACTAATTAGTGCTCATAAATCTTCCTGATGTGATTCCTGATGATGATTAAAGGAGTGGTAGTTTAAAAATATCTAATGCACCTTTTCGACTCTCTGAAAAAGGTAACAAACAAACTTGTGCATTAAAGTTAACATTTAATGAGCAACTTGTAAAAAAAATCCTCATTGTTTATTTTGAGAAAGGATGTTGAAAAAATGTAGGTTTATAGACTGATTTTAATCATCTAAGTTGTCTGTTATCTTAGTTTTTGCTTTTCTGACTTAAAGCCTGCATGTTGTTGCATATTGGGAAGGTGTACATGTTATTAGAGTGCTGGGTGAGGCCATGGTCATGCCCTCCAGAATTGTTAAAATGTCTCTTAGATTCATATTTTAGTTATCATCCCCATTTTTGCTTTGCTTTTTCTTAATAAGGTTTAGAATATTAGTCTTTTACTTTTCCAAATGGATATTCCTAAGATCATGAAGTAATTGGATGTATGAGTTAAAAATGAAGGAAATGGACTCCAAATCTGTAGTAGTATTTGCTTTTACATCTGTATTTATAGTAAGTTTAACTTAGGGGCCACCTGGTTGTTATGGTAAATGCGACTTTTTTTGTGGTGCTTCCTGTACTGACACAGGGATTGGAAAAAAAAATGTATTCTCAGGATATCTTTGTCATTATTGACAAAAGTGTAGTATAATGCTGTACACATACAGGAAATTAGGAAGCACTTTCTGTAACTAGGGATTAACATTTCACCACAGCACATCTTTCTGAAAATCCAAATCTTTCAAATATCAGTTGGTTCTTAAGTGTAAATGGAAACATGTTAATTTAAGTGCTGTGAAAATTAGTATTTGCAGTTCTCTTTGTGCAGCAGCATATGCATTGAACTCATTTGCATCTCTTCAGCTTTGCCAGACAAGTGGATTCTGCAGTGGAATTTTGAAGCAATCCTATAACTGATTAAATTGTTAAATATGCAGTCCTGTGTTGGAATTTCACTACAAAAAATTATGAATTTGTAGCAATCAGTATTTGTGCATGACAGAAATTTAATTTTAACAGTAAATGGTATTCTGCTAGAGGGAGGGTCCAGTTTAGAGATGTGTGGGGAGTTTATCATTGATAATTTGGAGGAATCGTTGTTATATGACAGTTTTGACAGTTCCATTGAGGGAAGATGCTCAGTTGATAAACCAGGGAAGCCTGACTTGGACAAATGTCACTTGCTTTTCCAGGGAGGGTGAAAGTAAGATACCTTGCTTTATCTGTATCTCTGTGTAGGAAAGCTTTGCAGATTTCTGCTCATCTAGGGTAGTTTAATTGTTTGAGCAGTTTGACAAGAATTTCCTCTGTCCAAGAACCTCTCTGGAGTTGACTGCAGCTGCTTTTTTCAGCATTTCAATCATTTTGTAAACTTAACTCCATCAATTTGTGTGCTCAGGAGGTAGAGTCAGCTCAATTTTTATTCTGTAAGTCTTTAACTGATACTGTGTCAGTTATTGCCTACAAAGTTGCTTTGGCTCTGGCATGTGTCACAGAATGACCAGAGGTTAAAGCAGAGTGAAACAATGTATTATGTACCAGGGCCATTTTTTTTTTTTCTTTTAGATATTCTATTTTTAGAAAATTCAATGGTCTGGAAGAGCTAAATCACAAAATAATAATAATAAAAAAAGGTTGGAATTTGAAGCTAAACCAAAAGAAACTGCTCTCAAGACATGGTTGGTTTATTCTCAGAAAACCTCCGATTGGGTTGGTTCACACAACTGTACGAGATGCTTTTGTCATCACCCTCCATCACACGTTCTTTGTTGTGTGGGATTGATCCGGTGATTGTGGATTCCAGCCCTGGCTGCAGGAATGCAGTTAGAGTAAACCCAAGCTGAACAGTGTACAGCAGTGCCCTTGATTTACATAGGACAAGAAATGAAAAGTGAAAATAGTATTTTCATCACTTAAACAGTTTGGTTATTTTAAAAAAAAAAGGAAAAAAAGTCTATCTTTTTTTGGCCAGTGAAAGTTTTTGCAATTTCGTTCTGTTGGTATGGGGCAGGGTAGCAGTATGATTAATTAAAAATAGTAGATAGAACACAGATAAACAAAATTAAAGTGAGTCCTTCAGTATCACCGGGGGTAGGATGTGCCTTTGCTGTTGATGTTTTCGGGTGGTTCTGCACAGGACAAGTAACAGGAGTGAGTAACACTTGTAGTATCCTGACAGCTGTTTGTCATCTAGAATGAGGAACTCCTTATTACTAAAGGAGAGCAAATGAAGAATCCTTTCTCTCCACATGTTTTTTGGTATTAAGATATGAATTTTAGCTTTTACTTCTTTGTTTTTTAATTGCTTGAAATACTGCTTTAATTTTCTTTTGTTCAATAAGGGGGGAAAAAATCTTGCTTCTCACAGATACATGGGAAATGAGGTTTGTGTAGTTTAGCATCTTCAAACCCCTCAGTATTTAACTATAGATTTTAATTAGAAAGTATGCATTTAATATGCAGTTTTCATGGTGTACTAGTAAAGTACTGATGAAATGAAAGTTCCTTTAGCTCTGTTTGGGAGGATGTGATATATTGGTTATGATATATGTGTGTGTGTGTGTTACTTTTTGCCATGTAGACTTCACAGCCACTACTTCTGTGCTCCTTAAACAGCTCCTCTTGTGCAACAAACTCTTGATTGAGGTACTTGAGTCTAATTTAATGAAATAATCTCCCTATTCCTGAAGACATGTCTCTCACCTGATGTTTTGCCTCTTAAAGTGGTTGTAGAAAAAGGAAGATTTGGGGGATGATCCGGTGGTTTAAACAAAAATTGGGTGTTGGGAAAAATATGTTCTGTTCCCAACTGTTGCGCACTTGCCAAAACAGCTTGGCCAAGTCACAAATCTGTTTAATCTGTTTTTGAAAATGGGAATAATACTTCATGGGCAGGCAGATGATGAAATTTCAGTGCTCTTTTCCAGCAGGTTTTATCAAGGAAGAGCTTTGCCTTGTCTTTTAAAATCCCTTGGGTTTTGAAGGGGATGACTTGGTGTGCAGGGTGAACTCCCTAACTCCCTCCTTGCTCCCTGTTTTTGAAGACTGTTAGTGCTGTTTTTCCTGGTACTTCAAGCTTTCTTACATACACTGTTCCTGTGTGAATGCTGCTATCCCTAAACTTTGGTGTGCCTTGGAGTTTAAAACCTGCTGGATCTACCAAGCTGACGTGTGTGCAGTATGTCAGTCTTTTCTAATGAAAGGGACAGCAGTGGCTTTAATTATAGTTAAGACCTTGAAAGTAGCCCAGAAATTAGTTTTGGAAGCTTATCCTTCTGTATTAGTTCAAATTTGAAGCTTTCAAAGAGAATGGTTAGAACAGTTGCATATTGGGAGCATTTTCTTGTATAGTACAGCACAGCTTTTAAATTCAGGTGTCATGATGTCTTTTTGAAGCAAGATTAGACTGTGAGATGTCTTAAACTTACTAAAACATCAGCAGACTTCTACATTTCAACTTGAGTAGTTTTCTGCTGAATTGGAGTATGAGCTGGAAATACCAGTGGCTCCTGGAAGCAGGGAACTGGAATTGTGGTGGATGGGACCAGAGCTGGTGCAGGAGGCCAGGGAGAGCCTGCCCTGTTTGGCAGCACTGAGCTGTTACATCCCTGTATCCCATGAAACATCGCCGAGGTCAGGCTTTTATTGCAGAGAGCCTGGTAGGTACCTGTGCTTCAGGAATCTTGGTTTATACTGTTCATTACTTTACTAGATGTTGTTTGAAGTGGGTTTCATTTTGCTTAATATTGAAGAGGTGTGAGTGAGCAGGAGTGGATGTGTGTGTCTACACCTAAACTCCCTCTAAACCATAGCCTGTGGCTGTGGTCAGCTAGCCCTGATTCTTCAGACCACTTTAGACTTTTCCCTTCTGTGTCATGGGCATCATTAAGTGTCTGTCCTTTTTCACTCTCTGTAGAGACAGGTGACAAACATGGGCCCAAGTTGACACTTGGAGACTTTAATCTCTTGCCTCATGTGGCTGTGCCTTTCCTTCTCTGTACTGGTGCTCCTTCAGTACATGACAACGACTGGCCTGTATTCTCATGAAAACTTTTATTGTGTCTACTTTTTTATTCCTGGACCGATTTCCACTTGCGTGACTCTCTGACCGGTTAAATCATGTCTGTTGTTTTTATTCGCTTTTATCCTTCTGTGCTTTCCTGCTGCCCCTTACACAGCCCATGATTTGAGAACTTGGCATGGTCTCAGAACAGCTCAGGAGGAGGAGTTCTTCTTGAAGGATATTTTCCAATAACAGCGTGCTTGTTGTAGATTAGTTTCTTTACTTTGTGGCTTTTCAGACTCCTTGGCCTCTTGATTGGTTCTTGAGTGCCCACACAAATGACAAAGGAGCCTAAATTTATGTCACACTGTGGAGCAGTCAGTGCATAGAACATTTCTAGAGGGTCTGCACTCTCAGTAGAAAAGTTTTAGGAATTTTGCAAATGGATGGAAAATTGAAAAGTAGTTTGAACAAACATTCTGGAGAGTACACTTGGTTTAAAAAAAGAAATCTCAGAATATAATAAAAAATCTGGATTTCTGTTAAGATACCCAGCCCAGCAATATCACCACAGTGAAGCAAATACGGAATGGCTCTTGAACATCAGACATCTTTAGGTAGGCAACTGTGAAATTTAATTAATGCCCATAGCTGTGTGAGAGGAGGCTGAAAAAGGCCTGTTCTTTGACCAGACAGGCAGATTTAGGGTGGAAATTAAACACTGCTGTCTACTCGAGGTTTGAGTTGGTAGGAAGCAGTTTTTGTCACTCTTCAATGGCCTGAGTTAGTCATGGATTTCTGTGTCAAATAAAGGGCTGTGCTGCTCTTGGAAGCAGAGTTCTGCCTTGAAAAGCCTGTCTAAAATAAACTTTGCTTCCTTAAATCAGGAATAATCTTTGTGCAGCCCTGCCTCAGTGGGTAGGTGCTCTCTTGGTAACGTTAGGAAGTTTGGGCATAATTTTGCAATGGAATGCAGGTCTCTGATGAGGTAATAAATGAAGGCTTTTGTTACTAAAGTAATGTATGAGTCACAAGTGCTTTTTTTATGATTATGCTTGCGTCAAAACACATCATGACAGCACTTGTTCACTGTACTCCTCCTACTGCTTTAATTGTAAGGAATGTGAGATGCCAAGAACTGTCTGTTTGGCTCCCAGCAGTTTGGTATGCTTTACTGATAGCTTTTATTTAACACTGATTGATATTATTAGAACCTCAGCGTTTCCATATGAATTTCTGCACCCCCACGAATACCCTGTAACTGAGGCTGAGGTGCCAGGCACCTCTAAGCAACCAGCTTGATGGTAAAGGATGGAGTGGGTTTGGTTTGTCAACTTTGGCTCAGCTGTGGTTGTAAATCCTATGCTTTATGGAAAGTTTTGGAATGGCATTTACTGTCGTGGAGAAAGTTGGAGCTTGCGTATTTATGGTTAAATGCAGTTATCTGGAAGAAAGACAAAACAGTAATTGATTTCTGTTTCCCTGTTGCAAGTGTTTTGTTTCTGTTTTTTAAGCAGGAAGCTGTTGTGTTATACAGTGATGTATGTAGGCTTTGTTGGGACTCAAAATAGCTGTTTGCAATTTGGCAAAGGTAGAGGCACTCAAGCTTTTGGACAAATTTTAAATTGTTTTCATAGTTTAGAAGAAAATGTAGAGATTGAGACCACACAACCTGGTTCTGCATACAGCTTTTGTGTACAGAGATGCTAAACACCCGAAAATGCAGTGTTTCCATAGGCGGAGTTTCTTTTGTATTCACAGGCTGGGGAGCCTCAAATTCCAGAGGCATTACATGAGCAGTTTTAATGAATTAGTGTCTGGTTTTCCTGCAGCAGATGTGACAAGCAGCTTTATAAGCTGCTTCCCATCGATCGCTGTTTTCCAGCTCTTTTGTGTCTTTCTTTTGCTCAGAGAAAAGCAGGGAAGAGCTCGGTTTCTACAGTAACTGCTGCCTACACTCCTGCCTGCAGGCCAAGTGCTTTCTCAGTCCTGCAGCCTGTGCAGGGCTACTGCATTGAAATTCTGTAGGTTTTGTTTGGGTTTCTGCGTTTTTTTCTTCTTCCTGGTTTAAATATTTTGCCCTTTAAGAAAACAGGAGAATGCAATAGAAATTTGTGATTTTGAGATAGGCAATTTTAATTAACCACAGCACGTTGCCATGATTGTAAGATAACCTAAATGTTTTTGCTGCTGATCAGTACCAGTGTTGTGTGGTTGGTATGTAAAGAATAGAGATCCTGGCTGCTAAAACAAGAACCTTTGAAAATCTGTGATAAACTGTTAGCGCCCGTTTCTGTAGCGTAATAATGCAGGGGAGGAGTGAGATCAGCTTCAAGTTGTTAATAGAATCCTTTACATTTGCAGCAAAATTTGCTGTAGTGGAACAAATTCAGCACACTCTTTTCAATCTAAACTCTTAAATACCCTTGGAGAAGCTGCTGTGAATACAGGGTTAAAAATGCCCAGTTTCTCATGACGTCAGCTCTCTGAGTGGGAACGAGCGGAACACCATTTCAGATGGGGTCATGTGTTTATTACTCAGTTTGTATTTGCTGCTGATGGTTCAGGAATGTTCCTTTTGTCGTCATCAATATTCTGCTGTCATAGGATCATTTTTTGATGCAGGCAGACTTGTTCCAGACCCTTCTGAGGCAGGTCAGCACCGTTCCTGTAAGGAATATCAAACAACAACTTTACATACTTCTTATGCACTTGGTAAAACATGAGCAGGGGAGTCTGTAACCCAGGTTTCCCATGGGGGAGACATTAACTTACACCTAGATTGTATTTCCAGCCTTTGCTTACAATTTGATACAAGTGTTTTATTGGCCAACTTGAATTAACATGAGGCTATGGCAATATTTCATCACTTCTGATGCTGCATAGATCTTTGCTTTTGAATCTTAAGATACCTGAGAGTATAGATAGATGGATCTGTGGTCTTGCTCTTTAGGGTGTTTTCCATGCTGTTTGATGGCACTGTGTAGACAGCAATGGCACACCTGAAAAAACACCCAAATCCTTCTGAGCATGCCCAGTGCTCAGAATAAAAATTCTAATTGCTGGTTTAAAAATCTGTGATTGTTTTTTTTCCTTATGGCATTAGAGGTCAAGCGTGCCATGGAGCCCTCCCGTTCTCTGTGGGGAGGACATGCCGTGCAATGATTGATCTTTGGTCCACAGAAATCAATTGCAAAGGATACAGGGAATTAAGGGGAACACGCGTGAGGTTGGGATTCAGTCCCCAGAGGAAAAAGCTGCGACTCTTTAAAGGGCAATTGCTTTTTGGGTAACCTCTAGAAGTGTCCTGACTAGTAATGGCCATAGATAATTGAATGTAAATATATGGTAAATTAGCCACATCAGGGCTTAGTTTCAAAGCAGGGAGGGGGAGGAGGAGGAGGAATCCATCCCATCAGAATGGATGTGGACATGGCCCTGTAGGAAGTGATGCTGTGTTCTGGCTGGACTAGTTTCTCACAGGCTGTGGTCAGCTGCAAGCAGGAGGGCATCAAAAACTTCTTTCTAAAAATCTGCCGGAGGTGCTGGGCTTTGTGTTACGTTAATATAAATAAGTAAATTTTTTTGATCACCAGTCCCCCATCAATAGAAAAAACCAGATAATCCTTCTATTGTTGGCAATGGAGAAAGGTTTACAAATGCCATGTTAAAGCTAAAATCTCTGACAGGAGCACAAGGTGGCACTTCATGAAGGTGAAGAACACCTACATGAACAAATTACCTGTTAAGAAAGTTGTCCCTGTTTAGGATAATAAGAAAATAATTATAATCTGACTAATTTTATACTGAATCACCCTTTTTCAGTGTATCCATGATAACTTTTCCTATACTCTTAGTGATGACAAAGTGTTAAAACAACACTTTTAAAATATAATTCTAGAAAAGACTTTGTAAAACAAATATCTGATCAGTTATTTCTGTTTAAAGAGTCAAGACAATACTTACTGTAAAAAATTGTGTGGTCTTTTTTTAATAACCTTTATTAGTAATCAATTAGTGCTGGGAGTTTTCGGGTGGGTGCTCAATATATGACTGTTTGGATGGATTTATATATCTACTTTCATTATTAGCTTGGAAGCCCAACTTTTAACTGTTGGGTGCTTTTAGATTATCTTGAAATAAAAACAGCAGTTCAGTTCAATTTGTCTTCTTAATAAGTTTTGGTTTTGTTGATTCTTTTAGCTCTAAAGGTGATGACTCTGTTCCAGAAATGGACTGTGGTATTGACTTCCAGTTCAATTAAACACAGCCCAAAGTCTTAAAAATAAATTCTGGACATGAATAATTTAGTATGCCTGCTCTTGGTGTTGAGCAGTCAGAAACCTTTTGGTAGAAAATTCAGATGATGAGGAAGTTAGAAGGTGTAATTGTGGGTTTTTTTTAAAGGTAGGCTGAATGAAGCAGCCACTTTCTCCTTGGTGTGGGAATTGTTGCCTTTTTCCAAGTTCATCAAGGTTACTTCTTCCAGGTGTCTCCAAGACTGGGAGTCCCATCTCTTCATCCTGGTTTCTGTGTGTTTTGTGTGTGTTGGTTCGAAGGGTGAGGAGCCAAGTTCAGCCCTCTCTTTAGAGATGCACCTCTTCCCAGTACATGGAGGCACCATACACAGGCTTTACAGAGACTGAAATGACGTGATCATATGTAAACATTTTCAGCTACTTTCACTTCCATGGTATTTCTAGTTGTATTTGTTAAGACTCATCTTTCAATTTATTTAACTCGTCTTTTTGTTTATTTAAAAACCAGTTAAAAATCACAGCCACATACTGTTTAATCTGTAATTAATATCCTATTAATCCATTGTGATGCAATCAATAATAAATGAAGCAGCGAATGGAGAAAAGATGAAATTGGGGTCCTTGTGCCTTCAAACTGAAATTTACCCATTAGCAGGAAGTCAATCAAATTGTAATTTTCAAGCACCATGTTCCAGTGGGCACTTGCTTGAATGGACTCACTGCTGGAATGCTCAGGGCAGAAGGAGAGGCTAAAGGATCTCAATTTTATTTAATTTTTTTTCCTGGAGAAGCTCAAAGGTGGATCTTAGTATAGCCTTCCCCTGCCTGAAGAGTGGTTGTAGAAAGGCTGGAGCCAGGCTGTGACAGCAGGCTCACAGTTTGGGCACAAGCAGCTGTAGAAGTTGCAATAAAGAATTTTTATCTGTACAAATGGGAACACCCTTCACTGCTTGAGAGTGTAATTGCAGGAAATGCATTGCCCTACTCTGTCCCTGGAAGGCTTCAAAATTTGGAGAGACGAGGCCCTGAGTAACTTGGTCTAACTTGGAAGTTAGCAGGAGATTGGGCTGGACACTTTCAGAGGTCCCTTCCAAACACAGTTTCTCTCTAGTTCTGTCGGAAAGATGTAAAAACCCAATTTTTGCTTGACTTCTAAAATGCAAGTATTTCAAAAGTGGGCCTGGGAGTGTGCGCTGTAGGTGGTTAAGTGTCAATGTGCACATCTTCTACCAGAAGTATAAATAAATGAATTGGTTGTGAGAGTCATTTTTACTGGAGCAAGGGGAAAGGCCAGTTGGGAAGCAGAGTGTAAGTAGGTAGGTAGGTAAGAGGAATTAGAAAATGGATTCGTTTCAAATCTCCCTTCCATGGAAAGGAGACCATAGGTAGAAGTACGGTGATTTTCATATTTTTTTGTTAGTTCACTGATCAAAATTGCAGAAGGAAGTACAGATAGTACCATCTCAGGCTGCTGTACTGTCAGAGAAAACTGAAGTGGAAAAGCTGTGTTTGGTGGTGCAGATGTTAGTAATGACCTCTGTTTCTCTTTGTGGGGAGTTACACTGCCCATGTTCACCTTGAAAGTATTTGAAGTCAAAAATCGACACAAGCAATCTCCCAGATGCTGACTGGGTTCTTTTTCAAGTCTTGGTTTTTTAATGTGAAAAGTTGAAGCTGTCCTTGGCTCTCAGTAAATCAACAAGGGTTCAAAAACAGGCACCTTGTTATTCTTTTAGATCTGTTCAAATCTCAGGGGATCTTTAAGTTAACCCAGGTTCAGTATCACAGTCACTGTGAAAGAATTGAACTGTGCAGTTGTAACTACCATGACTTCAGGGGTTATCACTGCTGAACCTTTATAATCTATTTGAATGTAAAATCTGGAGGTGGTGATAAAAGAACCTGCTGATCAAAGTGGCATGGCAGCTTCTGTCTGATTTTGGTCCTGGTTCTTAGAAGGCAATTAAACTGGAATAATTCAAAGGATACTGAGGCACTGGGTGCCACAGCAGGGTTTATGTACGGGGAAGAAATTGAATTCCTACTGCTATGTTTTGGTTTCCTAGATAAAGACAGGATGAAATTCCTCATTTCGAATCAGATGGTATTTTCACACATAGACAGAACTACAAGTGTATCATCAGCTTTTCCCTGCAGTGTGGACAGAACTGCTGAGGGGGAGTGAGAAAATATTAGAAATACAGATGTGACAAAACTAGGCTTTAGACATTGTACCCTGAGATGCTTCTGTGGCACTTTGCAAAGTTCCTAAACTTGGTAGAGATCCTGCCTAGATCAGCATTGCTGTGTTTGGCTGGGAATTGCAGATACATTAGAGTTTTCTATGGAATAGTTTGAAGTGATGTGATGCTTCTTGTCTGTTTCCCAGTAGTCAACCCACAATGAATTTTTTTTCCTGTAAAGAAGAACAATTGAGGTAATGAGTTATGTTTTAGTTGTGACACCTCCTCTGTGGTTCCGTGGGTCACGCAGTTGCCTCTGTTGTGATGCTCTGTAGGAAGCACATGGACTCGTCAGTAGATCTACAAAATTGTTTCATTGCAGATACTCTGAATAGTTGTTTGAAATACATAAATTACAATGCTGGCATGTCAGCTAAGTAGTGCTGTTTGTGTTTATCATGTAGATACTTGCCACACTTTCCATCATAGAGCTGTTCAAACATGGATGGCTTGCAAACATTTGGTTTTAGGAATCTGTTGAATCAATCTTGGTGGCTCTATTTGATTTCCTGCTCTCAATGGCATCATCCCATAAAGGCAGGATAGTGGTTAGTTGAGTGAAGAGGCATAGAGCAACAGCTTAAAAAACTGCTTATTTCTTTGGGGTTTTTTTTGTAAGTGGGTTGTCTAGGTGAGTTTCTCCTCTAGCAGCCATCCTGTAGTGGTGTATTGTGAAACTATTGTAAATGTTTGAACACTGAGTAAAATCCAGTTCAGCTCGTTGAGGACTAAATGTTTGATGAGGTTTTTCCCTGTGGGTTTTCTGTGGTTTTTGTTTAGTTCATTGCATAACTAAAGAATATGCCAAAACCAGCTTGATTCTGATCAAATTAGAACATGGTCTGTACTTTGATTTTGGTTATAAATATAATACATTTGCATAAACGCAATTTATTCAGGAGTTCTGTTGGTTAGTATACACTCTTTGTTCTGCTTTTTGGCTGAACTCCAGCTATAAAAATATCCTTCTATTAAAAAAACTTTGCAAATACGAATCAATTGACAGATGTGGTCTTTTGATAATATTCAGGTGTTCATTGCTCTAACCAGACAGGGATTTGTAAGTACATTGTACCTTCCTTACTTACACCAGCCTTTCAGTCTCGGCGTGGGAAATGTAAACTGCACTGGTGATGCCTCTGGGTTTTCGCAACTCTCAGTTCCAGGTTTGTTTGGCATATGTAGAACCTCTGGAGTCCCCCACTTGGTCAAAGCTCCTGCGTTTGGGGCTGCTTTTTGTGGGTGATTTTTTTCCCAGCCTTGATCAGCATTTGAGAACACCATGTCTGTGCTGTGCTCTGAAACCTGCAGTGTGCCCTGGGTCAGAGAGCTCCCCTTGCCTTGTTTGGCAGAGATGCCCACAGGGAGATGATGCATTCAGGGGTGCAGTAGGTGAAGAAGGGAGATCTTCTAATATGCATGTGCCTACATGGAATATCAAAGGAATTGTTGAGCTTACGTTTTCTGCCTTTCTGTGTTCCTGGTGCTTGTGTCTTAAGTTGTGAAGATCCACCTCTTCCCATCGCCTCCTGCCTGTCCTCACCCCAGCGTGGCATGGGAGGACTCTGGGTCCTCAGTGTTGTGTTCCAGGGTTTTTTTATCAGGTAGTAAGGACTGTAACCAGGGAATTATCACCTAAAGCAATGTCAAATTCTTCTCATATTTTTCTTGAGTTGAAATAAATTTGGTCTTAAAAGCATTAGGGTAAATTTGCAGGTATGGAATAGCCTCATGAAATATATAGGGGAGGTGACTAAATCTGTTTCTGTGTCAAACAGATGTTGTTGTTCACTTTCTCACAGGGAATTTTACTTAATCTTTTGCTACTGTCTTCACGTACACTTGAGCGTTGTTGTTATTGCTGGTTAAAAGAAATGCTTGGAAAATATTTTTATCAGCCAAACAAGCAAGACCCCTTTCCATTGTCACTAAAAAGATACAAGCACAAAATCCTTTCTACTGGATAAAGCAAAGAAATGAGTTGTTACTGAATATATTAAAAAAACCCAACCCAGAAATTGGTCCATTTAACTTCCTTGCTGAAATGCGTGTGCAGTTTTTGGCATAGATTCTGTTCCTAATTTAGTACATTGAGCATGTTTCAGAAATAGGTCGTCTGTTAAATGCGGACACGGTCCGTACTCAGAAGTAAGACAGAGAGAAAAGGAAGGTCACTGTCAATTCTTCCTCTTTTTCCTGATCCTTGAGTGTGTATTGTAGGGAAAAAGAAACACTGTGGTGCATGTGGCAAGGGACAGAGTGAAAATCAAATGCTGCCTTTGTTCTATAAACATCCTTAGATTCATTTTAAGATATGAAAGCCAAAACACACAAGAGAGTTCATTTTTAAGGCTACTCTGCAGCTGAGTGTTCCTGCCAATTCTTACATCACTTTTATGTTTAATATATTTTTCCAGTGAAATGATCACTTTTATTTACAGTCTGTATTTTGCATTCATAGCTCATTTCTTACCCCCTGTTCCAGCATGCGCTTGTTTCCTCTCTGTATAAAACTAGATCTGCTTAGAAGCACTTAGAAGCAAAACAAACCCAAACCCTAACATTTTGTGAGGTTTGTTTCTGGGTATGGTGTCGTTGGAAAGTCCTTTTCATCATGTGGGAGGTGTGTAAATGTCATCACGGGTTTAGCGCTCAGTGTAGTCTAACAACTTAAGAACGAGGAGGTAGTAAAGTTATTTGAACTGTATTTTTATAGATGGCTTTTGTTGAGACAAAATTAAGTTTCTTATTTGCTCAAATTTGGGCAAATTTATTTACTGAGAAGTGAGAAGCAGCGTGTCCTGTTTAATTGGGTTCAATTCTAAATGCTGTGCACAGGGATGTAGAAAGGGGATTATCCTAAGGTACATTCACTGTGTTTTATTTTTCAAATTTTTAAACAGTTGCACATTGTTAATTTATTGTTAGTCATTAAATTTAGGCATGTAATCCTTGGTAATACATGAAAATGGGCAGTTTACTGAAATGGGGTCTTAAATTCAGCTCTGAAAAAAGGTATTTGAATGTAGTGCTAAAGCAGCAGTATACTCCGTAAATGAGCACAATTAGAATTGATGTATGTTTTATTTAATAGGTATTTTAAGAGAAAAGAACCCAAATCTCTTAGACCAGTCTATGAAACTGATTAGACCTCAAATCGGCCAACGTTTGTGCTTCAGATGAATTCTGCTATCATGGACCAACTTGTTCATTTGCTGGAGCCATTCCCTGGCATCATAAAATAATGGGCTTTTGTCGTCAAAATAACTTTGCTTTGGGGCTACTGCAAGATCAGGATGAACCTCAAGAAATTTAGAAAACACACAAGCTGTCCTTGTTAGAAAGAATTGCATTTGCTTATATTCCTTTACAAATGTCAACTGCTTACCTGGGGATCTTTTTCTGGTCATGTTGATCTTCCTGTATGATCTGTAAAATGAAGGTGGTTGTGGGTAATTCATACGATACTGTAGCTTTTAAATTCTAAATGAGCTTAGGTGATATGTGCAGGTTATGCAGAAAGTCTTACGTTCTGTAAACAAGTGGCTTATATATTTGTTTTTTTTATTTTTCAGCTGTACTTTCAGGTTTCCCAGCACAAACATCAAGATAACATTCACAGCTCTGTCCAATGAAAAGAGAGAAAAACAGGAGGCCCCGGAGTCCCCAGTGAAGCCTGTGCAACCCCAGATCTCTCCCTTAACAATAAACATTCCAGACAACATGGCTCACCTGATCAGCCCTCTCCCTTCTCCCACAGGAACTATCAGGTATTTAAACCCTGCAGGTGGGATCAGGGCCATGTACAGTCAGGCTCAGCACAACTTTCTCATTTAGTATTTTGCTTTTGAGATCAAAGTTTGGCTGAAGCTCAGTGTTACCTGCCTCAAGAAACCACCTTTCTGCTGACATAGTTGCATGAACGGTCTGTGATAGTCTGGTTTAACATGTTAAATGTGTAACAGGCTGCTCAGGAGCCTGGCATTTTTCTTGCATTCCAATGATTTAAATTGCTTTTTGCTCTTGCGTGCTTATGGCAACTCTTCAAATGAGACAATTTTAAATTACACCGTTTTAAAACATTTTGATTTGTCACTGTCCTCCTGAAGTTCATCATCAGGAAAAATGGTGGTTTGTGTTACTGTTAGTGAGGAAAATGGACTGATCTCTTACTCCAGAAGATTTGTGATTGATTAGTCACTGCTGGAAGCAAGCAGACCTTTTACTTAAAATACAGGCTGAGGTGCAGAGCTCAGTTGTTGGGATGGTTGATCCTGGGGAGGTGCAGAGCTCAGTTGTTGGGATGGGTGATCCTGGGGAGGGTGATCCAGGATTTTCCTTGCCCTGCTGCTTCTTTGGTAATTGCAACCCTTATTCCACCTGATGTTTGGTACCAAACTCAATTAAACACGAGCAACCCATCCTCACAAATGGGTAAAATTAGTTCAGATAGAATTTTCCAAATCCTTGGAAAGATCAGGAGCAGAACTTCCGTGTCAAGGCACTGAAAGTTGTTTCAGTCACGGATGTGCTTTTGAAAGCCTTTTTGCGCCCTCTCACTTCCTGCATCTTCACTTGAGTGAAGAACTGTCCATGCTTGCTTTTTAAAAAGGTACAACTTGTTAATGAAATTTGAATGTAAGGATAATTGATTTATTGCATGCTTGCCAGGCTCTTGGTCTTTATCTTGGAGTGTTTAATGACACCTGCCTAAGTGATGGAAGCAGAGAGAGAAGATATCTAGACTTGTCTGTGTAACAGGTTTGCTTTCTTATAAGAATTCAGGGAAGACACGTCTTGCCCAAGAAATGACAGAGCAGCTCACAAATATTTCAGATAATATCCCATCTATCACCACTGTCTTTGCCTCGCTGTGATTTTGTAATTCTCTTCAGGGCTTTCATGCACCTGTTGAGTAGTTTATTACAGAAAAAAAAAAAAAAAGATGACAGTTTTGAGTCTATTTTGAGAGCAAAGCTTGACAGTTTCTCTGCAAATCATCCTGTTTTGTAGAAGACTTGTAAACTTGCTTTGATTATACCATATGTGTCGCTTTGTCAATATATGCTAAAGTGAGCAGAGCAGAGGGATGTTGTCAGCTGATACGTGAAAACACAGAGCAGCAGTGACCTATATCTAAAAAAAAATAAATTAGCTACACATTTTGGCTCTAATCAAGGATTCTTCTGTACAACACTTAAAAAAATGCAATCTCTCTCTTATAGTAAGTATATCACAAGTAGCAAATCATTGGTGTATTTCTTGTGAAGTTTTGATACTTTCAGCATAAGTAAATATTGCCAAATCTATAGTGTTTGCCTCATTCTGTACATAAAAAAGGAGGTAGCAAAAAACTTGAGTGGCCAGGCAGATAAAAAAACCTTGACGGATGTAAAATTCTTAAAGCTTAAGTGTATAGATCTAATTCACGTTGTTTAGATTTGTTTGGTGTTGATGTTTTGGACCATAGATTCAAAGATTAAAGATTATCTCTGGAGATAAGGCTGGTTCTGGGGGCATGTGCTGTTACTGGGATTTCTAGTTTTTGGGAATTTCTGAAGACTGCCTTGAAATCAGCTGCAGTGTGAATTGCAGAGAATGTGTGTCCTTGTAGAGAGCTGCTAAAATTATTTTGGGGAAGGGGGTGGACCTCACCTGCTGACTTTCTCTTTCCTCTTGGCTAAAAGGAAACCATAGAAGAAATTTGGCATCATGCAGCTGCAGTTCCTGTGGACTCTGCAAGGCAGGGGACCACTGGTAGAAAGTTGTTCCAGTGGAATTATATACAATTTTATCCTGTTTTTTGTGATGGATGGCAAAATGAAGTGTTAATGAAGTGAAGTGTTAAGGGATGCTGTTTTAGTGTTTGGCACCATCTCTTGCTTTCTAACAGTGTATCTGCTCTGTTGGCCTAATACCGCATTGAATCAGCTGAGTCAGTGCTGATGCATCCCATTTATAGATAAGTTTATGATTTTTATCCATATATCTGTGTGTAAGTATGTGCACACACCTGTAAACACTTAAAATAATACTGACTTAGATTTAAATGAGAATCAAACCTTTTTTTACCTCACTGCTTGCTATATTTTCTCAAATGTGCAGAAACACTACACAGGAGAGATGATTTTTTTCTGAGCAGGCTGAACATAAGCATATGGCAGAAATTCCATGCAAGATGTGTGTCTTGTTTCCAACGAGTGTCTGAAAATTTGTGGTTGCTGATGCAGTTAAGGTGGACTTTTCTGTTGGCAAATCTTACACAAATACAATACAACCTAATCAATCAGTTGATCCTTGCACTTTTGAGGAGGGAAGGCTGAGCAGTCCCTGCCAGGTTTCTTCTGCAGTGGTTCTGATTGCCGTGGTTGAGTTAGCGAGGCGTGGAAGGTGCTTTGTGATGGAAGCCCTGACAGACCCTTAGCCGCAGCCTTGCAGCTCTGGTAGTGGCTTTGCTGCAGTAAGAGCTTTTTGATGAGACATAATGTGGTGATATACTGTATAACAAAATAGTAGGATCTTCTTTTTATGCTCTACAGTGCTGCAAATTCCTGCCCATCGAGCCCCCGTGGCGCAGGCTCTTCAGGGTACAAAATGAGTCGTGGAATAGCATCTGACCTACATTTGATGGCTGACAATTCACAGTCAGAGAACGACAAGGAAGCTTCGGTGGGAGACAGCCCAAAGGTAAACACAGCTTGAAACCAATCCCAGAAATTACACCTGAAGTGAATGTAAGACTTGGGGTATTTTGTTTGTTAAAGTGTATGCACTGAATGGTAATTTAACATACCAGGCTTTGAAAACAACGTGTAGGGTTTTGTGATCAGATGTGAGATTGATTGATTGATTGATTTACCCCTCTCCTGTTTGGGGGAGGGGTCTGTGCGCAGTCTCAGTTATAGATCTGTTTGGAGGCTGTTGAAAATGCTTTGCTGTTGTACATATCTGCAAAATCTATGTTGTCTTAAAATCGCTGATCAGAAGAACAAAGCTTTCTTAGTTTCTTTTATTCCTCAAAATTTTGGTCATCCAGAAGTGCCCTAAGTCAAGTTAATGATGTTTTATGACTTTTGATCTAGAAAGCAGTGTGTATATTTTCAAAGTTTGTTGATGCAGACTTTTCTTGTTTCTTTTTTTTCCAGGATGATTCTAAGCCACCCTACTCCTATGCACAGTTAATAGTTCAAGCAATTACAATGGCCCCGGATAAGCAGCTTACACTAAATGGAATTTATACGCACATAACTAAAAATTATCCGTACTACAGGACAGCAGACAAGGGCTGGCAGGTAATTTTGATTTCTGGAATACTTTTTGTTTACTTGTGAGTAATACTGGCAGCTGTAAATGGTCAGGAGCAGGCAGTTGGTAAGCCTCACAACCCTTCAGAAATAGAATTTGTCAAATGAGTGTGTTGTCTTTCTTCTGACTGTAAGTTTTCCACCAAAGTGGGCAATTTACATTAGTCTGTATTTGAAACATTGCTTTATTGATGGAATGGTGTTCTCCAAACCTCTAGTAGGAATGCAGACAGACTTTGGGGAAAGCAAAGTGCATTTGGCACTGGATTTGAATGCCGTATGCTATCTAGGAATGGTGTCATGTTCTGTAACTTACAGTTGTGTAAACATCCGTGTTGCTATCTTGAGATACAATTGAGATATCAAATGCTCCAAGTTCAGTTTTATTTGCAAACAGTGATCTTGCCTATGCAACAGGTGAAGGAATAAGTGTGTTATCTGTCATTATCTCACACTGGTTCATGCTCTGTTTTATTTGTGAACTTGCCCATTCCTGTACTGAGTTGGACCAAACCCTTCAACTCCGCAGAATTAATTTCTGCTTTCTTTTCATTTTTACAAGAACAGCCTCAGCTTTTGCCAGGATGACTAACCGAGTACAAATCAGTCTGGCAGAGTCTTCCCAGACACACGTGAAGGCTCTGTGCCTTTGGTGCTGTTCTGGGTGTCTCAGAGGCCAGGGAGCACACAGTCCATCGTGGCTATCCGTTCACTGCTTGCTGCTTTCTCTGCAGCAGGGCCACGTCTGCAGTTATTTTCAGGGAGGTAAAATTCAGAGAGATTGGGGAGAGGAAAAATGAGGAAGTGTTAACGCTGGCTACACAAGTGGAAGACTGAAGAATAAAAGCCTTCCCTGTAGAGGAAGAGATTTTTAAGTATTAGTCACATACTTATTTGTCATAAGGCCTAAATGAAAGTTGGATCACTCTCCCAAGGTTAGTGGGGAACATAGCTGTTCCTGGCTGTTGGCTAAGGGTTTGGTTAGTCAAGGACTTGGCTGTTGTGGCTGGGAAGTCTCTTTTGTTTCCCTTTCCCACGTAACAGTGCAGTATCCTGGCTGCAGTCGTGTTGTTTTAGCAACAAGACTCTGTTTATAAAATGTTGATGTGTGTTTTGCTTCCTATTTTGCAGTACCTTGAGTATCTGTGTATATGATGTTGCTTTGTGAGCATCATGAACCCAACACACACACACACAGAGATAAAGAATTCTGCCATAGAACAGGATGTGGATTTGGGGGTGTAATGTTTCCCAAAGCCAAGGTGATAGGCACAGTAGACAGTGTGTTCTGGAGTAATTAATTAGCAGCTATTCATAGAAACAATTGGAAAAGCTGAAAATCAGATGCTGTGCAGTCACTGCTCTGCCAGCTTCAACACATTAGGAGGTGGATTGCAGCTAGGGTGACTTAGGTTAGATGTTTCAAATCATATTTGAGGCTATATATGCACATATATTCAAAACAGAGTACAAACACATGTATAGTGCCCCAGTCCCATACCTTAAGAAACTGAGGTATTTATATCCTTTATCAAACAATCCTTTATCATTTTGTTGAGCAGTTGAGGACTCCTCTCTGTGAACTTATTTTGGCAGGTACTTTTGGATCTAATCCTTTATTCTAGCATATGGAGAAATAAATACAATTTATAAATATGTTCTTGGCATCTTTCTAGTTATGTTTCCATATTTGGCAGGGAAAAAACCATCTCTGGTTTCATCAGTTTGCATTCAAGAAATCATATATGGTTGTCACTGCTTTAAGTTTTCCAAACTTACCATCAGGGTCATGAACTCAGATATCTGAGCAGGTTTTACATTTGCTTTGCAAATTTTTGAGAGCTTTTGTTAACGTAAAGCTTTTTCCCATTTACCTCTGTTGCCCCACAAGTATTTCAGGGTGAATTCTTAGCATCAGTCTCTTCTTGTTCAGTGATAATATTGAGAGAGATTCTGGGGTTTATCTATGTTAAAAATGAACAAATAAAATAGAAATTCTGTGTGCAAAGCCAAGCACAGATAGAGCCACTTGAGGGTGTCAGCAGTTCTGTGCATTGCTCTGATGGAGGAGTGGGGGGATGTTGCAGCAAATTGAGGATATGGGAATGTGCAAAGAGACCATGGTAACAAATATCTGGAAGAGCTGGGTCAGGACCTGGTGCCACTTGGTGTTTTAATAGACACATTAAATTCTTGGCTCTTTTATTGAGACAGACTGGACTGTGGGTGAATTCACAACAATCCAGCTGCCTTTGGAACTTGTGTAATTTAGCCTTTTCTTTCTGAACCGTGGAACAGTAACAGAATTATCACATAAGATCAGAATCAGTGTATGCTGTGTTCTGCTGGCCCTCCTGGAAGGAACTGTGACACCTGGGGAAGGGTGGTGTACAAGCACTGATATTTTTATTTTTGTTTTTAACACTGCATTCTGCACAAGTATTTGTAGTGTTCTAAACAGTTGGTTGCAATCACCGTGTTTCTCATGAGAGAATTAAATAAATGAGATTCCTGTTATTTCCAATTAGCATACTGGGTTTTTAATTGTTGGGAAAGATTTGACAAATGCAAGAGTCCTTTCAGGTTGATGGCACTGCTTGGTAGTGCTCTGAGTTCTGTTAAATGAAGAATTAAAGAGCTGAACCCCGAGTCTCCTATAGTACAAACTGCTGCAGTAGGCCACATTCTGACTTGGAAAAGTTATATGAATTCTACATATTTTTTTATGTTCCATAGAATTCAATACGTCACAATCTCTCTCTGAATCGTTATTTCATCAAAGTACCACGTTCCCAGGAAGAACCAGGCAAAGGCTCATTCTGGAGGATAGACCCTGCCTCTGAAAGCAAATTAATAGAGCAGGCTTTTAGGAAAAGGCGGCCTAGGGGAGTACCTTGCTTTAGAACCCCTCTGGGACCACTCTCTTCTAGGTAAGGAAAACCAGATGAACAAAAAGACTATGGCTGTTGTTTAATCTTCAGGCTGCTACAGACTTGATAGCTTCGGATACAGTCACGAGTTTAGTAATTTAATTTCATCCAGACTCAGTGTTTGAATTCTGTGTGTTTCATTAGGAGGCTGCCCCATACACCAGGCTTGTGTTTATTGCTTGTTTTTAGTGTTAAAGAACTCGGTTTGCATAACTAACTCTCAGATTGTTAATGTAAGCAAGCCTTGCTGTACCTTTGATAGGTTTTACAGAATTATAATTTTAATTTCTAACTGCTATCTACTGGATTTTAAAACTGTTTGCAAAGAAAATTCTCAGATACCAGCTACCATTTTATTGACTTTAGAGATGACAGTTACATATTCAGTTTGATAATGTTCAAGCAGGATTCATGATGGGGAAATACCTGGGTTTAAATTATTCCCTCGGTAAAGTTATGGCCTTTCTGCTGGTGCAGATCCTTTACTACTTGCCCTGTAGCCTCAGATTTGCTTATTGTTCTTCTCCACCAGAAGAAACGTTCATGTTTCGCAGATTTAGAGTCTCCCTAAGAAGGCATCCAGCCACTTCTTCTCCATTAACTGTACCTGGAGTTTGCTTTTAAATTCTGTCCCTATTTAACAGAAGCTTTTTAAAAGATCCTGAGCTCTGGGTTGTAGCTGTGCGAGGTGCCCTCCCCTGCTGCGGGCAGCGTGTTACGGTCTCTTTAGAGGAAGGTCATGGGCTTTCACAGTTCAGAAGTTAAAACACATCAGCTGCTGCTTTCATTTTTAACTACAGAAGTGCCCCAGCTTCTCCTAATCACTCTGGAGTGCTGTCTGCACACTCCAGCGGCGTCCAGACCCCTGAGAGCCTGTCCAGGGAAGGATCTCCTGTCCCGATGGAACCTGAGCCCAGCGCTATTCAGCCAAAACTCGCCGTCATACAAGAAGCGCGATTTGCACAGAGTGCCCCAGGTGAGGAGCCCTGAGCTTGGCACAGGGGGCTGGGGGGCAGAGGGCTGACAACTAAATACTGCCAAGACTTAATATGTGCACCAAAAACGAGGATATATTTCTCCTCTCCACATTCAGAGCAGATCTGTGAGAAACTCGGAAACAGCCAGGGGGAGTCTGTTTGCAGATGTGGGGCTGTTGATATCTGGGGGCTGCTCCAGAACCTCAGATCACGTTGTTACTGAGGAGAGGTTGTGCCTCTGTCCTGTGTGTGTCTTGTAACAGTTTTCCAGAAGAAAACGTAAAATGTAAGGTTGTGTGTGTTACGAAAATGAGGAAATGCCTTTCACACCTCTGTGGTCACGTCATCCTTCCAAAGGGAGGGGATAAAAGAGCTGAAAGGATAAAGAGAGATAAGAAATTTCCTATTTAAAACAAAAAGAGCGTAAGGCATGATGGGATAAGGATGTGTTTGTTTAATTACCTTCGTTGATACACATTTGCCATCGAGTTTCCTGGTGGTGATGTAGCACTACAGAAGTGCCAGTGAGCATTCAGTGACGAGGGCAGATGTGGTCCTGAGGGACACCAGGACTCCCAGCCCAGGACATGGAGAGCGTTCCCCATGCAGACATGCTGAGGCACACATGTGTTCCCATCTGTGGAAAGGGGTTTACTTAAACAAGTGCTAACCACAGCTTTGTTTGGGGCAGAGCTGGGGTGCCCAAATGGTGTGTGGGTCTTACTGAGCCAGTACAGCCCTTACCTCGAGCCTGGGGCTGGGAATAACCATGTGTCCTACTCTTCATTGTCCAGTATTGTCTTTTGGCTCATTCAGGCATTAGTGAAGGAGGTTGTTAATTCTTTGAGGTTTTACTGGTAGGTTTAAAAGAATAACTGGCTTAAAAGAAATAACTAAAATTGGCAGTCTAATTTTGATCTGTTTCTCGGTAGGATCACCTCTCTCTAGCCAACCAGTTTTAATTACTGTACAACGGCAGCTACCACAAACTATCAAACCCGTCACCTACACTGTTGCAACTCCCGTGACAACATCGACCTCCCAGCAGCCTGTAGTTCAGACAGTTCATGTTGTGCACCAGATCCCAGCTGTGTCAGTCACCAACGTGACTGGATTAGCACCAGCAAACACTTACACTGTCGCAGGACAGGCAGTCGTCACACAAGCTGCTATGGTCACCCAGCCCAAGGTAGAACCTCAAGAGAATGGAGACCACAAGGAAGTCAAAGGTGAGAACCTGTGGGGTTATTTTGGGACCTCTTTATACAGAGGGGTCAGTATTTGAAGGTTAGAATCCTAGAGCCATAGAACAGTTTGGTTTGGAAGGACCTTAAAGCACATCTCGTTCCACCCCCAGCCGTGGGCAGGGACAGATTTCACTAGACCAGGGTGCTCCAAGCCGCGTCCAGCCTGGCCTTGGACACTTGCAGGGATGGGGCATCAGTACTTGCAGGTGAATGCTTGAAGTGTTTGGCTAAAAGTGAAGATTTCAAATCATAATTTCTCAGATATGTTGGAGCGAGTAATAAAATAATACACCTCACTGAGGGTTGATTGAGTGAAACCAAGTGGTTCTTGAGCACTTTCTTATTTTTAACCACGTTTTCTCTCCTGTTTTTCAGTGAAAGTGGAGCCTCTCCCCGCTATTAGCCATGCTGCAATAGGAGCTGCTGGTCGTATCATCCAGACATCGCAGCCCACCCCCCTACAGACAGTTACCATCGTGCAACAGGCGCCGCTGGGGCAGCACCAGCTGCCCATAAAAACTGTAACGCAGAACGGAACGCACATCGTGCCCCTCAGCACGGCCATGGCGGGGCAGGGCAGCGCCGGTACGTATGGGGACAGCCCAATGGGGCCAGGGCTGCCTCTCCATGCTCTGCTTGGCTCTCTCGTTGTTCCACTGGAAACTAAGTTCTGCAGAAACTTTAGCTTACAGCCTGGAAGGGTTTGTTCCCTCTCTCTTGGTAAGAACCAAAGTTTTTCTTCACTGAGGGTTACCCGAACATCTCTTTATTCTCTTCGTGGTCATTATAGGGATGTCCTTAGTGGTGACAACCCATCCTCTCTCTTCATTAAACCAGGATAGAAACAAGTATTAAAAGAAGTTCCTGTAAAACAGAGCTATTAAAGTGGTGCCTGCTTCCAGGTGGTTTGTTGGAAGTCACCAACAGGACAACCAGAACTTGCTGTGGGTTGGCTGTTTGAACTGTTGCTTTTTATTTTGATTTTACTGAACCTGTACTGAAAATACCAAAATCCGGTGAGATTCTGAGATGGTTCTTGTCTGAATCCATCATTCCCCTCTGGGACTCAGCAGGCTGAGCAGGCAGTGGTGCTTTGTCATCATTCCCTCCATTCCCTCTTGCTCACAGCACAGGCAGCTTTGGCTTGCTGGCAGGCACAAACAGTTTGTTCTAACAGTTTTGCTTTAAGTATTATGCGATACTGAAGAAGAGGGTTTTTTGTCATAAAATGTTTACAGTAATATTTTTAGGGCTATCTTGCATCAATTTATTACCTGAATTTCTGCTCTAAAGTCTTTCTAATGGAGTGAATTATCTGCTTCATTTCCTTTTTACTCCTTTGCCATCGCTGACATTTATAGGTCAGTGTTCTGGCTGCTGCCACTTCACTTCCAGCTTAAGAGCAGCAAAAGCATCACAGTCAGACTTGAGGTGCACTTTCTGTGTCAGAAGGGATGCGTGAATTGAGCTGAGAGCCATGTGAAATACACTAAAAAGCTATCTTTAAAAGTAAGAAACAATTCTTTTTCTCTTTTTCCTGGATTCTGAAAACTCAGCTGATTTCAACACATTCCTTGTCAGGGCAGCCAATGGCTGTAGGGTGTGTGTAGGGAATGTGGCTGCACACCAGGGACTTGTGCAGGTGGAGCTGTGAGGCTCCCACTGTCTCTCTGTGTGACAGGGGTGTGGAGTGAGGTGTGCTCCAGCTCCTGGTCTCTCGTTACAAACTCCTAAACCAGCAAGAAACCAAGGAATTCTCAGGCAAAGCATCTAAAGGGGAAACTGGGCCCATAGAAACACAGATTTGTTTATGTTTCTCTGCATGTGTCTGTGCGACACACACGTGTCTATATTCACACACACATTAGTGTGTTTCTTTGGCAAAAGATTTGTGTCATCTGAGAAGAAAGAAATCCACAGCAAATCCTGTTCCTGTTCCATTTTCCATGTGTAGTAGAGCAGGTGCGTTCAGATCCTACTCTCAGCAGCGCTGCCTGGTCCCTGTGAGTCAGCTGAGAGCTCTGGGGTCCAAAAGAAACTCATGTTTCTTACTGTACAATAAAATTTCCTAACTCAATATCCTGTATCTCAGCTTTCAGTGTAGATTTCAAACATCGTCATTCTTTTGTGTGTTTCCTACTCCCACATACCAGCTGTGGCTGCAACCAGAGGGGTCTCTGGCTACCCACCAGACCCTGGAGTGAAAAATCACAGAATCACAGAATGGTCTGGGTTGGGAGGGACACTAAAACTCATCTCATTCCATCCCCCTGCCAAGGGCAGGGACACCTTCCACTAGAAGAATGCAATAGAATAGTGCAGTGATTGTCTTAAGGTGTGTTTGAAGGTGAGGGGTGAACTTCTTGTTTTTATTTAAGCAACATAAAATTTGCAGGAAGGCATTTTATTCAGAAGTTACATCTCCATGGCTCCTATTCAGAAATGGTACAAGGAATATCTTTTCTAATGGGAGCTGTGAGATTCAAGAACAAATAGATTTACAGCTTGGTTCATGCAGAGATGATACTCTCTAGGATAGCTTACTAATAACAAATTACAAGTTTAGCAAGTAAGAATTTCTCATGGACTTGATGTTTAATCTCCACTAGCAGGGAATGCCATGATAATGTCAGTGAACTGGTGCTGAGGGAGTGGAGCAGGAAAAAAGCAGGTGGTTTGATAATGCTTAGATAAAGTTTCATTAAATGCAATGAACAAGTAAATCTGTAATTAGCATTTTGCATTCTTTGCAAAGACATTTGAATAGTGAATTTAATCAGGGTTGATATTGAGGAAGGGGCTGCTCATGGGCAGAGGGAGGAACCTCTGGGGTCCCAGGGTTTAGAGGCTTATACTCACCCATTAGTGGTGACTTGCGCTGCCTCATCCACGGAAGGAGAAAGATTAAAATCTTGTGTCAGATGTTCGAACTGTGTCTCTGCCAATGTGATCCAGTTGTGCATTGCATCTTGTCACCTGGGTCATTTCTGGCCACTGGTACTTGCTCCAGCCCTGCCTTCTCCTTAGCTGTGGGCAAATGCCTTGTTATCCATTGCAGAGGAATTGCTGCTCGTGTCATGTGCATCTCCTGGCTCTGTGAATTCCAGAGCTACCCTGCAGTAACCTACAGCCCCAGCTGGGCCTGGCATCGTCCTGCTCTCCTTCTGAGCCTCATCACACATCTGCAGTCATCACAGACCTGGCCAGAACCTACCAAAGGGGATTGTGAATTCGTTTCTGTTCTGTCACAAGTTACGGTGTGGATTTGCGAAATCTTCAGTCATCAAATCCTTCCCCGTCTTCAGCTTCTCAGTCGCTAAATGGAGCTGCTTCCCTGTTCTCCCATCTGTGTCCAAATCTGTGTGAATGTTGAGTGATTTGGGAAAATGTCCTTAATTTTCCTTAATCTGCATAAAAGGCTTGTGCAGATTACAATCACTCCAGAATCTCATCTGGACTTACCAATACCCCACGTGGTACCAATAAAGGAATCGATCATTTAATGACAGTGCAGGTTTGCTTCCTGTATTCTCTGATTTGACAAGGATCAGGGTGCTGAAGTTTTTATTCTCTCTTTTCCAGCTGCTGCAAGTCCTTTGCATATGTTAGCAACCCACGCGTCCGCATCGGCATCGCTTCCCACCAAGCGGCAGAACGGAGACCAGTCGGAACAGCAGGAACTCAAACGTATCAAAACAGAGGATGGAGAGAGCATAGTCATAGCTGTGAACGTGGACACCCCACCCGTGGCAGTGAGTGACAAAGGCAGCCAGAACTAGAAACTTTAGGGGAATTTTCTTTTTTTTTTAAAAAAAAAAAACACAAAAAAACAACAAAAACAAACTCCGTGGTGCCAAAAGGAGACACTTAAATCTAACACCTAAAATGTTGGAACATGTTCTCACGCAGTGGGGAAAGGGGCCCTGTGATCAGACTTCAACTTTCAGCACTGAAACAAAACCCAACACAGGTGGCCTTAAAACTTGGTAATTTAAAGTCAAACTGCAGAACCATGTTGTTGTAGAGGCTGTGCCCCCGCCCCTCCTGCCCCACGGACTGTGTGTGCTGGGAGGGCTGCAGCTTTAACAGGATCTGTCAGATTATTTCCAGGACTGAGGATCTCAGTGTAACGGCAGCATGATAGCGCTTAGTGTGACTGGTTTCAAACGATTGTATATTCCTAAAGGGAACAGAGGCAGGAGCCATTCCGACACCGTGGCAGCTAAGCCTTTCTGAACCACCCAACCATGCAGTTGTTGATAGATATGCAGTATTTTGTTGTTCACATGTGGAATTAGAAATTTTTGAGGTGTATTTTCATTTCTTTGCAAAACAATGGGGTCTTTGACATTTCAAATCACTCCATTTCTACTCCGGAAACTTTGGAATCACACAACTACTTTTCATGTGAAATTTTGTTTGGTAAAAAACTGAATGTAGGGTTTTTTTAACCAACGGAATGATTTACTTTTGTCTGTCCTGTTCAAGTTCAGATAAAGCTACTTTATTACATCTGCAAATTTTCATATTTTAGCAGTTGCCTGATAAATTTAATCAAATTTTATTACCATGTGTAGTGATCAAACGCTTCTTTGGGCTTGCATGTAACTGATTAGAAACTGATGTAAATGAGCCGTTAACTGACGTAAAGAACTGCTATGGATTTGACCAGAGCTGCACTTACCTGTTTCTCTCTCTGCTACCTTTTGCTGTTTGTTACTTTGTGTTGACTTTGACTGTCCCTGGCATATTTTTCCAGTCTAAAGTAAAACAAGAGTCTCGCTTAATATTGTGTATGTTTAAGATAACAGACTGTTCTTCATTTAGAAAGATAAAATTCTTTATCACAAGTCCTTTTAAAAAGAGTAAAATTATCTTGTCAGAGGTATATTCGATATTTTTAAGCTTAAGCACCCTTCAGTAGAAATTAATCTGCCCCATTTCTCCGTAACACTTTGATGTCAGACACTGACCTCCGGGGTCTCCATGACCAGTAGCTGTTGTGGTTTTCTAACAGTGGCTACCAGATTATGGTAATAATTTTTTTTTTTTTTTTAAGTGTGTGTTCTGCAGTTGAACATTTTAAAATGTATCGGTAATTTCTCACTTTAATGTGGTAATAGATTCCACTTTACATTTCAAAATTCTATTGAAACAAGGCTGCTGTTCAGTCTTCAACTCACACAACGTCTTAGTTCCTCCTGCAGCCAGGTGAGTGGGAGCCTCAGCGTTGGCTCCATCGGAATCTGGTTTTTGTCCTGTTCTGTAATAAAGATGCATTATTTATATTTCCTTTCTTGCTATGAAAGGAAAAACTGTATTTTCATGATGGACTGAACAGTTTGGAGTGGTTATTTTAGGCAGCTTTTGGAAACTATTTACCTAAAGACCAAATATGAGAAATCTGTACAAGTTTTGTGTTCATCCACACAATGGAACTGTTACAATGTCTCTGCAGATAATACATATTAAAAAACTATGAAAAAAAACTCTACACAAGCTGGATTTATAACAGGCATTTAAAAAAAGCATAACCTGAAAAGAAGCATTTCTGTACAATTGCAACGTTTTCTTTAGAGGTTTTAAAAATAAAAAAAAAAAGTAAAGTTTTAACATACTTTTTTTAAGAAAAAAAAATCCAGTACTAGTAATTTAATTTGGTGTTGAATGAATTGACTAGAATGTGGTTTATTTTCAGAAGTGAGAATCTGTTCACAACTAGGGCTAGGTGAATAATAGTGTATAAGATTTTTTTAAATAAAATTAAATTTTATTCAGCAAATTAACTAAGTTGAAATTACTCAACAAGTGTGTTTGAAATATTGATGTATATTTGGGGTTAATGCAGCTTCTGTTGGCAGTGCCACAGGCCACAGTGTCAGAGCAAAGCCCAGGTGCCTATTCCTGGCACGCCATGTTTGGGAGCCAAGGCCATGGAGGGGCCTGGGCCTGGACCCTGCCAGTGCTTTGCACCGTTTGGTGCACATGGAATGGGGCACAGGAACGTGGCTGTGTTAAGATGGATCATTATTTTTGTAAATAAGTTTTTGGAGATGTCACTTTCTAGAATCACTGTCATGAATGTGGGTTTGGTTTCTGATCCCCTTTTCATGCGTTAGTTATATTCTCTTTGTTTCTCATCAGAGTTGGGGAAATGCTTTCAAGGACCAGGAAAACTTTCCTGGAAGCTGGGTCAGGGTTTTCATGGCATTGCTTTTGAGAGCTGGGGAGAAACCCAACTCCACAAGCCTTGGGATGGCTGTGGAACTGCCAGGAAGGGCTGTGGTGTTTGGAGCTGAATGGGCAGAACCTGTTCCTTGAACTACGAATTGTCTGAATGGTCTGTGGTTTGAAATTCCCCCACATCTCATACAGACCAGAGCAGAGCCATTGGGGAAGAAAAAATAGCTTAACATGGAGGCAGTGAATGGTGTAATTCTTACTGTGCCCCAGAGGCAGGCTGAGCAGTGTGACCCAGCCCAGTGTTCCAAGGTGGGCATCATGTCCAACACGGCCCTTCTGGCCTGAGTCTGTACAAACTGGTCATGTCTCACATTTCCAACTGCACTGATTAATCTTGTATTTTCTCCTTTAATGTGAATACCTAAATGCTCTGAAAGAAATCCTTGCATTCCATGATTTCTGCTGGTAAATACCTGGAATTTACTGTAGAATTTAGTGCACTGACTCATTGGTTTTGCCGTCAGGATTCTGAACTGTGGCACAGGTACTGGGGAGAGAAGGCATTGAGTTACTTTTTAACACAGAAGAAATAGCTAATCCTTGTGCTTTAAGAGCAGATGCTGGTGGAAATACACTGTGTTTCAGGAACAGTCATGTTTTAGACTTACTGTGCAAGCGCTGTGGTTTCCTGGTGGCTGGGGGTGATCCCAGCCTGTGGCGCCATGGCCATGTGGTACCACCAGCCCATCAGTGCCAGGTACAGGGCCCACAGTCCTCAAAGTATTGTTCCTTTTCCAAAAAAGTGACTGACTAAACACTGTTCCATCTGATTGTAGAGCTGAGCAAATGCTGGTTAAATTCCCCTACAGAAGGCGATGCAGCAGCGAGCGATGCGGTGAAGTACTGGCAGAGCAGCCTGGAAGCAGCGCCAGGTGGGAAGAAGCATTCCTTTGCTGAACTGGGATCACTGTAAAACAGCTGTACTTCATCATAGACATTTGCAGGTAGCACAAGAAGAAATCTGAGGTGTGTATTAGGGCATTCCAGGGTTAGGTACAGCACTACTGGCTGCCTGCACAGGTGTGTTATTTTCATTCCTGCTGCCACACTGGAGCAGAGGTTTAGGGCCAATTTTACAAGTTCAGTAGTTTAAATCTTCCCCGGCAATGTGTTCATAGACTCTTGTCAGCTCTAGGATAACTGGGATTGGGAGGGCAGGGGGGGGTGCTTCAGCAGCTGAGCACCAGCAAAGCCATTGGAGCACAGTGCAGGAGACTGAATGGTGGAGTTCAGGAGTTCTCTTGTGCTCTGAGGCGAGTCCCAGTGATGGGATCATGAACAGCTCCCATCTGCACAGCGAGAGGGGATTTACATCACACCTGGGGAGTGGTCTCCAGCGCTTTCCCCTGCGCATCCTTCTTTGGGGAGACAACAGTTCCAGGTAGTCCTTCTGCTGGTGCAGCTGTTACAAGGTGAGGAGCCTCAGCCCAGCAGTGAGGGTGAATGGTAAGTGCTGAACAAGAACTGGTTTGCACTGGGAAGTTGGACTTGTTTTGGGACAGACAACAAGGTACATGTTCCAGGTAGTGGCTCGTGTGCTTCTGTCCCCTCTTGACGCAGGGAGTTCAGCTCCTGTCCTTCACCAGGCACCACTATCGACTCACATGTTTATTCCCCCACACCTGGAGCAATGGAAACCATGGCTGTGACCATCAGTGAATACAGCAAAGTTAGTCACTTTTATTTAAAAGAAATAACATATTACAAATAAGTGTGCAAAACAATTCCTGTGGTTAAATATGCATAAAAGCAACATGCAACCTTGACATCAACATGGTAAGTTAGTCCTTAATAGGTTACGTGACACTAAAAGGAACTTGTCAAAGTTAGGGAGTTTGCAACTGAAGTCACAGAGTGTCAGGGCTGAAGCATCTGTGAAATTAGCTTTCAGAAAAGCAAGACTTCCCTGCCCCAGTGTTTAGTGCCACAGATGCCAAACTTGGGCCTAGCTCAGGTTCCGGGTTAGGAGCTTGTGCCTTAGGTCAGCAGGTAATAGGATAACAATTTTTGGGGAAGAGTGTACAAGTCAGTGGGTTCCGTCTAACCTACCTGTCCCTGGACCAGCAGCAATAGTATGCGACAGCTCAAAGGAAAAAAAAAAAGACAAGTTTGCAAGTTTAAAGCCATTGCAGACATGGAACTTCCTGCCACCTTGTGCAGTTCTTGTGCTGGACATGTACGTGGCCTCTCCAGCCTCCCAGTTGCATCAGTTTGGCAGCAGTTTCACAGCTGTCACAACAGTACCGACTTTGATTATGGAAGGAATCACCTCTACAACTACAGGAGCCCTGGGTGCTTGAGTTGGGCGAGCCCTTGCCTAAAGGTGCCTCCAGCTGCTCCATATGGTTTGGCACCTTGGACAGATAATGCTGATCGCTCACCTGGAGCAGCACAGGCAGAGCCACACCACCACTACCACCCAGCCCCAGGCACCAGGTCAGAGGACAAGCAGGACTGGATCCAGAGGTGTCCCTCGTTCCACACTTGTCACCTCTTCTGTTCCCACAGCTGTGCCAGGGGAGGGAGGAGGCAGCATTCCTGCTCCTGGCCAAGCTGGTGGAGAAAGCATGACCAGAGTGCTCCCAGCCATGCTCCCAGCCACGCAGTGGAAGCAAAGCAATGCCTGAAATCTTCTGGTTTCACATCCCTTTTCCTAAGGCCAGCCGTAAGTGTGGACAGCCCCTGCAGAGCTTTCCCAGTGGCAGGCACTCGTGTTGGAGCTACAGTCATGTCACAGTTTAGATTAAAGAGAAACCCAATAGGCACAAGCTTGTTGAAAGCCACATCTTCAAAACTTGAGTTGGTGACAGTAACCCAAAGAGATTTTAATGATGAATACTTGCAGAAATGAGAACAAACATAATGTAGTCCACTACTTCAGAGCTGCTTGTGATCATGTTGAGCCAGGCTTCTCCATGAGCTCTGCTGAACTTCTGGATCAGTACTGGACATTCATATACTGTCCCTCGAGGGCGCGGAGTGGCCGAGGCAGTACTTTGACCCGTGCACTCCCCTCCACTCAGTCAAAGCTTGTCGTCTGTCATTTCTAGGAACTGAGCGTACACATCCCTTGAGCATTCCCCTTTTTGGTTGAATAAGAACTTGTAGTAGCTGCCATCTGCACATATTGCTGCAACACAAACAAGCAGAGTCAGTGAGGCTGTGCCAGAGGTGCCTTTCTATTCTCCAGCTCCAGCATAAGCTGCCCTTCAGGCTCACAGAGGTGCTCTGGAGGGACCCCTGGGCCACCAGACCTGTCAGCCCTGCACTGTGCTAGCCTTGTGCCTTTCTCCCTGGGCAGTGGAAGCAGCCAGAGCTCCAGGGCTGACAGGGAAACGCAGCCCTATCTCAGCAGAGCAGTCCCTCCCTCCAAACCAGCATAGTTCAGAGCCTGGTTCTCCAGACAGAACCTGAGGATGCCTCCACCACTCACCTATGACAGCATTTGGCTCTGTTCCAAAGGCACAAATGCACGGAGAGCCTGAGGGAACCTGGAATTTGGAAAAACTCCATTTGGAACTGAAGTATTTGGGGAGAAAGGTGGCAGAGGCCAAACTGAAAGAGAAAACAAAAAAAACCCCACATTAACAGGTTAGTAAGGTGTTGGCTAGAGTGAATTCAGAGCTGCTGGAGTGATTGAACAAGGTGCAGAGTTCACACTAGTTTTTACTGGCTTTTTATTATCTTTAAGTGAGTATCAGATAACCTGAATAATTCCCCTTCTCAGGAAGGGAGACACTACAACTCCCTTGCTAGCTTTAAGTGACTGCAAAAACTGCCAGAAGGATTGATTTTTAGTAAAGTGTCCACAAAGTATGTTCATCCTAAAATCCACTAAAACCTACATTGACCTTCTGCTGAAATGCTACAGCCCCACAAAGAACAGCAGGGATTTGGCAGTTACTAGAGAGTCCTGTATCTGCAGCTGCACTCCAGCCCAGCAGATAAATTTTGCCACCTTCAGCAGTGCAGAGATTTTGCTACTGAGTAACATGGCCAGTGTTTTAAATGCAATTCAAAACTCAAGGACCCCCCAGGGCTTCAGAACAGCTCAATCCCTACCTTGACTGCTTATTTCGTTTTGGGTCTTCTGCAGCAAAAATGTGCACTGTGCCGTGGTCGCTGGAGACGCAGATGAGGGAAGCATCCTGGTTGAAGTTAATACTGCAGAGAACACACACAGCTGAAGGATTTCTCCTGGGACAGACCCAGAGCCCAGCACAGACAGTTCTGCTGCTGCAGTTGTGCACAGCAGCTGCCAGCCCAGCAGCCAGGGTGCTAACAGCTCCTCGGGAGGAGCCGGTGCTCCCCTGATCCAGGGCTGCTTTGGGATGAACAGCCTGCACTTGGCACAGGGCCTGAAGTGGCGGCAGCAGCAGCGTGCCCTGACACAGACACCACTGGTGTGGCCACTCTGACACTGCTGGAAGAAAATGCACAAGCTTTGCTCCAAGGAGTGGGCAAAACATGCAACACTGCTACGCCACACTGGGGCTTGGCAGAGGGATGGGAGTTCTCATGGGGAATGGGGAGAGTTTCCCTGCTCCTGGGATAGTCACACCTCTTTCCTGGGTGCCCCCCTGCACAGCAGGATGTGGTGATAAAGCTCCCCTTGCCCCCGAGCTCACTCCAGTCCCCCTGTGCAGTGTTCAAGTGCATCAGGGCACTCCCTGGGTGTCAGTGTGAAGTTCAGCATCCCCCAGCTCCCACCTGGGCTGGCAACAGCCACGGCTCTGTCCCTGGTCCTGTACCCTGCGCCAGGCTCTGCACAGCTCCCAGCTCCTGCCTTCCCCTCCCAGCAGCAAGCCCGGACAGAGACAGATGCCCAGAGCAGAGCCAGGACCTGTGAGTGTGAGGGGTACCACACCCATGCTGTGCTGGCTGACAGCACAGCCAGACCCACAGAGGCACAGCAGAAGCAGCTGAACGTACCAGTATATATTGGCTGCTTGTGATCCTCGTCGTAGCTCCTGGATTAAATGCCCGGATGAAGTATCAAATATTCTTATGAGGGTCCCCTTGAAAAGGAATCAAGCATTGTATTAGGAAAGGCAGAATACTCTCTTAACATCTGTGAATGCATCCTAAAATTTTGTCTCACCAGCATGCCCCTGCACATACTGCTGAGGTTTTCTTCTTGGTAAATATGCAAATTTCTCTTAATTTTGGGGAAGAACACTGGTTTCCACACAGCATCACCACAATAATGCCTCAGTATTAGTTATAATGCCTTAGTATACAATCTTGTCACTTAGTGACTCAGGAAGTGTCTTTCAGTTCTGTTCCTGGGCCCCAGCACAGCCATGGCCCTGGTTTACAGATACTGGCTGGTGTAGAGCATGCCCAGGATATGTGGGTCCTTTCTGCCATGCTCCCTTCAGTACTACTCCATTTTTCATTGCCACTGTGCAATTCTTTCCCATTAAGTATAATCAGGCTGTGGCTGGTCTTATCTTAGAATTGGTTCAGTTGACATAATCTAGAAGAATGAGTTACCTACCACACACTCATGGTCGGTATTGATCCAAGCCTGAGGCAAGCCCCAGTCAGCTGATAGAACACTGCACTGGGAAACTGTCCTTCAGCTGGAGTAAACCCAGCTTGATAGCAGAGCTGCAGAACTAGCCAGTGTGTCTCAAATCAAGTGATTGACAAATCAGTGGTGCTTTCCTTTGATGAAGACTGAGTGTACATTGGGCTGTACATCATCACCTGCAGCTCCTGTTACACACCTGGTTAACAGAGGCAGCTCTCCAGTCACACACCAGGAAGTAACAACCCAGCAGAGAAAGACTTGGTAAACTCAGATTAGTTTTGGTTTAAGAGACAGGCTTGAGATGTTTGCTGACTGTGCTCAGACTCCCAGTTTGGTTGGAAAATAAAAGCTGTTTGAACTTCTTCTCTATGCAAAACATGGAATGTTTAATACAAACGCAGCAGATAATGGTTCTATTTAGCAATGGAGCTGGCAGCTTTTAGAACTCTGTTGAGAAGACATGCAGTCATTAAGCTTAGAAGAGACTTGGGATACATTTTCTTTTTTTAAGCTGTCTGAGTGACAGGCTGGGCAGTAGAAACTATATGAAACAGAGACTTGTTGGATTAATTTGCCTTGTCCTTAAGAAACTCATTTCAGCTGAGTAGAAGGCAGCAAGTGCTCTGCTTGCCTCAGGGAGATGGGTCCATCTGCCTGACATTCCTGTGGGAGACAAATGCCCTGGCAGCTCTCACTGTGGTTCCCAGGGAGAAGGCAGGTCTGCCACATTTGCCTCTCTCTGCCTCAGCCCAGCACATGGGCATCTGCACTGCACCCTAATTTCCAGGTTCTTCTCAGTGTATTGTCTCTTTACCCCCTGGAACACATGGTCACACACTCCATCTCTGCATGAGGGGGCAGCCCACCCTGTCCTGCTCTGTAACAGGGGCTAAGCCAGAGCAGAATGGAGCCCGCCAGTACAATGGAACTATTTGCAATTATTTCTTTAGCCAGTGGGTATGGAATGAATTTAAGCAGAAAATATTAAAGGTGAAAGAAGGCAAAGAAGCTTCCCCCCCACTGCTTTTTTTTTTTTTAATTAACAGTATCTGTTGAAGAACACATGAAAGACATGAACTGCTTGGGTGAAGTTGTGTTCAAATGTCACTGAAGAATCACTGCTACAGTCAGCTAAAACAAATACTACCTCAGGCACAGCCCTTGGCTGTTGGCTGTCTGGGTATCCCAGAGGAGCAGTGAACATAAAGAAAGACTGAGAATGCACAGTTCGGTGGCAAATTTTCCCAGCAGGTATTTCTCTGTCTTTCCTCCAAAGAATGTGACTTCCTATTTTAGAAGGACTCACTACACTAGAACACAGTAAGTCAGAGACAGGAGACATCAATCTTACTTTTTCTGATGCTGTTGCAATTCTTGTTCCCTGCAGGTTTAAAGCAATGCAGCTCAAGACTCCTTCATGAGCTGGGATGTCCACAGGAGGCTTCTCCGTGTTAGCCAGATCCACGATCTGTACGTGCCCAGTGTGTGTTCCAGGAAATGCAAGAAGAGAATTATTACTATTTGGACAAAGGACACAGAGACCTGAAAGACAAAAAAAAAAAAAGAATAATTGGATCATTTCTATAACCTAATCAACTTTTCAAATGTAAGTTTCTAAAATAATTTCAGAATAAGCAAACACCTGTGGAATAAATCACAATCTCATTTTAATGGCTAGTGCAGTATCCCAAAACATGATCTGTCCATGAGTGCAGAGCACAGTTAAGCAGGGGAGTAGAAAGACTTTAACTTGCTCTCATCACTTTATTTGAAAGTAATCTAGCTATGGTTATCCAGAATCTGGGTGTTCAACCAGATCAGTCCAGTCAGTCTATTACAGCAAAGCTATTTTAAGAAGTTAAAAAGTCTCCTTAGCAGCTCAGAAAGGGTAAGAGTTTATCAGAGATGATATCTTTCACTCCATCAGTGAAACTATTATAATTTGTGTTTGAACTTGGTTCTGATGGCACTGGCACCTTTTTCTTTGTAATGTTTTGTGGCCCATTTAAGGTAAATCACACCAATCCCAGGTGTTCTGCTGATGCCAAGTGAATTCCTGCAACCTCAGCACAAGGAAAAACCTCCTCCTCCTGCAACCCCTCCCCGTCAGTCAGTCAGGGTGCTGGAGCTGCATCCAGGCTGGGCTGCAGACAGCAATTCCATGTTTGCTCCAGGCAGACTTGAAAACCCTCAAAGGTGGGGATTCCAATCCTGTATAACTTCCTGGTTGAGAAAACACCCTCCTGACATCCAAGCTGATCCTCTCCACCAATAAAGTATGGCCTGCACCTTGTTCCACATGCAGCACTATCAAGCAGCATTTGGCTCCACCCCTCCTGACACTGTCCTCCAAGCCACTGCCAGCCCTGCAGAGCTCTTCACTGGCTCCTTCTGCTCCTTCTGGCATCACTGAAACAGCTCTAGTCCCTCCCCTTGGTTCAACAGCCACAGCCAGGCCTTACTCTTTAAAAAGAACAGTATCAGTTTGCTCATTAGGCTCTTTTTAACAGGAGAGAAGAGTTTGCTCAACACCTCTAGCTCTCTTAGGAAAGAGGAGTGATGCACTTTATTAGTCTTTGTGTTTATAATTAACCTCCCAGAAAAAGTACAGGTTCTTTACAGACACAAGTGTATAGCTCTTATAGAAATCACATCTATAACATGAGCACAGGAAACAGCTTTTCTGGGCCAAGTATTTATAAATTCTAATAACCATTTTATAAACACAAAAGCATCTCCACAGGATAGGACTGCAGTGCAGTAAGTGTTTAATGACTTCTAAAGATCTGACTGAGGCAGCTGAAGATAAATGGCATGCCAAGAATAGAATAAACTTGCTTCCATTCCCCAACCCACATGAACAACTAACCTTTAGGGTTGTAGCAGGTTTCAAAGACGTGCAGCTGGTGGGGATTGTGTGTGAATGTGAAAACTTTAATCATCGAGTCCAAGACAACCACAATTCTGAAACAGACCAGAAATACCTGTGACTTGGGGAGGGTAAAACAGGGACACAAACATTCATTCAGACCTGTGAAGGCTTTCAACTGATTTAACAGCCATGTTCTTCCTGCCTCCCCCGCAACAGACTCGCAGCCTTGCAGAAGCCACACAATGATAAGCCTGCAAAGCACTTTTATCCAGCCCCTCCGCCCACGCATACACAGACTCCAGCTGTTCACAGCTGCTCTTGCTCTAGGGATCTGCCGGAATTCTCTTCACACTCCTCCAAACCTCGAAAACCAGCCAGCAGGAGCCACAGGAGAATGTTTCCCTACATTAGGGAACCAGGAAGTCTTGTAGGCTTTTCACCAAGGCTTCACATACCAAAAAACTTAAACTATGGCCTGTTTACACCTAATACTTTGGCCCTAAAAGCCTGTTTTACCTGCAATTGCTGGTGTTACAGCAGGATCTTTTTCTTTTTACAAGCAGCTGGAAACGAGAAGGAGCACAAAGCCAAGCTGGGTGTTTGGACCCCTCTGCTGTACCTACCTGTCTCTTCGCAGCTTCACTGCTTTGACTTCTGTGGAAAACTCTATCTCAATGACAGTCTTCTTCTTCAGGTCATCCCAGATCATGACTAAAACGGTGCAGAGACTGCATTAGACCATCAAGGCATATTCAAAGATCCACAGCTCCCTTATAACAACTTGTAGTTCCCCAGCAGTCCGATAAAGGGATTTGCCCAATGGCTAAGCAGCTGCAGACAGGCATCCTGCTCACCAGAAGGCATTGAGCCACTATCAACCCCCTCATTTACACCATAACTCGTGTAAGCAGGAGCTGGTAAACTCCAACCACAAAAACAGACAATAAAGATACAATTTTCTAAAGAAAAGCAGCTTTTTTTGTTTGCTCTGAGGGTTATGAAAGAAATAGTGCAGCAGTTGAAAACAGTAGTACGTTTTCCTACGAAGCCTGCCAGGCAGGGAGCTTCCTGCTCCTTGCAGAGTTCACCGTGAGAAGGTCAGCAGGCTGTAGAGAGCAGTCACTGCAGGTACCAGCCTGTCAACACTGCCACAGCAGTGATGCAACTCACTGCACCACGATGACTGAAACCTGCTGCAGCATGCCCTTCACCTGACCTTCAGGACATCCAACCCCAGCTCATGGCACTGGGTGTGGGAGCTCTCCAGGCAGTGTCACACAGGGGCAAGGCAGACGTTTGCAGGGCCCACCCCTTGAGCTCACCTTTGTTGGGTGGGTACTTCGGCTTTTTTCCTCCACCTACTAGTGCTAAATAGTTGCAACGAAACAACATTTCGACATGGCCAACACCACCTTCTAGAAACTCTGGAAGACAAATATTTTATTTAAAAGTGTCAGAACCTGTTAAATTGACATCTAATTTTTACCACTTGCATAAGAAAAGCTCATGTTAATCCAGCATATTTCTCAGGCATCTGAGAAGAACAGCATCTTCCTATTCTGGCTGCCCTTAAAAACCAGACAATGTAGATTACTTGAAAGTTCTTCATACTGGAACAGTAAAGCCCTGGATTTCATAGAAGCCCTTGTGGTTTCTTCAACAGCACTTCTGAGTGCTGTGTTCCCTTCCTGAAGAGTTGTACTTGAACACCACCCCCTTCTGCACCAGATCCTCCTCTTGACTCCATTAAAGCATTTAAAGCAGGACAACACATTCTGCTATGAAGAGGTGTTATCACTGTTGACAAATAGGCCTAAAATATTTACAAGTGATAACCTGAAACAATTTAAGAATGTGCAATGTGTTCTGAACCTGTGTTAGAGCACTGAATCATTATCTGTACAGGTCTGACAGGCAATAGTTGGATGGGAATTCCATGGAACTCCTGGATGTAAGACAGACAAGCTAGAGTTGCAACAAGACTTGGTTTCATACTGGGTCACAGAGAAAATCAAATGGACAAGCTCCAGCTGGGAGTATCTTGGGCAGGTTTAAACCTACACGAACAATAAACAGGATCTCTTCATGTACCTATGCAGCCAGTTCAGTGTGAGCTCTCAGAATCCACAGGGGAAAGGAAATCTGACTCATAAGAAACTTTTCACCACAGGAGTCCTGGAAGCATCTCCATCCAGAGCTACTGGCAGGGAGAGTTTTGACAAGGAACTCCACGGGACTTCAGGCTGAATCCTGACTCTGAGCACATTGTCACAAGTGACAGTTCCTAGGCATGTTGCTTAAGGAAGAATTTACTGTTAAGAGCAGAAAATAGTTTGTCAGTTTTGGCCATGTGAACAGTGACTAAATTCCTTACAGCAGTAGCAAGTGAAACTGTGCCTGGTTTCATAGGAATTGCTAATTTAAGTACATTTTGCTCTTATTAAATCCCTTTTATCACCAGAGGGTGAAAGTGCTGGGAAACCTGTTTAGCAGCTCACTTCCTATATTTAGGGTTAGAATGACATGGCTCAGTTTCAGTTTCCCATATTTTGACTCAGTTTTGTTTGCTTTCTGATAAAAAGCTCCACTGTTAACACAGCTCATCTATTGACTTCTGTAGGAGTAGCTTTACTGCACTAAGATCCTCCCAAATTTTTAAGCATACATAGAAGGTAAGATTTTAGAGCATTAGAGATCTGAGCTCTCAGTGCTCTTGAAGATAACACTCTTGAGTATGATAAATCTTACATTCAGATCTCCAGGAAAAAGGCTGGAGTCTTATTGCCACACTGGATCATCCAGATCACACAAGAACAGAAAAACTTCTGATGGTAAATAACACTGCTGCAGCAAGCGACTCCTCCTACTCGTAAATACCCAGGAAAACACCTCTCCTACTCGGGGCTACAAACACTAGCAACAGCAAACACAACTCTGCCAGAAGCTGAGACAAATTCCTCATCAGCCAATTGTGCAAATTAACAGCACGGAGACATCAGACCAGGCAATGGCACGAGTGAGAGTTCCTGTGGGACCAGCAGGAACTGCCTTTCCTGAGGCTTTATTCAAAGCCTTCCAGGGTTGAAAAGTGAAAGCTGAGCAAGAACCAGTTAGGAAAAAATGAGGAGGCTGAGCTTCCAACACAGAGCAGCATGTTGTAATAAGTAAGTGTTTTACCTTGTTTCTCTTTTTCTTTGAGCGGATCTGCATTATAAACTCGGAATCCATTTTCCATTCCACATGCAAAGCATCCTGTGGTAAAAAGCACATATATATACACATATATCGTAATTGCCAGACACAGTCAAGAAGGAAGCAAGAGCCAGAGGGTTAGGAAAGCATTACTCAACAACTGCATGGTTACGCTCAAGCTGAAGAGCACTCACAGGCTCTGCTAGTGATGGCAAGTGAAAACCTTTCAGAGAAGTTGTCCTCTATGCTGGCCTGGTGGAAATATCTTGGAATGGGTTTTAGGCAGATAAGAAAACAACAGGAGGAAAGGAAACCAATTCCCAACCCACCTGGATCCTGTGCCATGCTCTACAGAGTGCAGGAAACCAGCATTTTAATGTTTATGGTCCAACAGTTATGAAGTAACCTCCCTCCTTTCTTAACAGATCCAAATTTACCTCATGATTACAACTCTGCTGTGGATGTTTCCAGAGCACAAAGCTCCTCAAACAGCTTTTCCAACTGCGCTAACGAGAGCTGACTGCTGTACCATGCCAATAATTATATACCAATAGCTGAAGTCTAACCCAGGACATAAGCAGCAGCCAGACTAAAATACTCTGGAAAATAACTGTAGTTACTTTTTCATACAGAAGTATGCATGTGAGTCTTTAATGGAATCCATTAAACTGCCAGTCCCTTGTCCTGCTCCTTCCCCTGCTAACAGGTGAACAGAGGCACTGGTACAAAGAAATGACACTGTGAAGTCAGAGAAATGACAAGTCACCAAGAAGCTGCTGTCACTGGCAGCAGCCTGACGGCAGGTTGGTTGCTACACAATTTATGTGCACTGTACCAAAAATCCAGTTAAAGATCTTTGAGGTACTGGAACATAAGTTCCAGTTACTCTGGTTCTGTTCTTTTGTACTGCAATGATTTGAACCACTCAAATAAAAACTGAGAAGCTCTGTCTAAACACACCCCTTCCTCAAACTCAATACTCCAACAATCACAGGGCATGTGGGGGAAGGAAACAAAACATGAAAACCTACACCCTTAACCCAAAAGAGTCCCAGGTACAACTTCACCCTGTCCAAGATTTTGTAATAAATTAAGTGCACAAAGTTCTTGTTTATATACATAAACACACACACAAAGTGGCTAACGAGAATGTAATAATTATAGCAAGATTAGAAACCTTATTGAAATAGGCTTTGATTTGAACTCTGTTCACTTTCTCTCCTCCCCTCTCAGCATTGGTTTGCTCTGGCAGCCAGGTCTGTAAGCATGCCCTGCTGTGATCTCTCAGCATGAACAAGCTGCCACCCCGGGCAGGACATTACCAGGACAGCCAGGGAAAAAATTGCAATGGAAATCTTTTCCTCTACAGAAAGCATTGTACAGGATGAGAACTGATCTGTTCCTCATAGCAGATCCATGTAATTCTTTTCCAGCAACAGTTTTCTAATCCCATATTGTATTTCCAGAAGAGTGAAAGGGAAGGGATGCTGAAGCTGTTCATACTAAGAAAGCGCTGTAAGGTTTGAGTTGTGCTAATCTCAGCAGCTCCTAACAACCCAAATGGAGTGTTCCTGATGCAATCAAACACACACTTTACATTTCCTGCAGCGCCACTACAGCTTTCTGCAGGACCAACCTCATGACTAAGACGTGGGCTGCTTTAATGCCTTGGGAATATCCACATTTTTAACTGAAGAAAACACACCAGAATGTGGGGATGTGAGTAACGGTGAAATTCCCCACATGGTCGATCACTACCCACAGAGATATGAAGCTCTCAGGCATGGCAACCCCTGAGTCAAACAAGAGAAAAAAAAACATACAGGAAGATTGCTGTTTCTCCTTCAATTCCAGGTTGCAGGAGCAGCTTTGAAGCTTGGTGATTCCCATCTGACTGACTTGTGTTACCAGTGGAATCACAAATTTGATGGCTACAGCTTGTAAGCCCTTCCATACGAGAGAGCTGGAAGGGGCTGACAGAGGAGGGAACACTTTCTTAGGTTCACTTCCTTCCACGGGAAGTGCACCTCTTATTTCAAGAAGGGACAGATGAGCTGAAAAGCCACTGACAAAAGATAACTCAGATACTTTTAAAAAGTAGAATATAATGATTACAGAGTTATTGCCCTGACCCACAATCATGCTTGTTCCTACAGTAAAAGTGCTATTTGCCACCTGTGCCAGTGAGGCCAGAGTGAGTTTTGTTCCTCCAAATCTGCAGAAAAAGGAAGGGTTAAATTAATGACCAGCCTAGAAGATGCCACAAGCTGAAGGGGGCACATTGGCACAGAGAAACCTGCAGGATCTAGGGCCTGAGGTCCAGCTATGGCAGCAGTGGAATCCAGGGAAGTGACAATGTCCAGCACAGCTTCTGCCATGGTGGTTTTCCTTGGCACAATAAATGCTGTCTAAAGCCAAGAGCACAGGACCCTACCAACATTGCAGGATCCCACAGCAAAGCATTCCAGCCCACTGGAGAAGAGTAACTCAAGTGTTTCAACACCAAAACAAACCCACACCTCAGTTTTCAAACCAGCTTTAGGCTGCAGCAGCAACAAAAGAGAAGCTTGTCAGCAATTTACAGGTATGGCCATTTATTAAAATGTTTTGTCTCTTCATTTCTGTAAAACATTTTAGTGTCCTTCTGAAAGCATTAGAAAAGGAGCCGAAATCAGGAGCTCACAGCCTCAAAATTAAGAAACTAAAATCAGAGTATTCTGACTTCAAACAACAGACAACTTCCATTTCCCTGTGTTGCATTGTTTCTTTTTTAATTTAAAGCCTAAAAGTGGCAAAGGCACCTGATACAAGAACAGCATCACTCAATCAGAGCAAGGGAGGCTCATGGCAGAACAGCCACAGCTGCTTTATCACTTGCCAGTCAGGGAGATTCAGCCTGGGAGGGACTTCTTCGATGATTCTTCCTGTTCTCCCAACCCTGTGGGATCGGCCAGTCTTAAATTACTAAGAAATTAGGTTATTGTGACAATACATGCAGACACCCACACTTGTGAGCTTCAGCACACAAGTGACTCACATTCTATTCCCAGCAGAAGCAAGAAGGAAGCACAGAACTCTCCCTCCTCTCTGCTCTCCTGTGGTAGCCAAACATCACCTGCCCTTCAGCACTTTAGAAGGGCCCTAAACTAATAAAAGGTCACTCTGTTACCTGCAGTGCCACATCATCATTCCTAACAGGAAGAGCTCCAGGAGCTGCCAAACAGAAGCCAAATGTGTTTTTTCTTCACATTTTTGTCATCACTCAATTGCCTGGCCAGGTGAGGTAGGATGGGACATGAATACTGCCAGCTCACAGATTCCCAAGACAAATTCCTTAAGGTGCTTTGGAGGTGACATTATTCAAAAAAGGGTTTATCTTGCATTTATCACTACAGAGTTTAAGGAAGCCTTTGCCACAAACAAGTTTTATATTAAAATGATGATCTAAAGGCATTTTGCAATAAAAGAGAAACTTTTCTGCTGTACACAGCTCTACAGACCAAGCACCAAATATCACTGCTCCATTACAGACCCTGCAGGTCTGAAATTAAATTCATCCTCAAAAATCTTTTTCCATCTCCACTGCAGAGGCAAGATGAAAATAAGTGCAGAGCTGCTGAGAAACAGACTATTCTATTCTTTTCAAGTCTATGGGATAGCAGGAAGAGAGCTGCCAAAATGCTTATACCTCTCTACCTGCTTGATGTGCTATTGCCAAGATGTCATCAGAGATGTTTGACCAAAATCAACAGAATAATTTGTGTTTACATGTGACTTCAACAGCATCAGCAACAGGTACATGAGCTGCAGTCTACAATGACAGAGGCTGCAGGAGTATCTTAAGCAAGAATATTATTTGTTAAGGCAAAAGGATGTTACACAATGATGAGTCTACTCCTTATTCCAAAAAATGACACTCATAAGACTGGTACTATTTTTGTCTTGAAAAAGCAAGATGAGGCACATGCACCCCTTTCTGGTGAAGGCCTTCCCCTCTAACAAAGGGAAAAGATAAGCCAAGGATGCAGCAAAGATTCACAGTGGGCTGTGTATCACTGCTTGCCTGCCAGCGTAATTAGTAGTGTTAACCACAATTTTTAAAATACAAACCAGGTAAAAAGAAAGGAACAAGCAGTTACACCAGTGATTTTGAATGTGGAGTACTTACACCGAGAAAAGGCTGAACTTCCCAAAGAAGCCCTTGAAGCACAGGCTTTGAGGAGCCTGACAGAGCCACACACGGTGAGCATCCAAGTGCACCAAGCCCCAACAAGCCTGGTCCTGTTCGTTCTCCTCTCCCCCTACCCACCCATTCAACTCTGCGAAGCGCTGGGCCGACCGCACCAGTGCTAAAACAACGGGAGAGCCACTAAATACTCCCGCTGCCAGCGGCCTTCCCGGCTCCCTCCAGCAGCTACGGCCGCCACACCTCGGGCATCCCCTACGGCAGCCGCAGCCCGGGAACGCAAGCGGGACCCCGCAGCTGATGGGCCGGGAGCCGCGGTAGCCCCAGGCCCAGCCCAGCGGCTACGCACCGCCGCCCCTCCGCGGCACCACCGACGCCCCGGACCCGCACCCTCACCGTGGTCCTGGTTGAAGCCGGCGTAGAGCAGCCCGTTGCCGTGCGGGTTGGCCGGAAGCAGGTTCATGGCTCCGGCTCGGCCCCTTCGCCCCGGCCTGCCGCCCCTCACACCATGGCGGCGCCCGCCCGCCTCAGCCCCGCCGCGGGAGCCCGAACCGAGCCGGGACGAGCCGAGCCGGGCTGAGCCCGCTCGAGTCAGGCCGAGTCCAGCCGAGCTCGCCGGAACCGAACCGGACAGAGTCCGGCCGGGCCGAGCTGAGCCGAACCCGCCCGAGCCGGGCTGAGCAGAGCCGAGCCCAGCCGAGCCAAGACGGACAGGCCGGCGGCTGCTTCCGGCCCTGCCAGGCACCGCTGCCGAGCGCAGAGCCCATCCAGCCGCCCGCAGAGGAGCGCTGAGTAGTCGAGCGGCGAAGCGCGGGAATGGTGGCTGGAGCGCCGGCGATGGACCGGGTCTGACCGGGAGTGACCGCCGGGAGTGACCCAGACTGACCGCCCGGACTGACCGGGACCAACTGAGACTGACTGACGGGGATCGACCGCCGGGAGTGACCGGGCCGGACCGGGACTGACCGCCGGGCCGGACGGGAGGATGGGTGGCCCAGGCCCGGTAACACACAGGGCAGGGCAGCCCCCGGGCCCCACCCAGCTCCAAAGGACTATTTGGTAAAAACTTTCACATCAAACTAGTGAAAACAGAGGAGTTGCAGTTGGCACACGCTAAAATAGGAATCCCCTGAGTGGACAAAAACACAAACCAAACCACTCCCAGACCCAACCACCAACACCACAATGCGTCTTGAAAATGTGGAAATTCTTGAGACCGAAGGTCCTGAGCACCCTAACTGGAATTAAATAGTAATTTTACTTCAAGCAAGATGATGGGCCCAACAACCTGGTGAGGTCCCTTCCAACCTGAATTATTCCATGACTGTATGATGAGCTGGAGCCCAGACTGTGTGCACTCACACCAACACCAGCTATTCCCCATCCCTCCTTTTCCTCGCTCACCTCCTCGTTTCCTCGTTCACCTCCTTTTCCACGCTCACTCTGCGCCTTCCACTGATGCCACATCTCGGATTTGTGCCCAGCTCTGTTGGGAAGTGATCTCAGCTTTTCAGTGCATAACAGCTGAGTGTAGCTCTGGAGCTCTGCACGGACCAGCTACTAAAGTATTCTTTAGACACTCAGATATATAGATATATAAATATATAGATATAGATATATATCTATATAAAAATAGAATAATCACATTGCATCTTTACAAGATTTTGTTTCCTCGGGCAGCCAAGAGACTGGGTAATATAAAATAACAAATCCTTTTTTGTGTTTTTTAAAGCCTCCTGTCCAACTACTGCCCCAGGCTTTACTTAATCCATGTGGGATTGCTGCAGGCATTACCAGGAGTGAGGAGTACTGCTCCAGCCTCTCCTCACCTTGTCTTTAGCCTGGCTGGCAGGAGGAACAGAGACTCTGGCCTCGGGGACACACACATCCGTGGTAATGCTCCCTCCAGCCAGGAATTGTTCCTGCATATCACATAGAGGAAGGGACCAGACTGGTGACTGAGGAGGCCAAGGGTATAATTTGGAAGAAATAAACCAAGGTAACCATGTGCATGGGACAGAACTCTTCACCCTGCACCCGGACACTAGCGAGCATATCCAGAGCGCTCCCAAAGTCTGGGTGTCTCCCTCCGATTCCGGTTTAGCCCTTGGAGCTGTAGGCAGCTTGTGCACATGTCCTGCGGGAATGGAGATGCAATTTCACCATCCCAACAGCTCCCCCGCGCCAGAGTTTCCCCGAGCTCCCCCAGCACAGGCAGCCCAGCAGGTGGAGCCTGCTCATCACCCGGGGACGGATCCCCCAGGAATTCCTTCCATCGCACTTGGTTTTGCCGGTTAGGCTTTAACCGTGAGAAGAACTTGTTCTGATGGCACTTTTCTTTAAGCTGATGCATTGACTGCTCGAGGTCCTGGCATCATTCTGGCATTTTACTGGCCAGAATTTCCACCCTAACAGAGGATGTCAGTGCTGATCCAGGAGGAACATCACAGATGTAACTTGGTGGTATCTCACAGCAGTGACGACAGTGATAGGAAACTGGGATGAAGCTGCAGCAAAGGATTATTATTACTGATGAGGAGGAGTCATACAATCCCTTCACACATTAAAGACTTGGCTTGAGTTATTCTTCCACATTTCAGGTAACAATTTTGTAGACAGATGTTGTATCAGAAGCCTTATGTGATACTTACAGGCTGAGTTCATATTCCTGGTGTCTAATTCAGGTATATTGTTCTTCACATTCTTCTAAAGGAAGATAAAGCCAACCCTCCCCAAAGAAACAATTTCTGTTCTAAAGAATCTAAATAAAGGATTTTTTTTCCAGAAACATTCAATTTATTTATTTTTGAAATAGTGTTCTTCAAGTTGTGTTTCTTTTACCACAGTGTCTGTGGCATTTTTCTCCCAGAACTTTCTCATAGAGTGGTATGAAATGTTGGGTTTTTTTTACAGAAAAGTATCTAAACTTCAAATTAATTCCTCAAAATATTAAAAAGCATACAAAAACGTTTATCAAATGAATTACATACACTAATGAGACAAAACCTTGTTGTGCATGTGCATAATAATTATAGATCCATTTTTAGTTTAGTGAAGTTTGTCCTTAAAAATTACTGAGGGAACTTCACAAAGATTCCAAATGCACAATTGCAGCACTACAGAATTTGTCACACTATTGGTAGAATTTAACAATGATAAACACACTGTTAAGTATATTTCATACATTTTATTGTATTTAACACATATTGTGTTTAATATATTTTCATTGTATTTAATGCATGTTAAATACCTCTGCCTGAATATGCAGACCCATGACTCATTTTTATGTTTTTAATCGCTTGCAGAAAAGACAGGATTTTCTTTTATTTTTAAGTAAATTTCCAGATTCCATGGAATTAAGAATTGAATCTAATGGTATTTATTCTCTGTATAAAAACACACCAGCTAGTGAAACCAATGGTGTTGTGTACATTAGAAACTAAAAGGCAGCATGAAAATGGAACAGCAAAATGTCATGTCCTTTTGGTGGCACTGGATGTGTCATTCATCCCAAAGCACTATTTCTGATGTGAGTAAGCTCTAAATTAAGACTTCATGTTGTAATTTTTGTCAGTGCGATACGTACGTGGAGTGTGCTCTGCCATTACACAGGAGTCCGTGTGTTGAGTCTGGAGGGCCACGGGGCGCTTGTGCACGGGAGGGTGCGGAGCGGGGAACAGTGTCAGATTGCCGGCACACCGGGAACTGTCCCCCCTCACACCGGGAACAACCCCCCCTCACACCGGGAACAGCCCCCCCTCACACCGGGAACAGCCCCCCCTCACACCGGGAACACCCCCCCCTCACACCGGGAACAACCCCCTCCACCCACCGGGAACAACCCCCCCTCACACCGGGAACAACCCCCTCCACCCACCGGGAACAACCCCGCCTCACACGGGCAACTGATCCCCGTTACACCGGGAACAGCCCGTTCCTCACACCGGGAACAACCCCCTCCACCCACCGGGAACAACCCCCCCTCACACCGGGAACAACCCCCTCCTCACACCGGGAACAACCCCCTCCACCCACCGGGAACAACCCCCCCTCACACCGGGAACAACCCCCCCCTCACATCGGGAACAGCCCCCTCCTCACACCGGGATCGGCTTCCCCCTCACACCGGGAGCAGACCCTCCATCACTGCGGGCACGACCTCCCCTCACACCGGGAACTGACCCCCGCCCCACGCCGGGACAGCCTCCCTCACACCGGGAACAGCCCCTTCCTCACACCGGGAACAGCCCCTTCCTCACACCCGGAAACTGCCCCCCGTCACTGCAAGAGCAGCCGCCCCTCACGCCGGGAACTGCCCCCCGCATCGGGAACAGCCACCCGTCCCGGCGGGAAGAGCCGTCCCTCACACCGGGAACTTCCCCCCTTCACACCAGGAACCGCCTCCCTTCATACCGGGAGGTGCCCCCCAACACTGCAGGAACTGCCTCCCTTCATACCGGGAGGTGCCCCCCATCACTGCAGGAACAGCCTCCCCCTCACACCGGGAACTGCCTCCCCCTCGCACCCCGGCACAGCCACCCCTACGCCGGGCCCCCGGGGTGCCGCTCACCCGAGCTGTGCCCGCAGGGCCTCCCGGCGGTCCCGTCCCCCAGCCCCGCGGGGATCTCCCCCTCCCCACGGCACTGGCCCCCACCGGCAGGAATTTCCGCAGGGAATCGTGGGCTCCAGCCGGCCTTCCCGCCCGGTTCATCCTCCTCCCCGCAGCCCGCCCGGCCGATCGGCGGATTTAATCACATCTTTCTGGGCTGCCGCTTTGGATTTCACACCAAATGCCCCCGAGACAGCTATTCCTGGGGCTGCCTTCAGCTTCCCTCTAGTGGATTGGCCTAAAATGGTCCTTCCGCAGGCGATCCCGGAGCTTTAAAGCGGCTCCAAACTACAAATACCAGCAGCTCCAGCACCGCTGAGAGGCCCCAGGACCCACCTCTCCTAGAATAAACCTCTCCAATTTATTCTAGCAAATATTTATAAAGAATTTTATTTTTCATGAATAGACATAAAAGTCCACGGCAAGAAAAGCATTTTAAAACATTTTCTCTGGCTGAGCTTTTTTTTTTTTTTTTTAGCTGCTTTTAAAAAACATTTTTTCTGTGGTGGGTGGCCCTTCCTACCTCATCGCAGAGTGACGGTGACAGAAGGACCCAGACCTTTAATCCTGTTTCGCAGCGGGTTTTGCAGAGGAGCGGCTGCAGCAGCCTGGAAAGGACCATGGAGAAAATTCTGAAGGCAGAGCTGAACACCAACATTCTGAAGGCACTGGGGAGCTCGGGGGGAGGATGCATCAGCCAAGGCGTAACATATGAGACAGACAGCGGACGGGTATTTGTGAAAATCAACCACAAGCCTCAGGTCAATGCCAGCAGATCTTATGATTGCATAGAGATAGCTTTTTATTTTCAAAGCAGCTGACTGTTAATAATACAGAGTTCTGCATTTTCGGGCTGACTTTTTATTATTCCAGTTTTCAGTATTCTTTTAAAAGCTGTGTCTGTTTTCTATCCAGAATTAATGCAGCAGATTTGGTTAGTGTGAAATGCAGTGCAATGCAATGGGATAACCCTCAACAGCAGGAATGAGCTGTAATTCCTGTAAAAAGGAGGCCAAGCACAAAGCTGTTATTGTGGTGCTTGGAGTTTGGAAAAGCCCAGAGCTGACTTTGCATTCACTGCATTCTTTTTTCATGTTCCAGTTGGGAGGATCGATAATGGGAGGGCACAAACAGGGGCCAGTGCTAAAACTCATGTATTATCTTTAAAGCTACAGAAGTTCCAAACATCCCCATTGCTTTTTGTATTTCTAAAACTCTTGCATCTTCTCAAGCAAAACTTTGATTTTTCTATTGCTAAATGAATACTAAATTGCTTTTTCTAACACAAAAGTGCATCAGCAATTTGCTTTATCAATATCAAAATCATCCTAAACTGCTGTGAAGAACAGCACCTTTGCTTCAAAAATTAAGCACATGCTGAATATTTGTGCTGGCATCTTCATCCAGTGGCCTGTGGGGAAAGAAGAACCAGTTTAAGGGCTCAGTTTTATCTCATTTGGCAGTGGCCACGTTATTGTCAGATGTGCTGTTGCATCCAAATAGTCTGGTGCCTCCATAAGCAGCTGGAAATCAGGGTAAAATGCAACATATCCTACAACCCTGGAACGAATTTAGGAAAAGAAAGAAGTTAGGGTTATGGCTCTTAAGTCTTCCTGTGTGGACTGAAGCCTTGCTGCAGCTCCCTCCTTTTATCAAGAGGAATTAACTCCTTGCAATTTTGTCAGAAGTCTGTTTTTTCCAAAGTACTCATTGCAGATATCCATAGTTTAGCCCGAGGATATTCTTATTCCTTGGCAGGCTAGAAAAATGTTTGAAGGGGAAATGGCAAGTTTGGAAGCGATTCGTAAAACCAAGATTGTGAGAGTGCCTCAGCCCATTAAAGTGATTGACTTGCCTGGAGGAGGAGCCATGTTTGCCATGGAGTACCTAAAGATGAAGCACCTCAACAAGTATGTCCATGCATCTCTTTTTACTGTGTTTTGGGGCACATTTTAAAAAATCTTATTGTCAGCCAGGAAACCTTGAGGGCAGAGTCGCTCTATTCTCTCAGAGATGGAGCTTCTCTCTGTTGAAGTCCGTGTTTGTCTATGTATATATTAAAAAATATATATATGAATGTATGTATCTATATATGTACGTACACACTCCTTGTCCATGTTTTGCTTTTCCTGCAATAGAAATGGCTGTCACTATCCATTTGTGTGCTGGTCCATGTGTGCTGAGATGCTTCTGAAGTGAATATAATCACAGCTGAGTTTGGCTCATCATTCTCTCAAGAGATTTTTCATTTGGGTTTCTTTTCCCAGCCCAACGGGTTTCTTTAACTTTACAGGCTGCTTAGGTCTTTGAAACCTCTTCTTCTCTAAGGAGAATCTTCTGTATGCTTTAAGTGATGATTAAGTTAAGATGACATGAATTTGCATTTCATCTGTCAGCCAACTTGAACATAGAATTCAGGAGTCATGTGTTCCTGAAAACTGACTTTCAGGAGTTCACTGCTGTGTTCCAGGCCTCTATATGGGAACAGTGTCATGTCTATGGCTCTTTGGCAGCTGGTTGTCCAACCTGTCTATATTATTTGGGACAATAATGGCAATATCACAGCCTCCACAAACAGTCTATTCTAAATCCATCCCAATGTTCCTAGGTAGGATTTTCCAATGTCTAACCTTAGTCCTTCTGGTTGTAATTTTAAATCCATAATTTTCTCGCCATTCTGGGCATGGAGAAGAAATTAGTTTCCATCACTGAAATGCCTGTTAAGATACCTGTGGAATATTTAACTGGCTTTTAGTTATCTGTCTTCAGCATTAGGCAACCTCAACTCAATCCTTGCCTATGGCTTCTTTTCAGACTTACCATTCCCATTGCTGTTCAGCTGATTTGGAAGGGTAAAGCCCAGCAGTAGACGCCATGTTCCATTCTCTGCTGATAGTGGGGCTGATAAGGAGGAGCACACAATCCTCCTGCCCTTTCTGCTCCTGTTTATACCACCTTGTGTTCTCTTTACCTTTCTTGCAAGAGTGTTTAGTGTGTTTATTGTATTATCTGTGTCTTCAGAGCTGTTATCAAGACATTTTCTCCCTGTTATGTACTTGTGAAATTAAGGTTCTATGTTTGCCAAATATAGCCTTGGTCATATTTAATTAAGGGTTTTTTTACCCTGTAATATTTGTTCACTTGTTTCAGTTTCATTTTGGTTTATTTGATCCTACAGATATTCTTCAAAGCTGGGAGAGCAGATAGCAGAGCTTCATCTTTATAACCAGAAACTTGGAGAGAAGCTGAAGACTGAGGGAAGCACGATTGGTAGAGTATTGATGTCATGTACTAAACCAAGAAGGAAGCAATTCCTTTGGCTGTGGTGCAGCATTGCATTATCATTTTAATGATCATTAAAGTCAATACATTAAAGTCAATACAATTTCATGGGCTATGTCCCCCTTGTCCCTATGCCACACTTCTCAAATGGACATTATACACACAGCAACTTGAACTACTATTGTAAGTTGTAAACACATCATTTTGACCTTGGCAAAACAAAATTAATTTATTTTGAATTCTTCATTTTGTGTATACTTTGTTGTACAAAATTATGTGAATTCTGAAATTTAGTTAAAGAAATAACACTAATACTTGATCATTAGACTTTTCATAAGTCAAACTGACAATTTGGACTCTTCATCAGTGTCAGTGAAACCTTTCAGCCTCATGTACTCTCTTAAAATGTTCTTGAGCTTACAGAAGTCCTCTTTTTTGCTTGCTGTTGGTTTAGATAATTGACTGATTACAGAATATTGTTCCTTAGTAAATACAGAATAAAGTTACCATTTAAAGATGTTGAGGATGACATTTTAAAACTCAAATAAGTAGCAAAATACTCAAAAATTGCTGCTCCTCAAAGTGAATTAAACCATAAATGGAAAAATAATCAGCTATATAAAGAATTATTTTTTGAGTTGTTACTATTAAAATCTGAAGTACTAGTCTGTATCTGTATTACTCTGATGACTTCAGAGGTGGACTGGGTCTGACTCTTAGTGATGGACAAATTATAACCCATTATTTTTGAGTGAAGGCCAAATTACTGGCAGGTCCAATAATTGCAACATGTTCCAAGTGTCTGAACAGCAGATTGTGACTCTCTATTTGGGCTCTGTTCCTGAATGTCCAAGTCCTTTATCCAAAGGAAACTCACTGACTGTTACTGACTATACCTCCATTTCCATTCAGCGTCTTAAAGTCTAAAAGAGTTCTTTCCAGATTTAGAAAGGGTTGTGACCATTAAATAAGTGTAACTTATTGCTTAAAGTTATTTTTTCTGCCTATTCTCTGAAATTAACTTCTGTGTTTGCAAACTTGTACCACGTAAGGATCTCAAAGCCGCTAATATTTATTTTGTTCTGTAGGAAAAGGAGCCGGTCACTCTGAGTCCCAGTTTGTGGATCAGTTTGGATTCCACACAGCCACTTGCTGTGGTTATATACCACAGGTATGGTCCATTCCATGGCTGTGAAAGCCAACAGGTGCTTGTAGAGCTCTGTAAACTTCTCATACATGAGCTTGATCCATTGGTCTTCAGCTTTCTGAGCACCTCCTTGCTTTCCCTGTTCCATTCTGCCCCGACAGCATGGGGAGCACGTCGTCTGTCCCATGTATGTGCCCTGGTCCTGTGCATATGGCCAGCAGGCAGGGTGGATTGAGTGAGAATTTCAAATGATGTGGTGGTTCTTTAGCTTGGTGATACTTAAAAAAATCAGTATCCCTTCATGTACCATGTATTAGTTTTATTAACCCCTGCTGCATGGATCTCAAATGGCAAAACCCATTGTTTTTGGAGAGCCTCGTCATGTAACATGTCTCATGAGACATCGGAAAGGGCTCTTGGAGATAATTCCACCATTTTCTGGCTATGCACATGTCAGGATTTCATTCTACCACTTAACTGAATGAACATCCAGTATCTCAAACTCCTTGCTAAGTACAACTTTTCACCAAATTAGAAGCATGTTACCCAGTAAAAATGAATGACTTCTGCATTTCCAGAATTATTTGAAACATGATATTGAAAAACTGAAATTATCTCACCAGAAACTCTCCCTCTAAAATACATTAAGAAAATGGGAATGAATGAAAATAGCCAGAACCTCAACTTATATTAATGAGAGCCCCACCTGAGTGTGGTGGAGAGCAGCACTTCCAAAGCAAAACATCTGATGTCATTGTACATTGGTCACACTGACATTGTCCAGGCCATGGTGTCAGCATTGGATGTTTTAACTGGATCCCTATTATTGACTGCACATATGTTAAACTTGTGTGTTACAAACTTGTGTTGTATTTTCCAGGTGAATGAGTGGCAGAGTGACTGGCCATCCTTCTTTATCCGTCACCGACTCCAGGCTCAGCTGGATTTGATTGAAAAAGATTATGGAGACAGAGAAGCCAGAGAACTCTGGTCACAGCTAAAAGTAGGAAGCATGTCTTAAATCTATTTTCAAGAATTTCAGAAAGTGTGTATCAGTGGGCTGTAAAGGTGTTTTATAAGGGATTTACCTAGCTTGGAATGAAGAGCAGGGTCTGGATGAGCTTCACAGTGGGTCCAGCAACACTGTCAGCTGAACAGTTGTTTTTTTCTTTTTTTTTATAGATAGTGGAAAAACCTCCTGTAATTAATCATTAACATTTATTTCTGAGAATACAGCTAATAATAATAAGATGGCAAATCCTGTCTAAGAGCTTGGTGTTATGAAATAGGTGAAATTCTGCTGGCCTGGACAGATTTGTATTTTACCTGGTCCAGGCTGACAGCTGAGGCTCAGTTGGTTCAGGCCATGTTCCATGCAGCACTCAGGGAACACCAGGGATGTGTTCCTCTCTTCTGTTCACTGGTCCAGATGCTTACTACAGTCCTTTATGCCATTGAAACTTTTTAGTTTAAATGAAATTATTTTATATTTCTTGTGACAAGCAACAGTATCCATGCCTAGAAACAGTACATCAGTACTAGGTGCTGATACTAGGCTGTGAATTAAATGCTTTGCTATGCTCGGTCAAAAACAATCCAGAACATTTATCACTGGCTTGTGCTTGTTGCCGTCAATGTCCAAAGCATTCCATGAGGGCTGAACACAGGCAGCATTTGGCCAGCTTAGGCTCTAACATTAGCTACAGTACTTTATTTTATTTAGTATTTTCTTCTTTAATTGTTACATGTCTGTTTATGCTTTTTCAGCCAAAGATTCCTGAAATGTTCTGTGATGTAGAAATTGTTCCTGCTCTCCTGCACGGGGACCTGTGGGCAGGGAATGTGGCTGAGGACGACTCTGGGCCGATTATCTTTGACCCTGCCTGCTTTTATGGCCATTCAGAATTTGAACTGGCCATTGCTGGAATGTTTGGGGGGTTCAGCAGTTCTTTTTTCTCTGCCTATCACAGTAAAATACCCAAAGCTCCAGGATTTGAGAAACGAAACAAGTTGTATCAGCTCTTTAATTACATAAACCACTGGAACCATTTTGGGACAGGGTACAGGGGCTCTACCCTAAACATGATGAGGAAACTTCTAAAGTAACCAGGTACATTTGAGAAATTCTGACACAGTCCCTTAGGAATGAGCATTCCAAGTACCACAAACTCAGAACTGGTGGTAAAACACCTGATAGGGAGAAGTCTTAGTGCACTTTTGGGCCTCACTAATTAAGAGCCATTGTGTAATCTTTAACTTGGTCAATAGTTTCCTAGCACAGATTCCTTCCCCTGCTGAAGGAAAGGGCTGCATTGTTTTTCAAGGCTCTGCTGAGTTGGAAAAGTAGCACGACAGTCAGCCTGACCTTGCTCTCCCACCTTGTAGCTGCTGTAGTCCCACAGTTGTTCCACAACATCTTCCCACTCCTGCTGCTGCTCCATCAGCAGTTTGTTATGGAGAGCTGCAGTTGTGGGACAGTGGTGCTGGAAGTCATAACAAGTTCTTAATGTCTGCCCTTGTTTGTTCTAGTTTAGTTTTGTGTCTGTTCCCAGCCCTTTTCCCATGAATATTTCTATTGTCTTCTGTTTCCCTTTCCTTTTGCATGTCAAGTGTCCTAATCCAAAATTTCAGTCAGATTCTATGAATCTGAAAACATTATCTTTTTAATTTAATGAGTAGACAAGGTCCTTCGGCTGCACTTGGCAAACATATGTAATTAATAATATTTCTAATATTTATTTTAATTTAATGTAATTTGCTCACATTTTTTCTGTCGCTATAAGAACTGAAATTCCAGTGGTATTTTCTGAAAGGATGTCTAGTTCCTTGGTAATTAACTGTACAGTCAGAAGTAGGTTGTTATGACTCATTTAATGGTACCATTTCATAGTTTTAGTGTGATATTTCAGTGTGTTTACTACAATAGTAACATATTTAAATAACTTTGTAAAAAGACAGCAAAATGTGGGAGGGAAGGTCTGTGGTTGGGTGAGAAGAAGCACCTGTGGCTGCTGGATTGGTTGGTGCTTGATGTATTTTCAATTTTAGAAAATGAGTGCAGTGGGCAAAGCTGGTCTGTTGTGCCACCACTGGGTTATGGAAGGAACAGTGTCAAATCTCATGGATGTGTAAGGGGTTTTATTGTTCCTTACTGCGTTATTTTTACAGAAAACATAGGCAGTGAGAATTTGGGGAGAAAACTGTTCAACAAAGATACCGGTGTTCAATCTGACCTAGAGTACATTGGTGAATCTGTGGGGTTTTAATGGAAGAAAGTGGCAAAGAAAGTAAAAGTAAGTGCAGTCCCACAAATACTTACATGAATTAGAAGATTTGTGTAAAAATGACCTGACTATTTAGGCTTCAGACTGTTGGCATAGCTAATACTTAAATATTATATTCAAAAGTGCTCAAATATATTTAGACTTTTTCATCTTAAGGTGGTCATGCTATAAAGATTTAATAAAATTTAAAATTTGATGTTGTAATTGGTTTAAAACAATGCACTTTATTATCTGTAAATACTATATAAATAGCAAAAAATTTTTACTTCCTTTGTATCAGGGGAATCTGTCACAGTTGGTTATAGAACTTAATAGAACTATAACAGTGGAAAAGTGGAACAGTAGAGTTAGAGCACAGTTGGAATTGTAGCTGATGGCTGAAAGATCCAGGTCTGAGGAAACAGCAAAGTGCACGTGCACTGGTGTTTATGGATGTGAACAAACCGACCTGTATCACACTGGGAAGCACTTGTGAAGTCAAACTTCTTCTCAAATAAAACACTTGCCTCGCAGAAACCAGGTGGTCGATGTACATGTGTTTTGTGACTCTGGTTTGATTTAATGAGTTTGAGCCTGACAATAAGATATTTGGGCTGGATGGAGCTGTTGGATACCAGGAAAGAGCAGCTACCTGTTCTACCATCCTGGCCAGGCTGAAGTGCCTCCTTCAATGTCCTGTATAATCGGTGGAGCTGTAGTTGTACTTTTCAGGGTTCAAATGTTGTTTCCAGAATTGTATGAGGGTTAGATAATGTGTTATGATATTAACCATGTAATGCAGTGTTTTGGTGTGGGTAGGGTAAGGAATGGAGGTCATGGATAACGGCATCATCCAGCTCCTCCCACACACCTTGTGCAACTGAGGTTGTCCCCATTCTGATCCTTTTCTCCTGCGTCCCCGTGTCCAGGTCCCCATCCCTGTTCCCTTCCCTGGGGGTCCCTCTCTCCGTCCTCACCCAGTGCTTGGGTGCCCGTGCCGGTGTCCCCATGCTTGTCCCATCCCCAGGGCCCCACAGTTGGGTGTCCCCATCGCGGGTGGGTGCCCCGGGTGGGTGTTCCCGTCCCCGGTGAGTGTCCCCGGGGTGGATGTCCCCATCCCCCGCGGATATCCCTGTCCCCGGTGAGCGTCCCCACCCCAGTAGGTGTCCCTGTCTCCGCTGGGTGTCCCCAGGGTGGATGTCGCCGTCTCCGCTGGGTGTCCCCAGGGTGGGTGTCCCCAGGCTGGATGTCCCCATCCCCGGTGGGTGTCCCAGGGTGGGTGTCCCCAGGCTGGATGTCCCCATCCCCGGTGGGTGTCCCAGGGTGGGTGTCCCCAGGGTGGGTGTCCCCATCCCCGGTGGGTGTCCCCAGGCTGGATGTCCCCATCCCCGGTGGGTGTCCCCAGGGTGGGTGTCCCCATCCCCGGTGGGTGTCCCCAGGCTGGATGTCCCCATCCCCGGAGGGTGTCCCAGGGTGTGTCCGCCCCTCCGCTCCCCGTCACCCCGCCCCACGGCCCGGCCCTCGCTCGGAGGCGGCGCTGCCGCCGCCTTTGGTCCCTCCTGGCGGCCCGTAGCAGGGCGGGCCCGGCGGCGGCACGGGGCGGGCCCGGGGCGGCACCGGGCTCTTGTGGCGGGTGGTCTCTTGCTTGTGCCAGGTGGTCGCTTGTCCCGGGTGGTCGCACGGCACAGGGCCGGCTGGGGGCGAGGGCGGCGGCTGCGGGAGCCCCGCGGTGCAGGACGGCGGGGGAGGCCGGTAGGGCCGGGCGGGGCTGCGGGAGGGGCGCGGTGCCGCATGGCGGGGCCGGGCGGGGTGTGAGGGGCGGCGGGAGCGGCCCTGCCCCGCACCCTGAGGGGCGGCGGGACTGACCCTTCCCTCTGTTCCTGCCAGCGCCGGGGCCGGGATGGACGGAGCGGGGCCGGAGCCGGAGCCGGAGGAGGGCGAGGGGCGGGAGCTGGGTGCCATCAGCGAGAGGAACATCCTGGACAGCTTCACGGAGAGCCGGGAGGTCGCGGAGCTCATCGGGAACCTGAAGGGCGTCTTCGGGGAGCTGGTGACAAGGGAAATGGCCGTGGAACGGTTCATAGGTAAGCACGGCATCCAAAGGGAGTGGTCCTGCTATTGCTTGATACAAAAATTTCATTGTGTATTATTCATTTTATTGTTGCTGGTTACCAAAAAGGGACCAAACAACTAATTTTTGGGTCAGTGATAATGCTGGAACTTTATCAACAGGTAGTTCAGATTTGGTTTTATGCTCACTTTGTTTTCCATATAGATATTCTTTTATTAGCTGGTACTTAACTACTCTAAATGAAAACCTAGGTCTTAGATTCCAGAAATCTGAATTCTGGCTCATGTTTGGCCTCCAGTTCCCTATTACGATTCAGGCCGTAATTTAGTTAAGAGTTTGTATGTATGTCGAATAAAGTAATTTCTTTTACCTAGTTATTCATTAAAACACACACATTTTGTGCTTTAAGGTGTCAATTTCCTATTTTTACTTTTTTATTTCATGGAAAATGTGAAGAGTGGCTGAATCCATAGAGCTCATGTATGTTTTCCTAATTGGAGGTAACTTGGATTTGACTTTTGTGCCACCTAATGAAAGCTGTTGTGTCCCTAGGCCTCAGTTGAATCTGGAAGGGCCATAGTGAGGTGCATGTAGTGGTGTCCTGGGTAACCAGCCTGTTGGAAGGCACATCTGTCTGTTGGGGCAATGGTCTGATGAGGTGATTTGCAAAAGTTAATTCAGTGTTTCATGTATTTACAAACTGAATTTAGCAGACTGTCATTTTGCAAGTATTTTTGCAAAGGATGGTGAAATTGCAAAACTTGCAGTCAAAATATTGATCCAACAGCTTTGTTTTTGACAAGAAGAAATGAGGTGGGCAAACAGTAAAGCAGAAACGTCCAGATATGGAAATCTGACCCTACAGAAGTTCCTCAGTATCATTATACTGGTTGACTGAAGTGACTGTTCCATTTGAGGAGGCCAGTGATGGACATGTAACTGCTCAGACAAAAGTACCAGGATCACTCACATTGGTGTGGTCATTCAGCATGATGGAGGAAATTTCAGTGGGATAGGAAAAGCCATTGCTGAAAAAATCTCGGTGTCTGTGAGGCGGCATCTCCCCGAGTCGATCACCTTGCTGTGCCTGTCTGTCTGTCACATCATGTGTGGTGTTTCTGTGTATTTAAATTGTATTTATGAGCTTTCTGCCTGCATGTCATTGCCCAGTAAATACAGACTCAATATACTTAAAACAGAGATACTATGTATGTGGTTCAGTGTTGGGTTATAATATTTAGTGTCCTCAGGTGTCATTGATCCTTCTTGGACAAAATGTCCCAAATCTGGCAAGAGGCTCAATGTGTGGGTTAGAGCACTGAAACTCAGGGAATACTTTCTATCTGTGAACACAGAGAATGCAATAATCATCTGTTCCAGAGGATATTAATGAAGGTTTCCAAAGTGTTCAGAAAAACTCATGTTGCTAATTTTTTGGTGAACCATTAGAAATAGAAACTTGGGAAATAGTTTAATCCACAACTACAGTTTTGTAGGAAAATGTAGGAAGATCTGTATTGGAATAATAATTTTAGAGGAACTGGTTTAGGTTCATTCTCTTCAGCTTTCATATTTGGGGTTTTATTTCATCTTTGCCAGGCTGTGACCTGGGGAAAGGATTTGCTCTTCAATTCCACTTCTGCTGGAAAGCTGTTGCTTTGGGTGTTGGTGGAATTTGTGTTCACTAGTTCAGCTGTTTGTACACAGCTTAAGGCATCATTCATTAAGGTGGAAAGTTAGTGATGATCGGGAGCTCAAATTTCCCTCTTGATGGTACTTTGGTCTCCCAATGGAATTGCATAAGGATACTGTTGGATGGTCTGGTGTCTTCAAAGTGGTTGTGCAGTGTCATCCGCTGGTCAACTGCAGCACTGCTGGAGTTGAGTCATATCGTAAATGTAAGTGTTGGTGTGCCAAGCAGAGAAGAAGGATAGAGAGTGAAGTTATTTGCAAGAGAAACAAGTATAGGAAAAGGGGAGGCTAAGAAGGTTTCAGTTTTCTAATTCAAAAGCTATTTTCTGGCCAAATAGCTAAAATGAGCCAGGCAATCTGCAGTGCAACACTGGATCACTTGGTGATCTCTTTGGGAATCCAACTTTCATTTCTGTAGCTGCTTTTTCTTGATTCTGGGTTTAAATTGAAAAGCTTTTGTGTCTAAAAGCTTTGGCAAGTTGTTCTTATTTTTCTTCAGTATTCAATTTCAGTCTGTCCTTTCTTAAGTCAGTATCCAAAAGAAAGAGACCGTGTTACCAGCAGCAAAATAGAGTAAGTGATGGGAACACTTTTGAGGAGCGCAGTGGTAAGAGCTGCAGTTTGTATTTGTTGAGGTTAAAATTTGTTAAGGATTCTTTGTTCTTTGCTCAATAATTCCCTGTATTCTATTTCAAAATAAGAAACTAACTCTGAGGATTGTGAGGAGCACCCTCATTGCAAAGTGGTTCTGTGTGGGGTGTTTTGCTTCTATAGTCAGGTAGCTCACAAGAAAGAGATGAGAATTTTGCCATGCCTGTACCCTGTGTGAGCGCAGATCCTCCGAGGTGGAACTACAACTTTAGATATGTTCCAAGCTTGGGAAGGACAGTAGCCTTGGGGTGACATCCGGTGTGTTCAGGGAGCATTGCCCTGTGGCTGTGTGAGCCTCAGGGGCAGAAGAGTGTTGCGCTGCTGCACTCCTCGAGGCTGAGATATCTGTGTGTTTTTAAAGACAGTCAGGAATTTGACAAGCTGACAGATGGAGCAGCATGTGGAGGTTGATGAAGAGGATGGACAGTGAGGCAGAACAGGGCACAGCAGCGTTCTGGTGCTGCGGGCACAGGAGTGACTGTGCAGCAGTCACCTGGAGCAGCTGCAGTGCTTCAGTGCTGTGCCCTCTTTGCAGAGCCAGGGCATGCTGGTGGAGTGTGCTTGGCACACAAGGGCCAGGAAGAGCTCTGCTGTGAGGGGCAGCCACAAACCAGGTGGTGGCTGCTTCCATTGGACTGGGAGGTTTGTCCAAGGAAATTGGAGAGACTCCTGGGAGTGGGTTAATGATTCAGTGTAGGTAAATGAGTGCACCGTGAGGGGGACAGACTGTGCTTGTACTGTTACTTAGAATTACAGACTGCTCTGGGTTGGAAGGGACCTTAAAGATCATCTCTTTCCACCCTCCCTGCCATGAGCAGGGGTACCTTCCACTAGACCAGGTGGAAACTGGTCCAAACTCCATCCACTCTGTGGTTTTCTAGCTTTCTGACCTCGCTCACAGGTGGTGGCAGCTCAGGGACACAGAAATCTTAAGCTAAAACTGTTCAGAATCAAAGGGTATCTCATAGTTAGGGTGCTGTAAGAGCCTTTAATTTGAGTAGTTTATTGCAAGATATCTTTTCATTTTCAGGTATAATGGACAAGTACCAGGAGCAGCCTCACCTTTTGGATCGCCATTTAGGTAGGAATGTAACCTTAAATTATTTTTGTGTATATACTTAAAAATCTGTTACTCTGGAAGATCTGTGTTTGCATTACAAGATTGCTGTGGCTGATAGTACTTCCATTATATATATATATTGCTGTCTCCATCTGTTCTGTCAGAAGTACAAGAAACTGTGTAAACTGCATGTAGTCTCACTGTTTTTCCTCTCCTTTCATTAGAGGGGATGATGAATTCCTTGTTGGATATAGTACGGGACAGTGGATCTCCTCCCCCACTAGTTCACCTGGCTTTTAAATTTCTTTACATCATTACGAAGGTAAAAAAATCCTAAATTTAATGTTCTGCAACTGAAATTTGTAAGTTACCAATATTTTCTTAATTATTTTCAAAAATATTAAAATAAATGTCTAATGCAATTAAATATTTTTAATGTACTGTGAAAGATTAGGTCTCTTGTTTCTCATTTTCATGATAGCTTATATTACTTAATGATCCAGATTAGTAAAAATCGAGGTCTGAATGCAAAAGAAATTGCAGACTTGGAGATATTGAGTGATAAAACATGAGTTACAATGTTGAAAAGTAGAGTATGATGAACAATTAGATGGATTGTGGAATTTACCTTTGAGCACAAGAAAATATTTTTGGGCTGTAAGGGCTGAGCCCTGGAATAGGTGGCTCAGAGAGGTGGTGGGGTCTTTATCCCTGGGATACTGGACACCCCACGGACATGGTCCTGGACACCCTGCTGGGGTGACCCTGCTTTACCAGGAGGGTTGGACTAGACAATCTCCAGAGGTTCCTTGTTTTAAAGAATTATCATTTCATGAGTTCTTCATAAGTTTGTAAAAACACCAACATCACAAGGTATTTAAGACCTTAATTCGCATCCTTACTCTCCTTATGATGTGAGGATCCTAATCAAGAAATTCCTCAAAGAGTCTTTCCTTTCTCCTCAGTACATGCTGGTGCTGGATGGGTGACTAATTCTGAACCTTTCTGGTTTAGGTGAGAGGGTACAAACGTTTCCTCCCACTGTTTCCTCATGAAGTCCGGGATCTGCAACCTGTTTTGGATATGCTTGCAAAGCAGAACCCAAGAGACCCCGAGGTGAGAACTTGCTGTACTTTCTGTTTAACTTCTATGTCTCCAGTGGAAAAAGCTGAAGGAAAAAATTTGGAAAAAAAGTGTATAAATCAGTGACAGACCCTGTCCAGTGTTAACCCCAGGATTTGGTGTGAAAACCATTTTTTGTCAGAGGAGAAATGCCCTCCCGAAGGAGTGGTCTTGGTTTTCTTTCATGGGATTTGTTCCAAGGATTAGAAACAGTGGCAGTGGAGGTGCAAGTAGAACCTGAAACCACTCGTGTAAGGGAACAAATTGGTTGTAACAAGAGTAAGAAGGGCTGTGAAAGGCATTGAAATTCTAAAAGGAGTAACTGAAAAATCATCGAGCCTGACTCCAAAATACTGTAGTTTGTATTTTTAAATTTTTAATAAGGAAAAAGAAGAATTCCAGAGAGTTAAGATAGGTGAATTTTAAGAGAGATCATCATCTGTTATAAGTAACAAAAATAATGGATTTAAGATAGTAATTGTATTGCTACTCTAAATTGAAGTGTCTTTTTAATAAACATCAGTTCTGACACTTTGCTGCTATAGGTGTACAGTTTTTAAGCTTAAAAAATTTCTTTCATCTGAAGTTGTTTCAGTAAACCCATGAAAGCAATACATAAGAAATTAAGGAAAAAACCTACTTCTGTTATACTTGTAAATGGAGGCACAGGTAGGCTGAGGGAAGGAAAAACCAGGAAAATGAGAAAAGTTTTCTTTCGGGAAGGAAACTGCAGTTTTCCTTTGGGAAGGAAACAAACCTTAGATTACAAATTCAGGGGGGAGCGCCATTAATTTTGTTACAGTTTTGCTGTTTGGGATTGCTTGTAGTTCTGTCTCCTCTGGAGTTTCAGGACACTCATGTTTGGAGTTTTCTCTTGATCATCTTTGAAAATTCATTGGAGCAGTGGGTAGTTTGTGCTCTTGGCACTTTGATGGAATATGTTCCAGAAAATAGTGTAAAAAAACCTTTGTTTTACCATTCCTTTCCAGACTTGGGAAACTCGTTATATGCTCTTATTGTGGCTGTCCATGATATGCCTGATTCCTTTTGATCTGGCCCGATTTGATGGAAACCTTGTTTCCGTGGAAGGGCAGGCTCGGCAGCCAACCATGGATCGCATACTGGAAATAGCAAAGGTGAGGAAGTACATCCTCTAATACTTTCAGACCTGGAATATTGGGCTTAATTTTTTGGTATGTGATAAATAAATATATATATATCCTGTTTATTCTTCAGTGATACTCTTTTCTGCATATTATTTATGCCCATATTTTTGTGTCTAATCTGTAAAGTATTTCTTCATACTTTTGGATCTTCGGTCTGTTGTTTGCCATTTTAGAGTCAGATGAGACTGGAACTTGTTTCGCCTCATGTCATATACTATTTTATCTGAGGTGAACCCCTGCCTTTGGGTATGTTAGAGGCTTTCAAGATTTGAAGGTGCTGAAGAGGTTCTTGTGAAAGCCAAATCTGAGGATTTCTAGAGGAAATAAACATTTACTCAGAGTGAGCAACTTTGGAAGCTCTAGCTGTGTGGAGATTTTTCAACAAAGACATAAAGTTCCAGTGGGTGTCAGCCCAGGTGGCTGACTTGTCATACTTTTGAGATAGAAATAAACCACCACCCCTCACCCCTCAAGTCCCCAACAGCTCAGGCTTTTGACACTTGCAGCACTAAGGGGCTTACTGCTTATAGGCCAATGTGGCTGTGAGTTAAGGCTTCACGAAATAAACCTTCAGTAACAAACCTGCTTTGAAAGGGAGACTGCCTCACATACAGTTTGTTAAATGGGAAAAATTACTTTTTACTATCTTAAGCTCAGTTTGTAATTCATAATAATGACATAATAATGATGATGTGTGTAATAATAATATTTGTCATCATAAGTATTCAGTAGTGTATTATGTGGAAAGTTGTTACATTGCTAGTATTCTATCTCCATGTATGAATTGTTCTACAGTCAGTTTTCTTTTCTCTTTAGTGTTACCTGGTTGTCAGTGACAAGGCTCGGGATGCAGCTGCTGTGCTGGTGTCCAAGTAAGTCTCTTTTGTGCATCTTGGCAGAAAGGAAGAGACTGGCTTCCTTTCCTCCTGCTGTTTCTTAGTCTGACATGACAGTGTTGGGAGGGCTGGAAGTTGCCAGATGTCTGTGGGATATTACTGTTGCTCGAATTGGATCCAGTAGTGATTGTTGGGAATGCTGTTTCCTTTGCTCATGAAGATAAACTACAAAGACCATAAGCAGGTACACGCATATCTCTTGTTTCAGTATCTATCCCAGTGAACATTCCCGTATGTTCTTTAAAGAGGCCTTTAGTCAGCTCCGGTTGTGACTGACTCGGTTTTTCTTACCTTTTGCCTTTCTTTTTAAAGCAGTAAAAGCCCCGGCTCTGCACTGCAGCCTGTGCTCACCAGGGGGCGCTGCCCGCGCAGCTTTGGCGCTGTCGCTGGAGGGGCAGCGCTTCCGGGGACCTGGGGACGCGGGGACATGGGGACAGAGGGACAGGGGGATGGGGACAGTGGGACATGGGGACAGAGGGACAGGGGGATGGGGACAGTGGGACATGGGGACAGAGGGACAGGGGGATGGGGACAGTGGGACATGGGGACAGAGGGACAGGGGGATGGGGACAGTGGGACAGGGGGATGGGGACAGTGGGACATGGGGACAGAGGGACAGGGGGATGGGGACAGTGGGACAGGGGGATGGGGACAGTGGGACAGGGGGATGGGGACAGTGGGACATGGGGACAGAGGGACAGGGACATGGGGACAGAGGGACATGGGGACAGAGGGACAGGGGGATGGGGACAGTGGGACATGGGGACAGAGGGACAGGGGGATGGGGACAGCGGGACATGGGGACAGAGGGACAGGAGCATGGGGACAGTGGGACATGGGGACAGAGGGACAGGGGGATGGGGACAGTGGGACATGGGGACAGAGGGACAGGGGGATGGGGACAGAGGGACATGGGGACAGAGGGACAGGGACATGGGGACAGTGGGACATGGGGACAGAGGGACAGGGGGATGGGGACAGTGGGACATGGGGACAGAGGGACAGGGGGATGGGGACAGAGGGACATGGGGACAGAGGGACAGGGGGATGGGGACAGTGGGACATGGGGACAGAGGGACAGGGGGATGGGGACAGTGGGACATGGGGACAGAGGGACAGGAGGATGGGGACAGTGGGACGTGGGGACAGTGGGACAGGGGGATGGGGACAGTGGGACATGGGGACAGAGGGACAGGGGGATGGGGACAGTGGGACATGGGGACAGAGGGACAGGGACATGGGGACAGAGGGACATGGGGACAGAGGGACAGGGGGATGGGGACAGTGGGACATGGGGACAGAGGGACAGGGGGATGGGGACAGTGGGACATGGGGACAGAGGGACAGGGACATGGGGACAGAGGGACATGGGGACAGAGGGACAGGGGGATGGGGACAGCGGGACATGGGGACAGAGGGACAGGAGGATGGGGACAGTGGGACATGGGGACAGAGGGACAGGGGGATGGGGACAGTGGGACATGGGGACAGAGGGACAGGGGGATGGGGACAGTGGGACATGGGACATGGGGACAGCAGTACCTGGGAACATAGGGACAGTGAGACACAGAGATGAGGGGACACAGTGAGATGCAGGGACACAGGGACAACAGGATGCAGAGACACGGGGGCAGTGGGTGTGGGAGAGTCACAGCCATAACACCTGTGTTCACATTAATCCCACTAAATTTGTGGGATTAATTGCATCAAAATAGTTGTTAAATACATTTAGTAGGGCAGACCTTGTCTGGTCTTTTTAGGAAGTAGCTGTCTGTGTACTTATTTTGAATTTATTCTGAGCTTCAGTTACAGAACTTAAGGCTTTAGAAATTTTTATTTAGTGAGTATAATACTATAGGTCTAAATCTGATGACAAATCAAACACTTTTTTTGGTATAGAACTTAGAGTGTCATGCAGAAAATTCGTGAAGGACTTGAGATCGAACTCACAGTTCTCTGCTGACTCCTCCTGTGCTTTTCTGGTTTATTCTGAAATATATCAGAGCAAAATTCAAGTGACTGCATGAATTATTTGTACAGCCTTCAATTAATAATCTTGCCTGTTAGATACTTATTTCCATGTAACACAAAGTAGCTTTGTCTCCGTATCTTTCCCTGTGAGAGTGTGAGGCCCTGGCACAGGTTGCCCAGAAAAGTTGTGGCTTCCCATCCCTAGAAATGTCCAAGGCCAGGTTGGACTGAGCTTGGAGCAACCTGGGATAGTGAAAGATGTCCCTGCCCATGGCAAGGGATGGGACTGGATGAGCTTTAAGGAACTTTCCGACCCAAACCGTTCTATGATTTTATAATTCTATGATCCTAATTAATTTTTGCAGTCATTTTGGAATCAATAATTGGAAATTGCTTTTTATGTATGTGTATGGGTAATTTGCCTTGTAACAGGTTGACAGAACCAGAGGATTTGAAAGGGCAGTGTGACATAGAGTGAATTATTCTTGAGCATTCATATAGGCCTTCTTCACTTCCTAAAATCCCAGAAAGTACCGAAATTAAACAGTAATAGATTCTTGACATTACATCCAGTATTTGGAAGCCTTCTCAAGTAAGGGTGACAGTAATGTAAACAGATTCTTTTATCACATTATGCTTAATTGAATTTGCACTTCAATTGTACTCCAGAGTGTCTGTAAAACCAGATTTTGAGTGGAAGCTTATATACAGTAACTTTATTGATTGCAGCCTTGTGTTCAGCAGAGCTTTGTGCTCATGCAGTGCTTAGCCCTGAGTTTCAGGGGGATTTCACCAGTGCCCTGCACCCTGACACTGGGTCCTATGGAGGTACCTTGTTAGTTGTCTTATTTTCTGTTAATTTCTGTTTATTGGCTAAATTAATTAGGAGTATATGTTCAGAACAAATACGGTGATAGAATACATTAAGCTGGTTCTAGTGCCAGGTGTGCAAGGCTGTAATGGTACTATATAGTGGACTTATAATTATTTAGTTTATTATGAAAACACCATTTTCAAAATAGCCTGGTGATTAAAACACTTAATCAAAAATTATAAGGCTGGCTCCAAGGCCTTTCCCTGTTTTCACATCCCCAGAGCCAGTTCTGAGCATAGTCATTCTGAGATGAGGTTGCTGTGCCATCTTCCTGGATCTGGACTGTTATTTGGGTAGGCAGGAGTGTAACAGTCCTGGAGGTGACAGACAGACAAGGTACAGGAGTCTGACTCTGTAGCACGCTCTGGGAAAGTCCCTGGGGAGGAAGAGAAAGTCTGGGTCCTAGTTCATGCTCCAAGGAGTTTATGAATTTCAAGTGAAGTTTAGAAACATCAGGATTCAAGACTTCCTGTTTTCCAAGTAAGCTGCTTCTCATGGGGTAAAGGAGCTGGAGTTTGTTTCATGAATTCTTCTTTCTGCCTGCTCAATGAGTGGTTGCAGTAGGAGGAGATGAGGCTGATCCTTATCCTGCTCTTAGTCTGGAGGTTAGGGCACTGCTTTGGGAAAGAAAGATTTAAACTCCTTGGGGCTGAGAAAGGGTCTAGGAACCAGCTCGTCCACTTCACAGGTCACTTCTCTCACATGCGCCCTTGGGCCAAAGGTGGCTTCATCCTTGGCTGCTCTGTCACAAAACAACCTTCCTGCAACTCACCCCAAGTCCTCATTGTTCTGCTGCTGAACACCACAGGGACTGGCTGGGAAGCCAGTCCATCCCGTCTGCTCACTGTTGACGTGTTCTCTGTATTTAATATGTTTATTAACCCGTCAGCTCTTGATGCTGTTCCCCAGTTACCTGTAGGTGTAGGAAGGAGCCAGGTCCTGGCTCTGTGGCACAGCCTCTTTGAATTCCATGAGTTGTTCTGGGTGGGCTTCCCTGTGTGTCTTGTTTCCACCGGGTGTGTTGAGAACAGATTTAGTGTGAATCACTGCTGGAGCAGGACCCTGGTTTGTACGTGCAAAGACACTGAAGTGGTGCCCTGACTGCAGCTTGGCTGATCAAGGGAGGACTGAGAGTAGGTTTACAATAGTTTAACCACGATGAACCTCTTTTCCCTTTTCTGAGATGGCTAAAACCACATCTCTTGACCCATGTAGTGTGTCAAATAACAGGTGTTTGACCTTTTCAAATATCTAAAACCCCGAATCTATCTCTGCTGGTTGCTCGTTCTCAGCCTGGCTGCTGACAGTGCAAGGAGGACCCAGTGCTGATTTCCACTGATTTTCAGATTTGCAGAATGGCTGTTCTTGGTGAGAGAGGGAAAGAATCCTCCTATTTGTTTCAGCTTTTCACTAATTCTAATGGAAACAATTTCTTAAAGGCTTTGGAAATTTTGTTGCTTTACAATTAAGAGAAGAAATTTCTATAACCCAAGATTTTAGCTGGGTATGGAGTGAAAGCAAAATTCCAGGTCAGAGCCTTGCTCAGAAACAGATGAGCTAAACATAGGATGGTTTGGAGTGTTCCCACCCTCAGTGATTTGGGGAAATATGCACTGTAGAATTGTTTCCAGGACCTACAACCAGTTTGGATAGGAGGAAAAATTGTTTTCATTGGGTGTCATGAAGTCAATGGCTGCAGTGTTTTCTTTTTCTGTGCAGGTTTATTGTCCGCCCTGATGTCAGGCAAAGCAGGATGGCAGACTTCCTGGACTGGGTGCTCTCCATGTTATCCAAATCCTCCTCCCAGACCATGGAGGGCACTGTCATTGTGAACGGCATGCTCCAGGCCCTGGTAAATACTGTTTTTCATTTAAAAGATAAACAATTTGGTTTATGACCATACTATACTACTACAGAAGGCCTTTGATGGCAAATGCACAGAGGGGTTCCTGGCAATGAAAAAAGGAGAATTTCTTCTACAGCAGTTTAGACATTATAACTTCCCATGTATGTATATTTTCTTTAAGTATTCTTGTCATCCCCAAATGAAAGTGAAGCTGCCAGTATAGAAACTCATAAATAACTCTCAAAATAGCAGTCATTTCAGTAAGTTTGGGTTTGTTTGCTAATCTGATTGCATTTTTGGTTTAATACCCTTTCTTTGTGAATTGATAATGGTGTATGACTCAAAATCTGCAGTACCTGAACCCCTGTTCTAGGGCAGTGCTCCTCTTATACATCCTAAGAAGATCTATTTATAAAAACTTTATTGTAGTTTTACACCCTTAAAAGTGTTGGTGTGTATTTTGAAATACTGGGGTAACAGTTCTGGTGTCTGTGCCAGTTTTGATGTCCGAATGTATTTGGGTGGAATGGAGGTGTTGGTGTGGGTGGAGGAATTGTTGTTCCTTCTCGGTTTGATTGTTGACTGAGGCCGAGGCAGTGCAGACAAAGGCAGATCATGAGCTCCTGTGCAGTCTTTGCAGTTGCACAGGTTTAAGGATTTGCTGGTGTTTGTGCAAGTTTTGATAATTTGCATAAATTTGCTACTCTTTCTAACCAGTTGCTAAGAGGACTTGTGTGCAGTGTGGTACTAAACATCAAAGCAAAGGGTCTGGAGCAAGTGTGTGGGGTGGGGGTTTTTTTTGTTGTTCCTTTTTCCTCTCGAGCTCTTCCAAATCAGAAGACAGAAGAAGTGATCTATATTTAGAATAACTGAGGACCTGCTGCTCAAGCAGGAGGAAGCGTTATTTGTGTGCATTGCAGCGTTTCAAAAGACAGAGTGATGTTTCATCATTTTATTGTCAGATCTGGAGAGGGAGACTGACTGTTTGCCATTCCCGGGGCATGATGAGACCTGCAGGATGTATAATGCATTAGTGTTTTGTCATAATTCCTTTGAGTTTGGCTTTGGCTCCATCCACCTGTTCATTAGTGCGCACTAAGCGAAACAGGTGAATACTCAACAAGTAGAATCGAAACCAAAATGTGATACAATAGACCTGGGAGCAGAGCCTGCTGCCTTACTTTTGTCTGATTTTTTTTTTTCCTCTTCACAGCTCATAACTCCTATTCCAGTTAGTAGATATGAGTCGATTTGTAGAGCCTTTTCTTGCATTTAGTCTTCAGTTTCTCATTTCAGTCTCTACAATGTGAGCGTGAGTTGTATCATTAGGGAGTAAGATTTTCAGAATGGCATGTGTGCAGGTATGTGTGTAGGTAGATGCTTAGGGGAGCAGGAAATATTTATTTCAATAGTTAAATGTTATAAATATTTGTCTATAAGTGTTCTTAATATTTCAATATTAAGAATTTTGTATCACACTTGTAGGAACACTATGTTGTTGAACCAAAAATAACAGCTGAAAATAAGTTGTTTAAAATAAGTAAACATGTCCCTTAAACATGCAAGATTCTAACTTTATATAAGATATTCTATTTATTCTATAAATAAATATAGTATATTTTAACATAACAAGTAATCACTAAGTGTGTAAAGCAGAGCACATTCTCATGAGGGACAACTAAAACTTGTGTCAACAAGCTTCAGAATTCTTTGCCCTTGTACTTTAAGAGTCAAACTGTAGCTGCTTGGCCATCTTTCTGAGCAAGCAGGAGAAAAAACACCATTTTTCAGTTTCTGGTCAGTACAGCGAGATGTGTTTTGGGATTGTGACAGGTTTTGGGAATGATGTAACCCACCAGAGCGGGGGTAAAAAGTCTCTCCACAACGGAGCAGAGTGGGACTGCCCCAAACAGGGTGGGTTTTAGTTGGGTTAAGATTTTGTGCCACTTATGGTCTGCATTTACTGATTGGCTCTGAGTGAGGTTGACATGGAAAAATTGCTCGGAAAAGACACGAAACTCCTGCATTTCAATGAACTGAAACTGCAAGTCAGGGACGCAGTGAGTAGTTGGCCGTGGCTGCACTTTGATCTGCCTCTTCGTGGCCATGAGCCTGGGTGATCAGGTGTGTGCTGCTGTTTCATCTCACTCAGCGTTCTGTGCAGAACGAGTCCAGCTCTTCTGCGGCTCCTGTCGGAACACGCACCCGGCATTGCATATTGTAATTCCGCCGGGCCCTTTGGCTTTCTGTTCCCTTCCACCTGTCGTCAGTAACACACCATTTCCCAACTGGGGGGCACCGGCAGGCACCTCTGCTATTTCAAATTCAGGATTTCAAACTGCCCTCTTTTGTTGAAACCTATGTTGCAGTATGGAATTTAATTCACTTTTGTGCTCGAATTCTTTGTGCATTTGAAAGATTAAAAATGTTGGATTATTAAGAAATTGCTACTTTTTTATAACATTTGTTTACTTGAAGGAAACTTCTAACCTGTTTCAAGAATCTGCATTTTAAATTCTCTTGGTCTGGAGGTTTGCTTTTAAACCTGCCATTATATCAAACAGCTTTTTAGTTATCGCTGCAGGGCGCAGCACTCCCAGTTCTTGCGTGACAGAGATGTCATCACGTTGAGGTAGCCTTGGGCATTGAAACTTATTAAACCTTATTTGTTTTATAAGTGATTCAGTATACAAGTGTGAGTAATAATTAAAAAAAATAAAACGCCCTACACAGTGATCTGATGAAACTCGAGAGTCTTAAGAACGAGGCATTTCCCTGAGCTGTCTCTAATGCAAAGGTTATTTAGCAATAGCTACATGCTTATGTAAATTTGGCTCCAGGGAAGAAAGAACTCTCTAACTCCATTCTTTCAGACCCAGAGGCACAAAAATAGAATATTTCCAAATAGAATGTTTCCCAAGTCTCTGTATTTTTGGCATTCTCAAAGAATTGGCCATATTAGGATTGTCTATTGGTGTTATTTTTTTAAAAAGGGGTTGGTGCTTAGTGGTTTGGTGATAAAAGTGTAGAAAAAGCAGTGTTGGTGAGAGGTACAAACGTTCTTATGTCTGCAGGTACCAAGGGCACTGACTCCCTTCTGCTTATGCCATTTCTCACCTGTCACCAAGTATTCTAATGTGCTCTTGTCTGATACTGCTTAGCTTTTTTCTTCTCACCAAAAGCTTTGTGTTTCATTCAAGGTTCAGAAGTTCTGTTATCATAAAGCTCTTTCTTTCTCTAGTTAGAATGTAGTACTATCTCAAGCTGCTAGACTTTTTTTCCAAGTGTTTAAAATCTGTTGGTTTAGGTAATCTCAAGATGGAGATAGTCTGTCAGCTTTCCATGGGTTAGTCTAAATGTTTCAGATGTTCAGCTGATAAATAACTGGGATCACATGAAAGCTACCATCACTGTGTTGGTGTCTGTCAGCGTACCTGTCGTGTTGATGCTCAATGCCCAAACACGTGTGGCCCACAGCAGGAGTGCTGCTTGTGTGGAGACACAGTAAGAACAGGGACTTTAACTAACCCATTTTACCATTAGCTGCACATGGAATGCATTAAATATTCTCTCTTCTGAGTGAGCTTAGGTTCTGAGCATGTTCCCCCTCCCTGCACCTGGCCGGGAGGCAGGGATGGCTGATGGCATTCCCTGGGTGTTGTGTGGCTACCAGGGGGTGCTCCAGAGCAGTGCAAGGGATCATTTCCTACTCTTACCAGCGAGGCTGGAATTATCCTCCCAGCCCTTCACTTGGTTACAACCAGAGGGTAGATGCAGACTTGTGTCTCCTGCTCAGCAGGAAGATCCACTCACTCCCCAACAGCCAGGCCACCCCTCATGGTGATTTGTGTAGCTTGGGGAACAAGTCCTGGAGATGATCCCGACTGATAGATCTCCTGCAGGTCGGGCCCAAAGTGGGTTATGCAGACAATTGGCAGGTGTGGTGTCTCTGCTGGGATTATTAAGAAACTGGGCTTTGTTTGCCTTGCCCCGTGCTGTTTCTAAACCAGAACCAGATTTGACAGTCGTCATTGCTTGCACACCACTGATTTTCTCTAATTTGTAGGTGGCTTAATTATTTATAAGAGAGGGAGTCACATACTTTTCAACAGTTGAGCAGGTTGGGTGGGTTGGTGTGTGCTTTGTGTCCTCGTTAAGTGAGGAGCCCATGGCGTAACTCTGACTGCCGGGATGCTCCGACAGGCAGGCTCCTCGTGCTCAGCCCTGCGAGCTGCTGACACTGAAATGCCTGTGCAGGTGGCAAACCAAGCTTATTAATTACTTTGTTTGTATCAGATTTTTGGAAATGGTGTGCCTTGGATATTTGTCTTCCTTCAAGGCAGGAAGTTTAAGCTGGATACTGTAATGCTGATTTGCCCTTTTTGCTGTTTTTTTTTTAAATGTTTTTCATTCATGGATCATGAACATTTCTTTTTAGGATGACCCCTGTAAGCTCCAGGTTTACAGTATTTTTCTGAAGGAGTACCTTTGCTGTACATGCCTGACTGTTTGTGGCATGTGCTGGAAGTAAATATTTTTTATGTTTTCCCAAAAGCTAGCATTGGTTAAAATGCTCTTTTATTTCCTCTGGGAAAAATGTATCTTTTACACTCAAAAGTTTTAGAGATTTGGACTTTGGGATGCTTTTGCATGTTTTGACTCATAAATAAATGAACACTTCTCTTCTTGCCTTCTCTACACTCAGAAACCCCCCCAGACACTGGATTTCCTGCTTTGTTGCATATCTGAAGAGTAGTTCTCCACAGTTTGGCTGTTCACTTCTGTAAGATTTATTTTTAAAATGGCTGTTAAACTTCTCTGACACAGAGAAATACCCAATGTATCAGTTGTAGAAACACCAGGAACCTGCTCCAAGGTTGTATCTGACCCCCAGTGACCCTCCATGGATTCCAAAAGAACCTCTTCCCTTTCAGACATTTGGCATTTTCAGCTTTTTTATTCCAAAACCGGGGGTAGCATATTTTATTGATCAAAAGCCATGTAAATATTACAGCCCTTTAAAAAAAGTTCATTTATTCAAATTAATAATTAGTTATTAATTTTCTGTGGTGTCCTTTGCGCAATTTTTACTTCCCCTAAAAACTCCAATTGATAAAATAAAATCCCTTAATCCACATCTCAGTTGATTTACAGCTGTTGCTATGATGATTTTATTACAAAAAGTACATTATAAATCCCCATAGTAGGAGTAGATGTTCTGGGTAGAAAATAGTTTGTTGTTTAAGTTTCAGTGAAACTGCTGTAGGGAGAATATGTGTGTTTTGAGAATTCTGTTGCACCTCCTCAGCAGGGTACAGGAGCACACATCCAAGGGTGCTTGTCCAGGAGCACTCCCAAGGATCTGTTAGCTGTTTCTCTGTGTTATCACTGCTTGGGGAATTACACTGTGCTTTGTTTGAATATGCTTGAATATAATACTAATAATTTGGAGGCAGCCTGTGTGTGCCTTAAAAACAGCGTTTGCTGTTAAGTTAGACAGAAAGGAGAAGGACTTGCGAAGATGCAGGAGTGCTGCCGTGTCTCCAGCATCTGCAGCAAAGTGTGTGGAGAAATCAATGATGGGTTTTAAAGCAGAACACAGGAACAAAGTGATGAAGAAATGAGCTTCTGCATGTTTCAACACAGGCAGAGAAATTTTAGAGGAGCTCAAGATTTGTTGTACTGAAGATTTGCAGGTCTTCTGACATATTTTTTTGAGCTTTTTAGTACAAGCAGAGTTTTGTTGTATGCCAGTGAGAAATTTTTGTATTTTTTTTAACACTGACTTGCTATATTGCTAAAAGCTGGGCCACGTTTATGTATTTAAGTTGATATTTGGCTGTTCTTCTGGGCCTGAAGTCATTCTATTTCATTGCTGCTTTGTAAATATCATTTTTAAGGGAGCCCTTAGACTTGCCTGCATTAAAATCTCAAATACTTTGATATATAATACCAAATTCCCATATATAGCTTGTAGTGGAGCTGATCAGCAGTGCTAATTTGGGATCCTGAAATGCAATTTAGTAACAAACCAAAACAGGCTGGGTACACAGCCCCAAGGTGTTTTTCTTGCCTCTATTGCTGGTAGCCACGCCTGCAGCGCGGGAGGCATGTGTGTGTGTTTGGTATGTGTGAGAAAGTACGTCTTTTTAGGGTAAGTCTGTTCTTGTTTAACTCCCAGGCATATTTATTGAGGAAGATTTTTCTTCTGGTGACTGCCAGAGCAAGGACAAACAAGTGCCTGACCAGAGTCATTTTGATGCATGGGCAGCTGAGGAAGCTCTTAATGTGTAACGTGTTCTGTCAGGTGTTAATGGTCCCTTTGTCTCTCTGCAGTGCTGGGGCTTAATCTTGCTGGGATATTTAGTTGTAGATAAAATTCCCTCAGCACAGGCATTGCAGTTGGCCTGGTGGAGGTGTATTTGCAGGTGTCTGTGGGTGGTTTAGTCTCTCACAAACTGTGGTTGCACCACACTGAGCTCCTGTGACCCAGCACTGAGCTTGATGGGTCATGGACCTGAGCTGGCCCAAAACTGGTGGCTTTTTTTTTTTTCTCAGTTTTTATTCTGGGTTTTGTTTTTTTTCATTTTCTCCTGAGTGTTTTTTGGCCACTTCAGTCCCCTGAGCAGTTACCAATAAGAGCTGTACCCTGAGACTCTTCCTTTTATGCTGTTTGAATCAGCAAACACTACACATTATTGTAAGAACATTAAAAATATTTTAGAACTAAATGCTTGAAATACTGTGTTTTAGAATCTCTGTATTCTCATATCTGTGTTCCCTATTTTAATTGTAGGCTCAGCTGTTTAAACATGGCAAGAGAGAAGACTGTTTACCATATGGTAAGTTTGTAATAGCCTGGGCTCAGTTTTTCAAGCCATAGCGATAGAAAAAGGAAAGGAAGCATCACCTGGTAACAAGTGATGTTGTAAGAACTGAAATCCACAGGGCAGTGATAAAGTGGGGAGAATGAGGGGAGCAAAAGTAGAAATGACTGAGGGAGGAGCAGATGCCACTGGGGAATGTTGTGTTGGAACAGCACATCAGAGGATTTGGCAGGTGATCACACTGGCCATTGCTGAAATAGGGGAGCTGAGCACAGAACATATCAACTGCTAGGTGTGGAAATACTTGTTTGAAATTCAGTAGATACAAACTGGTTTTGTACATATTACTGCTGGAAGTTTTGTAGAGACTCTTCAAGTTTTAATATAAGCACAGGATTTCAGAAAACCCAAGTTTTAAGAACCAACTGTGTACAGGACACAGCTGAGATAATGTTGGAATAAGAAATTTTTTAGTGAAAAGAGATTATACTGGGTGCAATTAGGTATAGACAGGAAGTGAAAAGGAGGAAAAGAGTGTGGAGGTTTCTGAATAGTGTAGCTGCATTTGGAATTGTGTTTGTCTTGTGGTAAATCGTGGAATATGATCAGAACTGACTGCAGTGTGATCTTGGGCCTTACTGATAGCAATAAAGGGAGGCAGGGAGAGATGATGACTAGTTCTAAAACACTACAAAAGACCTTGTCAGTTTTGAGGAGCTTGTCCAAGTACCAGAAATGGGGTTTGTGCTGTTCACAGGAAGCAAGCGGGGATATAAACTCGCTTTAGAGTGCTTGTGATTACACTGCTGGAATTATTTTGACCCTGAGAAGAAGCTTTTTAGTTGTAGTACTAAAAAGTTTCATTCTCCCAGTTCCTAAGGCTGAGATGCAGACACTTCCTTAGAAGATGCCTGAGAGATGGGTAAAGATGGAGATAAGATAGTGAAGACAACATGGAATGACAGAGGTGCTGTATGGCTGGTGAGGAACAAACAGCAAATACTGGGAATGCCATTGCACAGGAATAGCAGAACCTACTAGGGAAGCTGCCAGAGAAGCAGAATAATAAACAGGCTGGGTGGATGACAGTATAACAGAAAATTACGGAATTTAGGAAATACAGCTGTACAGCACAATATCCTTAGTCAGTATGGAAGGAGCATATTGAGGTCACAGCATTAACCCTGCTGGTAAAATCAGATGCTTTGGCCCATGGCATAGAAAGAATAGTAAGTATTTATGAGTCTGGTAATAAGAGAAAAATCAGGGGCATATCAATGAGTAAAGTTACCCTAGAAAACGTAGAATGCCTACAACTGAGAAGCAGATATTCAGATAGAAACTGTTCAGGGTATGAAAATGTGAGGGACAAAAAAAATCTAAGATTTTTAATTATAACAGATCTGAGGATGAAATAGGAAAAGAATAGGCAAATGTCAAAGAAAGATCCTTTTTGAAGTAATTTGTGACATAGAAGTTGAATTAAAAACAAACACTAGCCCTGAAGTAATTTGCATGGGTCTGTAGATATTTTAGTGATTCAAGAGCTGGCAGGACTTGGAAGAGGCCTTTATTTATATATTCTTAATTTATTTTCTGTCTGTGAATGTTGATGTTTCTGCAGCCTCTTCCTCCTAAACCATCAGTCTCTTGGGCTTTTATAACTGCAGAAAATCCAGGTTGCTGGAAGGTATTGAAGTAATAATAGTCATCACTGGCTTATTGTCTGCATGGCTAATTTCATTAGTATTTTAGCACATCAAGATGCATCACCAGTCTTTTTAAAGACTGAGGAGATTTGTAAGTCATGCCTTACAGTTTCTCAGGCTTTGAAATAATTGCTTTTTCTTTGATCTCTTTGTGTTTTGAAAACCCTGATACGAGACTGGCGGAAGAGGTTGCAGAGTGTGTGGCCAGTGTGATTCCATATGTGCAGTGCTGTTGGAAGCATGGTGGCTCTTTCAGAGCCTGAGTCATTAGTCTCTATTAGCTAATGGTCAACCTTCTGAAGAATTATTTTCACCGTGATGAAACTGCAAAAGGGCTTTTTTATTTGTAACAGGCTTTTTAATTTGTAAAATTTTCCTTGTGAAAATTTTGAGTCCTGGAACTTTATACTCATTAACCCAAGATTCTCCTTTCTCTGTTTTTTTTGACTTGCTGGACAAGTAACTTTGTTAGCTTTGATGTGCCCAAATGAGAGGTTTTGTGGCTGATTGTTTACACATACACAGTGTTTCTCATGTCTAAATGGTTATGGACATCCATCATCATAAAAATTTTGATGTCAGGATTTGGTGCTGCTTGAAAATCCTAAAAGAGGAAAGGGAAAACTTCCTCAGTGTGCAGGAAATTTTCTGAGTAAATGAATTACATATTCTAGCTTCTGCTTCTGTTAGATTACTGAAAATTCTTAGACCCTGAAAGACACTTGAATGTGTTGCTTCCAGTGAGAATCAGAGGCATAAACGCTCTGAAAATGTAGATTATAATTTTCATAGTCAAAAGTAACCCTTAAAGCCATCTCTCCTGTTTGGGCAGTGTAGGATATTGACACTATTTGACCAGTTGTCATCTACTACAAAGTAGGTAATCATGCATTTGTATTTCAGTAATACCTTAAAAAATAAAAATCTCCTAAAGAATATTCAATACTTTAAGATTTTCATACCAAGATATTTTTAAAAGCAGATTTTGTAGTGTGTTTGTTTTCTTTTACAGCTGCTACTGTTCTTGAGTGTCTTGATAACTGCAGGCTGTCAGAAAGCAATCAGATGGTTCTGCGCAAGCTGGGCATGAAACTGGTTCAGCGACTTGGACTGACGTTTGTGAAACCGAAGGTAGCAAAGTGGAGGTCAGTTTAAAGCTGAAAACTTAAAAAAAAGGAAAATCCAAAAGAAGAAATGCCCCTATAAATACACAAATCCATACACTTGCCTTCTGCCCGCTTAACCTTCTCTAAAAGAAAAAGGAAATGCCTTTGGGAATGAATGTATTCTTCATTTTTGGAAAAAGGAGGATTCTTCCACTGTATTTAGTTTCCTGTATTTTTTTTCAATTTTGGTACCTAAATGAGTGCTAGGACAAGCCAAATCTGACTTTGCACTTTGCACAAGCAGAAGCCTGTTCCTATATAATGCATAACTCACTAAATATGGGAAGACAGCGACCTTTGTTCCTGAAGCTAATTTAGTACAATTTTGTAAGAGTGAACATAACTTTTTCCATTACCTGGTCCTACCCTGATTCGATAGAAAGTTCACAGGGGAAAAGTGGTTTGCAATCCCACTCTGGTTTTGCATATTAGTCAGGTTTTGGTGTCTGGTTTTACGTACTGCCAGAGGGCGAACTCTTTTTTAGATTTCTCGCACTGATATTTTAAAATTGCAGGCTCCCTTGGTGACTATTTTTATTGTATTTATTTTACCAGCTTTTGAGAACATCCTAAGGCATAGAAAATTCTTTTTAGGTGGAGAATGTAACTTGCCCGATGGCAAAAGTCAGTTTAGCATGTAAAGTCTATCTTTTGTAAGAATGCTTCTATACCACGGGCTAAATATCTGAGTACAGCTTGGTCAGAAAGTACTAAGCTGGCTTTGAGATTTAAAAAACAATTTTTAATAAGCTAATTTTATTAATTTTTTTTTTTTTTTTTTTTAGTTTTTGGAGAGACTTTTGGGGCATGGGAATTTTGCCTCGCTTTGTTGTTAGCAGTGGAAAATAGGTTATAGTGAAACAGGAAAGGGAGGGATAATGAAAAGGAACCATTTGAATAGTCTGGCTCTTCTCACCTTGGAAAATAGACAACTGGGTCAGGAGGAAGGAGAATGGGATATTTCTCCCTTTCCTTTAAAGCAGCCACTAAATAACTGGCAAGCTGTACCCTGGGAGGTGTAGGAAGGTGGCAGACAGACTTTGTGGCAGTGTGCCCCTATAGCAGCCGGGAGTTAAATCAGAAAAATCAAAGAAGTGTGTGTTTGTTGTGCAGGTACCAGCGTGGCTGTCGGTCTCTGGCTGCCAACCTGCAAGCTCAGGGTGCCCCTGTGCAGAACCAAAAGAGAGAAGTTGCTGCTGATGAAGCTGATGATGACGAGGAATATGACATTCCAGGAGAGATTGAAAATGTTGTAGGTGTGTTAAAACTGGAGAGAAATTGTTGCAATGCTGCAAATTAAACATACATTGGAAAACAACCTGCTTGGGGCTAAAAAAGTAATATGGATATCTCTGCTAGTGTGAACAGTTGGAAAGACTCTAAAATTTCAGTCTGTGCAGCTGATTAAAATAGGTGATATTTTGTCAAATGATTTGGATTTCAGCATCTTAAACAGAAGCTCAGTACTGGAGCATTTGTTGTGGAGTTGGGCATGGAGGTACTGAAATATGTTTTACCAATTTTATCCAGTAATATAAAAGAGATCCCTTGAACTTTTCACAAATGGAAGGGTCAATTAAAATTTATAGTGAAATACACAACAAAAATTATGTCACGTGAAAACTAAAAGAATTATGGTTTAATTTTTAGACTGTGGTGGTATCAAAAGAACAGCATTTTTTTCTTAATATGCAGTTGTACAGCATGTCCTCTGCTAGCTGGCTGGTGGATATTCTGTAAATAAATAGGCAGAAATTGCATCAGAAGACTTTTATAACTGAATAATCTAATGAATCTTTGCAAAAAGCACCATGCCTTCCATTTTGAATATTTTACAGCACTTAAATTTCAGTCTCTTTTCATAAACAATTTTGATGTATTTCTTGTTTTTCCATTTCAAGTCATAGTTGTGTGACAAATAGAATAAATCTGGATGCAAAGATTTTTATACAAGAGACAGTTTTGTTACAAGGCAAATGAATTGAGCATCTTAAGAAATCTTTCTGTTGTTAAATAAGAATAATCTGTTTTGTTTAAATAAAATTATTTGCAGAGCAATTGTTGGTTGGCCTGAAAGACAAAGACACCATCGTCAGGTGGTCTGCAGCCAAAGGGTAGGTCTGTTATGGGTACTCTACTAAGCTAAAGTAAACAATACAGAAATACAGTGTGCTGTAATCCATGATTGGTGTATTGCCAATATTTACTGTTAATGCAAATGGCTTTAGCACAGCCTGTCGTGGGTGCACAGACACATTTGTCTCTTTTTCTGATGAAAAATCAGGTCAGTGTTAGGACATTTCAGGTGGGTTTGGAAATAGATATTCCGGGTAAGACAAGATTTGAAGGGTGCAAAGAAACATTTCTTCAAAAGATTTCATTCTCTTTAAAAATGCATTTCTGTGGAAGGTTCACTGCTGTGTATATTTTTTCAAGTTTGAGGGTATTGGTATTGGGTATTTTTCATTGTTTAAGGGTATTGGTTTTGGGGCAGTGGGGTGGCATCTTGAAGTCAGTGAACTTACAGGAAGATTTCCGTAACTAATTTTTTTTCAATGACTTACCTATCAACTTTAGTACTAATGATTCACTGTATGCTTCTTTTGTTTTTTCTTCTTTAGAATTGGTAGAATAACTGGAAGACTTCCAAAAGAATTAGCAGATGATGTGATTGGTTCTCTATTGGACTGTTTCAGGTAAAAATCTTATTTCACACTTTACATGCATTTGAAACATGTCTGCTTATGGAATGGGGGGACAACAGTTAGGAAGAAAGGTCAAAAAATCTGTAAGTTTTCTTGCTATCCTTCTCCCAGATTTCAAAATCTTTGAAGGCACAGATAGGCTAAGGGTATTCAATAAAGAAATTATTTCTAATCCATCCTCTTAACCCCATACTAAGGTAATGTGTAAGGACTGAAGTTGAACTTAGGAAAGATATAAAAATGCTCATTAACTTGCTGCTTTAGAGATTTCTGGTTTGCTCAAGACTCATGTCTTGAGATTAGTGTCCATCCTGAGAAACCCAGTAGAACTGGGAATGATGTTCTGAGGATCACCGGTGGTAAGAACCTGTCTCTGTGTGAGGGGAGTCTGAAACGTAGGGAGAATGAGGAATAAATGGGTATAAGAGACATTTATGGACTTGGGAATGGTGTGGATATGCTTGCCCTCTAGGTTTTGTGTTATTAGAAGCAAACTCAAGCATCAGGTGGCAAGTTTGGAGTAAAGAGAGAGTGGTGTTATTCACATAGTTAAACTGTAAAACTTCTTGCCACAGGGCCTTGTGGATACTGAGAGTTTTTACCTGAACAAAAATTGTGGTTTTGTCTGCGAACTTGTCCATGATCTGCCGGAGTTTGGAAGTGTTTTGGAGAGTGTTGCAAAATGCTGGTTCTTAGACTCTGGCTAAGGCATGTGCTGTTGGCTGCGTCAGAGAGGATTTGGGGCCGGCAGAAACTCCGGTTGGGGCACATAAAGCTGTGGGATGTTCTCTTGGTGCACTTGAGTGTTGGATGTCATGGCTTTGCATTCATGTAGAGCATATAAAGGACCAAATAATTAAGCAAGTATCATGTGCTTTTGTTTAATACCAAATTGCTCATCAGGTCTGCATTGTGCACCTGAAATCTAAATGAGTGGTTTAGAGAAAGCCAATAACAAAAATAATTTCTTTATTGGCAAGAAATGCTGGACATGTTCAGTTTGTCACTCAGATATCCTCAGTGTTAGAAAGTCTTTTCACATTGGTTTTGAGCACAAATTAAACGTGCCAGCTCAGAGGATAACACATTAAAAAAAACGAAGGTATAAAGTTGAAAATACTTGCAAGGAAAGTATCCACTTAGATGATCCTTCCACTGTGTTACTGTGATTAATTTAAGAGGTGCTGCTGATCTCAATTATCCCTGGAGCTTCAAAGACCTGTACTCACTGTGTTTTCTTTCCTTGTTTTTCAAGTCATAGGGATGAGTAATTCAACAGTAATTGAGTGACCTGCTTTCTTCAGAAACACCTGGGAGCGAACATAGGCAAGGACACAGCGAACCTCTGTTGGGTTCTTTGCACTAAATATCTAGTGACCAAAATAGGAATAAATCAGTCGCTCATCAGAGGCACTCTGTTATATCTCTTGGGATGAGGAGAAAGGATTTGTTATGTGTAGAGAGATTAAAAGACAAAAGTCAGGGAAGAAATAAGTGATGATTTTTCACAGGGATGATTTTTCACAGTGTAGTGAGATTGTCAGCACAGTTCCACTGGGGTATGAGCCCTGTGTTGTTCAATGTACATATAAAAAAAGGGGAAGGAGGGGCTGAGGAAACCAACTGATATTTAAAGTTCATTTAATGTAGTGAGAGCTAAAAGTGACAGAAAGAAAAATGTTATAGGAGCCCAAGTGAAGTAATATGACAGTAAATGTCATATAAAATATGATGTCTAATGCATGTAAACTGATGTACTTGGGGCAAAATGCTGCTCACTGTCAAAGCACCTGGAAGCCACTGATCTGTCAGAGTGTGTCAGTGGAGTGCTCAGCAGCTGGCAGGAAAAACAAGAAAAATGTAATGTTGGAAATGATTAGGCAAGTAAAAGATAAAATCAAATCACTGAAAAGTGGCTTAACTGATGGGGCTTTTTACAAGTGCAAAGAAAAAGTGGAGGGATGTGATTTTCTGTATCTTCATTCTAAATAAGACAGAAGGAGGGAAAGCGAGTGGTTGTTTACGATTCACTCTCTCCCAGCGTGAGAGAGCAGGGAAGCATCAGGAAGTGCATTTTCACGCAATTATAATTAACCAGTGGAAGTCATTGCCACGGGATGTTATGGGAGCCAAAAGTGTAAAGGGAGTTCAAAAAGGGATTATACAAATTAATGGAAGAGAGTCCCTTCAGAGGTTATTAAATAATTAATCCGGCTCCAACCTCTGGTTGAGCAGTCTCTGTGCTGCTGATTGCCAAAGCCAGGAGGGCAGTAAGGGAATGGTCCCTCATGCTTTTCTTAGGCTGAGCACCTGCTCTTGCTCCATGGCAGAGATGGTCTTGGAGTGATGAAGCTTTTGATATGACCCAGCCTGGCTGTCCAGTGTTTTATTCTCAGGTTCCTATTCCTAGTGTAATACAAAATGAGCTCTGTTCAGATTTAATCCTGCAGCATGCCACCTTTCCTCTTTTCATTCCATTATCTGCCAGCCCACCAAAAACTGTTTACCATCTTGGGGTCTTTTTGCTGTGTTCACTGCAAGTTTCTCCGGTTTATGTTTTCTAAAGGTAGATAAAAACCACTATTTGCTCAGTTCGTAGACTTTTGTAATGGGTTTGCTGGGAATTGTCGCTTGAACCTCTTTTGAAAGTTAAGGGCTGCATTTGGCATCAAACTCATTAGTTATTTTGGGTATATTCTGTAAATCTGCGTCTTTGCCCATGTACTAGGAAGATTTTCCCTTTATGAGTTTCAGGTGTTGAATCTTCTGTACTGAAGTTACAGCTATCCCCATAATTTTTTTTTTTTTTGCTTATTTGATCACATTTATAGCAGTATTTATGTTGCACAAATGGGAAGGAAAACATGTTCAACTTGTCATTCTTCTGTTTTACAAGTCCAGCGGCATCAATCACACAATAAGAATATCCTGGTTTGGATTAAGGGTATTTTAAAATGTTAGGAATTCACCCTAAGAAATAAAATCCTGAGAGGGGAGGCCAGTTTTAACAAAGCTTCTTGTTCTAACATTAGTTTCCAGGAAACAGACAACGCGTGGCATGGTGGGTGCCTGGCCCTGGCTGAGCTGGGCAGGAGAGGATTGCTGCTCCCTTCCCGAATTTCAGATGGTGAGTTGGACTTGCTGAATGTAAGTTCATGAAATAACAATTTATGTTATTAGAGATCAAATGTGCAGCAATAGACTGGGATTTGTTGATGTGTGTGCGCTGACTGATGACTGAAGTACTGAATTCTACAGTAAAACATAGGCCCATGGGGATGTTTAAGTACTTCTGTCAAAAGCATTGGCTTGGGTGTGCCTTTTTTATACTTAATAAATATTTCTTTCCAAAATGGAATTAATTTCTTGGGGTTTTCTTCTTCTTCCCTCCCACGTTTCTTTGTACAGTTGTATAAAATAATTCTGTATGTCTCCATATTGTGTCAGTGTCATTATTTAAACAGAATATATTAAATAATTGATGACTAACTTGCACTTTAAAGTCAGTAGCTTCAGCTGTTTGTTTATGGTTAAATTTCAAAGGCCAGTTTCATGTAATTTATACATGAAGCCTTTATGTTTTAAAGGGGTTTTTGAAATAGCAGGATGGAAAGAAAAAGAACAGAGCAGAGGAATTGTTTCTTTGTGTGTTTTGTAGTTATCAACATATATTGAATTACAGAGATATTAATGTAATTTTGGTAATTATTTTATGTAGTGGGAATGACAAAAGTGCAATGTAGCACCTTTGGGTGCTTTTACAGCAGTGTTGTATTCTAGATGGTTCTTTGGATCCCAGCTCCTGTGTTGAACAGAGAAGTTGAGCACTAAATTTAAAAAATGTTTCAAAGCTTGTGTTTCATACTAGTAAGTTGGGTTCCACATCTTTTCTAGTTTGAAGATATGCTGTAAAATGTGGCATTTAGTACAGTTTATTACTTTCTCTCTCCATTGAATGAGTTCATGTCCATTATAGCATGTGCTGCATGTGAGAAAGTTTGTGCAGTGAGCCTTCGGTTGGTTTCCCTATTTTCATTACTTTCGCCCTTGCATGATGAAGGTGAAACAGTTAAAACCTTTCCAGCTTACGGCTGGGGAATCATGAAAGGGAAATCCTCCAAAGGTAAATCTATACTTCAGTTCTGACAACACCAAGACTGTACACCTCTGTCAAGGAATCTGGATAACCTCATGTTGTAGATTTTTGTTTAATTTGAAGAAGGGAGATCAGCTAGACTTCACCACTGGAGCTGGCTTTTATATATATAATGTTTGCATGGAGATAGGAGAATAAATCCTTGAATTGTATGGAAAAACACCAAAAAGTTTATCCTTGTTCACTTTAAAGAAATTTAAATTAACAGCTAGAGATACATGAATTTTTTAAAAAGTTGTGGGTAAGGGTAACTGAAGCTTTCTGCCTTCAGAGATGAGTGAGGCAAATAGCTTAAGGTAGTATGAAAAGTGGCAGTGGTGACACATGACTGTAATTTCATGTTTGGAAATTAGGGATTTAGCAGCATCAGACCCTAAGATTGAAGCTTTAAACTTGGACTGGAAAACATCTCTTTCTCTTTATTTGGTCATGCACTGATGTACAGCTCGATACATCACACTAACTTACTGCCTTGCTGTTGTCATTTGAGTTAATTGGGCTTTTTCTGTTACTGCATCGCCTTTTTTCCAACTCAGATTGATATTCTTGACTTTTGATAATCTGGGAAAAGCTTTTCTCTATGAAAGATTAAATTAAAGATTGATGCATCTCTTTTTATTTCTTACCTCAGAAATGGAATGTCTGTCATTTACTGTTTAATGCTAAACTTGTTAAAATGCTCTGGCTGAGTTGTTGTCTCAAAGCAGCACAGCAGAAAGCATGAGGAAAAAGAAGTCTGGGGATTGTGCATTGTGTTGAATGCAGCTCCACTTCCTTAAATAGGTTTGCACTTACTAGTGATGTTCAGGCAGGTGAGGTTGTCCCTTAGCTGAGTAATGATCAATGACAGATGTATACCCATGGTTTTATGTGAATAATCCTTGTTCTAGGTTTGTTCTCCTTACACTGATAGTGCACACTGTGCAAATTTACACAGGGATCAGCCTTATTCTAGCTGAACTTTTGTAGCATTTTGGACAAGCTGGACAGCAGCTTTAAGGCAGAGGGAATTCTGAGCTTCATTATTTGGAGTTAAGGCATGGATGAATTAATCTTCCTAATGAATTTCCATCACTGAAGAAAGCTCCTTTTTTGGAATTGTTTGGAATTGATTTGGTCCCAAAATTCTGCTTGCCAGTTGAAAATTTAGCTAGCAATTTCTTGCTAACTGTTCTTCAACATATGTGTTATAGATAGTGTAGTAAGTGTATTTGTGTTCATGAATGACTTTCCATATATTTTAAGTACAGATCACAAGATTTATTTGGAAAATTGCTAGTTTATATACACAGATATAGAAGTAGGAAATAGTTTATGGCTGTAGTAGAAGGAAACAGAAACTGATAGCGAGTGATACACATGTACTGAAACAAGACCTTCACCAGGAGAGTTTGCCTCAGGTGAAATAAATTATATAAATAACCTTTTAGGCCTGGGGTTTGAAGGCTGCCCAGTGTCTGTCTAACCTCAGCAAAGCAGGCACCTATATTGCTTAGTTCTTCATATTTTCAGTGTTGTTTTCATAGCGACTTACTTAAAGTTGATCACAAACTGCATTTGTTAAACCTGTGCAGGCCTTCTTTGGTTTGACTTGAATCTTGTTCTGAGTCAGTGCGAGAAGAGGTCGCTTACACAGGGTGTGGGTCAGTTTATTTAAAGTGGCATCTGCCTCTGAGTAACTAAATTTGGTCTGTTGTTCTGTCTTAGGGCAGAATGGCAAAGTGCATCCATACACAGAGCAGTTTTACAGTATATTCTAAAAAGTCAGTTTTAATCTTAAGCTTGTTTAAACTACTGCACAGTGAAATAAAACGGTTTTCAAAGAAAGAAAAAGACCAGAAAGTCCCCTATTAGATGAAGTTAAGCCTGAAAAAAGACTATGACAGTATGTTATTGAGCAATATTGTTTCTAGAGCTTAAACATCTTTTAAGAAAAGAACTTGTAAAGGAACTTTACATAATACAATTGCAAAAACCCCTTGAAGATTCATCTAATTTACTTTCACTTTAGTAATGAATGCAAAAATTCACTCATCAAAACCTGAGCTCATACAAGGCAAAGTTCAATTGCTTAAAAATATTAATATAAAATTATGAACATTATTTACAACGAAGAGATTGAATGTATCTTGTCTTGGGCCAAGCCCAATGGGAGACGGTTTGTAGAAATTTTACGATGATGCTGGTAACCAGAAACTCATTGGAAAGAGGAGGATTAGGACACTCTTGTTCTCTTCCTTAAAGTGAAGACTCTGCTGCAGTCATTGGGCCTGACCCTCTTAGCACCTTGCTGGGATTTTGTGGATTCTTTTTGGTTTGTCCTTTTTTGTCCTTTGGCCTTTTGATTGCACTGAGTATCCTGAGTATCAGAAGCAGCACAAGCGGCTTCTGCAGGTGCAGCGGGACTGTCCTGCGCGCCGTGCCCGTCGCTGTCCAGCCGAGCTGTGCTGGGGCTGTAGGCAGCCAGCTGGCACAGAGCCACGGCCGCCGTCTGCTTCTGCTCGTCACAGCTCTCCATGAGCCCCAGCTCCGGCGCCTCGCCACGCTGGGCCGTGAAGGATTTGTCGCAGGCGCTGCTGCTGGGGTTCTTGGGGACACACGGCTCTGCTGCAGAGGTCTCCTTCTCGGTTTTCGGAGAAGCAGCGTTGCCGTTATCGTGGGATGGGCTGTGGAAGGACGTTTTCAGGCTCGCAGTGTTGCAGGAATCCTTTACCGAGAGGTTCAGGGGCATGTCCTGCATTTCCAAGAAGCTCTGCCTGTCTGTTTTGGATTGGGTTTTGTACGTGTGCTCATGAATAGGTCCTGTGCTTGTGTCAGCCCTTTTTGAAAGGTTGAGGGGAGCTATCCCTGTGTCTTCTTCCATGTTGGACAGTGAGCCCGCGTTGTTATGGCTGTCGGTCTGTGTATGTGAGTCTTCATCAGTGACGTTGATGCTGAAAGAAATGAGGAGAAAAGAGAATTCACTATCAGTTGCTCTTTTAAACTGGGGCTGAGGAAGTGGGCAGGAAGAGGAAAAAATCTAGGCTTCTAGGCTAGAATTCCGACAATTCTGTTGTTTCTCCTTTAAATCCCCCAAGTCCCTTTTACCATACCCATCACTGTAATAGAGGTAATTCCCTGAGGTACTCAAGCACATTGGAAATACACAAACATGTTGGCAATTCCTGGTACATTTATGGAGATTGAGTGGTCTGCTCGCTATAGCACCTGTGAGCTGTGCTTTGCAGTTAGCATAGAACATATTATCTCACTGCTGTAAATTTAATATATTTAAGAGGCATTGCATGAAATGTGCCCATCTATCTTTGTGTGTTCCTGGTAAACCTGGCAAGAATTGCAAAGTGATTTTGTTACTTTACCTGGTAGGTGAATCCCCTCTCTCCTGCTGTGTCTGCACACCTTGAAGGGAAGTTGGTTGGTCAGTGCTTTTTCTCACAGGTCTGAAGGCTGTGAAGTTTTCTTCTGATTGGTCATACTTGCCCAGGGATGTGGACGATGACTTGCTGGAGAGGTCAAATAAACCCTCACACGTGTGGCTTGTCTGAGTGAAGTTGGTGGGGCTGGGTCTGCCAGGTGAGCCTGTTGCTGCGCTTCCTGCGAGAGGGCTCATTTTGGCATTCTCTCTTTCGTTTTGGTCATCCTTGGGGTTACCTTTGGCATGCAATAATGTCATTTCTTTTTCATAATCTCCTTGTTTTTTATGTGAACTTAGAGGGTATTGTTGGGAAGGGCTTAAAGAAGCTGGGTACAGCAAGGTAGTTTCTTCCATCAGATGAGAGTTTTGATCTCTGTTAATACCAGCTATGTGTGAAAATCTGTAAAATGGAGGATCTGTTGGCCTACAAAATCCATATGGTATCGGTGGAGTGGAGTGATATTGTTGGAACAATCGATAGTGTTCATATGCTGATGGATTTAGGGGTTTTGGAAGTGGCCCAGGGTGGGGAAGAAAGTGTCTTTGATCTTGTGCTCCATAGACAGAGAGAGCAGAGCTTTCACACTCCGAGTTACCTGGGAGCAGGTAAGGTGTGTAGATAGCAAGCCGGTGCTCATAGAAATGGGGTGAGTACTCGGGAATCATCGGTTGCATGTAAGGTGAAATGGAACCAAAGCCTTTCGTGGGAGCAACTTTATGGGAAAATTCTGAGAGGAAAGGAGAACCTGCTTTCCATGGATGCCCTGGTGCATGAAACGCAGACTTGGTGTGAAAAGGAGAACTTTTGTTAGAGAGGGAGAGGATTTCAGATGCCTCACTGATTTCCGGGCCTTTGCTGTCTCGGTGTTCTCCAACAGGCACGAAGGCTGAGGGCCTCACCATGCCCTCCATCAGGGGCTGCACGCTGATGGCACCTTCTGCTGTGGAGCTGGCAGGGCTTAATTCCTTCGAAATTGCAGGTTTTTGTCCTTGAATTGCTGCATTTGTTGCCTGGTTTTGTAACTCAACGTTTTCCTTGGCATCTTCTTTGGCAAAAGGATATTGAGGCTTTGGATCGAGGCTTGACAGTCCATTTGTGACAGATTTAGAAGAAGTTGGTTTGATGGTAGATTCGAGCTGATTGATCTGTTTGGGCTCCAGGGAACTGCTCTTTGGACACTTGATGATGCGATCCTGCTCTGATACCAAAGTGATGGAGTTTTTGCAGAGGCCGTACTTCATGTGGTTAAAGAGATGGGATTTCTCATTGCAAGTGAAGGGGCACTGGAAGCACTTGTACTTGAACGGCTTTCCTGGTGGTCTTGGGATGTAATGAGGCTTCTTGGGTTTACGTTCTTTGAGGAGACTCATTTTTTTTTCTGCTTTAAACAATTAAATCTAATAGTTCTTTATAAAACTTTCTTGTGGTTGGCTCTCCTCAGTTTTAGCCTCGTGATGTTTCCGGTTTTTCAGGTTTCTAGGATCCTTCTTCCCAGGTGAGGAGAAGCAGCCAGCTCCTGTGGTGTCTCAGGGAAGAGGGTGCTGGCTTTTGCCACTGGTAGTGCAGGAACTGAAACACAAAGTTTAAAATTAGCTGTAGTGGAACATTGGAACTAAATACAAAGTAGTGCCTTCTCGTAAGAGCATTCCCCCTCATACTGCATATGTTGCGTTGTTTGGCTTTTTAAAAACAAAATGGAGCTGGATGTCAGACCGGAGTGAGATGGGTGTTGACCTTTGGCATCCTCCCGCACCCAAACACAGTCACACAAGTGGCCTAATTTCCAGCAGCAGCACCTGTCACCTGCCTCTGCTGCCGGCTCGGGGGAGTTCTCTTTGAAAGCTGCAGGAACATTCATTCAGAAGATGAAAGTAGAAATCCAGGCGGAGCTGTTGAGAGAGGAGTGGAGGTGGGTGGGATGGGAAGAGGCAGGTCCCGGCAGCGGCTGGATGTGGGGTGAGCCTGTCAGGCCGGTCTGGGAGAGCGAGGAGGGAATTTCCTGCTGTGGTGACACAAGAGTGGGGTGGACGGGTCGCTCTTGGGCGGCTGACTGGGCTCTTTCTGAGACTGACCAACCCCTCTCCTCACTGGTGTGGCGTTTCCCAGCAGCCCGATCTCAATGGATACCTCAAAAGTGCCCAATGTCTCGAAGGATAAAACCACACCGATTTTCTTCCTCTTCCTAATTCAATTAAGAGAAGTGAGCACTGCAGTGTCTGACTAATGGAATCCTCTGCCTGATAAACACATCTCCCATTCTCCTGCTGCGTCTGTCCTCACAGATTGCACATAGTTAACACGAACACCCAAGTGTATTAGCTCGGGGAAAAAAGTGTCTGACAGTAATTGATTTATAGGGGAAGGATCTATCTGCCTTTCTTTGGAAAAACGAAGGTTGTGGATACTTTATCCAGCCCAGTGATTTGCTGGGTAGATAAGTCGGGAGGGCTTGTACTGGCTTGTTCCATTATGTTCACTGATTCTGAAGGCGTGAGAAACTCTCAGAGTCAAGTTCTCATGATTTTATAGGATGTGTTATGGCAGAGATCTAAAAACTGATGATTTCATCATGAACTACAAGCATCATTATCAAAATGATGACTGTTGCAAAACCACGTACTGTATCTATTGTGTTACCCGAAACTACAGGAATACTAATTGTAAGGGTGACGAGATAGCTCCATTTTTTTTTTTTAAAAAGCTTTTTACATAGAAGTTTGAATTAGTAGTGTTAAAATACTAAGTTTATGAAAAGAATTGCTAAGAATTGTAATTATGTGCTGTGAGATTTTAGTTAGACATGTTCTGCATTTCTTAAATCGGGGATTACTTAATAGAAAATGACAGGCAACACATGATGAAAACTGAAGGGAAAGCTACAGAATTGCTGCTTGGCTCATCAGGTATAGTAATTCTAGCAAATTGTATTAAATGTTGTTTCTGATGTCATAGAAATATTAATTTTGTTAAAATAGTAATTGTGAAGGCACCCTTAAAAATGCAAAGCTGCTCTGCAAGTAGAAAAAATACTCAAGCTTTTTCCTAAAATTAACAAGTGACTAAATGTTCTTCAGATAAATGAAAAAGGAATTTCTAGAGAAGCAGCCTTTTGTTTTTCAGGTCTTAATGAGGCTGTTTGAGTTGGATACTGCTACTGTAACAGGAACAAGAAAAAATGCATCAGCATGCTAAAGTCTCCTCCTTGGAGTATGGTTGAATTTGTAGTTCAATAAATTAAAAAATCATATATAGTATTTTAAAATATTTAAAAATAGCCCAGAATCCTTTGAAATATTAAGAATAATGTTTTTTGCATTGAAAAATAAGTAAATTAAATACTGAGATATAGGAGGAGAGGTCCAGATAGGGAACTGGGCTTTTTCTTCTACTTTAGGCAAGCTTGTTGCATTTATTTTTAACTAATGATGTATAACTAACGTGGAAAGTTTGTAAGGGACTCGATCAAATCAGTTTGTACCTGTTACTCTTTATATCTTCTTGGAAGTGCTTGTACTAATTATTCTTGAGAAAAAGATATTGTTGTCAAAACTCCATCGCTTTCTTAGGTGAACCATTTATGATAACGTCCGAATCTGCATTCAGGTGTAGCACTTATAATAAAGGGATGGTAATTAGATTTCCTTGTTCTGCCAGCTTTCCTTTGCTTCATAATGAAAATTCCTGTGTGTCCTGTCCTCCCCACTCTGACTTTGTACTTGGTATTTAACTTTGATTCAAGTTATTCCTGTTGGGCAGAGTATTAACTATCATTTCTTAACAAGATAAAATGCGTTGTTGCACTTTTAATGTCGGAAATTTCAAGCCTTGGAGCTCCTGTGCCGTGGGTACAGCAGAAAAGCATTCCAACAGCTTTTTATTTTTTTTCTGTTTAATTTGTTTTGATGGCTCCAGAACCTGCTGCTCTGACTTGGGAGGTGCAGAGAGCAGCTCATTTTAAAGGGTGTTTACCCTTTCCTAAACTTAGGTCAGTGCCAGCCAGGTGAATGTTCTCTTTCTTTTTTACTATTTAATCCTTTTTACTCATGCTTTAAAAATGCCATTAATAAAATATTTCTAAAGCTAGACAAGTAGGATAATTCCTTCTCTGGTCTCTAAGTAAGACACGGGAGTGTCTGGCAGAGGGACATATTTTATTATTAAAAAACATTAAAACTATTTGATCACACAGCCAAAAAGGACATTAATGTTTTAAAATAGGTGCAACCAATTAAAACTGTCCCTGTACAAAAAATGTTACTTACACCTGTACAATGTGTGTTTTCCACTGCCAAAGTTAGAATTTAATATTAGAAAGAAAATATCAAAATAAGTAGTTGCTTTTTCCTTTAACTTCAATGCCATCACTTGTGATATCTTTTAAAAAGTGGGGGAAAAAAAAATCTTCCATAGCAGGATAATTTTTATGTACCTTTGTTTTTTTTAAATTGAGAATTCATTTTCTGTAGGCCTGGTTGTAGAAAAGCAGATGGTTATATATTATTATAATTTTCTAGTTTTGAAATGTAGTAGTATTATTTATTTATATTTTTATTGAGAACAGGCTATTCAGATAATCTTGATCAAACTTGAGGTTATCTTAGTTGTTTGTTTTTGTCACTAGTAACCTCCTCGTGGCTTTCGAACCTGTCGCCCTTTCCAGCCTGAGACTGACTGCTCCAAGTTTCCTTCCTTCTATTTTTAAAAGCAGGTTGTTGCTCCCTCCTTGCCTTTAACCTATTGGCAAGTTCAGAAAGCAGGAATGTAGTTGAACATTGTGTTTGTAAATATATAAACAAAAAATGTCCGTGGGGATAAGTGTATACACACATATGCACATGTGTATTCATACACACACATAGATATGTGCATATATATCTGGCCATGTTGTTTTTTAGGGTTTTAAGTAGTTTAAATTGTCGAAGATGCCCAGTTGATCAAAGAGGAAATTTCAAAACGTCTTTTATTACAAGCAGGGACAGTAATTACATTTCTTTTTAGGACACTGCTTCAGTAAAGTACGTAACAGCTACTCATGCCCACCCCATTATTATTGCAGGCTCCTTCTGGTGATGTGGATCTCTCTGACCAGGAGGACTCACTGGGGTGGAACATTTTGAAGGACATGCTGTAATTAAAATATTGTGATGTGGCATTATTGCATAACCCAAGGACATGCCATTGTCACCTACCCAGGGTGTTGCAAGAACAAGATTTGTGAGTTTTATTCTAGCTGAGATTTTCCAGCGATTAACCACCCCTCCCTTCTAAACTTCCAGGTCCTTGAAACTGAAAGATAAATTTTAACGCAACTGTTTGTTAATTAGGAGGAAACATGGGTGAGAGGAGTGGGCTGGCAAGGGCTGGGAGGGCAATGTGTGGAAGGTATGGACCCATGGGAACTGCGTGTGTGCATCCGAGTGTGCGAGAGCAAGCACAGAAACAGAGATTAAATGAGTTGCTTAGGCAGTGCGAGTAAGAAATAAAAATCTTTGTACATACTAAGTTAATAAATCAATGTCTTAATACACTTTAATTGACTAGAAAATAAAAAACAACCCAGTTTTCTGCTAAATTTCCAGAAGCTGGAAAAATTAATAGATTAAAGCTGGAGCACATTATTTTAATACAAGCTTTTCAGATGAGCCCAGCACGACTCTAGGAAGCAGAGTTGGCAGAGCAGACAGCAGTTTTAAGCAATACAGTTTTTTGTCATACTTCAATATCATACATTAACTCCCTTAATTAATAAAAAAATGGTGCAAAAAATCCTTTGCACCAACAAGAGTTAATTATTGTAAAAACTTGCAAGAGTTAGATTTTCTCTCAGACTGAAATATTTCCCTCTCCTGTTGAAACTTTCTGCTGAAAGCTGAGACTCGGTGCCATGAGTGCACCTGCTGGAGTAACCCCGGCTGCTGGCACAGCTGGGAACAGAGCACCTCAGATTTACTCCTTAATTTGAAGAGGCTTTATTTAAAGAAATGCTCTAAAGCAAAGTACTCACCAGGCACAGGGGTGTCCGAGAGCTGCCGGGCGAGCGCTGAGCCGGAGCTGTCACTGCTGGAGGAGCAGTACCTGTTCTCTGCCTGAGCCCTGAGTGAAACTGCAGGAGGCTGTTCCAGGGGAGGGACCTGAGCGTGTAGGAGTTGAGCCCTCGGGCTGTAGAGATGCACCTGATATTACTCCAGCCTGCAGCTACGATTCATTTGTTTGAGTCCACCACTCTCATTGAGCATTACCTCAGCATCTCGGCTATTGAAGAGGGCTCCTGTCGTTCTGTGCCCTCCAACAACCAAGTTTTGCTCTGAGCTCTGGTGGCTGTTCCTCTGGGAAGCAGTTTGCAATGTGGGGTCAGAAATGGCTTAGTTAACACTGAGGATATTTAAGTTTTGCACAAGTGACTCACAGGCAACAGAATTTACACAGGGGGTAGCAAAGCTTAAAAAAATTTTTTACTCATTTATTAGAGTCTGACTTTTTTATTGAATGCCTTTGTAGCTTTAATATTCTTGCTCTTTTTTTTCCTCGCCCTCTTCATTTTTATTTAAATCTTTGTCCTTCATGAGTCTCCTTTCCAAAGGCGGGACTGAGCTAACTCCAAGTCTGCTTGCCACAGGAACCTGCCAAAGCTTGTCTATAATCGACAGCCAAATGTACAGGTCCTGGAAAGGGAAAGGAGTCACTGCAGGAAGGATTGATTGTCATGTCTGGGTGTTTGCTCAGGACCTGTGAAATCCAGCAGTGAACTGAGAAAGTCAACTGCTCACCCACTGATAAGTGTTGGGAACTGGCTTTTAGTTATGTTTTTAGTTAGAGTTTGTAAATGACAAATTTCTTAGTGCATTTGCCAGTCACCTGCTGACATGGCTGAGTTGTTCAATGAAATTATTTCCTCTCACGGGCTGGCAAAAGGAAAATATTTTGATACTTGTAGTTCTGTCTAAAAACCACTCCTGTTAATGCGTAAGCATTGGCTACTAATTCCAATGTTACAGAGATGTTAAAACTTCTGTTCAATACTGAATATGAGGATCCTCTCATTCCACCCACTGCTCTGTAGATAAGACAGATGCAGATTACTTTTAAATACAGATGCATGATGGATTTTATAGTTGGCAAAAGTAAAATTTTTGGAATAAAAATTATTAAGGAAGTTGTCATTACAAAACCTATTTAGATGGTGGATAAAAGTTGTTTCAGAATCAGTCTTTAAAGCAGTGTCTTAAAAATAATTTTGAAGGTGTTGCCTTAAGTTTGGTGAAATAATTTGCAGACATCTACTTCCCTATGTGGCTATGCCGGTCACCATGCTTCCCCTTGCTGTGCTGGTGTAACTTTGGAGAAAAAAAATTCAAATTATAGGCAATCACTAATTTTAAGGTAGAAGTGTGGCTCTTGTAGTATGTTTTATTTTTTCCCTTAATTATTTTTTATTATGATGTTTCTTTAATGCAGGGTAGCAGTGTAGAAGGTGTAATATTACTGTCACATTACCCTCTAGTTGTTTGTAAATCCTTTGGATTAAGAGGGAATAAATTCTTCCATTTAGTTGTAAAATATTTTGAAGAAAATTTGTGTATTAGAAATTTCTGCCTGCAGAGAAAGGCCTTGCAATATCTGTATTCAGAAATGTTTCTGGAAACCCCAAGGAGAAAAACCCTTTGCTTTCTGTCACTCCTCAGTGGTGAAAGCCTTTCAGGTCAGTAGTTTGGGTACCACAGGGTCTGCACAAGGGTCCTTATTTTGCTTTGCAAATGTGGCTCCCTCTGTTCTTCTGTAGCTGAAGGAAGGTATCATCAGGTGGCTTTTTTTTGCAAGTGACGGGGTGGAGGCAGGCTTCCTTGGATAGGTTCAGATCAGATTTTTTATTTTGAAAGAAAATTGCAATTTGTGACATCTAGAGGAAGCTGTTGGACTCCTTCAGTATTGCTGACTGAACTGGGATAGCAGACAGTCAGAATTGGAACTTTGATTTTATTTTTCCCTCCTTCTCCCATTGCCTGACCTTGTGTTTGGAGAGGAGATGTGATGTTCAGCTGCTGCAATGACCCAAGGAAAATGTTTTAAACCCACCTACTTCCTGGAAAGTGCTGTTATCTATCAGGTCAGCTGTAAGCAAAGTAGAACTGGAAGAAAAAGAACAGCTCATGTAAGCTCTCCTTTGCTTGGGGCTTGGATGATATTAAAAGTCCAGATCTGAGAGAGAAGAATCATTGGTGGACCCCACAACAGGACTACGAGAGCTCCTGTTTGTGCAGACTTCTAGAAATACTAAATCATGATTGCAGTGACGTTTCCACACTTATTTTTAACTCACACTACCACATCCTGAGTGTCCTGTCAGTGACCCCAGTCCCCTGTTGGTAGCACCTTTTTCATTTACCTGAGCACACCTCAGATTAAGAGCACTAGGACTGACACAGTAAAATTTGGATTTATTGATATGTTTCTGGCAAGTTGCCTTTTTAAAAAAAATGTGGTTATTTTTGTATCTCTGTAGGGCTGAAGCTTTGTTTTTTTATCTTCTTTGGTGTAGAATTTGCTGCTTTATTCTAGATTCTTTTTAAAATTCAGTATTAAATAAATGTTGTTTAGCTGTAGCTGAATTTCATACATTTAATTACTCTAGCATAATTCTGTCATTCTATGAATGGTACAAACTTCCTTGTTTGTGCTTTTATATTAATTTTTTTGCTCGCCCTTAGCACTAAATAGAAAAAATGTCACTTGTGGAAACTCTGCATCCTAATGTGGTAAAATTTAACCCTGTTCTGGATATACCACTTGTCTCATTTCTGTTTTCCTCATACTCTTCAGAATTCCATTCCCTGGCTGTATCAGTGTGTGCCAGGTGTTGCTCCAGTCAGTTATCAGCTCCATGGCAATCAGAGAGCTCTTTCCCTTCTGCTCTGCTGCCAGGACTGGCCCTGCTGGCTGCACTCAGGACTCCGGTGCTGCTCCCAGGGGATAGTCACTGCTTGTCATTCACCAGCAGTTTTTCCAGGTCTTTCCAGAGATGCCTTACCAATCTGAGAGCTCATTAGTTATTCCAGGAGAGCAGGATGATCATAGGTAAATGTGGATACGGATGGACATGGAGCTGGTGAAGCTGAGCTTCCCATACGCAGGAAACGCCTTGGAACTGTGTGACTGGCACTGTTCACCCGTGTCACCTTACTTGTGTCTAGGTGTGTGGCTTTGAGCTAAGAAAGTCCTTCTTTCTTTCTTGCATCACTTGAACTGAAGTTATTGAAGGATTTAGCTTTCTGCATCAGCATGTTTGGGCTGGGTTATTCCCCACCATTCCCAGAAGGGGGCAAATGGATGTGAATATAATTGCTGTAACTCACACCGTGCCCCAAAACATTACGTGATTCTCCTACAATATTCTCATAATTATTTTTTTTCTGTCCCATATGAATAGTTATTAGTCTTAATGCTTTTTGAATAACACCTTTGAAATATGCCTTTGTTTTTCATAACAATCCAGTCCCTGACTCTGGAGATACGTCTGGGCAGATTACTGTGCTGCTGTTTGGGAGCCACTTTTCATGATTACTGGAGCAAATTACTTGTATGGGAAAAGAATAAAAGCTCAGCAGTTAATAGCAACTGCAGATCCCATTTTTAGATATTTATTGTGGCCTGTGCCGTTTGGTCTGGAACTAGGATGATCTTTCTTTGGGTTTCCATCCTCGCCCTTGGGCAGTGAAACATCTTGGGGGAAGTGGGAAACAGCAGGAATTGCGACTGTAGGCAAAGGATGAACTGTTTATAAGGGAGGGTTTTAAATGGTGACTCTTCTCCCTGTCAGTCATTCTGACAGGGATGCACAATGTACTTTCAGCTTCTGCTTGATGCTCTGGTTACAATTCTCTTTCCAAGCGTTTTCTTTTAGAAGTGTTTTTCATGCTGAGTATTTTTTCCTTTTCTGCTTTAGTTTCAAAACTTCCACCAGAGATTCTGAGCCGGTTTTCTTGCCTCCATGAAATTTTTCTGATAGAATCCATCAGCAGTACCTGAGTTGTGCCGTGTGTAGTTCCAGGATATATAAACTCATTTTTCTTTGAGGCATACCTGGTGTGAGGCTGCTGTGATGCTGCTCTCACCAGAAAGCAGGGAGGCATGGAACAGCTACTCCCAGACTCAACATATTTTTAGGTTTCAGTTATTTACTGAAGCATGTCAAATCTTACAAATATTTATATGATTAATATCTGTTGTTTACTATTTAAATATTTTTTAAAATTGGGAATATAAAGGAGAAAATAAAACCCAATGTTTTATTTTATTTCATTGAAAAATACTGATGCTGCAGTTCATGAGCTGCAGCTTGGCTGTTACCGTTTTGCGTTCAAAGTTACATGTCACCGTTTAGCTGTAAAATTTCAATTGTTATTAGAAGGGATCATACAGCTAAATTTACATGTGGGAGAAACTTTTTTAGCAAAATAGCCAGAAGTCAACTAAAATCTTATGATGTGACAATGTATTTGTGTGTAGTTCTACATTTGGAATTGCAGAGCCCCAAAATGAAATGTTCCTTACTCTACAGTGTATGCTAGAACCAAAAACTTACATTTCAGTGTGGTTTCAGTATGATTTCACAGCTTTTGTTTTGTGCTGTATTTGTGGTTTTGTAGACTTCAGACTATTATTTATAGGTTTTTTTTATTTAATTGGGTGGGGATAAATAGTAAACAAACAAGAGAATCCCAGTTTACTTGAATTTCTGGTTTGCTTGTGAAAGGACGTTATTAAAATTTCTCTTGATGACAGCACAGTATAAACTTTCTAGTTAATAAGGTGTGTCATGTAGAGGAACACGAACCTTCCTGGGCGTTCTTAACGTGTCGGTGGTGAGATGGAGAATGTTCTGGTGTTGCTGTCAAGGACTTGTTGAGCACTGAATAATCACAGCTGGATCTGCTGCGAGGCCACAGGGGCCTGGGCTGTCTCTGCTGAAAGCCAGCGACTGTCTCTCAAATGCAATCCATGGTAGAATTATTCGTGTTTCAGCAGGATGACTTTCTGGGTTTTATGCTCACTGTGCATTGTGTGATCTTGCTTCTGCTATAAAATCACATATGTGTAAAATTAAGGTTGAAAACATTTGCATCACTGAAGAGTAAGAAAAGGAAGCCAGGGAAAGCAGATTGGAGAGCCCTGTGGTTACATTTGCAGTGAATACGTGCTTATTTTGGGAGGATTCCAGCCAGGAAGATGTTACTTTTAATCTTCCTGCTTTCTTAAATACCCTTACCGATTCACAGGGAATAGACTGGAATAGTCCAACAGTTCTTTACTCCTTTTTATACTGTGGTAACAATGAAAGCATTTAAACAGAAGGAAATAATGCTGATGGGACCCAGGGATAATGGGAAGGTCAGGAGTCTGGTACTGATGGGTCAGTGCAAATGACTGGAATCTGGAAGTCGATTTTTTTTAATGTCAGAATAAATGAAAAGTAGAAATGAAGAGTGAAAAATATTGTGCATAACCAGCCTTAAATTTTTCTGTTCATAACTTACCTTCAGAATAAAAGGAGCAACAAAAAACTGTAAGAAGCAAATAAGGAATGTTGAAATTCTATTAGTGGTGGTCCTGGGCACATTTGAGAGGGGACTTTGAAGGTTATGATATCTTGGGATTCCACGACAAAATCACGATGTTTTTTACCTTTTCGAGAGGTCAGACACAACTCTACCACAGTATCCAAAACCAGCTTGGCTTAGGGACATATTTATGAAGTATTTCTGTTGAAGGGTAGACTCGTGGTTTAAATAGGAAACACTGGTTCTCTCAGTTGATGTTTGTTTTCTGTTTTAAAGAAGTCTCAGTGTCAAGTGTATTTTTGGTGAAAAGTTTGTATGAAATGAAGTCTCTGGTGCTGTCAGAGGATTTCAAATGGATTCAACCAGTCTCAGTAGCAGATGCTACAGCTTTGAAGGAATATCTGTGTACACATGACTGCTGTGTCTGTGATTTTAATATTCCCTCAGCTTCTGGTGCAAATATGTTGATGATTTTCTATTGTTAATTTTTTCTTGCTAATTTGGTTAGAATGGATATGTGCTCTGGGGCAGTACCCAATTGTCTGTGCTCCTGCTACAGAGAAGCCTTGATCATGTGCTATTCCTGAGAAAAGATTGGATTCTTGTGTATTTTGGTCTTTTTATCTGAGAGTAGAGGGAATGGTGCATACTGATAATTATATATATGTAGATATATTTTTAAAAACCCACAAAATCTCCTTTGTGTAGAAAAACTCTACACACAGTGGAAAATGGTGGCATTTTTGCTTGTCCAGTCTCGTTATGCCATTTATGAAAAGAAAATAACAAAAGTGAACCAAATACTGCTTTCCAGTGCATTTTAGAAGGATGTTTAACTTAGACCAGGATTTGAATAGTCTTATGGAAATCTGTTATATAGCTTCTTAAACTTGTTTACATACTCTAAGGATTACCTTCTGTGCTTTCATATTCCGCAGTAAATTGTTATGGCTTTGCAGCAGCTGGGGTTGGAGGAGAGGGACGATGCATCAAGAAGTCAGGCTTCTGCAATGTGTTGGTCTGTTCTGTAGTGGTGGTCAATTGTGAGGCTTTTGGCAAAATTCCAGGTGCTTTTCATCATAGATACAGGAAGAAGTGAAAAAAAAAAAAAAGGTCTACCTGTCTTAGGTGGACTCTTTAGAAAATCGAGAACACCCAAACCTGAAAGGCCTGTTACGGAGGAATTCCTTCTCTCTAACATGCAGGTGAACTTTAAAAGTGATGCATGGTCTTGAAAAGAGCCTTTAAAAAAGTTATAATGCCTATGTCACCGTAATAGTTTTCAAATTAGCAAGGAGGCATTATAAATAGAGCAGATTTCTTTTTTTTCACTAGCCAGCAGGTATGAGCAAGAAGAAATGCTGTGTCTGGAGCCGCAGCAGGGAAGGTCCCTCCCCCAGCGCCACTGGGAGATGGGGTAAACACTGAGCAGGGAATAAATGACAATGAATTACTTCTGGCTTTTTCACCACAGGGTTTATCTCAGTATTGCACAACTTTAGCCTTAAGGCTGGGCTTTCTTGAGTGATATTTCTTTTCTGACATGCAGCGTTACGAGTTTATAGAATTTTATACTCCTTCAGAGTTAGTAATTCATTTGCTCAGTAGGATTTCTCCACGAGCCTGTTCCTTCATGCCTTTAACTGCAGTTTGATGTTGGTTCAGTCAGAGCTCTGTCAGCTGTACACCTTGTGTGAAGGTCTCTGGTCTGGCCTTGGGTGTGAGCGCGTAGGTGAGTCCCCAAAACTCTGAGTGCTCTGTGTTTCAGAGCTGTCCTGGGTCAGCTGGTGTGAGAGCAGCCAGGCAGGGGGCTCCGAGCCTTTGTGGCTGTTACGTAAGGATGTTGGGATGGACGGGCTGGAACCCAGATCTGTCTGCTTCCTGCTTGGCCCCTCGCCACACTCCGGAGCTCACAGTCAGCACTGCGCCGCTGGTGCAAGGCTGCCTTTAGCTCATGGCGGCAGAGCCAGCGTCCAGTTCTGAAACATGCCTGGTAACAAGCAGTGAGTTTTTGGGGCAGCATGCAGCCTAACCACCACCCCCTTGTCTCTGTCTGACCGCCTGCCTTTGCATTCTGTGTTTTCCACCCTCGGCAGCAGGGCAGACAACAACCTCCTCTGCTGCCCTGCCGTGATTCATCGCTGGAGCAGGTCTGTCCTGTGGGCTGCCTGAGATAGCTCCATGGAAAAATTACCACGTGATCATATAATTAAAGACTCTTTTAATTCATTACGTAGTGAGAGACTGAAGTGAGATTGCAGCCAGACAGACGCAGCCCTTCGTAGTCGCAGGGCAGAGAGTGCTGGTTGGGTTTGTGGAGGGGCATCTGCCCAGCTGTGTGTGGGCTCAGCATGAGGGGCAACGAGAAGGTTACAGCAGCTTTAGACTTCAGCTGCTCAGTGCTCACATCCCTTCTGGGTGTGCAGGAGCTATGGTACTCTTCCCTCCTTCCCTGGCAAGCTTGTAATGAGGTCAGCCCTGGGGGCAGGAATGGGAGAGGAGAGGTCACCTGTGGGCGGTTTTTAGGCTCTTGCCCTTTGGGATGTGATGTTGGAGCATCTCACAGGGACACACAGAACTTTTCCACAGCCAAAGCAGCACACGCATTTTCTGATCCGCGCTGGAGAATTTATCCTCTCGGTGAAACAGCCCTTTAAGAACAAATTCTGGAGTCAACAATTTGTGTAGAAAATGAGAACAATTCAGAGATGTTTGGCAGAATTTTAAACAAATACTTTTTTCTGGTAATGGGGCTAACCTGAACTTTGTGGTGTTGATACAGTAAAGATTAGTACAAGAGCCCTAACAAAGTTCCAATCAGGACCTGCCTTTCCAGAGGCTGGGTGCCATGTAGGAGTGAGTGGTCTCAAACGTGATGTTGTGTACACAGAGGAGCCAGATTTGTGTTTTTAGGAAACAACACACTGCAGATGTCTGCAGTAGTTTTTTTAAGCCTGAGGCTCACAAAGAGGCTGAGCCTTCCGAAGGCCACTTCTGCACTGAGTTAGTTTTCATTGAAGAAAAATCTGAAGAACAAACTACTGTTCTTTCAGTTGAATATATAACTGTGTTTAAGCTTCATCATTCATTAATTGTAGTGTTTGTAGCTGCTTCTACTATGACACTGTGCACAACGCACCCTTCAGGAATAGCAAGCATCCACTTTGTAGTACTTTTTCTTATATAATTCTAAAATCAATGGGTTTGCAATATACTTTTTACATATTGAAACAGGTTCTCTGCCTAAACAGTTCCTATGAAAACATGTTTGTCTAAGATAATATTGACTTAAGCTGTTTCAAGTTTCATATTTTAGTTTTAAACTAAGTTTAGACAATTCTTATTTAACCCTAGATCCAGTGAAAATCTGTTTTAAATTAAAAAAAGGTCGACTTGATATTTTGCAATTTTCTTGTGAAGACAAGGCCTAGGGCTGAGGAACAGGTTTTTGTTGTTTGTTTGTTTGACTGCTGTGTTTGTATATTTTATATGATAGACATTGCACTTAAAATACTATGTTCAGTTAAAGTGACGTGGTAGAGGTTATGGTCGATGTTGGTGTAAAGTATATTTTTAAAAGACTAATATAGGTGATCTTTCATTTAAATATGTGGAACCTTTCAGTATCCAGTGTCTTCCAATAGCTCATTCACCAGGCTTTTATTATCTCTCACCTGTGCTGAGCATCCAACTGTGTAAAATCTGTGTTTGAAAAGCAAAATATCTGTGCAACCTGTCCTCCAGTATGAGGAAAAAACCAAACCAAGCCTGTTGTTTGTAATGCCAGAAGTTGTTTCTTTATTTTCCGAGGCTTGAGCACAGGGCTGTGCTGCAACTGCAGTGACGCTCTTGGGCATGGCAGGGTGGGGTGAAGCAGGTGCTTATTGATACCTTCAGGCTACAGGTAAAGGTGACTGTGTTTTCTTGAGCATTCACAGACCTGCACAGGTGGATTTTGTTTTAATAATCAGCTCAAGAGTGGGCACTATTTATCCTCTGGTTTTGGTGGCACACTTTAAAAAAACTGTAGATCTGTGAAAGAAATGGGAATTTGTAAAGTTAAAGCTAAACTTGTACAGTTAAACTTATAATGTTAGGGAACAGTTCAGATCTTCTTCTTGCTGCATTTTCCAGTCTCCTACTTTTCAATAAAAAAGGCATGTTCATAATTTAAAAAATTAAAGGATTTTGTGTCTGCCCTACCAAACTAAAATAAGTTTCTTCTAGAAGACTTTTCAGAAGTTTTTGGATTTTTAAATTTGTGGTTTTTAGGATAAATTGATTTTACGTTAGGATTTGACATGGTGTTTGAGGAACTCTGGAGCAAGAAATGAAGTTAAACCTGGAATTTTGGGTAGTGTTTCTTTTGGGTTTTTGTAACTCTTAAATATTAACAGGAAGTATAATGCTGGACCTGCTTTTTTGAACACACAAACATTTGTTGGAGAAAGTTTTATATAGAATTTTCCATAGTCCACAGTTCACCAGTAAATATTCAAGCAGAGATAGCACAAAACTTTACCAGATGACCCCTAGATCAGTATTTCCCTTGTTCTTGTGTTTCGAATTACTCAGAGCAATGCTGTGAGTCCCAGATGTTGGAATAAGACACCAGAGAGGTGTGAGAGCTCGAGCTGCTCTGCCTTACAGGCCCTGGGGCATCACCACTGTCCCTTCCCCTGACAAACCGGATGCCTTTGGGTGCTGTGCCCAGCATTTGGGACATTAATTCTCTGAACTGCAAAAACTCCTTTTTTTCTTTCATAGAGGCAATCCAAATGTGAGGAGCTGCTGGAGGGTCCTCCTTCCCCCTTTCCTTCACTGCACAGAGGTGGGAGTCTGCTCGCAGCTGTCAGAAGGAGCTGGAGTGCTCACCTGCACTGAGGGAAACGTGCTGCAGTTTTGTAAAATCGCCTTTGGCGCCTGGTTGAGTGTTCCTGTAGAACCAGCAAATTCCATTTTTCTCATCAGTTGATGCAGCAATTTTCAAAACAAGCCAGGCAGCATTTTTAAAGATTTTCATTGCAGTTTCTCTAGGAACTGAGGAATGTCCAAAAATCCATCCATCTCTGCTGTATTGTTGCTCCAGAATGGGAATTGCTCTTTTTCCCATCTAGTGTTTATGCTCCTAGTAGCCAAATCTTGCCCATCCCTGTATTTAATACTTAATTTTCTTTAACAGCTTAAAATAGCCTTTAAACACTTCCCTTTTCCAGTTTTGGTGTCTTTTTGTTTAAAGCAGCAGCACGCAGTGATGAACTACACATGGAAGTTTTAATTATTTTGTGATTATATCCACTCAAGGATATCCAGGCACAGATTGCTAATGAAATACAGCTCAGTGATCCCATTTCTTGTTGAGGGATGGGATACTTGTGACAAGTATTTTCTAAGGAAAAAAAGATGCCTTTGATAAATTGATACAAGAAAGAAAACCAAGAAAGTGTTTCTTTTTTTTAGAGGCTGTTGTTTGTGCAGACATTATTGATTTAATAAAGTTGTGCCTTCTACAGAGAGGTGTATCAGATTTGCTATCTGGATGTGCAGATACCAAATTAAGGCCCTCTGGGGAGCCCTGCCTTCCTATTTCTTGAACTGTGGCAATGTGTTATTAGAACAGTGTGAAAGAATTACTCTTTCAGTTTTGGGAAGCTCTTTTATCTATAGAAGAATGTTATTGATTCCTGTGTGTAGTGACAGGACAAGGGGGAATGGATTTAGACTTAAAGAGAGTATGTTTAGGTCAGGTATCAGGAAGAAATTCTTCCATGTGAGAGAGGTGAGGCTCTGGCACAGGCTGCCCAGAGAAGCTGTGGCTGCCCCGTCGCTGGAAGTGTCCAAGGCGAGGGCCAGGATGAGGACTTGAGCAACCTGGGATTATGGAAGATGTCCCTGCCCATGGCAGGGGGGTGGAACGAGATGATCTTGAAGGTCTCTTCCAGCCCAGCCCTTCCAGTGATTCTGTGATCAGCATGACAAAGAAATTCTCAATCTACTTGCTTTCCCAAGCTTGTTTTTATCCTTTCTGTATAATAGCAGTGACTGTAATAAGGCCTTTGTGGTAAGAATGTGGGATCTTCACTTGGCCTTTACTTCTGTTTTACTATTCTGCTTTCTCTGTTTTTCCCAATATGCTAAAAATTTGTTGTATTCTATTGCCATCCCAGTGCAATGATACTGAAATGTGGCACAGAGACAAGTACTATACTGAGGACTGTGTCCTTTAGGCCTTCTATACAACATAATCCAAAGTTGCTCAAGTTGCCCATTAAATTGGGAAGCAATTCTGGATCCCTGCATTTCCAAGAAGAGCCTAGGAGGAGGTGGCTGTCCCATTGTATCTCTTGGTGTTTGGGTGGTGGTTGGTTTCATCAGCACAAGTAATGCCACTGTTCTCCCCGAATAAAGCCCTGTGTTCTGCAGTATGTGTGGCATTACAGAGATCCTGGCACTGCCAGGCCAGGAGGATTTTCTAGGTCAGTAGGGAGAAATGGAACATTCTGAAAAATACACAGTATATTGTTTCCATTCAGCAATACAGTGCATTCCTGCTGATGATTTTTTCCAATTCCTGTAGCCACTTAGATTCATCAAATTTAATAGTCTGGGGTGTTGTTTGGCTCCTGTGAAATGTTGTCCTGTGTTTTAGTGTCCCTTGCTGTGCTCACCGTCCCAAACTGGTGTGATGGAGACATAAAAGGGCCCTTCCCAGGGTGTCTGTCAGCTGCTTTTGCCTTGAGTCTCTCTGCCGGGCCCCAGGAAGCAGCACATTCAAATTTGGGCATTCAGATCCATCTCAGTGTGTTTTGGATCCCTTCAGAAAGGCTGTGTGTGATTTCTTGTGCCTGTTTAGGATGTGAATATCTCTGTCTTATTTCCTCACTGTCTAACAAAAGCTGGTATGTTGATGACATTGATGTAATTAACCTTATTGAACAGAGAAGACTTCTTTTTGGGGTGTGGTGGGATCTGGTGTTTTTCAAAGGCTTCTGGTCTTGCATGAAGGCTTTCTGTGATGGTGAAGAGGCGCGTACTTCACTGATGTTTCAGATGTCTGAGCAGCAGTGAGAGCAAATCCCACCTGTGTGCTTTTCCAGATGATGTTGCAGCTCTATCCATCTCCTGTCTTTATGATGGGTGCAGCTCAGCAGAGCTGACAAGCTCAAGCCTAAAACTGCGCTGAAGTTGTTCAAAATAGCAGCTCTGTGGAGAATAAAGCACCACAGCTTCCTTAGTGCAAGAGTGATGCCAAACATGTCACTTGGCTGTTAGAAACTGCAACAACTGCATTTAAGTCCCTTTCGGGGTTGATGATTCACAGGCTTTGTTAATTAAGAAGAATTTGTTATATGGGGATTTTTAATGTGATACATGTTGCCTGCAAATGGATGGATGCTTATTCTTTTACTACAGCACTGTATTTCTTAAGAAAGATTATTTTTTAGTCATGTATGCTGTGGTAATATTTGAAGATGAGTCCTTTAAAAGTGGACAGTTAAATATTCTGTATTTTTAAACTACTTTGAACATGTCTCACTAAGTAATAAATGCTATCACTGTTACTTCTTATGTAGCCCACTTGCTTTAGTCCTCATTGAGTTATATATGAAGGAAATAAAAAAAATACATTGCTACTAACAAAGAAATGAAATAGCATGATAAAAAAACAACGCTTCTTTCTAATCACCTTCAAAACAAGTTTGTATTAAGAGCCATGTGCTTTTTTCTTTTGGAACACACAACTCCAGTGTCTTTTCTCCAGTGGTCACTAAATACTGGGGGGGTGGTTTGGTTCACTGTATGGTCCTAATTGTTGCTTTTGTGAATTTTTTTTGCTGTACCAGTGGTTCCTGTCATGCTGAAGGCACTGACATACGACGAGAAGAGGGGGGCATGCAGCGTGGGCTCCAACGTCAGGGACGCGGCGTGCTACGTGTGCTGGGCCTTCGCTCGTGCCTACGAACCTGCCGAGCTCATCCCCTTCATCAGCCACATCTCAAGGTAAGCTGTGGCACTAGGAGACTGATACAGGTCACTTTTTAAATCTATTAACATTTGGGGTGTCTGCTAACACGTATGCTGAATAGCTTGAAAGTAAGGAATTGTAAATGAGTGACATAAATATATCTAAGTTTTTCCTTATCGAGTGTGATGACTTAATTTCCTTCTATTAATCTTTAATAAGAAAACCAAAGGAAAATCCAAAGAAACTCACTTTAAGAAGAAGAAGAGAAACCAGTGGAGGCTTTGGCAGGGTATCATCTTTTATCCGCTTTATCCATCTTCTCTTTGGGGAGTTCAGTGACACCACTACAGGGAGTTAAAGAAGATTTGGAACCTTAGTTCAGTAGAGCTAGAAATAACAAACCACTCTAAAACTAAGGAGTTGCTTTACAGAGTCGTAAAGAGCTGGAAATATTAGCAGAAAATTTAAGGAATATGCTATTTCTTCATTTTTCAGGTGGGTCTTTTTCCTTATGATCCAGGGTTTCTGAGATTTTGACAAACTTTTTTTTTTTTTTTTTTTTTTGGCAACATGGGTGTTGTGCAAAGAATAAAGCATATTTTTATTGAGCAGCTTACAGCTTGCAAGTTGAGCAGGTTAAGTCTAAAAGAATAAAGTACACTTCAGCTCTCCTTCCTTACAATTTATAATTTTCCTTTTGAAGTGTTCCAATTCAAACATTATTTTGAATAAAAAATAAAAATCACTTCCAGTTTCAGAAAGGGGTAAGAACTTCACGCGGCAATACTGAATTCTTAGTAATACAGCACTTTTGAATAGTGGATCTTTTATTATTACTAAGAAGATGTTTTAGTTAAAGGTCACAAATACAGTAGAGAATTCTTCCTCTTTTGATACCTGCTGGTTTAATGGAGCAGAGCAGAGTCCAGGATCTCACTTAGCAGTGAATGGAACTGTGTGCTGTGTTCTTTTTCAGTCTGTGATTTCTGTTTCAAAACACTTTCAAAAGTAAAATCTTCAAGAGATTTCCAAATCTGTGATACTGCAATGGTGGACTAGAAGTTGCTGTGACTTTTCACTTCATACTGTTGATATTTTTGCAGATACAAACTGGTTTTACCTTTTTTCTTTTGTCTTCTCTTTTCCCTCCTCCTTGGCTGTGGCATTCTCTCTTTATTTGATCTTTTTGTTGGCCACACACTGGCTGACATTTTGAGGTGTCTTAACGGGTGACTTGCACTGCAAACACACAGGTGGCTTCTAACAGTTTCTTGGCACATTTTTAGTACAACCATTGATAGCAGCAACTCAGGCAGCTTTGTCTCCATCGGAGGGGTTTGATCAGTGGTCATTTAGTATTTTCTTTTTCAAAAAAGTAAAAAGAAGTTTGGACTATACAGGGATCTGTGGTCCTGGGTATGTGGTTTAATTGTTGGCGGCTTCCTTGTTTGTCGGCTGTTGACAGAACTATTTCACTGTTATCCAAAAAGCCAAGTTTGCCAACACAGTGCTACCTACTGAGCTCAGCAGGTTCCCTAAGAATATGTGACTGCTTCTTTCTTCTTTTAAAAACGGTTTTTAAAGCTCTTTGAGACTATCTGTAAATTAGTCCATTTTTATTCCCTGACCCCAGTGTCCTGGCTAGTCTCTGCTGTTTTTCACCCCTGTAGCTTCACTTTTCTGTGATGGTCCCCCAATGCAGGGTCACCCAACAGCTCACTGTCCTGTGGTACTTGCTCCTAGCATTTTTTGAGACCTTGATAAAACCTTGCTAAGAACCTGCTGTCAAACCTCTTAAGGCGAAGCACTGTTTTTCTTCCAATTTTTCTATAGTGAGCAGACAAGAAATTCTGCGACATCTTAGCCTTCTTTCTCTCTGTTTCATGGTGTTTTGCTGATGTTTCACCTACAATGTCATAGATAGTAAAGGAAAGGAGTCTGGTAACTGTAAGCTGTGCTCGAATGTGATGCCATTCACTGTTTAAGGATAATTTTTGGAATGAGAACGTGGAGCTCCAGAATAGCCCTGCTTCACTTTGGCATGCTAGCAACAGTGACATTTGCCGCAGTAAGTTATTAACGAGATATTTTATTTTGAAGGGTCGTATTCAATTCACTTCTAGCTGAGTTCATGGTAAATTATAGGTAATATGAAATTCTTAACTGAGGGTACCTAAAGATGTATTTGCACAGTGAAATAATCCCGTGAGTACAATCTTGTATTCCTGTTTTTAGTCTAACCAGCACTAATGGTAGCACTGAAGGCACGCTGACACCCATAACCTGACTGGTAACAAATGGTTCTGGCAGTCTAGCAACAGCTCTGCAGAGTTACATTTATATTCTCACTGCCAGCAAATCTTTAGTATTGCTATGGCCATACTTATCCTGAAGTCTGGTTCAAATCTGGTGATTTTTCTAGATTTGGTCAGCAGCCTGATGAAAATAAAACCTCTGCTTCATCCTCTGAGTTGAAAAACTTTAAGGTTTCTTTTAAGATCGGGCAAGCTTTTTGCTTGTGAAACTTAAGCCCACTTGTGAGTGTTCAAGCCATCCCTTTATCAGAATTCTGATCAGTTCTGTTTGTCAGAACTTTTCTTCTGCTCATGATGCTCTGAACAATATATTTTATTTACTCCTTTCATCCTGCCATGCTGCAATGTTGTTCTCCATAGGCTTGATGCAGGCTTACCCTTGTGATTTTTCAGGGTTTGTGGTATTTTGTTTTACTGTCATAAAGCTGTTGGTGAGAGCTCTGGAACAGGTGTTTACAACAGAAGGTTGTGTTTCTGAAGAAGTTCGTGTCCTTTAGCTTCCAACCTCTTCTGGAAACAAATTCTTTTCAAGGAAGTGCCAAGTGACAATAACTGAGATCCCTCTGCCTATGGTAGTGAAACCAGTGAATGCTGTGGCTGTGCCGCCTATGACAGCTTCAGTTGTTGGGAATAAATTGGTGGGATGGAGGGAAACACACAGTGGATGGGCAGGGGGAAGCTGAAAATTGCTAATGAACAGTTGTGAGGTGTTGTGGTTTGTACTACCTTAGTTTTCAAACAAAGCTGCCCAGTATTTTAGCAAGTACTAATGCTATATAAGTCTTTACTTAAAAATCTGTGTAGTTATAGTGACCATTCTTTTTCTAAATAAACTCTTGAAGGTAGAATTGCTACTCCAAAGAGAAATGGTAAAAAAAAAAATTCAAATGAGGTATGACACACAGTTTCACCTATTGTGTCAGCAAGCCGATAATTACATATGGCTTTTTTTTAAATCTAGCCTTAGGTGTGTCACTGTTTTACTTAAAGAAGAGTCATACTTCTAGCCACAAGCAAATTGTTGCTACCCTTAAAAAATGCAGAACTCAGCATCTTGAAACAAAGTGCATAATATCCATTGTGAGCTGAATTACACAGCAAAATCATCTGCCTGGATAAGAATACGCACCATTAGAGAAAAATAGTAAACAGCTTCCAGAACTGTAATGAGTGATTGCAGTCCTGAACTGCTGGCTTTGCTTAGTGCTGGGAATTGTGCAAGGTTTGTCCTGCACTCAGTGTTTAGCTGCTGAAGGGACATGGGACCCACTTAGGGACCAAAATTACATAAACTGGGTCCTGCCCTACATCCCTGTAACAGCAGTTACAGATTAAAGCAGAGGGTAATTTGTAGGGGATTCTTTTTTCCTTTTCTTGTATCATTATATAATTGAAAGACATTATTTTCTGTGTTTTCAGCAGCCAAGGAGCATAAATACTTCACTTTGGACTAGTGAAAAATCACTTTTAACTGCATAAAATCAGATTTTTTTTTTTAGTAAAATTTCTGACAGTGCTTTAAAATAAATCCCTCTCCATATTCACTGTCAACTGATTCTTCCCTGTTTTCTTCTGAATGTTCTGTTCGGTGATGAAATTGGCAGAATATTGAAGTTGCAAACTTAGATTGCTGTAGATCATAGATTAGCCCTTCTCCTTCCTGACCCTGCCACTCTTTTAAGAAAAATCTAAAAGAAAAAAGATAGAGAAGACTTACTGGAAATATATGCCCAAGAATATTTCTAATAGTGGTTTTTTGTATTTTTCCATGTTAGTTTTTTTCCCCTATCTATATTTCAACAAGATACACTCGCTCACATCTGCTTAATGGTTTGTTAAAGTCTAGTTAAACTGGTTTCTAAAACCTTGCCTCATCTATTCAAACTACAGGACCACAAAAAGAAAATTCTTGGCAACGTAGATGAAACTTCACTTCTTTTGCAGGACAGTGTTGCTCTTTTTTGAGATGCACACACTGAAGTTGCTGTTCAAGCATATCATTATAAAAGCACTACTTGACTGAGCTTTGTTTCTCTCCCAGTCTCTACATGCAGCCTCTCTTTTTAAGCTTACCTGTGAGGAAAGTGAAACAGAATTTAATGACTTGGAAATGCAGGTAATTTGATTCCTGCCCCCTTGGGTGTGGAAGTTGCAGTCTGTGAAGTGGCAGGTGCACAGTAAGGAGCTCAACTGTTTTGTTTAAAACCTAAACAAAAAATAAAAAAGGAAAACATACTTGTACTGTGTTCTACAATTACAGTGATTAAATGGTTGCTGGCTATCTGAACTGTGTGGGGCTGTGCAGGGTGCAGGTTCCTTTGCCTGTTGCTGGTGCAGGGAGTCAGTCCCTGTCGGGAGCCGGGCTCTGTGGGGAGCCGGGCTCTGAGAGGAGCTGGGCTCTGACAGGAGCTGGGCTCTGAGAGGAGCTGGGCTCTGACAGGAGCTGGGCTCTGACGGGAGCTGGGCTCTGTCTGTCAGGAGCTGGGCTCTGTCTGTCAGGAGCTGAGCTCTGTCTGTCGGGAGCTGGGCTCTGTCGGGAGCTGGGCTCTGTCTGTCAGGAGCTGGGCTCTGTCTGTCAGGAGCTGGGCTCTGTCTGTCAGGAGCTGGGCTCTGAGAGGAGCTGGGCTCTGTCTGTCAGGAGCTGGGCTCTGTCTGTCGGGAGCTGGGCTCTGTCGGGAGCTGGGCTCTGTCTGTCAGGAGCTGGGCTCTGTCTGTCAGGAGCTGGGCTCTGTCTGTCAGGAGCTGGGCTCTGTCAGGAGCTGGGCTCTGTCTGTCAGGAGCTGGGCTCTGTCGGGAGATGGGCTCTGACAGGAGCTGGGCTCTGTCTGTCAGGAGCTGGGCTCTGTCTGTCGGGAGCTGGGCTCTGTCTGTCGGGAGCTGGGCTCTGTCTGTCAGGAGCTGGGCTCTGTCAGGAGCTGGGCTCTGTCGGGAGCTGGGCTCTGTCTGTCAGGAGCTGGGCTCTGTCAGGAGCTGGGCTCTGTCTGTCAGGAGCTGGGCTCTGACGGGAGCTGGGCTCTGTCTCCGTGCGGCAGAGCACGGGCACATGCTGTGGGTGCAGGGCACGAGGGCGGGCGGCCTTGGCTTCCCCGCAGTGCTGCCTGGCTTTGGGAGGGGGAACAGGTAGGTGTGGCTCAGGATGGATGATGGAGCTTGCTCCAGGGCAGGATTGTCCTGCAGAACTGGGGAAATCTGAAGCATTGCTTTGAGCTACGTCTTGTACCGTGATGAAATATGGAGAATAGCTTTCTGCTGTTGTGTACCTGCAGAGGAGAGTTGGTGCTGAAGGCACTTGGGTAAAGTGAGCTCCTGCAGGGGTGTCACAGACCTCCTTTTTTTTTTTTTTTAAATAGCTGGATTTTTAACTCCTGTTCTAAGCATTTTTCTTGTTGCTCTTTTCCACATGTGTATTTCTTACACTTTCACCATTTTACTCCAAATTTTTGGGCTGGAATAACCCACTAACAGTGTAGGAGGGTGGGTGGCTAACAGGAACTGTGAGAGTTCTGTGTGAGCTGGGTAACAGGTACTGCAAAAGTAGGCATAGTGGAAATGGGAATGGTCACAGCATTTCTCCTTCTCCTTAGAACTTCTAGATAAACAGGAGGAATTAAATCTGAGACAGTCATCTGCAGTGTGGCTGGAGGAGCAGGCCCTTTTGCTTGCTCCTTCCCCTGTGTTGCTGCTGCAGTGGTGTAACACAGCTTTATGGGATACAGTGAACAGGGTAACTGCTCCGGTCTCAAAAACAAACAAAAAACCAAACCCTGAATCTGGGTCTGTTTTCATCACCCAGCTCGCAGTCCCAGTTGGATACTGGCATGACTGGAGAGGTGCAGAAGGGGCTGTTTGCAGTGTTCAGCAGACCTGAGTCTGACTGGTTTCACTGCCTTTTCTTAACTTGCTTGGATTGTTCAAACCCACTTTGCTTGTGGCGGTTATTGTGCCTTTCCCTTTCCTAATGTAAGGCACAGAGGAGGGTTTGCTGTCCTGTTACCACTCAGACTTCTCCCTTTTTAGGACTCAGGAAGGAAATTTCGGTTTTGTACCAAATGGGCAAGAGGTTTGAGAGTTTATTTTTCTCTTCCCACAGCTTCAGGGTGGCACTGGAATTGGTGGTAGCAGATTCCCAGGGGTTAGAAGTAGGACCAGCTTCTTGCTGCTTGTGGCTAGTGGAGACTGGAGGTGCCTGCTACAGGTGGTAAAGGGAATTCAGGTTTGTTGCCTGGTACACCTGGTGTTTGTGCTATTTCTGTGCTCTGATGTCTCTCACCTGGCCCTCCTCTGCTCTCTGATTCTTTCCACCTTGTAAGGGAAGGAAATGAGATCCATGTGGGCTGAGGAAGTGCCCACTGACATATTTTGAGTCCTTCTAACTTTCCCTGAAGCCAGTTAGGTGAGTCCTTGGGGGCATGAGGAAAGGGTAAGGAAGAAAGGGAGAACTACTAGTTGACTGATAAAATTGCAACTTACTTTTTAAAGCCTGTTTGTATTTATTATGCACTTAACTGCTGTCATACAAACAGGCTCCATGCCCCTCAAGGAACCAGGAAAGGTGTTCCATAAAGACTGGAGGCTGCAAAGCTATCCTCTGCTCCGCCTGGCAGTGAGCAGGTGTGGTGCACTTGGGGCAAGCCAAGACATGATCCTTTGGGTAGCTTAAAAAAATATCCCACTTGGTTTGACATAAACAGTTTCTTTATGTTAGGAAATCCTGGTGCAGTATCACATAAACTCCCACGATGAAGCAGATGGGTGAAGACACCTTAGACGTGTTTCACCCTCGGCACGTTGCCCTCTGTGCTAAGCCTGCTGTTGTGGAGGATGTCCCTGCACTTCCAAGTGGGAATTAGCCTGAAAGGAGTGTTTGTGTAGTTTGATAAGTTGGAATACTTAGTTAAAAGGATTAACATAAAACAGTGACTAAAGTATGATTTAGGAATGTAACGGGGCAAAGGCAGAACTGTAGGGTTTTTATTTTACTTAGCACAGTGTTTGGTTGCAGCAGTGAATGACTCAGGTGGCATCACAGAATATGTGTTGCTTTGCTGGTTTTACTTACACAGCTTTGTCTTAAGGGGACAGAAGAATAAGAAAAGAAAGAAGTGCAATGTGATTATAAGCTGATCTCTTGTTTGATGCAATGAGGGCAGCACTCAGGATTCTGAGCTTCTTGGTGAGATGAGGGTTTTTTTTTCCTCTTCAGAAAAGACCAATATTGAAATAGTGCATAACTGACAAATTACTGTTCTAGCTTGTAGTCTGTATAATCAGAAATGTCAGGCACAAATTTGCTTTTTTGCTTTCAAGGAGCATTTTCGTCCAATTCCTTTAGTCTTGAAAGTTCTCTAATTAAAAGATTTATGGGAGCTTGTCATATCATTAAAACGATATACTTCTTAAGTGTCCTTTTAAATAATTTTTAAGTCTCTCTGCATGCCAGAGAATTAGCAAGCATGATATGAAGACTGTGTGTCTGACCCAGCAGTTTTTCATCAGTGAGCCATGTGTGCTGCTTCCTGATGGAATACTTCGTGAACATTTGCTCTTTCAGGACCTGTTGTTTGGATGACCTCCTCTTTCCTCTTGTCTTTGTGGCAGAGAGGGGTACTGCTCCTTCAAGTAGCAATAGGAAAGCATTAACTGTCTTTAGAACATTTCATTGGGGTTTGTTTAAATTTCATTCTGGCTTTCTGTCTCTTGTTTTCCCTAATGCAGATAAACTGAAATTACAGAGGCCAAGCTGACTGTGCATTTCAGGGAATTGGAACAACACGTTATTCATCACTGTAGGGAACTGATAGCCACTACCCAGGGAAGCTTGATATTATCAGTGTAATTAATATCCTTATGCTGAAGCAAAGCTATCTTGAATTTACTTTTCAGCCAGTATTTATTTCCGGTTTTGCCTGGAGTCAATAAATCATGTAATGAAGAGTTTCAGGGTTTGAAAGGAATAATTTTCTGCTTAAATGATTCTCCTGAAGTGATGTTTATTTGTTGCTGAAGTTAATTGAATGCTGGAGGTGGATTTCTAAAGCTGTAGACTGCATGTCCTGGAATATATTCTCTCTCCTGTGTTGTGTAGCACATCTTTGAACAACAGTTCTTTTGAGGCAGAATTACCCTGTGCAGGGTCACCAGACTTCATGCATGAAGAAATTGTTTTGTACAATCATCCTTCTGTCTCTACAGGCCACCCTTAAGAAAAAACTGCTTTGCAGTTTATCTTGCAGGTTACTTTTTATCAGGGTTTACATACTGTTTGATTTTTGTGCCTTACAGGATGTGACTGTTCTTGTGGAGATAACTTCAGGTTTCCATTGCTTAACTTTGTGTTGTGTTTAAGCCTTACACAAGACTTGCTGTGCATTTGGCTGTTGAGAAACTGTATTTCCAAGTTTTAGTTTAAAATTGCACTGAGTCTCACCTTAGAGATGATTGCTATGTCCAGGTTTTAAACTCCTTCTCCATTTAAAACAGAAAACCTTTCTGAACAGTAAAATGTATTTGCATATTCCATAAATTCCTTTGATATGATGGGATGGCCATTGTGCTCTGGGAAGTCCACAGCAAACTAGAGAAACAAGGAAATACAAGGCTATTTCAGCTCAGATTTTAATTTAGGCTTGTATTTCTAAATAATAAGCTCCTTAGAGGAAGTGCAGCCTGTTCTGCTTAGAAGGCTAAATGTTGAAATGATGGCATTGCACATTTCTGTTCTTATATTTGGTACTAATGCTCAGTGTTTTATTTCCTCAGTGCATTGGTTATTGCTGCAGTATTTGATCGTGATGTTAATTGCAGAAGAGCTGCTTCTGTAAGTTACCACATTCCAGCTTACATACCTCTGTTATTTTTTGTTTGTTTCCATTTAATATTTGTAGACTTAACTATGTAGAACTACAGTAGAGAAGCAAAATATTATGTTGGGAGCAAAAAAAGTGTGTTTTTAAATCCTTAGAAGTATTGTGTGAATTTAGATGTTAAATTATATGATCCACAGATGCTCATCTTGATTTATGGCCACAGTTAACAGTCTGCTTAATTGTTGTCAGGATGATCAAGATAAAGTATCTAAGAAAGAGCTATTTAACATTTTGTAGTCACAAGATCACAAACAAAAGGGTCCTACATAATACACAAATATTGGCTCTTTTGCAAGTCACCATGCTGGTGAGTTTTGTGAGGTTACACTTTTCTGATTATGCATCAGCTGTTACTCTTTAATCATGGTAAGTTGAAAATTTCTAGAATAATCTCTCTCCTTCAAACATATTTTCAGTTGTTGTATAAAGCTCTTTCCATAGGACTGGGAATTTTTAAAGGAAAGTGACAAATCCATTAGGCAGATACTATTATGTAGTGAATAGAACTGACACCAAAGTATATTCTGTGGAAATTTTCTGTAGAAAATATTTATGCTGTTGAGAGTTGAGAAGAGTGTTTTTAAAAGAAGGGAAGTGATGGAGAATTACAGATTTCTATAGTTACAGGATTTGAGAAGAAGAGAGAATGGACATCTTATCTATGAGAATTTATGTCTGTGTGTTGTAGATACTGAACTTGCTTTATTTAAAAAAAAAAAAAAGAGTTATATCTTTCAAGAGATAAGCCAGATTATTTTATGCAAATGTTAAAAACCCAGCCTAAAACTGCATGAACTCAAACCAGAACCAAAGAGTGTCTGCCAAAGATCCAGGTATCTCTGTTCCTGACAATAAATATCACTGTGGATCGGTTAAAAAAAAATAGTCTTTGCAATATGCACATTAACAGGTCTGTCTGATTTTTTTTTTTTTTAACTGAAATTTTGAAAGCTGATGTGTTTATAGCATTAGAAGTGTTTCTCAGGGTTACCTGGATAGCATCCTTACTTTTTGCAACCACACCTGTGCTCGTGAGCTGAAGCGGCTGAAGGAAGCTGCAGTGTAATTGCTGGGGAAGTGAGTCAGTGCTTGAGCAATCCCACCATGGCTTCTGTGTCTGTTTTTTGGTGCTCACAGCAAAACAAGCCAAGGTGCTGCAGGTTGCTGAGTCGTGGTAGAACTTATTCTTCCCATACTGTACAACTCATGAGTAGGAGCAATGCTACTTCTCCCAAACTTCAACTCCTACATTTTAAGAAACTGTAGAATTTGCTGTTCTTGGCTAATTTAAGTCTCTTTATTCAAATCAGTTCCTTAGAGGAATTTACTTTCCTGAGAGCTGCACAAAACATTAGGGAGCGTAGATGGTGGAAAGTGAATTATTTGTGTGATCCCTAGGAACTGTCCTCAGAATCACAATGGAGAAATCTTTACAACCATTAGCTACTACACATGTGCTGCTTACCTTTGGTAGCTTGATTTAATTGTCCTATGAATCTCCAGTGTGTTTCTACACGTAAACATAAACTGATAGTTTGACCATGAACTTGTGCTAAACCAGCTACGTTATCTAGAGCTGTGAGCCTAGTGCAGCCTGTGTATCTGTATTTCTAACGAGTACAAAACCCAGGACATTTCTCCTCACTTCCTCTTCTGCTGTAGCCTAGGCTCCTGAGCTGTCTGCAAGTCAGTTACCTCCAGTCTAATTAATTTTTTCACCAGTACTTTCTTACTTGGCACTGGTCAAAATTTGGAGTAGCTGTTTGATGGATAGTTATGAAATTACTAAAGCCTTTTCTCTTATTTTAGAAAGGCAAAGTAGTATTTTGTGTTTACCAGCCATTACTACAATTTTGAAGAAAAATACCTGGGAGTGTTAAATATTTCCAATCATTACTACAGTTAAACACACATTTAAATAAACAACATGTTTTACTAGATTTTCCATCTATTACAATATGCAGTATATTATAATGCAGAGCACCAATAAAATAAAATGGTGAATAGAGACATTTTGAACCCTGAGGTTAGAGAGAATAGAACAAGACTGTGCTTTTGAAGCTCCACGAGCATTCTGGGCTGGCTTGTGCAACTCTTTCATGAATAATCAGTATAAGGAATAATCAGATGAATAAGTGATTTGGACTCCATTCAGCTCTGACATCTCAAAGAGAGGCGAGTATTTTCCCTCTTGGTTGGCTGATAGTTTTTAAACTACCTATTTTTAAACTAACTGTTTCTAGAGAATGTTGTAATATTTTTTCAGTTTTTGTGGGAAAGAAAAGTGTTCAGGTTGCCAGACTAGTTGGTCACCTTGGTTCTGATCTCATGGAATCTTTAAAGTAATATATTTTTATCCAGTTTTTCCATATCCAGAAGAGGGCTGTATAAAAAATGATTCTCACAAAATGATTGAAGTATTTGGCATCTCTTAAGAATTTAGCATCCTTTTGGAATTTCAGGGCTTTACAGATTTTTTATCATTTAGGCACTTGTCTGAGCAGTACATCTTTAAATGACATTGTAATGCAGTGGTTAAACTATGAAATCCCTTGGATATGGTAGAGAATGTCATCCTTACTGAAACATGCCTGTGCTGAGTAAAAAGGTCTCAATGGCATAAAATACGGAATCATAGAATCATCTAAGTTGGGAAAGACCTTTAAGATCATCAAGTCCAACTGTTAACCCAGCACGCCCAGTCCACCCCTAAACCCTTCAGACTGTGATTGTGGATACACCAGAGTTACCAGAAATATGTTCTTCATCCCAAACATACCTTTCTTTTTATGGAATGGGCTAAAAGATTATCACCTACTTGCCTTCTTTTCACTAAGGGGGAGCTCAGAGCTGCACAAATAACTGGCTACAGGTTAGTGAGTTTTGGTTGATCTCTAGAGGGTGCATAGCATAAAGTATAGCCTATGCCCTCAGTAATATATTGAGGGTCTCAGTAGCATAAAACAGGGCCTAAAGCTGATGTGGAAGTAGAAAGAAATGAATGATGCAGAGTGCCAGGCACCGATGTCCTGCCTGGGAGCATGTGTTGGGAGCGAGGTGAGGAGGGAAAAAGCCCATGTCAGCAGCTGGGCTGCAGCATGCAGCGAAGAGCAGCCGCAGGGCATCGCTGCAGCCCCAGCTCCTGCTGCAGAGCCAGCTGGATGTGCTGCCCGGGGCCATCCAGAGCTGGAGAGCCCGGGGGCACCGCTGGCAGTGGGTGGGCTCCCACCCCACCCTGAGCTCCGTGTCCTGCGCTGGAGCCGCCGGCAGCAGGAACCAGACCTGCCCGGGCAGGAGTGCAGGGCTGCAGGAGGAGCTGAGCAGGCATCAGCACCGCAGCAGCTCCGGGAGGCTCCGGCTCCGTCCCGGCTGGCGTCAGCCCTTGCTCCACCTGTACCTCTGATCCTCGGGCAGCCAGCTGAACCTGTTGTTTTCACAGGTGGATTACCACAGGGGGACTGTATTTGCGGAGGAAATACAGAAGCGCTGTCAGTCCAAATTCTTGTGGCATTTCAGTAAACATCAGGAACTTCCCCCCTGTCCATTAAATATCAATTAACAAGTGCTGGCCATCAGTGGAAAGCTCTGTGTGCAGAGAGTCACAGGTCCTTGGAGAAGTGTCCAGATAATGATGATCTCACTCTCTGAGAAGAGTTAGAGTTTACAGAACTTTTTATTAGTACTCAGGATTGTATGTCCTTTAAAGGGGTAAAAATAATGGGCTTTTTTGCAAGAGAGAGAAAATTCGAGTAGGGAATTCAGTAGGTTTTATTCTGTATGCCATATGACTAGAGAGATGAACTTTATGGTTGTTTTAATTGCATTTTTGCAAGATTTTGAGTTTATTTAGTGCAAAATGCAAGAGATATACATGAATTTTGTCTTCAGATTTTACAAGTCCAGTGTTTCAGCGTGCTTTCAGACACATACCATGCGGATAAGTATTGCCTGAAGTTTTCATTGACAAAGAATTAAACTTTGCCCACTCTTAGCAAATGCTGTTGAAGTCAGACAAGAGTGAGGTGTCTCAGTTGCTGCTGTCTACAGCCATTGTCTTTCCATCCCAGGGCGAAGCCTTGTGTCACTGCTCCCCAGCACTTGTGTGGGTGTGTCGAGTTTAATAAACCTGCATTCTTAAACTGCTGCCGTGCAACGTGCGGCTTCAGGAACAGCAGAACGTGGAGGTGCAGAAACAAAAAAGCCCCGCGGGCTTGTTCTACTGACAAAGTTTACTTTATTTAAAACAGAAAAGCCATGGGTCATTTATATTGTTGTGTGTTTTGAATTCATCATCTGGTGTTTATCAAAAAGCAAACCTGACTCGTTTTGGTGTGTTTGTTCTCTGTTCCTCAGGCTGCCTTCCAGGAGAATGTTGGGAGACAGGTATGGTGACTTCCCTGCATCTTCATTCATTTGTGCCTCGGAGGTTACTGTAAGCGTGGAGTACCTAAAATCAAAATTAGACACCACGGCTTTGGAAAAAATGAGTAAAAGGATGTCACAAAATAATTGTTTTAATTGTGAGCAGCTAGTTCTGTGGAATATTTTTCTGAGGTGTGAGTTTCACTTTAGTATTCCATTTTGGGAAGAAAATGAGCTTACTGGTAATTTTCAGTCCTCCTGAAAAGAAAAATCAGCATTTGAGCTGGCCATTGTACACCCTGGAAACTTACAGTGCTTTTAAAGCGGGAAACATGCAGTTTTTTGGTTTTTGGTTTGTTTTTTTTTTCATTGACTTTCTAGTTTTCAATAGAAGCAACTGAAGAAGAACAACTGAAGGGTGCTGTGCAATCATTGCTGTAGTTGGTGGTAGCACAGTGAACAAGGCTTAAGAGTCTTCAACTCAATTTTTAGGCTTGTCTGTTGTACCATCTAGATATTTTGAGAAATCTGGTACTTTTGGAGGCACCCAAGTTCTTTGGTAAAAAGTACCGTGGTGGGTTCCTATGTAACTTAACAACATTTAAGTAGTTAAAATGCTCAAGACCACTTTGATTTGCAAACTTACAGGAGAAGCAAATAGGGTAAAGCCCTGGATTTACTGGTTTACCAGGAATTAATGAAGCTGAATATACAGCTAAGAGAGAAAGTGTGGGGGGAATGGTTCAGTTAGAGTATCCTGTGACAGAGGAATGCATGTGAGCATGGTTAAAGCAATTTTGTTATCAGTAACCTTCTCTTTATGGGATTTTTAAAAATGTTGTCACCTGACAGAATTCCTGAAGATTTCTGTATTCTGAGGCAGTATATTATTCCTTTAGAACTCTGGCTATTAAGCAACCTGTTCATATCCAGTGTGTATTTCTAGATAGAAGTAGGTTAATGGCAGGGGAAGGGTGCAAGAAGACTAGGAGGAAGAGCATAGGGATTTTTGGTGACTTGACCCAGCTAGATCTGTGATAAACAGAAGCCTTGGGTGACTCTTCCTTGGGTCTGCAGTTCCTGCCCTGGAGAGGTTGGGCATCACACAGCAGCTCAGCCTCATACTGTGTGAGGTGCTAAATGAAGTAACACCTTACCCTGACTTAGCTCCAGGTGAGAGAGAGCTCCTGGGTGCTGCAGGTTTAGAAGTGCTTCCATGTAGCAAAAACTCAGTGGGTTTTATTTCCTAATCAGAGGAGTACAGACCATGTTACTTTACAGGCAGAAAGGTTCCTCATGAACTCTGCTTTGACCCACAGGTCACATGTGTCAGTAGAACACATGATGATTTCAGCCTCTGTGCTTGCACATCAGCAGTAAAACAGTGAGTTTTCATGGCATGGAGGAACTGTCAGGCTTCAGTTGGTTCCTGCAGGAGGTCAGAAGTTTTACTTGCTGAGCCATTCCTTGGTGCCTAGGAAAATGCTTTCTTAATGAGTGGATCCACCCTCTGGAATTAGCTCCCTGGATGCAGAGTGTTGAAAGAGACACCCTTTCTCTGAATTGGAAAGAGCTAAAATATACTCTCACCTGAGGTAATAATGCTGATACTAAATAGGTGGAGAAAAAGGTTGCCCTCACTTGTTCCCTGGTTCCTGCCTGCTTCAGGTGTGCAATTCCCCATGTCCCAAATCTGGAGCTTGCTTATGGCCACAGAAGAAGCCATTGTAAGGATGCCAGTTGTACTGTGTGTAAATGGAAGCTTTGAAAAATCTGAAGATTCTGTTTTTAAGTGTAAATTATGAGAAATGCACATACTTCTAATAATACCAACCTGTCTATTGGAGAAGTTTGAAGTATTCTGAGTGACTAGAAGCTGTTGGCTGTTCCTGTGAAGCCTGGCTGTCCCACTGGCCATGACCTCTGTGCTCCTGAACTCAGGAATGCTGCTGTCTCACTGACAGGCCTGGTAGCACCGTGACCTTTGTGAGATGGCATCGAACTGGCACACTCACAGCTGGGGAACAAATAGCAAGGTCCAGCTGGCAGCTAGAATTCAAATCATTTGGCTGAAATTTTCCTTTTGTAGTGTGCACTTTTATATATTCCATTGCGTGTCTTGCTGTTTGGCCCTAAATCATCCTGAGGTGTTTGTCATGTACCTTTTTGTCCCTAAGCAGTGTTTCATGAGGCTTTTGGACAGAGCATTCATTTTACCTTTGAGCTTCCAGGGCATGCAAGTCATCCCTTGGATAAGCCATAGACACTCTGTCTCTCCTTGGCTCAGTCAGATTCCAGGCCTTGTTTTTCTGGAGCACTGGAGTTGTGCTTCCCAGAGCAAGACCTTGGCAGCAGCTGGCAGCTCCCACTGCTTCCAGGATAAACTGCTTTAGTGATTCAGGCTCAGATGGAGAGATACTTCTCACTAGTTTTGCATGGCTGGATCCTAATGTGGAAGGGATGAGTGAGCTGTAAACAAACAAACCTGCATCACGTACCAAACCTGTACTTCAGGGAGCCACATTGTTTTAATACCCTCTGAGTGTCCCTTTTGGAAGTGAATGCAGTGTCTGTCAGCTGGCTCTTTTCCATTTGTTCTTCATCGTGGCTCATGGATGTTGTGCTGCCTCTGCTGTTCCAAAGCAGCTAAACCAGCCAGAGCCAATCAAATATCTGAATTGTATTGCTTACATACAGAAATGCAGATATTTAAGTGGAAATCTCATATTTAGAAATCTCATCTTCTAGAAACAGACTAGTTTGAGCAGTGATGGCAGAAGTGGGATCCTTCAGTAGGACTCAGTGTTTCAGGCTTTGCTGGGAGCAAGTGTTCATTTTAAGAGCAAACCAACCCCATTTTTTACTTCATTAATGAGTCATAAAATACATGTGTAAGTAGAAACTCCCATGTGTTCTACATGTGATGCATCTCTTGCTGCCTAAATCTCTAATTTTATATTTCATTAAACTCACCTTCTGCCTTCACATAAACTGGAAACATGTTTATGTTTATCTAAACCTCCTTCTAGAGGAATCATTTTTTGGGTACATACATAGTCATGCATTCACCAGATATGTATTTTGTTATGGCTGGGAGGTGTGAAGGGAGCTATTCTATAAGTTACTACCTGCTGCTATTTACTTGGGCTGTTTATCATTGACTCACAAGCAAAGTGAGGTATTTTGCTGTTTATATATTCAATATTCTTTATGTGTCTAGTACAAGTGATTTTACTATAAATTAAATTGGATTTTTTCAGTGCTTGGGAGACTGGCAGGAGATTTGTTTTCAAACATGTTGCGTGTTTGAAATGTATTACACATTTTAAAATAATACTTTGTTTGTAGGGCACTTTTCCCCATGGCATTGACATTCTCACTGCAGCTGATTATTTTGCTGTTGGTAACAGAGTTAACTGTTACTTGACTATAAGGTAAGTTTCCAATCATTTGTTTTCCTAAACACCTCTTGTACATAATGAAATATTTGTCTAATTGTCCCACCTTACTGAACATTGTTTAATACTGATGGTTTTGAGTAAATCAAAATTGTGTTTTTATTTTTGCACCAAACTAGTTATCATGTAGGAGGCAGAGTGAAAACGTGCCTATGATTTCCTTGACTCCGAGGAGGAAGCAGCCAAGAGGCCATGTTTGCAGGTGTCCCAGAGCTGTCTAAGCTGGTAAAGGCTGGACAAGATGAGGAGGTTTGGAGAGTTGTAGTCAAAAGAGAGGCTGTTATGATAGCAGGTTGACTCTGACATGGGTAAAAAAATCAAGTCATACCCATTAAAAAACCCCCATTTGCTCAAGTCGTTGAATTTGTGGTCTGTGCATAGACCTTTAAGTCGAGTGCTTGTATTTTTCACAGTCAGCTCAGTGGAAGCCTGACCACACTGTGCAGTAATGTTTGAAAAAGCAAACTGATCTCTGCAGTACAGTCTGCAAAGAGCCGTGGGCAATACCCAGAGTGGGGTGGTGTGCTTATAACCAGGGCTTGTCCTGGAAGACAGGGTCAGCTCTGGAGATACAGAGGTGCTGAAGTCAGGGGAGTTTGGAGCCGAAGTGGGGGCACTGCATGGCCCAAAGGAACAGAACATTGCACCTCCTCGAGAGGAAATGATGAAGAGCAAGGGCTGGTTCTGGCTTGAGCTGTCTCAGACAGAGTCTGGCCTGGAGTCCAGCCTCTGTCCAGAGGCAGGGTGGGGAGCCCAGCACCCACGGAGGGTGATTCAGTCCCTTCTGAGACAGGGCAGTGAATTGCCCTGTGGGGCTGCTCAGAAGGTCAGAAAGGCTTGAGCAGATGAATTCCTTGGGGAACGGAAACAGCAAACAGGTACATGATGGTTCAAGCTCCAGTGCCAGCTTTGTGACTTCCATTGAGACATTTTTAAGATAATTTGTACTGGAACCCTCTGCGTTTGCCTTGACTATGTTTTTATTAACCTGTCCACCTCCGTAATTTCCCCTTTTGTGCAGAATCATTTCAGGTTGTACATACCTTCACCTTTTACCAGCTGTCAGTCCTTCTGGGGCCCCCACCCTCCTCCTCCAGCCTTCCCCAGAGCTCCCGCCTACGGGAGATGGGGAAATGCAGGAGCTTGGTATTTCCGTGCTGCTCAAGATCCATATGGCATCCATGTGATTTTTGAAACTCTGTTTTTTGGTACTGACAGAAAATTGAAAACATTCAAAAGTGACAAAGCAGATTTTATTTGCTCTCTTCTATAATTCTGGCTTGGAAAATGATTATGTTCTTCTGACTTTTCAAGAGCTGAATTAGTAATTTAATTTTTTTTTTAAGTACATCGTTATTACTTCTTTCACTGTGATTTCCAGGGTTTTTGTAGGAGTGCTACTTACCTAAGTGAAAATATTTTTACTGTAGATTTCTTTCTTTAAACTGTTCAACAGGAGGAATAAATCTGTAAATCTTTTATAAATAGCTTTATGCACTTAGAAGCGTGATTCTCTGAAAGCATGTCCAGTGTTATTAAACTCCTTTTTATAAAATATTTGCCATCTCCTTCATTCTATTACTTTTAAAAAATGACACTGCTCTTCAAGCAGACTGCCATTATTCGGGTCAATACTTAAATTACTTGGCTGTTTCCTTATTTTTCCTGACATCAAAGGAAAAAGCACCCAGGCATATATTTAGCAACTCAGAAAACATGTATCACGATAATGTGGTAGCAAGAACAGAGCTTTCTGCTCAGTGTGCCTTAAGGTGCTGTAATGGTCTGTGGAGCTGGAAAAAGCTGCTTGAGATTCATATTCCAGATCTGGAATCTTCAGCTGTCCTGCCCCCACCCAGGTGAACAATCCCAGGACATTCTGCCAGTGCAGAGCTGCTGTGTGAGCATGAGTGGAATGGGTGGGAAGGTCTGTGCTGTGAAGTTCCTTTGAGCAATAAAAGCTTAAAAAAAAAAAAATCAATTTCTACAGCTGAATTTAGTTCATAAATCATATGTTCTAGTAGAGAGGCAGCATCATGTATATTTACAAGTATTTATATGTGTGTGTATAAATAGTTGTTTAGAGCCTTTCAAATCTGAATATTTTAATGCAGGTTTTTCACACTGGGTGCCCTTTTTGCTGATGGCCTTTGGAGGATTCAGCTCAAATATCATAATATATTCCTGAGAACAGAAGGTAGAGGAGACCTATTTTATATGAACTGGCAGTAAAGAAGTTATATGATTCCTGAAGTTCTGAGCTTAGTATAAGCAGAGTTGAGGAAAAAGATTCTTAGCTTTAGTGGGGTACAAAAATCGAACCATCACCATCATCAGGAAGTACAGACATGTATGCAAGGCTTCAGGTGTTAAATACGGTACAAAAGATGACTGTAATTGAAGATAGTTATAAACTAAAAGTGGGATTTAGCTATACCCAAGAGATTGTTTTTTAGCTGGGCTAGGAAGTTCAAGTTAAACTTCAAGGTTGGCAAGAATGGTGGGTGCTAAAACTAGGACTCGAAAAAGCAACTACAAAGAGGAGAGCTCAAACGTGACAGGGGAAATGTGTCTGTTATTGTATGTTCCTCCAGAACAGGGAAAGGACCTAGAGAGACATGAATTTTATCGTTTCTCTGCTGGCATCAACAAACCAACTGTCAAATCCTTCTCTAGGGCTAGTAGAGAGTGATTCTGTGTCCAGTGTTGGCTCAAGTGTCCAAGGTCTGGGCTGTGGATTTAAGGATTCCCACTCTGATGAATTCCACAGATAACAGTATGGGAACATGTGGCAGTATTTGGGTGTTCTCTTTGTTTTGTTTCTGATTGCACACAGGTATAGTAACGGAACACTATTGTAGCTGCAAAGTTAATCACTCAAAAGATATCTAAAGGTGAAATTAAGGTAATGCATGTGTCCCTTTGTGCCCTTTTGACACAAACACATCCTGCTGATTGTTGGGCTTCCCAAGGTGATTTAACACTCATCAGATGTGCTGAAAAAAGATTTCACTTCACTTGTGTTGACCTTGGCTTTCGATAGTTGATGCTTCTGAAGATTAGAAGGCGAGTGTGGCTGTAAGTTAGGTAACTGCAGGCTCCTTAGGTAATTAGTGCTGGTGTTCCCTTCCTCTCATGCCTGAACTTTGCAGCTTTAATAGCTTTTGTCACAGTTAATGTGTTTGATTTTTTAAAAGGGCAAATTGAAAACCCATTTTCCATTTTGGACCATTGTATATCTGAAGATGTAGCATATTTCTGTGCACTTAATTTTCCTCTGTCTTGTAGTTGATATCACTGATGTGTTTCTCCAATCTGAAAGAATTATTATTGTTAATATACGCATCTAGATTTTCTGGAATGTAACAATGGGATTGAATGTCAAGTTTATTGTATATATAGGAGGTTTTATAAAAAATCTGAAGTTTTTACAGAAGTGATTTAAAGTTCTTTCAATCATTCAAAATATTTCCCATTCTGCTATTCAGCGCATTTTGTGTAGGAGAAGGCACATTCAAGTAATTTTTTGGTTGCTTTAAAACCAGAGGATTTAAATCTTTGGAGCAGGTTGTGCTAAAATGCACACAGATATTGATTCTGTAGTCTGTGGACTATAATTCTATATCTATATCTGGATTGTTTTTTTCAGTGTGTATATTGCTGGCTTTCCTGAGTATACACAGCCAATGATTGATCATTTAGTTAACATGAAGATTAACCACTGGGATAGGTAAGTTCATAAAATCTAATTATCAATATCTGGGAATTGACTCTTCTGCATATTGCACTTCCATAGATTATTTTTATGAATTTTACTTACACCTGGGTTTGCAGTAGCATTTGACTGAAGGAAACTGGGCAAGTAGTAGGTGATATGATCTGTACCTCCCAAGCAGATTGTCACTTAAACAGTTTTATGAATTTTGTCTTTTGGCTGTGACCTCAATCTGTTAATAGATTAATAAAGCCCATTTATACGGTATATAGTGTATGTGAGGGGTAAACACTGTCACCATACAATTATCCTAATTAAAGTAGATTGCATGCATAGAGATGGTCCTTAGTCACATTCAGTGCTCATGAAGATTGAAATGTATACATATCACACAAATGAGATTGTATCAGTGCTGATCATGGTTTGCATCATGAGAAATCATCACAGTTTACTGCACTGTCCCTGCCAATTCATAAGAATGAGCTCTCAGGTTCCGTCAGCCCTGCTGGTGATTTTCCTTGTCTCTTTTTGCAGCAAGCTCTTTTCACTTCACTAAAAGCTGGCTGCAGGCTGGCTGCATGGGTGCCCTTTGGTTTTGTTGGCTTTTTTATGGGGGGGAGGCAGAGGATGGACAGAGAATTCTGTAATTTTGAATATTGCCAGGGTTTTGGTTGGGTACAGGAGTCCCTTCCTCACATTATTTTTGTAATACGTTGCTTCTACTAAATTGCTAATCCTCAAAAATGCTTTCTTACTTCTGCAGTGTTATTCGAGAACTTTCAACCAAAGCTCTGCATAACATCACTCCCCAGGCCCCTGAGTACATGGCGAACATGGGTAGGTACCAGCTGAACTCTGCTCAACGAGGCCAGACTTAGGCAGAACAAATCTGCAAATACCTGAACATGCACCATGACTTAATAAAAATTAAGATTTCTCCTACAACTTAATACAATGTATTGACACGGATGGCTTTACCCGTTTCCAGATTTTATGCAAAAATTAGGCATTACTGTCAGGTTGTTTTTGGCTGTGAACTTTAGTTACCTGGCTGCATTGGACTCTCCTGGTTCCTAGGTGAATAAATGGGTGCAGTTGTGTGGGAACAACTCCAGCAGCTACCCCTCAAATTCCCAGATCTTGCTGTGTCGACAAGGCTTTGATGTTGTAAAGGGTGGGGGATCTGTTTTGTCTTGTCCAGTCTGACATCTGCAGGAGAATTTCTTTCTGACTGTTTGTGCAATCAGACGTTTCTCAGTATGAGCCCAGGCTCCTTTGCTCAGCCCCTCGCAGATCCTGAGGAGGCACTGGCAGCTTTTTAATGTGGCTGAAGGCAATGCCCGGCCCCCCGAGAATCTGCAGTGATTGACCTTGCCTGGGCTCCTCTTGTGGTCTAGGAATGTGGCACTTAACATGGAAACAAAATTCCGTGGCAGCACGAGCCTGAGCCTCGCTTCCCTGACTGCTCAGCCAGCTCAATGCCCAATAGCAATGTTCTTTTATTTACTCCAGCCAGGGAGGTAGCTGGGAGTACAAAATTGCTCAGTGTGGTTGTCAGAATTTACTTCATAAAGACTTGTTTTTCATAAAGTCACCAGGATATTTGACTTTACAGAAATGCTTTTCCAGTGTTATTTCTAGGCAGACAAAATTACATTTAGAACTGTGTTCTGTCACAATGCTTTGTTCTAAAAAAAAATTAATTATTTAATCTCTTTCAGTTTTGCCAAGACTTCTGCCTTTATCAGTGGGCTCAGATCTGCACACACGCCATGGGGCAATCCTTGCCTGTGCTGAGATCACCCATGCTCTGTGTAAACTGGCACAAGAGAATAATAGGTATTAATTCAAGATTATCTTGACTATAAATTTTCTTTTCATGTCTGGTCTATTAAAAGCTTCCTGAGTATAATGATGGAAATCTCCATCTCACTGAACTGTGTTTCCATTGAATTTTTGTTTGTTTTTATGAGCGATGCTGAGCTTTCATGTTTTATTCAGTGATTTAAGACTTCAGTCTTAAATTCATCAGCAGGAAAGGGAGATCATTTGCTGCCTTACTTGGAAAATTGAAAGTGATCACTTAAGTATAGATTAATTCCCCTTTCCCCATAAGTGTACTGTCTTCCTGGGTAGGGACAGTCTTTTGTCTTCAGGGTTGGAGAAAAAAAACCTCAAGCAGCTCATTGAGTTAGACTGATTTAATGCTGCTGAATGCTGCTCCAGGTATATGTATCTATATATTGCAGTGTCCATCAAAAGAATTTGTGTTCAAGAAAAAGAGACAGATGATTTTTAGTAGTAGGAAGTACTTGAACTAAATGAAAAAATCACAGAAGTGTTGGAGTCTATGCTGAGCTGAGAAGATTTATCAGTGTATTGGCAATTATAATGTTATTAGGCAGTGACACTGTTTTTTTTATGGTCCTTTTGGGGTAGTTTTCTATATGATAAGGAAAGAACTTCTGTTGTCATGTTTGCTCAACTATGTAAAATTAAATACTGCATATTTCTTTGGAGTATAATTTGAAAATCAAATGTTTGGTTTTCTGTTTGAAAGTACAATGATGTTATGGAAGAAAAATTATTTACAGCATGATTAGGAAACCTGTATTAAAAATTTTGTATGGTTTTACAGATCTGTCACATACTATTTCAGTGAAAAGTCATTGGAGGGACTCAAGCAAATTCACCAAGAGGTTTGTAACCAGCATAAATCTCTTTTAACCTGGAATGCTGTATGAATTTTAAACAGGGATTTGCAATTAAGGCAGCTGTTACTCACCTTCCTCAACCCCTTGCCAAGAGCAAACCATGTCGAAAACGGGAGTTTGGACACACCCCCAGACTCTGTGAAAGCTGGATGTCCTGGACCCCCTGTCTTACACAGTGGCACTGGGGTCTGTTCTACCTCTTGCTGAACCCCCAGCTCTGATGCTGGAAATTACATTTCTGAAATGCCTCAAGGGGTTGTTTTGGTTCCTTTTCCCTCTGTCTTTGCTCCACCTTCATCCTGCGGACTGGCCTTGGGGTGACTGTGCTCAAGGGACATCTAGTGAGCCCATTCCTTGTCCCTGCATCCATAATTTCCTGTTTATAGACCTCAAAAGTCATGTTCTGCATTTCAGTTGATGCATTGTCTGTATCTCTACTTACTGTAAATGAAGCCTTGTCCTGCACAGAGCAGTTCCAAATGCTTCTGTGGAGATAATTTTGCCTAATTTGTCCTTTTCATTTTCAGTCATCCCATGTTAGTTTTTTTCTTTTTGTTGTTGTTTTTTTTTTCTTCCCACCACGGAATGGACAATACTCCAACACTAAGGCTCCTGCTCATTTCTGCAGGGTCTGCAGTACCTTTAGTGCCAGCTTTGATGTGCCTGTGGGCTTCACCATTCACCCACTAAACTCCACAAGTGCCTGTTTCATTCTGGGCACAGCTCAGAGCTGCTGCCACAGGTTGAAAAAACCTTTGTCCTTTAACTTTCTCATGTTGAAATGCCTGAAAGCTTGGTCAACACATCTCTGCTGTTACAGTGGCCTTAAGTTGTTATGAAACAGTTTCTGTTGTTATTCGTAATTCGTCTGCAAAGTTGCCATAAACTCTCAATTTTATCTTCTCAAAAATCTGTGTTTTTTGGCTTTTACTACATAGAAATGTGATAATCTCTGATTTTTTAGGATGGCTTGCTGTAACATTAAGAATGAAGTAAGACTTTTCAGTCACATTTGAACCTTTGTTTAAGTTTTTTTCTGTTAAATATGTAGCTACCAAAGTTATTTTCGGTGATCAGACAATGCAGTCTATCATCATTCTTAAAGGGCCAGTGGTGGGAAGCAAATCTATTTTACAAAGCCCAATTGGCTTCCAGGGTATCAGCAGGAGCAGCTTGAGTTTGGAATTCAGGAAATTAGTGCTTTAAGAATATGTTATATTAATTTTTTTTGAAAATAAAGTTCAAATGGGTGCAGAGAAGTTATTTTAAGGAGGTTTTTCCTTTGATTTTTTTTTAAATTAACTGCAGTAATGGCATTGCATGCGAGAGGTAAAACCGAAAACACTTGGATCAAACAAACTCAATTAATATTAATGTGTTTTGCTCTTTTTCCCCCCCAGCTTTGCAGTCGTCAGTTGTACAGGTAAGAAAAAGTCACTAACTATCGTTTTTCATATTGGAAAATATCAATGAAAAGGAATGAAACCGGTAGGATCTGGGAAGGGGTTTTTTTTCTTTATTTTTTTTGTTTGTTTGTACAATTAGAGACACCCACCCCAGTCCCTCCTGGTCCCTCAAGTCATGGGTGCTTTGTCTGCAGAAGCAAAGGGTTCAGAAGGGGCTGTAGAGCTGGCCTTTAACTAATGAGCCCCAAATTTATTTATTTATTTATTTATTTATTTATTTATTTATTTATTTATTTATTTAAAGGAGCTTCTATCTGAGTTCTAGAATTCCTTACTTCATCCTGTGTGACGAGCAGGACAGGAGCATTGCAAAAGGTTCAGGGCAATTTTTCAACTCTTGCGACAAAGAAAATGTAAATGAGTTTTCACTAAGTTGTTTTTCATTTCCTATTTGTTGAAGCTTCCAGGAAATTAGGGATATTGCTTAAGTAACTGTTAAGTAAGTGGGAATTAAAATTGGTGTGTGACTTCAGAGTTCGCTCCTAAATTTAAGGAAATCAAAGCATAATGACTTGTATTCCCTAATAACTGTATATGCAAATGAGGGCTTTTCCTCCTTTAACTGACAACATTTTTTAGCTATTTTAGTTCACTTCTTCACACGTGACTTATCTGAAAACAGTAAACCCTAGGTAGTTTTTTGTGTAGTTATCAATTATGGGTTAAACAATTTTTTCTAAGTTTTTTTAAGTCTTGAAACTTTCTGAAAAACTGATAAAATTTACTTCTTGAGTGTCATCCACAGTGATGTGAAACCTCCAGTCCTGAGTGAGCTTGTGCTGGCGGATGGGCTTAGTGCTGATACTGTATATTTGTGTCTTTGTGGGTGGCTCTCTTGGCTTCCACAAATTCTTTAATGTCAGGGTGGAGCTTGGGTGTAATTTGTTTTTGTCATAATGTGCACTTCTTGCACTTAATGGTATTTATAAGATGCCTACAGAAATGTTTTCATTCTAGATAAGAGTTCTAATTCAACTCCCAGCAAGATTGATTCACTGCTGTTTGCTCTCATACTTAGCTGAGACGGAGATGTCTACTCTAATCCATATCTTAAAATATCAGTATGCATAAAATATTTTAAAATAGGACAAGAAAAATAAACTAGGTTATAAAAACAAACCAACAATTTGAGTGTTGCTGGGCAAGCATTTAGTGAAACAAGCCAAACTCGTTTTATGATGAGTAATTATTTCACATTATATTCCAAAGATTTCCATTTGAGAAATTGCTACCGGGAATTTTCAGTGTTAACAACATCTTGTAGGAATGTTGAAAACCTGTGTGTTTTATTTGTGTTTCAAGTTCTTAAACTGTATTGACAAAGAGCATCTGGCCACATGTCTCAAGTATTTGTTAGATATTTTTCTTTCACTTCTGGCCACTAAACAGTCTTGTTGGGGACTGAAAGGGTTTTAAATGCTTTGGATCAAGCTGTTTTAAGGAATTTTTTCGTCTATGAGAGAGGAAAAAGGAAGTAAAGTGTAAAAATGCTGGGGTTTTTAAAAATATTTTTTATAAAGTTGGAAGTTATAAATTTTAAACTGGAAAATGGGTCATGAGTTTCTTGACTGTCTAATGCTTAGGATTCTGTTGAATCCATGAGGACTTCAAGTCAAACAAGATAAAACCAAAGTGCTGTAATGGAGACATTCGTAGAGCTGCTCAACCATCTTACTTTGTTTGTTCCTGTATCATCTTTAACCTGATTTTGAAAAATGCCCATGAATTATCCTTTACACAGGACACAGTTCTGTTTTGAGTTATACTACAGTCTCAATTTTGAATATGCTTGAAGCATTCAAATTTATTTATGCTAATTGTAGAAAATCCCATCTTCTACCGTATTAATATTTAAAAAAAAAAATACAAGTATCTTTTTGCCCTCCTGCAGAAGTCCTTTCTGGGTTTACCATAGTACACTGCACAAGGAGCCTGCAAGTCCAGGCACATCAGTGTGTACTTCCTGCCATTAGCCTTGATCCTGACACATCTGATGCACTGGTTTGTCTGGAGGAGCTGGTTGGGCTGAGCATTTGCATGTGCCCTTCCAGCTGTGGGTTGCGCAGGAGCCTGGGTTTCTGTGTGGGGGTTTCAGCAAGGCATATGCAAACCATGCCCTGTAGAGCATCTGCCTCTTGTGCCTGTTTTGGGCTGTGCAGGTGGTAAAGTTACAGAAATTGTACTATATTTTATTTGCTTTAAATGTTACTTTTATGTATAAAAACCTAAGATGAAAATTTGTGGCATCTGTCGATGCCTTAAGCTCTGTCACCTGGGTTAGGAAGTCACTCCATGGGTTTGAACACGAGTCAGTAGTCAGCCTGGTTTCCATTCTGCTTCCACTGCTCCAGCGTGGTGGCTTCATCTTTTATTTGTAGCAGATCTATTGCTTTCATGCATCTGAGACCTTGTACTCATTCTCAATACTCCTTCTCCCAAGTAACAAGTGATAGGAAGGAGGAACTGGCCTTAGGTTGAGCCAGGGAAGGTTTAAATTGGATGGCGGAAAAAGTGCTTTACTCAAAGGTTTGTCAAGCTCTGGCGCAGGCTGCCCAGGGCAGTGATGGAGTCACCATCCCTGGAGGAATTTAAGACATGTCGATGTAGTTCCTACGGATTAAGTTGGACTTGGTAGTGCTGGGTCAGGGGCTGGACTTAGTGATCTTGGTCTTTTCCTACCTAAATAATTCTACAACTGGACAATATGAAAAGTCTTCAAGAAAACAGTATTTTAATAGTAGTGTTAAGATTCTCTGAAACTGCCTCATCTGATATGAGGTTCTTGAGTGACTGTTCGGCTGAACACAGATGCTCAGAATTTTTTTAGCTTTCCTGTAGCCAGTTCTGAGTCTGATAACATAGGTCTGAATGCCCGTAGTTGGTGACAAGATCAGGCATGGCTATGGACGTGCTGGGCTTCCTTCAGGTGGTTGCAGTGCCCTTGGTGTTTCAGCAGACGCTCTGTTTATCGGCCCTGGAGGGTTCCATCCGAGCTGGGTGTGTGGAGATGCCAGCGTTCGTCAGCACTCCCACGCCGGGCGCTGCAGTGCCCGCGCCGTGCTGCACACCCAGCCCTGCTCTGAGCTCATCCTCGCAGCCTTGAGGAGCCTGCCTGGCTGTGCTGCACGTCAGCTCTGTCAGCCCAGCAGATTTAGGAGCTTGGAAGAGCAGCGGTGTCAGTTGAACTGGCACCTTCCGAGTTTCGGCTTCTCCAGCGCAGGAAGGGAGCCCGCAGGTGCTGACAGGTGCTGAGCAAAAGAGAAACTCATCTCGTTTCAAAGACCTTTAAGGTTGTAACTAATCTTGATGGTTTCAGGGCAAATGTGTTTCTTGGCATTCATCTACCTAAAGGAGGTGTTTTAGGCATATGAGCTTAATCAGCAAATAATTCCAGCCTTGCAACGATGCTCATCTTAACAGTTCTTCCAAGTTCAAATGGTTTTATGCATCCATTACCTGGATGGCTCTGAGAGATCCTACTGCACCAACCTCTGAAGAGTTACAAGGTGAAATTCTTCTGCTACAAACTGAAGTCACTGGGGAAACTTCTACTTCCATAGCACCAGGATTTCACCTGTAGCATTCTGGTGTTAGAATACAATGTAGCCTGAAACTAAGTGTTTCTCGTGTTAGTATAGTTTATTCTGTGCATCTTGAAGGGCTTGCCTTAAAAGCTTTGTTAATCTGTTCAGCTGTGTTCAGGGGTTTCTCTTTCCCCCTCTGTGTACCCTCTGATAAAGCCATTCTGTAACTCCAAAACCCAGGGAATGTGCAACCTGGACCTTTTAAGATACCTCACTTCTATTTGGGACAAAGAGTTCCCAAGGAAAATGCTGGGTTGCTATTCATATGGAGGTGAAATATGTGCTCTCAGCTTCCTGGAAATCCAGTATTTTCAAGTGAATCTCTTCAGCTATTCCAGTACTTTAAGCTTCAGATTGGATGTCTATGGAAACCTAGATGCTTTTCAATTCTAAACAGCTTCAGTTACTGTTATTTTTATTATCTTAAAGAGAAATTCTGGCCTTCTCACAAGAAGTTGGTTTAAAATAATTTTAAAAAAATCCACAAAAGTACTTTAAACTTCTTTATGCCCTGAGAACAGCACTGTCACTGGTTCTGATTCAAGCCAATGTAATTATAAAATAGATACTGTCATTCTTAGGTCAGTAATGTTAATTCATCAGTTCTGCAAGGGATTATGTGTTTCATTTTCCACACATAAGTTGTGACTCATCCCAGGATGTTTCTAGGAGAGAAGCATTGCTGTGGAACTGCACATAGGAAGGAATGCTTAGGAGCTTGTGGAACCTGGGCACTGCATCAGTCAACTTGCAAATTGAATTAATAATTAAAGCTTGAAACAGGTACATTTAATAATGTGATGCAACTTGTGGATGTGTCTTTGGAATAAAAAAGAAAGAATACTGACTGTACAGCAAAGTTCAGAATCTCTGAATTACGTAGATCCGTATCTTTTTAATTTAGTGAAATACTATGGAGCAAGATAAAGTTAATAGAAAGATGCACATCATGTTTGACAAACTAAGCACTGACTGAGGAAAGATCTTGGATTATGATAGAATTCTTGGTTCTTAAAAGTGAAGTATGCATGAGCTGTGGAAAGGGGAAAAAAATTAGCTATATTGGTGGGCATACTGTGTGTCTGGGCAAGACCCAACTTGGGAAGCTTTGCAGAGGAGCACACACAGGTCATGGTGCCACCCAAGCCGGATTTGATTGGAGTTCCGTGTGCTACGAGGAAATGTTGCTATGCAAATCCCTGTCACCTTTCTGCATTCTTCCATGGGGACAGCAATGGTCAGAGAGGCTCTGAACTCTGGAATTAAATGGAGTTGATGAAATGCCAGAGGAAGGGATAGTACTCAAACGATTAGCATCAGCATAGCTTGAAGTGGCCTGACTTCCTTCTTGGCAGTGCAAGGAAGTGGAGAAGAGCAGCCTTTGTGACTCAGTTCTTGCTTTGTAGTCGGAGTGGAACAGTCCATATCTGAATCCCTGCATCAGCAGACTCTGTTGCACACCAAACGCATTTGCAAGGTGATTGTTTTATACTCTTTTGCAGTAAGGCAGCAGACAAAAGGCAAGGAATGGGTGAAGGCAAAATAAAGAGGAAGTGTGGAAGAGGAAGCAAGGCTTCCCACATCAGTTGCCTGTTTTTGCTGCTGTCTTGACTCCTTGCATCACTTTTTTGTTTTCAAATTTAAATTTTTTAGAAGCTGGAGAGCAGACAGCATGGCAGGAAGGTGGGGTAGGCAATACACAGACCTTATCAGCATGAGGCTGTGGAATTTGTGCTTGCTTCCTACAGTGATAAACTGAGCCAGGGATTATTAAATTAAACCTAATGTATATTGATTGTTGAAAGCAAAAGTTTCTCAATTAAATGAAGTGCTGATCTATGGCAAATGAGAATATTGTGGAGTTGGCATCTCTGCATTACCTGAAACATCAATGAAATTGTTGAGCAGTCAGAAACTCAGAGCATATTACAGGAGGGACCTCCTTGCATGGAATGGAAAAACTTGTTTAAAATGTTCAGGCTTTTGAAGCTCATACAAAGGGATGAATTGGAGAACAAAGTTCTAAGAGTTGTTAGGATTGCTAAGCTGGCCTTCTGAGCACAGCTACTAATTTTATTGTGGGGACGGAGGAGGAGAGGAGGGAAGAAAATGTTTAAAATAAACAAAAACCAACAAGCAAATAAACAAAAAAGCCTTTGTTGTTTCTCCCCTTGCTGGGAGTTTCTGCCAGGGCATGGCCGTGCAAACAGGTGATTAAGAGTTTGGCACACCTCAGGAAGGAAATATTCCAGCAGAAGTGAAGGGATACAATAAGGAGTCAAGGGAGGAAATATCCAAAGGAAGGGGAGGTCAAAGGTTCACAAAATGGAACAATTAAGCCACGGAGGGTGACACTGAGCAGAACACCTCAGGCATTGCCGTGGGGATGGATATCCATACAAGCAGCAGACAGTGTTCAGTGGAATGAGAAGTGTCTGTCCAGAGCTGGGAGAAGCCAAAGAATGGAAACAGCCCCTGCCATTTCCAGGATGCTTCTCCCCCTCCCCACTTTCTGCCCAGTTCAGACTTTCTTTTCCTGGTGCTGTTACTGGCCAGGCTCATGTTCAGACAGAGGAACTGGGCTGAGGTCTGAGCTGGTGAGACCATCCTTGAGGAACACCTTTACCTCAGGAGGGTCTGAAGTAGCTTGAGCCTGTTGTTTCTCCCCTTTTTCTGATGGTTTCTTATGGTGATGAACACAAAATTACCTGGGAGAGGGCTTGAGCAGGAAAGGAGAAGGGTGATAAACCTCACCAGGAGAGGAAACCAGTTAACATATGTGAAAATGAGAACTGGGAAGGGAAGTTTCTATTTAGTCTTACAGAGATGATGGTTTTATTAAAAAATTGCATGTAGTTCCTTTTCACTTGTGGAAATCAGAAGCTGGTATAGACTGTATGACTGAAAAATCCTTTGGCCAGTCTCATGGATTTGGAATGTTTCTGAAGCAAGTGAAAAGCAGAATGAACTTGACAGTCTATTTATTATTCACATTAAAAATTAGGAAGACTGGGATCATATTTTTCAAGAAGAAAGCTAAATATTCAGGAGAGGTTTGTATTAATCACTCTGATGTCAAGAAAAGTTGATTTAAAAAGGAGTTGGTCGATACACAACTGCAGGTATTTTGTGCTCTGCTGTCATTCTGAAATGGTTTTGAGGGGCTTTTTGCCTCACTCTAGGCTGTACACTCGGGTTGCTGGTGCTGGGTTGTCTCTGAAGGCTGTTTCTGTTTGCAGGGGTTTAGGTGGAGAGCTGATGAGACCGGCTGGTAAGTACCACAGCTGGGGTGGGACAGCCGGAGAGGTGCCCTGAGCAATTCGCCTTTTTAAGTGTTTCCAGCTCATTTTGCCTATGTTCTGTGAAATGTATAAAGAAAGTATGCACAGTAATTAAAAAAAATTACATACTTTGGAGGCCAATCATAAGTTGGATGCACCAGGACATGGGGTGCCAATACTCTTGGAATTACTCTGTGTAAGAGCTGGAGATGGTTCTAGGGTCTGTGTCACACTATGTCCTTCTGTTGTTGCATACCGTGAAGTTTTTCAGGGTTGAACTGTCTTCCTTCAGTGATTTACTCAGATTCCTCTCCAGAAGAGAGATGATCTGCACCTTTAGACAGATACCATTGTGGAAATAATGATTTTATCATAATGTGTGTGCTCAAAAGTGAAACATAATGACCATATAAACAACAGTCTGTGGAAAGCGTGGCATCACAGAAAAGATGGATTTTGAAGATTGTTATGTTCAGAACCACTGTAAAAAGGAAGGGTATTTCTCGAAGAAGTAGGCTGGGTGGATGAGGAAATGATGCCGACTTGGTTTCCTGCTTGTGGGTTGAATGAAGAAGGTGCTCCAGAGCAGATTCCAGCCTGGAAATTGTGAAGCCATCCAGACCTCATGGGTAAAGGAGTTTCAGTACTGAGATGGAAGAACAAGGGGATTTGAATGGGATTACACCTGTATGACATGAAAACGCAGGCTGAAAGAATAGTTTTTTTGTAATATGTTTTAGCTTTTAAGCAGCTGAATATTTCATGGTTTTGGAGAAGTACAAATGGCAGTATTTTGGCATGGTGCAACTGTGTAGGCGGAATAAGAGAAGAATTGAAAATGTTCCACAAATTGCCTGCATGTCTAATGAAGATGATGGTCTCAGCAACAACAGAGCACAAAGAAGTGCAGAGAACTAAGGAGGAACCCCAAGAGACTTGGGTTTAGTCACATTGTACTTATCCTTGTCTGTGAATAAATATTAGCACAGAGAAGCTGACACATAGTATTGAGAGGTGTTTGTGTGACATTGCCATAGTGAAGAGTGAGTTCAAGAGTAGATTTGGAGCGTAGTAAATTGATAACAAATGAAAATGACAGACTGTGTGCACAGCCCAAAGGAAGAGTCAAAAATCACGTGGGAGAAGAGGGTGGCATTATTTTATATGGTACCATTTTCTGTCTTCTCCCTCCTCTCCACAAACTAAAGCAGCCAGGCAGAGAGATGGATCTGTACCAATCTGGTTTATTTGAACTGAACCCCAGGAGGTGAAAGATAATGGTATTCCCCAAGTGCTGAGTTCTCGTTTGAGCAATACAGTCAATCTGTTGTACAGAAAATTTGCAGTGTTTACTGTGTTAATCTCCATTCCCCAAAAAACCCTCAAAACATTTAAAAAAATACAATTCTCGAAATGGGTTTGTAAGCTTAGAACTCATTTAAGTTTATAGGTTTAAAATAATAAGGACTTCATTATTAAAATTATGTTCTCATGCATTTTGGGTATCAAAGGAAATAAAAAAAAAACTGCATCCAGTTTCATAGCTCCCGGCTCTGTGCAGTGAGCAAATGCCACTCCTTGGAGGTTCAAAAACAATGTGAATAAGAAGTAGGAAAACCTGTCATATATATTTGAATAGATTTTAGTGGCTGTGGTATTATCCTTGCCTCAGTTGGTTTGCTATCACTGATGCTACACTGCCGTTTCCAGACTGTATAGAAAAAAAGGGGCTGATATGTATGTGCACACCTTGAATCCCACCAGACAAGAGATTTGCACGAATGATGGGACTTACTCGTGTCAGAGGACAGTTACTGCATCATAGTGATTTTTGTATAAGTGTAATTTCCTTTCAGTTTTTAATTTCCTGTGTTTTGAACTTCTATTTGCAAATACTCTTCAATTTAAAATTAATGCTAATATAACTTTCTTTAGTAGTATCTTCAAAATTGCTACAATTTCTCTTTCTTTGGGGGGGTATTTATCTTGTTATCAATCTTATTTTCTTACAGTCTGCACCTTAATTGAAAAGTTGTCACTATCAAAAATGCCATTTAGAGGAGATCCAATAATTGGTATGTCCTATTTTAAATAACATTTCATGATTGTAGTTACTGCTGATTATACTAAAGTATTAACAAATTATGTTTTTCAAAGAAGCAAGATTAATGGGGTTGGGTGGCCTAACACATAAAAAATACCGAGAAGATTCACAAATACTGCAGCAGATGCTGATGCAATTTGAAGATTTGGTTTTTAGCTGTTAACTAGACAAAAAATAGAATGTGCAGTATTCAGCATCACAGGCATGGGGTGTTCACTGTGGACATGTGAACTCCAAGCTGGAGTAGCTGTACTGAGAGTCACAACCTTATTTAATTTGGAAAACTGAGGACATAGGTTGATCTGTATAATTGCTGGTCTGTGGAAAAAATAAAATGGAGAATGTTGAAGTTCAGAAGGTAAGAAAAGTTAAAGCTGTTTATGTTCTTTGCTATTGCAGGTGGTTGGCAGTGGCTGATAAATGACAGTCTGAGACACCTCACTCTTGTTTCCAGTGCTGCACGACAGCATATAAAGGTACAATAATTTCTCCTCCTTCATGTGGTCACATTAAATACAGAATTAAAAATACTTTTGCTTTCCTTTGGTGGATTATTTTCCATGGGATCTTATTCTTGAATGCTTGTTTCTTGGATGGGTGAGAAGGGGTATTTAAAAAAGTGTATTTTGGATTCCTCAGGATTCCAGTGGACCTTTTTGATTAATACTTGAACGGTTATCACAAAGATTGTTCTTGTGTGTACATCTGGACAGGGTGAGGAGTCACTGATGGTGCTGGAAGCTACTCCCTGGTGCCTCTGTGGTTACATTTAGAGAGTGTTCAGCTTCTGTTTTGGTGTACCTGTAATGTGTGTGGTTTCAGAGAACTTTTGTGAGAATTAAAAATGCTCTGGATGATGTCCGCAGGTGCTGAGGGTGTTTGATAATTCTGCAAGCATTGGTTTGAGTTACCAGAGTTATTCAGGACAACGAGCTAAAATTTTCCATGAAACTGCTGCAAATCCTTTTATTGTGCTCTCAACCTGCTCTTATTCTGAGTATTAAATCCATTGATGGATATGTCTCATGCTGTTTTATTTACATCATCTTAACACCTCCAATTATTTACCTTGGTTTTCCCAAGAAATCCTATGGGAGTTTGATCTTGTGTTCTTGAAGGCTCTGCTGAATTATAAAGGCAATTTCTGCCTATCCTGTTAGAGCATACAGACAATATGAATTTAACATGCTGTGTTCATTGTGTTAGGTTTTAATAATAAGATAAAAAGACATTGCAAGTATCTCACAGCTCATCTTTTAAAGGTGAGCTCCTCTCCAGAGGAGACTGGAGTGTATTCAAATCACTGAAGAAAATTAAAAGATGAAACTAGAATTCTTAGGATATTCTTTTGGCATTAACAATTTATTCAAAATGTCTGTATGTCTTATAACTGGATCTTCTAAATCAAAAGCTTAGAAGAATTAATTATAAGCTGTAGAGAATTTTGACTTGTTTGGTAAATATCAGTTAATGCTGAGCAAAGGATTTGTAGTAAATAGCAATTCTCACTTATTTCTGTATCTTTTCAGAGAGAAATAATTTTAAGAGCAATGCTTGAGACGTTGAAAAGTAATCCTTTTTCCTGACATACAGCATTCTCTTCCAGAGTAATATCATAAATTTAAAGTGAAAAATACTTAATTTAGAAAGTGAAGGATGTGAGCAACCTGGTCTGGTCCCAGGCATCCCTGCCTGTGGCAGAGATTGGATAAGATGGCCTTTAAAGGTCCCGATCTGCAGCAATTAGATCATTCTGCATATTTTGCTACTATAATGCCTGTGGTAGTTAGAATATTCTTTAGGAGAGTGCTGGTTTTCTTTCAAGCCCTTGATTTTGCATAGAGAACTAGTCTGAGGTGTCTTTGAGGCAGAATGAATCAGCTGGGCAGGATTTCTGTGTTACATTTAAGATTTCTTGTACCTGGAGAACATGAGTATTAATAAGTATTGTTGCTATTAGCATGAAGTGAAGAATGTGTAGCTTTTGTGTGCTCTCAAATTTATTATAATTTTGGGTAACATTATATTATTAGCTGAAAAATATAGTTCAGCCGTAACTTTCATGAGACTTGTTATGTGCTTTTCGAAATAGCAGCTGTGTTATTTTGTGTTCTGTATCAGTGACTGAAACCACTCTAAAAATGAGGAGGCTCAGGTATAATACCTTTGGATCCTTTTCCAAACCAATTATGGTCAAGACACAAGGTCTGTGATCCTGGATGTTTGGACTTTTTTGTTTATAACCTTCAGTCCATGTTCTTTTCTTTGTTTCCTTTCTGTGGCTCCCTGGGGAAATAGGGTTTGTTTCTTGTCAATCTGGCATCAGTGTATGGAAGATGAAACAATGACTTGTGTATTTTGTAATGCTGTGTCATCCTGAAGGTCTTTCACCTGAGTTGAAAATACAGTTCTTACATGATTGTTACTGTCTTAAATGCTGATTTAGCTTCCTGGTCATATTGAAGGAATAAGATTAAAATGTGATTTTTTATTATGTAAGTTTTCTTACTAATAAACCAGTGCTGGGAAGAAATAATAAGAAAGTAAATGCCAGTATCTGAAAGGAATTTTTTGGGTTTTTTTTTAAATCCACTTTCTTTCTCCTTAAAAATTCTAAGAACAGTTACCATAAAGTATGAGCTGAGTAGATGTGTCTCTGTGCCTCTGTTGCAGGAGTCTGCAGTGTCTGCACTGGCTGCGCTGTGCAATGAATTTTACATCAACGAGAGGGGAGAAGCTGATCCAGCTCTGCAAGGTAATGATTCATGGTTCACATAGAGGGACAAAATACTGGGCTGGACCAAACTTGCACTTTGGAGGTATTGCATAGAATGGGGAGGAGCATCACTAGTTTTAAAGGAGCTTCAAATTCTTCAGGAAAAAATGACTGACAATGGAAAGTTGTCTGAGGAATGACAGCTGGAAGTCCAGGAACTGTCTCAGGGAAGTTAATACAAGGTGCCCCCATAATGAATACTAGGCAAATTCATGTTGCTTTTCTATTCTGTAGTGTAAAACAGAGAAACAAAGATTATGTGTTTGTGGCAAATCCTAAATTTTAACAAAGTCAGTCTTTTTCACATCCTATTTTGGTAAACTCTGCTTGAGATCATGGCTGATTTACAGAATAATTGCTAAGGGATAATAAAAGGATAGAAAAGGATACCCAGAGTTCTTGTAAATGTGCATGTGAAAGCTCATGTGTTTGTATTTGGATCAGCAGTACAGGAGGAGGCTTAAACTTCTCTTGGGGCATATGAATCAGCATCTTTTTTTATACTGCTTTTCTTCTACCTGTCTTTGTTTCAAGTATCAGATTGTATCGTGTCCATCATAGACAGATTGCTGGCTTGTACAGATAAATATTTTAAGAGTAACAACATTTATGTTCTTGTTCTTCTAAATATGACAGTGAATTTACATATACTTAATAAAATGGTGATTTCTTTTCCTAGTTTTGCCATTATTAAATCAGGTAGCCAAATACCTTATTATTTACAGTTGTTCCCAAGATGAACTTGATACTGTTCACATATGTAGTTACGTGCAGTCCATGCCCCAAAGAAGTCAGGGCTGAACTATAAAAGCAGCCTATCTTGATTTTAAAATATTTTATATAATGCTAAATCTCTATGTTTTTGTCCAAAAAAACCCCCAACCAACCAGACCCAAACCCCCAAGTCACCCTTTCCTTCCTGGAGTTTGGCCCTGCCTACCAGATTTTTTGTGGGCAGCATGGGAAGCTGTGATATGGCATCAAGGCAGATAAAAACTCCACAGCCTCAGGGAAGGGTCATGTGTAAAACCAGAACACGCTGGGCAGGAGGAGGCAGTGCTGAGTCAAAGCAAACAAGCTAAAAATGAGTTGAAAAGTTGATAGGTCAAATTTTATATAAGGATGAAGTTACAAGTTTCTGTAAAAGTGGGCTGGAAAAGTCAGCTGCTTGCCCAAGTCAGGAAGGAGAAGGGATCTGCTGGAAGTACAGGCAGTAGATAGCTGCAGCTGTTGTTGCTGTACTCATTTAGATCCCTCTGAAGCCTAACTGTTTTTTCCCGGATTTTAGGTTGACTTTTCTTCTGGCTTGTGCTTGAAGGAACCATGGCAATGTGGCCGTGGTGGTTTAGGGACACAATTAAGTCAAATTTGTAGATACAGATAAAATTTTTCATCAGATTTTTTGAAATAGAATTGTGAGTTGAGAATTTTTCTCTTGTGGAAAATCCTCTGGTCAGCTCTGTTTTGAGTACCCTTTTATTTGGCCTTGACTGCACTGGACCCTCCTCCACACATAGTAACAGAAGTGCCATTACACATGCAAGCATCTTTTAAAAGGAAAAAAAGGTGTATTTTTATCTCTGTGCCAATAAAGCTTATATATTTCATGCCTGTCTGTTGTGGGATTGAAATCCACATGTGATGGATGCAGTGTGGAAGCTGCAGAGCAGAAGACATTTAGCAACAGTGCAGGTGCCTTAGATAACTCAGTTAAGCATGATCAAGGGGATTAGAAAGAAAAAAAGCTTTTGGTAAAATTTAACCAGCGTTTCACTGTGGCCTGATGATTAAAATAACACCAATCAAAGGTACTTTAGCAATTTGACATTCTGAATCTGTCTCTGTAAGGCTGCAGTTTTATTGAGTCATTACTTATGCCTCTGTTTTGACCTTCTGCTTTATTTTTTCTGTCTTGCTTGGTGTTGCTGACTTTCTCTTTTAATATTCTTTCAGGATGGGTTGTGTGGAATTAATATTGTAGGCCCTGTTGGTTTACGAAGCTGAAGGCTTTTAGGAGAATATTAACATTTGCATTACACTTCCTACCATTATTATGAAGTGATTATAAGTAAAGAGCTGCTTGTTTGCTAGGTGCCATGTCATTTGGCTGAAATGTCTGTCTTAAATTTACATCAATCAAAGTGGAGACTGTCACAGCCTCACTGTTTAAGATCTTCTTGCTGTCGCAGCAAACACTGCATCTTCCTATGGCCTCCGGACTCTGTCTTACACCCCAGTGGTTTGGAAAATTTTAAATAATAGATGTGCTTATCTGAAGGTGTTGCTCACCTCTGGACAGGGATCTGGTCCTTGATGTGAGGGATGAGTTGGGGCCTGTCCATTGCATTGGGGTTTAAAAGAAGCAGTCATGAATTATGATGAATGGGGAGTTTCTTATGGCAACTCTTCTTTCTTCCTCTAGCAAATATTGCTCAATCATTTAAACCTTAGATTACAGTAAGCAATGGCACAATTATGTAATCTTGCCAGGATCTCTGGTTCTTTTTCTTGGAGGATTAAAAAGTGTCTCTCCAGTAAAGATATTGATAAGACCACCTTTTTCCTTTCTGAATTAGAGCTGTGTTTATTGCAGCTGTCTTAGAGAAGCTTTTCTGGAGTATCTTGTTTTTCTCTGCATCTTACAGAAGAGTTTAATGTGAAAAATCTGGTAAAGGAAGTATTGTTTGTAAGTCTGAGGTAAACACTGAAGCAGAAATGTGTACCTATTCCTGACTTTTTCTCTGGTTTTTTTTCATTCACACCCATTTTCTCCTTTGTATTACTTTCCATGTTTTTAGTGAGGCTCCTTTTTCCATGCCCAGTTGAGTTTATTCTTGTGACTTTTGACTGTTTGTAGAGCCAATGTCCTGTTGTGGCCTGTGCCAGCACACAGAACCAAAAGGGGCACTTCTTCTTGAGCTTTCTCCTCCAAAACATCCAACTTTATTTTTGTCTTTCTATGAAGAACATTCTGAAATTATCTCACTGTTTAGGTATGATCTGTGTGTGTGCTTAAACAACACTCCAACCAAGAGTTTTCTGAAGGAACACTGTAAAATAACTGACCTTAACAAACCATGAGATCTCCTTCCTAACACAGAATACTTACCCAGTGATGGGAAATGATGACCTATAAATATGAAAGAACTTGCTCCCCTGTGCTTACAGAGAAACTTGTGCTTATACTGACTATGTGGATTTCTAAAACATGATAACTCTTTAAAATTGAGAACTTTGTCTTTCCTCTCTCTGAAATAATAGGATTAGTTTAAATACAAGGTCAGATTTTTAGACAGAAAATATGAATTCATTCATGTAAAAGTGAACATCTTGATGTTTTTACCCCTTTCCTGTAGGAAATTAAAGATATTCTGCATTTTAGTTTAACAAATTACAACATTTTCTAGCTGCTTTGTTTAGGGGTTCTTTTCCTTATTTTTTTTCCGTAGCCAAATATGAAATTATAATGATGTGGTAGTTGCTTTTCACTCTGAAATTGTATTTTTTCTAGATGAACTGGTGACACAGTATGTTTCAGAACTACGAAACGCAGAGGAAATGATTCGTTGTGGCTTTTCACGAGCTCTTGGGGCCCTTCCAAGATTTTTGCTGAAGGGCAGGCTCCAACAGGTGAGAAAATAGGATCATTGTAATGAGAAGGCGTTTTAAGTGAAACCTGTGACAGTAATCAAATAAATAATAATGTTCATAATTAAAGGTCTTTGTCAAAGGGGTTTGAAAGCTAATGTACAGAAAATCATCATGAGTTGAGCTTGCCATGCTTTCTGATAATTAGTCCTGCTTTAGTAGTGTTAATGGAAAAGCCAGAGATTGAATTATCCCTTTGCTGTGGGCCATTGGTCCAAAGGGAGAGAGATGTGTGTCGGCCAGTCCTGGTGAGAATCTAAACTCTGTTGCCTGCTTGGTTCTTTCATACAGGATTGAACACATTTTAGTATGATATCTAAATTTAACATCATAAGAATTGCTTTGGGTTTATATATCTCAGTCCTTGTATTTTTTCAGGTTTTGGAAGGTCTAAAAAAAGTTACCCTAATTTCCCGTGAAGATGTGAGCTTTGCTGAATCCAGAAGAGATGCCTTAATAGCAATTGCAAAGTATGTTTCTCATCTCTGCTTTTGTCGAATTTTAATTCTCTCTGTAGAAGCTTTTTCGTGGTCATTCTGCTTTCTTGTGGGAGCACAAGTCTTGAAATCAGTTGTACTATGACAAACCTACACATAGCTTTAGAGTGTCTGCATCTCCATTACTCAATTTGTTTTTGATTCAGGGAGTTATCCCACACCTGGCTGTGGAGTACAGCTCTCATGGTGCTGTCAGTTTTTTATCAGTTAACTGACTACCTAGAGTATATTTTAATGTTTGCCTTTCTCTTGGGCTGCGATTTAATGGGCTTTACTGAGGAGGAAGAATATATGTTGTTTTCCACAATCTTAAGAAGACTGAATTTGTTTAAAGAAATTGTGATTTTTATTTAAAGGAATATTTTCTCTGTTGAATGTCACAGTACAGCTAGAGTTTATAGTATACGTGTATATTTTATGCTCTTAAATGCAAAATACAGTGCAAAACACCCCATGTCTTCAAGGTAAAAAAGTTTAATATCAGGTTCAGTGCATATTGTGTTGGCCCTTTATTCTTCTTTCTGACTTCATTTTAAGGAGAGTTCATAGACAGACAGATACTCAAGCATGTTCCTTTTTGTAGTGTTACAGATCTGAAAGCAATCTGCTTCCCTGCTGAGATCTTAGCTTTGCCAGTGTTCCTTTGAACCCAAACACTGCTCAGAAATCCTCAGGTCAAATACAGCACAGCAGGCTCAGAAATATTCCTCATTCCATCAGTAGCAGATGTTACAGGTGTTGGGAATATTCTTAAGCAACATACCAAAGTTTGATCTTAATGCTTCTCCTCGCTAGTGTTATGGTTTTCCCTCCCATCCCTTCTTTTCGTCTTGCTAAGGGTTTGCCAGACGGTGGGTGTGAAGGGAGATGGATCCCAGCAGGAATATGTCTGCAGGGATAACGTTGATGAGATTTACGCGACGCTGCTCACGGGGGTGACTGACTACACCACCGACAGCCGCGGCGATGTTGGAGGATGGTGAGTGCCTCGGGCTGGGGCTGAAGTGAGGGGGCCAGCTTTGGTGTCTAATGAAAACCCCATGTGTTTTCAAAACCTCTTGGAAACGAGAGCTTTTGGAGATTTCAGCCTAGGTAGGAATGAGGTAGGAATGCATGGTGGGAAGAGAGGTCAAAAGTGAAAGGCAAGGCTAGCATGTTCTTCCTCAGAAGTTGGGAATGTTGGGACTGTTGCGTTCAAAACCGGAGTTGAGCCTTTTTCTGGTTCTGTGGGTGGCGTTAGTTTCTTTTAGCGAATTTGCAAATTTGTATTCATTTGCAAAACAGGGATTTAAAAAATTACTTCTCTTTCTTTGAAATAACACTCTTGGTCCTACCTGAGCTCTCCTGCTGTACATTCCTGTTGTACATTCCTGTTGTGGGGATTTTTTGCCAGGAGAGGGAGCAGCTGCATAATGTGTTGGTGACTGAGAGGGACAAAAACTTCATAAGCTGTGCAGCAACATCACCGAATCTTTTGTAAGTTTAGGGTTTCAATGATTCTCGCTATGAGACTGCAAGAATAAATCATAACTCTATAGAAATGTGTCTGCTGATGTGAAATCTATAGTATAGATTTTTAATTTATTTATTTTTATTATTTAATAATTATTATTTAATTATTTTTATAACATAACATAATATATTAACAAATAATTTATAAATATATAATATAATAATATTAATTAATATTATTTAATAAAACAATATGTTTAATAAACTTGATAGGATTAATAAGATTTTTGCCATGTTAAGGTCTATAGCAGTCATATTTTCATGTTCTTCAGTCTTCAGGGTCCCCCTAATATAAAAAGAAGATTCAGTGTATAATACTGCATTCCTCTGAATATTCTGTATTCCTTCAGTAATGGTGATGTGGAAAGGCAATTTCTAAATTCATGACCTAAAGCACTATAAAGGCTTCTTTGGGTTTGTGTTTCATTTCCAAAGAAGCTCTAACTGGGGATGTGTCACCACTTACTGATTGGAAGTTCTCTTTCTCCCATTCTCTTGGAATGGCAGAGACCGTGAAGAGTTCCTGTTATTTGTGTCATCCTGTAGAATTACACAGGCAAGAAAACCACGTGAAATATGGATCTTACAAACCAAACCTGCTCTTGTCAGGGTACTTCCCTGCATCTATTTATGAGCTCAAATATGCCCAGCCTGAAGTAGTACTAGCCCAAATCAAGTCGAGAAACACGTAAATCAGAGGGGGAAAGGGGATCCTTTCTCATGGCAAACTGTTGGCTGCTGAAGGCTTTTGTGGCTTCTCAAATATCAATGCTTTCTCATTCTATTTCTTCTAAACTGTTGAATAAGATGGAAAGATATGGGGAGAAATGCCATTTCTATGGAGAGACCCTGTCTTTGGTGTGTAATTTTTGTCTTTCTTTAACAGAATCGTGGGAAAGTTTCACCAACTTTACTCTCCATATGCAAACTTTACCTTTCTTTTGACAGATTGTTTGCTGGGACATGTCTGATCTGTCTACAGGTGTTAGACATGAATATCTAAGTCAGATACTATACAAAAAACTAGTAAAACATAACCTTGATGAAAGACTGCCAAACTTGTTTGAAGCTGCTTTGGAAAAAATGATGTAATTTACCTTTTTTACCATTATAACAAATGTCCCGCCCAGTTTTAGACTGTATCTGCAACTATTTTCAAGTTGGTTTGGAAATTAGAAAGAGGAGTATTTCTTTTCATAGAAGGCTGCTGTAGGTTTTCAATTTCTTTTTTTTTCCCTTTAAAAAAAATACTGTTGAGAAAGGTTGACATTACTCTGAGTTACGAATGTGATGAACATGCTGGGCCTGGTCCCTTGTGCCAGGGTCATGTAACACACTGAGGATCTGCCATGATATTGCCCATGCCTTAAGGAAGAAACCACTTTTAACAGCTCATGGATTGACAAGACATGGTTTAAAACAAGCATATTGATTTTTTTAAAAATTGAAATTACACTCTTTTAAATTTTTTTTTATATTGTACTCAGACATTTTGAAGGTAGCAGATCATCATTATCTAGATAAGACTCGCTTCAAGCGCAACTTAGTATTACTTTCGTCAAAATTTTCATAAAGTTATTATTTAGTATAGAGATTTAAGCCACTCTGAACCACAACTTGTTTTTAATATTGGAAATATTAAGCTTGAAAATTTATACAATATGACACTCTTAACAGTGTTAAATATCTGAATGTCAAAATGTGGGTTGGCGTTTCCAGAAAATAATTCGAAACAGGCAGAGCACTTAAGTTTAAATACATCTACTTGCACTCTAAATATTACTAATCATTATCAGTTTTAACCTTCTCAAAATAAAGACTAGGCCTGATGACATCTGGCTGGAATAAAGACCAGGCTGCTGGGGTAGGGACTTGCCTGGCAGCTGGGGTGACTGTTGTACCCTCAGTGCAGTGTGAGTTTTGTTTCATGGAACGGGGCTGGGGGAGCAGCTGTACTCACTCCTTGTCCTCCCAAAACATGGTGGCTGCTCTCAAAGTTCATTCCTTTTGTTATTGTGAGTTTTTGCCAGTGTCTTAACCTAAGTGATGCATTTATTTAAATAACTGCTGGTGTGGCTCCTCTCCTCTCTCCGTGTCTCCCCAGGGTGCGTGAAGCTGCTATGAGCAGCTTAATGGAAGTGACACTGCTGCTGGTGCAGAACGAGGCAGAGCTCATTAATGCCAACATGTATGTAATGCGCTGTTTCTGTGGATGTGATGTGCTGTTTCTGTGTCTTATCTCTTAGAACTACATTCCAGGCCACAGAGGAATGCAGTGCTCCTACACTCTGTGCTTGCTCCTTTATTGAGTGTGCCAGAACTTTGACAGAAGTGTGTCAAGCCCACGCAGATGTGGAGGGTGTTGCATCTGGTGTTCAGAGGGACTGACCTTGTTGAGAGAACCTGGGTGGCAATCCCACCTTGGAAATACAGCACAGCTGTGGGATTTGGGCTAAACCTTCCACTTCTGTGGTGCTTGCCAGTATTGTTCACTTAAACAGAAAGCAAACCCAGCCGCTTATCCAGAGCATCACATCATTAATTTGGAATGTGATCAAATCTGAGCATGAGTTTGTATTAGTTTCTTTTCAGAATTATTAGTATGGAAATAAAGAAAAATAATTTACACTGAGCTCCTGATTTTTAATTTCATGATACAGTACTCCTAATAATAAAAAAATTAATAATAATTACCATGTTTTAAGCATAGCTTGAGCTGCAGCAGAACTTTCCTAATAGTGGTATTGGTTTGTGGACAGAATGTGCCAATGGTTAGCTGGACATATACATGGTTTGCTTTTTAATTTAGAAAAAGCCCAAATGTTGAAGGACACTCTAGAAGGAAAGTACTGGGTTCTCTAAGAATACACTGCTCACTGGTGCCTGTTTTCAGGGGCGTCCTCCTATTGTATACACAGACTATCCACATGGAACTGAGAAAAACATTCCTGCCAGCTGGATCCCATTTTCTAAATATTCTGGGCCTTGGTGTAACTGAAGGAATTTTAGCTGGTTTTACTGTTGTTAGTGGCCCTTTCTGAAGGGGTAAAGGGCCTTGTGGGGCACAATATTGTATGTGAGAGTTTAGTTATGAACATAAGCAAAATAGGATATTGTTAAAAACTGATCAGAATTGAAGAAGTGATTTATTTGGGATATATGAGTTTTAGGAGAGACCTTGTCCTCTGCCGCATGTGTGGTTTTCTACTTCAAAATATGCTCTTCTCAAAGTTCCTGCTCTATCTCCATCTGAAGTGTAGCAGTTCAGCCAAGCCATGAAGCACTTTGTTACCTTTTTGGATGAAAGGTGGGGCAATATGTGTAAAAGGTGGATAAAATACTGTGTGACATTAATATCATGCTGGGTTTTGATTGATTGATCTATGGAAGATAAAGCCCTAAGATTCTGTCACCATGTGGATGTCTTAAATCACTTGTATGTTCATTCTGAAGAGGTAAACCAGAATACTTTCCTAGCAGGATCATTCTTATTTATTTAATTGAAACTATTTAAATCTAAATGCACATTCTACTGCTTAAATTTTCTGATTAATTGTTTTCTTCTTTATAGCTGCAAGCAGATTATGTGCTGGCTGGCTCAACAGTCAGCTGAAAAAATAGATAAATTTCGAGCTCATGCAGGATCCGTGTTCCTTACTCTTCTGCACTTTGACCGTCCTCCAGTTCCACATATCCCTCATCGAGAAGACCTAGAGAGGATATTTCCAAGGTAAGATATTGAAAAGTGTCCTAAACCAATGGAAGTAACAGGGAAATGCACGCAGTTAAACCAAGAAACCCAAAGTAATTTTTTGTGCCCAAATGCCTAATATATGTATGGAGGAATATTTGGTGCTCTTTGTCAGGATTTCATTGAATTGTCCTATGAATATACATAAACATATTTTTTTCCTCAACTGGAAAATACTGATTGTCATAATGATAGTTTTTAATGATTTGTATCAAATATTGTATCAATTTGTATCAAATGTGTTTTAATGATTTGTACCGAACTCTAGTTCAATAGTTTTCCGAGATGGACATTCTAGTTAAAGCAAGAATGAGAACAACTCATTCCTGAATGGTGATTATGATACCTTACGGGAGTGAGGAACATCCAGCTCTGTGTTTGGGAGAGCCTCAGCCTGCTGTGACTCCAAGTGCTCTGTCTGTGAGGCTGCTGATCATCTGTGGTGGAGGGAGTGTGTTGGCCTTTCCTGGGATAAGTCTGTCTTTGGATCAGTTGTTGGGTAGCTATTCTGTCCCAGCTAACAGTAGCTGGGACAGAATACAGAACAAAAATCCAGAAAGAAACTTGTTTTCTGAATATAGGTGAAAGTGCCTGGGAAAAGGAAACTGCAGTTCAAATCTTATCTGGATCAGAACAAGGACTTGAAGATTCCTTCACTTTACTGGCAATGGCTGAAGCTTTGATTTGTATTTTCTCTGTATGCTCAAAGACCAGTGTTTAATTTGATATATAGGTAACTCAGAGACCTTCCTCTCTGGTGTGGAGGAGCTGTCAGCAGTGTGGGGAGAAGAAAAGCAGCACACCCATACGAAATGATTCTTGTCCTTCCCCTTCCCGCAGGTCAGAGAAGGAGACGCTGAACTGGAACGCGGCATCAGAAGCTTTCCCTCGGATCACCCAGCTCCTGGGCCTGCCAGCCTATCAGTACTACGTGCTGCTGGGGCTCTCCGTGTCCGTGGGGGGACTGACAGAGACCACGGTGAGGGCACGGTGTGGCTGTGCTGCCTGGCAGGACAGTGTTCTGTCCCTGCCCGGGCACCTCAAACAGGGGCTGCTGGGCAATTCAGAGCAGAGATTTTTCTCAAGAAATCCAGTTATGCTTTTAAATCTGATGGGCTTCTGGTTTTACATTTTTAAAAGTATGGTTATCTTGACTTGCAGAGCATGCAGGGAGCAAGGAATGAGGGGGCTTTGTTTCTCCTGGCCTGGCAGAACCTGACAGTTCCAGCCCCACAACTTCCAGCCCTGTGCTGACCCTCCCAGCTGGGATGAGAAGCAGAGCCCCTCAACTCAGTGCAAGGGGGTTGCTCTTCTCAAATGAGGTGAAAGCCAGTTCATTTGTCACCTGATGCAAGGTGTTAACTATTAGCTGTCAGAACTGTTAACAGGATGCACAGATTTATTTTTTTAAATTATTTTTGATACACTTTCTACTAAAATACCAGTGAGATGCCAGGAGTTCCATTACAAAGAAATGTCATTCAAATATCTGTCTCAATCCTCTGAGCTTTGCAATAATTATTTTTTTCTTCTGGTATGAGCAGTATCTTTATCACTAACTTTGGCAGTCTGCTAGGCTGCCAATTTTTTCCCTGCTTTTCTATCAGTTTAGTGTATCCTTTTGTTCTTATATTACAACTTGCATTGGTGGTATCAGAATTCTTGGTTTCCACATTTTTGGCTTATAATGTTTTTTGATTTGTTGTAGCCAAAGATGTAAAATAGAAGAAAACAACTGCTGGGGTAAGGACATGGTTCAATATGACACCACAGAGGAATATCAGTAACAGAGTATTTGGAACTGTCAGATCTTTAAATCCCAGTGGCCCTGTAACTGGAGGAGGAGGCTGTGAGTTAGCACTCCAGCAGTGGTTAAGAGTGTTTCTAATTAAGATTTCCATCTCAAATTAAGAAAAGCAGTAGAAAAGTGAAAAGTGTTGGGAAAGAGAGTTTTTGTGGAGGGGGAACAGCTCCTGCTGGGTCATAGGAAGGGGCAGTTAAAATCACCTGGAACTTGTGTCCCATGATTTCCACTTGGCAGTCACAACGTGCCCAAGTGATTTTTTTTGCCTGGTGCTGTGGGTACTGCTCTTGGCTTCAAGAGGTGTCTGTGAGCCTTTGGGTTTGATGTGCAGAGTGTTTGGTGTCTGTGCAGTCTCTTCTATTTAAACTAATTTTAAGCATTCTGATGTTTCTAAAGTGGCAACTAATTATATAGCAACAGCTATTCAGAAACTTTGAAAACGTATGTGTATTGGTTTGTGACTAATTATCAGATAGACAGTGCAATTCTAAACAGATTTCTTTAATAGCAAACATACCCATGAAATTCAGCTTTCAGTCAAACACAGTTAATTATAGGAGGCTCCACCAAAACCAAAGTTATTTGTCTAAGTATAAAAAGGAGGAAAGTTTTGGAGAAACAGACATTCTGGCTGCTAACTGGGGTCAGATGAAAATTCTTTTTCAATATTTTAATTTTTTTTTAAAGTCTTGGTTGTTGCACTTAGTTATGAAAAGTGGAAACAGTTCAGTTACATGTAGCTCCCTTCCCATGTTGCCATCTGCCAGTGCGTTAGGGGAAACTTTCTGCACTGTTTTCAAACTGTGATTCTGAAGTGCTAACTTTCCTGTGACTCTCCAGTTTTCTTTAACACTAAAGGTTTGTTCTGGCTAAAATATTCTTGAAGGCTTTAGAAAGAAGATTACCTAATTCTCTTTTGAGTCAGCTAGAAAGGCAAGTGAAGGTACTTACACTTGTGTATATGCGTGGGGTGAATTGCATTTAATATCTAAAATGTGATACAGAAATTAGTATTATTGTGTTTTATAATGACTAGTGTTCAAACTGCTCTGTCAAAGCCTGTAGCATTCTTTGCTGAATATCCAGAGATTGATTTTAAAACATTAATAGATAATTTTAAGAACAGTCCTATTAAACCTGTATGAAAGAAGCAAATTTTTAAAATTATGAATGTAGGAAAAGGATTGTTTGAATATGTGTTCTTGCAGTGATGTGTGTGTTCTTGTGACTCTCTTACCTCTCTCAAAAAATATCTGTGCACATACACACATGGACATGGAAGTTAGAAATAAGATTCTTGTATGTACTGTGAAATAATCTGGGTTCAAATGTCAGTTTGTCTTTTAGTCATCTCAGGGAATTAGCAGGAGAAAGGCTCCGTTGTAATTCCATGGTCAGTGGCTGTTTTGCTGCAGCTAAAATTGCTCTGCAATATATTTAGCAAGAGTAGTTCTTTGTTTGGCTTTTTAAAGAGATTTTCTGGAATGAGCCGTGTGGGGTCTCTGAAGTGTTTTGGTGGCAGTGGGGCTGCTGGAGGAATTGCAGCTCAAGCATTGGAAGTAATCTGGAAAAACAGAAGATGTCACTCCCTATGAGATTTGGCACTCTGCTCCATTGCCATGGTTCAAAGGGCACTTTCTCTGTGTAAAAGAATCTTCTAATTATACATCTGGCCCACAGTGGTGCATGTTTCTTATGGCTGCATAAAACCCCTCAGTCTGTGGAGATCAGGACTGGACAATGCTGGTCTTTCTCCAGTGCACAAACCCTGCAGTTGCAGGGGTCAGGATATAATTTTGATATAATTTCATTATTGTTGAACTACATTACATTCAAAATTTTGTTGAAGCACAGAATGTCCTGTGATTCCCCTTCCTCCCTAAAGAGTGAAAATTGCCTTTTAAAATGGTATAGAAATTGTAAGTAAAGCCTTAAAAAAAAAAAAAAAAGGAATAACATATTCTGAACTCTGTAAGTTCCTCCCAGGCAGTACCGGGGCCGTGTTACTGTGTTAGATCTCACAAATTAAAATGTTGGAATGTTAGTAGATGATACTCTAAAACATCTGGTTACTGGGACAAATTGTATGCAAATCAATGCATATTTGGGTGGGAGAAACAGGCCCAAAATCCTGTTTTCCTGGTTGACAGTTCTTGAGCAAAATACACTTGAGAATAATGCCAGGCATTCTTTTTTAAAAGAAAAAAATAGTGTGAATTATGATATTCCTACTTCATGTAAAATATCACTAGTCTGAGTCCCAGAGTTACTGGCCTGCAAAGATTTTATTTATTAAGGGAGTGTTGTAAGTAAAACAAGGGGGAGAAGGATTCCCTTGGGCTAATGTTTAAATGATATACAACTTTTTCTGAAGCTACAGTGAAAACAAGCTAATGCCCCTTCAGTGAATGTGTGAATGTGTCAGGATTAGATATGATCCAAACCTGGCGTTATTTATTGAGTGCAATGTCGTTTCTGCTGCACGTTACAGGCATGCTCTGGCTCTGAGAGGGTCCTGCCCTGTCGAAGTGCTGCTTGGAAAACAGGTGCTTTTAGCAGGTTTAGCACATCTGTGTCTGGGCTTTCCCAGGAGTTCCTCATGTGCCTTGGGTGGAGAGACTGAGTTTTGTGAGGAAACCTGGGGCTCGGAGGAGACTGCCTAGGTGGGACAGGGACCCACTGGGGTCTGCCCATCACTGCAGATGTCCTTGCAAGCTCTTCCTTTTTCCTCATATCCCACTGGTTTTTCAGCAGGTCTGTCCAAGGCACTGCTGCAAAGTACAAACCAGAGCCTCTATGTGGATTGGGTGTCTTAATCACTGATGGGTAGCTGAGATTTTGGATGTAACAGATGCTCTGTTACAAACTAGATGCGTAAGCTAATTATTTTCTGCCATACCCATCCCACCCCCTGGTTTTAGAAGTGCTGTACCTCTGTTTTGCAACAAGCTCAATAGAAATGGTTTCATGAAGGTTTGTGTAGGAGTCATGCCGTGCACCTCCCCAGAGCTGTGAGTGCCTCTGCTTACTGGAGCTGCACTTCCTCATGCTTGTCCTCTAGTTCAGGAGGTTAAATCTTTAGGACTTCAGTTCTATCATCAGGTGAACAGTGCCTTTGAACGCTGTTCTCTGTATCGTGCATTGCCTGCTGCTGCAGGATCTGCTCTTGGATTCAAGGTTGGGAGAGTGAGCCTTGGCAAACCCTGTTTTTACTGTTTCATAGGAGCAAGGTCATTCTCAGGCCTCCTCTTAAATTTGTATCCAAAGTTGTCCCAGTTCCAGCCCATTAACCTCCTAATTTCCTTTCCCAGTCTATGTGGATCCCCAGGGAAAGGTAAATGTCACACATTTGATGTAGTGTGAATTTGTGTTCTTCATAGATGAGGAAGACATTTGGAAATGCTCTTCTCTGCAAATGCTCAGGAGCAGTAAAGATTATAGCTCTGATACTGAGTCTGGGACCAAAGGAGTTCACCTGAGGAGGAAATAGGGATTTAATCTGTTCATATCATGGTACCTTCTTATGCTGGAGTTTCTTCCAGTACAGTTCCTATGATCTGTGCTCACTATTAGGAAAATGCCCCATTTTTAAATGATGGATTATCCACACCTGTACTTTTGTATTGTTTAATTACTTGCTATCCTCATTCTCCACTGTTTCTGATATCCTGCTGCTCTGCCTTGGTTTGGCACAGCTCTGAGTACCCTGCCTGGAGCTGTGCTTGTTGCCATTTTCTTTCATGCCCTTTCTTGCCTTTTCAAGTCATTTGGATCTGCAGGGAAAGCATTGAGTCATTCAGCTTCCTTGAAAAATGATGTGAGATCTGTGAGGTAGTTTAAGAGACAAAAGAAATAGGAGAGAAAATGACACCTTTTAAAATTTTTTTCTAAGATGGACTTTTTTCTGCTTATTGTTGATCTCTGATCATGGAAGGTGTTAAGGCAAAATATGTCTTCTTTAAATGGTCTTAAATGTACAGATTGTTTTAAAACGGTAGTATATGATAATTAAGCAGGTTTTAAATTTTCAGGAAATCTCTCTTACAGTTTCATATCCTTTCAGTGTCAGGACCCAGTTTATACTGGGTGCACTGGGACACACACCAGTGTTGCTTCTGGAGCGTGAAAGGACCACACTGGGGTCAGTTCAGTGCAGCTGCCTTGTACAGATTTCACTGAGATTTGACTGTCATTTTGAAACTCAGAATATATGAATAATTTCTCTAAATTGCTTGACCTTTTTCAAGGAATATTTCTGTTCCTGCATTGCCCAGGATGTTTCAGTACAGAAGAGATGATTAAGGTTTCAGACTGTGCTGCTTCCCAGGATTGCTGTGCTATGCTGTTTGCACATTGACTAAAGCTTTGGGAAAATAGTTAAGAGTTTTGAGTCAAGGCTAAAATGCTTCTTGTTCTTGTGTACTGATGCACCCATAAATGTTACTGATCCGAGGTTTGTTAGATAAAAAGTTTAAGTAGAGATTCCTCTCATTTGCTGTTGGGAATACACTTGTGACATGTGTCATACTCTTCCAATATTTTATTTTCTTTCCTTGATAAAATGGTCAGTCCTCTGAGGCACCTTTGAATGAGCCTTCACAATTCTCTGTATGAGCTTCAGAAAGAAAATCTCCCCTGACTACCAGGCTGACTTACTGCTTACAGCCCCAGCAGAACCTGGTTTAACACTTGAACCAGAACTGGAGGAAACTGATGCTGCAGAACTGAGCCACCCCACCTGCCCTTCCCACCGCCCCCCAGCCACCATCCCCTTCCCCAGGCAATGTGGCCAAGGCCCGGCAGGATGGATAATCCTCACATCAGAGTCAGGAGGATTCAGGAATCTCATTGTGTTTATTCTTGATGAGATTTTTTCCTTTAAGGTAGTTTCTGTAACCCCCCCCCCAAAAAAAAGGTAAACCAATATTTCTTCCCATCCACAAGGGAAGTAAATTAATTTTTGTTATTATTTTTATTTATTGATAATTAATTTTAAAAATCATGCCAGAAGCTAAAATTCGAACCTCTCCCAGAAGTGGAAACTCTCAGCATTAGCAGCGATGTTGTTGTGGCCCCTGTCCCTTGTTTCCAGAGTGCACTGTCACCTGGGGGGCACAGGTCCCCAGGAAGGAGGGATCCCACAGAGGCTCTGCCTGCTCCCCTCCTGCACAGCAGGTCCATGAGGGAGCAGCTGGCCTGGCAAGCACAGTGGCTCCTGGAGATCATGGAATCATGGAGTGGTTTGGGCTGGAAGAGACCTTAAAACTCATCCCATTCCACCCCCTGCCGTGGGCAGGGACACCTTCCACTGTCCCAGGCTGCTCCAAGCCCTGTCCAGCCTGGCCTTGGACACCGTCAGGGATCCAGGGGCAGCCACAGCTTCTCTGGGCACCTGTGCCAGGGCCTGCCCACCCTCACAGGGAGGAACTTCTTCCCAATATCCCATCTAAGCTGTGGGGAGCTGTTGAGTGACATTGCAACCTGTGATAGTTCATGGCTGGTATGACCCCATGGGCTGTGTCCAGCTGAGCCTTGAGCAGCAGCACTGACCCTTCCTCTGCCATTTTCCTAAGCAGGCTGATCAGCTTAATGAAGTTAAACCAACAGTCATTATTTCTGAGTTGTGTTTAATTTTTAACCTGACTTTGCTGGTGGTTTGTGTGGCCCAAGAGATTGTCTGCATGATTCAGTTCCATCAGCTGTTTAATAAGTAGTACCTGGTGAAGTCCTGGTGTGCTCTTTCATCTTCAGAGTCATAACAGTATTATTGTTTGAAGTGAAGCTGGGTGATCATAGTGGTTTGAGGATGTTTTATTTTGAGAAAAAGAAAATAATGAACCTTTAATGTGGTCTTTTTTCCTGCACTGGTAAACTTGAAGAGGAAAAAAAACCAAACCACAGCTTTTCCTGAAAATGGGTTATTGAAGGTAAAATATCCGTGGTCCTGTTGGGTGTTGTTACTGATTTTTCCATGTGGCTGCTGTTGGAAGTGTTCCCACTGCAGTTCTTCTCCGCTGCAGAGGGTCAGGGCAATCCTGTAGCCTATGTTTGTGTGTGGCAGTGGCTTTTGTGCTGTCCTTCACTGGTGGTTCCTTCTGTTGCAGCTCAGATACTCTGCCCAGAGCCTGTTCGACTACATGAAGAAAATCCAGAGTGATCCCAGTGCTTTGGGGAGTTTTTGTGACACGCTGCTAAAGGTCTTTGAGGACAACCTGCGGAATGACCGGTAATGGTTTTCCTTGGCTTTTTCCCCTTAACAGCTTTTGGAAGTCAGATATGTGGCACATCCATCGAAATCTGCTAAGATGGGCAATGCCCAAGGCACATGCATTTATGCTTAGTAGAGCTGTTTGGTAGAGCAGGGCCTGTGGTAAAATGTATAACCAAGGAGTGATGGCAAAATATTTTGCATAGTCAGGTTTTAAAATCACAGAATGGTTTGGGTTGGAAGGGACTCAAAGCTCCTCCCATTCCATCCCCCTGCCATGGGCAGGGACACCTCCCACTATCCCAGGTTACTCCGAGCCCTGTCCAACCTGGCCTTGAACACTTCCAGAGGTGGGGCAGCCACAGCTTCTCTGGGCAGCCTGTGCCAGGGCCTCACTGTCCTCACAGCCAGGAATTTTTTCCCAATATCCCATCTAAACTTACTTTTTCAGTTTGAAGCCATTCCCCCTTGTTCTGTCACTATTGTATTTTTATGTTGTTTCTTGTCTCAAGTGTTGAAATGAAAACGTGCCCATGGTTATTCCAGCTGACACATGTTGGTTCACTTGGTGCTGTAACTTCTGATACAGTCTGTGGAATACATTGTTTATGTTCTAGGAAATAGATGAGTATTTTCTAGTACTGTTAAATGTATATAAAGCAGGTATGTTGTTAATTAGGTTTCTTCCTTTTGGCTGGAAGGGAACGTCCTCTCTCAGCCAAGAGGATGGTTCAGCCAACACACACAAGTTACTGAGCAACCCTCCTCTGTGTAAATCAGAGTTCTAATTTACATATGTGTAGGTGCATAGTAACTTCCTTTCCTTGGTTCTGATTAAAAATAGTATATATCTGTATGCCAAGAGGTGTATTTATCTTGTTGAATCATTTTCTTTCCTCAGGGTGTCTGTACCTCTCCTGACAATGCTGGACCAGATGCTGGCGAATGGCTGTTTTGATATGTTCACTGAGCAAGAGAAGTAAGTTGATGGAAGTCTCTTGGGTTTGTTTTCCACTGTGCAACAGGACTCTTAAATCTTGCCCTGGCTGCTGCTGGGTGTTGGTCTTGGGGGTGCACAGGTACAATGCTTTAATTTTCCTGAAGTGGGACAATGGGGACAAACAGCCCTGAAAGGGCCTTGATAAAATCTTTGACTCTCATGTCTGTGTCCAAGTTGGTTACTCGTTCATTGTTTGACAGCCAGGACACGAATCAAGTGCAATTTGCATGTTTCACCTGGCAGACTTGGAACAGTATCAGATCCATTCTTTCTTCTTCCAGCTTCCTAAATCCCTGTTCTTTGGAGTACATTCCTTGCTGTCCTGGAAGCCTTAAGCACTGGCAGTGTCCTTAAGGCTGCCAGTGGTGCTGCAAAATCTTCTGTGCCTACTAGCTCTGGCTTCCCCAGTCCCACTGGGCTGGTTAATGGGAGTATCTCCAAAGACGTTAATTAAGATTCTAATAAGAATAATAAAAAAGACATGTCCCAGCTCTTCCACCCAGAGTTCAGTCTTGTGGAAAGTATTCAGTTTAGGAATGGATAAACGAGTGAGGTAGTCCAATGCGAAATCATGGGGCTTTGCAGATGTTTCAGAATAGAATGATTTTCATGTCAGTAATGTTAAAATGTATTCCACAAGCTCTCCCAGGCAGCATCTTGGCACATCTGCAGGTATTTACAGAATTGTGCAACGTGGATCCTGCAAGCACACATACTGGATTGGGAATCCGTTGATTCAGGAGTTGTTCACAGCAGATAAATCTGAAAAGCTCTCATCATTCTGAAAGTTTAAATTGAGCCTACTGTTGTCTTGAAGTGTGGTTTTAGATAATATTTCTTACGTTGCGTTTGGCAGTCCCTGTTTGAATGGGAATTTAAAGTGAGTCAAAGATGGAGTGAACATTACTTGTTCAGTTTGGTAATCATGTCTGTGATCTGGGGCTTCCACACAGGCTCCAACCATCCCTGCTGGGGAAGGCAAGAGATTATGGGTGGAAATTCAGTTCAAGTCTTGTCTCCCATGTCCCAGGTCACTGAACAGAAACCATGTGGTAGCATCAGGCCTTTGCTGTGTGAGGGACTCAGACTCAACCCTGTGGTGTCATTGTGATGCTTTGTGTAAAAGACCTGAAATAAAATCCAGGGCTGTAATGGGGGGAAGGATTCTGAAGCTGATCCAGATTTATTTGCCTCCAGTTTGATGATGAAATGAAAAAAGAAAATAAATAATGAAACAGTTCAGTGGATCATGCTCAGGTCAAGGGAGTGACGTGCTGGCCTGGAGTGTGGAACTTGTTGCCATACACCGCCCAGGAAGGGCAGAGCTGTGGGGAGTTGGAGGACAGCTAAAAAGTTGGAGGGTTTAGTTCCCACATGTGTCAGATTTTGGTAATGTAGGTGCCTCCTGGTCCAGAGGGGACCATAGGTGAGGTGCTGTGGGTACTTCACAGGGAGCCAGGTGAATGCCCAGGGCTCTGCCATGCTCTTAGAGCCTGTTTGTGGATCAGCACGTGGATGGGTGAACCCAAAAATACATTTCATGCAATATTTGCATTTTGTTATTCTGGTGAGTGTCCTTTGGGTGCAGTTAGGGATGGATACATGGATCCTGGCTCCAAGGCCTGCTTGCCTGTGCTGTTGGATGCCACCTACTCCTTTTTGAATAGGAAAGTCTGACTTCAGGTCTGGTCTCTTTAACAGAACCATTTACTCCCTTTCCAGAGCAGCCTCCATGAAAATTTGTAAGAACAGCACAGGCTGAGTGGGAAAATGGAGACACTGCTTGGTGGCATGAAAAGGCTCCATGTGCCTGCAGTGTCAGGTGTCTTTATGTAGAGTGTGCCTGAAATTAGAGAGCTGAGATTCATGCTTGTATTTTACCTTGGGGTGTTCGGCTCCATTTAATTTCCTTCCCTCATTTTTTTGCCATGTTGGGTTGAATGGAGTTTCAGCAAGGGAATTGGGATGCAGGATGTCTGGCATCAGGATTATACCCAAACCAGCCACCAAACAGGCAACTGTTGCATTATAAAAAAGTATTTGCAAATGCGTTTTGAAGTTTGAAATGGAAACTGTGCACTGTCCCACACATTTTTTTCCTAATAAAACATCAGCAGTCCAGAGTGAGTAATATCCAACAGTGCTTAATTTAACCAGGATTAGGAGCAGGATCAGTTTGACCCTTGTGAATGTTCCAGTTAAAGCCAGTTGCCACAGGGTGTCACTCCTGCCTTGCACAGGTGGAACCTGCCAGGCGTTTTCCTGTTTTTTCACACCCTACAGTTCATAGTATAGTGTAGTTTTTGCAGCTGCATCTCAGTGTTTGGGAAGCTCTGTGTGGCTGGTGTGTGATCTCTGTGCAAACAGACAAGTGAGCCCCTGGGTGTTTCTGCTCCACTGTCCTGGTTTGAATGCTTGTGCTCAGGTGAGGGGGATTTGCCATGTGTGGAACTGGCCAGCAGGGATGAGCGTGGGGTAAATACCTGTCCTGTGGGGTTGGAAATGAATCAGCTTTAGTGTCACCAGGGTCATCAAAACGCTTTCAGAACTGGTTCCTCTGCTGTGCTTGGCTTAGATTGAGCTGTAACAGGAAAAGAGAGCTGTCTGGCATATTCCAGGCTATTATTTCCTCCCTGTCTTAAGGTGACATAAACCTGCTTGTCCAGCACGAGAGGTTCCCCCTCCCTTGTGCTGACAGGAATGGTTTGTATCACTACACAATGAATGGCACTGGAGAACTGCTCTGGGTTACAAGTACCCTTCTCCCCGTCAGCTTGAGGTGTTCCCTTAGTCTCTCAAGTTGTGCCAAAATAGGAAGGGAAGGGAAGGGAGGGCAGTGGGTGGCTCCTGGCAGCAGGGCAGGTGGGTGCTGGGCTGAGGTGTTGGTGCTGCAGCATCACTGACCTGCTGCTCCCCCTGCCCCGTGTGCCCTCCCACCCAAACAGGGCAGCAGCACCCTCAGCTCCAGGATCATTGCTGCTCTTTGGTCACACAGCCCAAAACCTCCTGAGTCCATCCCAGAGTTTGTGGAGCTGCTCTTGTGTCAATGCAGGAGTGTTTGTGGCTTAAAGGCTGCTGGAGGCAACAGACACACCTTGGAACAGAGCTCTCAGAAATACAGCAGTGCATGCTGGGCTCTGTAAACTCACCAGTGGCTTCTCTGAAAGCACAGAGGTGCCTGGCTGCTCCCTGCTGGTGCTGGGACAGGGACAGCGACAGGGAGGACAAAGGAGAGCGAACTGAGGCCGCTGGCAAAGCTGGCACTGGGAGTGTCACTGGTCATGGCTCCTGTGGCTGCAGGGTCCTGCTGCTCCAGTGGTGCTGGGGCTGCCCAGAGTCCTGTGGATTGCTGGTTCCTTAGGAGTGTGGTAACATGGGTGTGATGCCCAGTGCCACGTAAACAGAATAGTCTTGGAATGACAATTCAGTATCCAGTGCTTTCTGGAGTAGCAAGTGGCATTTCTCTCTCTTACATATATGTAGTTTGCCCATTCAACAGAAGCATCCATGTATTCTCTGTATTTTTTTCTGGTGATCTTGCAGTGCTTTAAGAAAGTGTGTGTCCCCACTGATCTCCAGCTGATGATTTCCATGTATCCATACTCCCATGATTATTTTTTTAAGCAGTTTTACTGCTCTCAAATAACCAGAGCTGGCAGTGGCTGGTGGCTGTGCCAGGGCCGCCCCAGTGATGGCAGTGGCACTACTGTGACCCAGCTCACCTGGAGGAGGGCAACCAGCACCTTTGGCAGTACCACGTGTGCCCAGTTTACAGAATGTAAAGAGACTTCAGACTGATCCCTTTTCCCCAGTGCTGACGCTGTTCTTGCTGGCACAGTGCCTGCACAGGAGAAGGAATTTTCTCAATTTCCTTTACAGAGGCCAAGCTATTTGAATCATTTGAGATCACACATAGGTTAGGTTTGGTTATTACAAATGTAGAATTGGCAACTGACAGAAAGGAAAGTGCATCTGTTTTAAACACAAAATGCTGCTCATGAGGTTCCGTGTTTTAAATTTATTCCAGATGCTCTTGTTCCAATTGGTCTCTTTGTTGCTCCACTTCTCAGCAATGTCCTTGTTGTTCAACTGCTCTAAATCTCACCTAATTCACTGTAGTGCCTGAGCTGAGAGCCAGGCATGCACTGCAGGGATTGTAATTAACTGTCTGCACAGGGTCTTTGTGCCATTGGGGTGGGAGGAGGAGAAATTCCACCAAGGTAAGACAAAACATACCTCAACATTCAGAGAGGTCTTCCCTCCCCAACCCAGAAAAATCCATGTCTGGAGGCACACACAGACTCATTCATGAAGATGTCTGTTTTCCCCACCATGTGTAGAATTCTTCACTTTGATTTACCATAGTTTGTTGTCCAGTTTTTTAAAACAGGTCACTATTTGCCAGTATGTGCTAGGATTTTGTTGTAAATTTTTTAAAAGTCATTAAAAACCACTAACTCTTGTCTGGAAAACTCTACAGAACAAGGCAGATTACCTTAATAAAACATCTTGGCACTCCTATAAACATTTTAAATGTTCTGCCCTTCAACATGACAGTACCCAGCTTTCTTCAGTAGTTTTTATCCACAGCTGTGAATTGTGGTAGCAGAAAATGAATGTTACTATTTTTGCTTTTTGCTTTCTGCTTTCCATACACAATGCAGTGGGGTTTCCAAAATACACAGCCTAGAAGTGATTGTGCTCACTAGACAAATATGAAATAGTTTCTTTTGCATCTATGGCACTTCAGCCTTGAGTGTAGCAAGTAAAAGACTAAATAATTTGAACTGAAATAAAAGCATTAGTCCCTCTCTCCTCCTCTTTAATAGATCCTTGGAATAACTAACAGTACTTGTGTTTGTACGAGTGTCTGGGAAAGAGCTGTGAGAATCACGTTTCCCAGACTATGTGGAAAAAGAAAAGAATTTGCTAAATATATTTAAAGATGGCTTCATGGCTTGTACACGTAATAAAACTGTAAGCGCTGTGTTTAATTACGTTGTCTGGAATCACTGAAGGAATTTGGGCTGTGAAATGGTGGAGTGGTTAAGAACAACATTCATCCCCTTTTATGTAAAGTTTGGTTGGAGACCTTAGGGAATGACCGTGATGATGCACAGACTAAGTAACTGCTGTTTGGCTGTGGGATAGTGTAATTCCTGACGTCGTATTTCTGATCATACCACACTGCTGTAAACACAAGCCATGGCAAGTCAATTATCCTGCATTGATATTTGGCTAAAAGGAGTTCACTCCTCAGCACACAGATAGTAGCAATGTAAATAATTAATAATAATTTCTTCCCTCCCTTGTTAAAAAATGAAAGGCCCAGGGCCCTGGTGGCCAAACTCTCCTGAGCTGCTGCAGGGGAAGCACAAACCACCCTGCAGTGTGTCTTTCCCTGCCTTTGAATGTTAGTTTGGCATCCTGACAATTATTAAATGTCTGAAATTCTACTGAAACTTAGTGCTCTTTGTTTCTTTCTCATTTTCAGCCATCCCTTCCCAGTGAAGTTGTTCACTCTCTGTAAAGAAGAGATCAAAAGATCCAAAGATATCCGGAAGCTTCGCTCCAGCATAGGAGTGTGAGTTAATGAAATTAATCTTTTCTCATAGACAATGAAGAGTATTTAATTTACTAGATGTAACAGTTAGGTCTAGTTCACATGGAATTTAAATGGAAAATATGCACAAATACATGTGATTGAAGATGGTGAGTTTCATAGTTCTGGATGGTTGAAGTGAAACACATGATCTGATAAAACTGAACAACTTTAAAAAATTTTTTATTCCTAAAGATGGTTAAAGGGAATCATTTGCTTTTTCTTTGGAGAGAGCTTGATTCAGTGCTAATGGTAAACATATAATTAATTGGTTGGATCTTAGATGTGCACTAGAATGAGTTGAAAACATCTGCAGGATTAGTGTCAGGTTTTAGGGCAAAAGCCCTCACTCAGGTCAGGCAGCAGAGAGGGCAAAACCAAAAATTTCCCAGTTGGGAAGGACAGTGCTGGGTGAGGAGGGGAAAAGCAAAAGTAGGTTCAGTAGCAGAAGCTTGACAAAGTCATTCCATTATAACAATGCTGAGCAATGAATTTATTTACTTTCATTTCATATTTCATTTCTGATTTCATTTCTTTATTGGGAAGAGTTTAGAGTGCAGGGCAGCCTGAGATAGCCCTGGCCCATGTCTCTGGTCTGTCTTTCCCCATGACCTGCACCCTCCATGCCCAGCCTCCCCTCTGCCCTCGCAGTCCCTGTCAGAGCCTGGTGTGGGGTGGTTTTTAGCAAGACTTTGGTGCTGCTGCTCAGTGCCTTTACCCCCACAGCTGTACCTGGGCCAGCCTGTGGCAGCTCAGTCACACACCAGGATCTCACAGACACCCTCAATATTTGCTTTCTTTCACTTGGAGCTGAGATCTCCTGTGCAGCACAGCTTCCCCTCCCCTCCTTTTTCCCAATATTCATCTTCATCCTGGTCCTCAAAATGTACTTGTGCAGTTATAAGACCTGTTTTTTCCTGATACTTTCTAGGTTTTGTGGCCTGATTCAATTTCAAGGAGACATGAGAGAGAAAGTTTTCTTCCAGTTGTTTCTCCTCCTTTGCCATCCCTTTCCTGTAGTAAGTACTGAAGACTTTGCATATTATCAAACCTAATCTTTACAATACTTTACAAATGAAAAATAATTTAAAGTGTATTAAAGCAGCATTCTCTTTAGCAGGTGTTAATGTTTAGAACAGGCTTTTCTTCTCAAGGATCTGCTCTCTGCAGTGCTGCCCCAAACAGGCTGCAGGCTGTGTACCTGGCTGTGCCACACGTGCTCCCTTCCACCTCCTGGCCTTACTTGTCAAACTGGGAGCACTGCAGGTGCCTCAGCCGTTTGTTTCTGTTTCACAGCCCTGAGCCCAGGGAAGATCTGTTCACCATTTAGTGCTGAAAGCTCCAACCAGATAAATTACTGTTAGTTCTGTGTACAGTTCTGTGACATTTCTGAGAGTAGCAACACACGAGTAGGTCTGGTGCAAGAAAAATAAACATTTTTTGTCAGGTGTGACAAAAGCTGGTGTAGTGCAGGAAGGTTTAGCAGACTTTTAACCTTTTTCCTAAAACAAAGAGGGCACAAAAATCTGAGTTTGTACAAGAGATCATATGTGTGATGATATTATTTTAGTCCTTTAAAATCTGTGTTGACTTAGGAAAGTTTGGGGTTTGGTTTTCTCATTGCACAAAAGCTGGGAGCCCTGACTCTGCAGAGTTTGGTACTTCAGGTTTCTGTTCCATTTCCATGTTGTGTGTACTTGCTCCATGAGGAATCCTTTGCTGGAGGGGCACATTGTAAGAAATGGAGAGAGATAATTTCAATTTCATGGTTTATTGCTATTTTACATCACAAATATGTTTCGTTTTCACAGATGGGTCAATTTGATTTGGCTTTGCTACTTCAGAAATAACCCTGTAATTCCTTTGCCTTCCTTTGGTTGCCACTAGGCTTTTGTCAAGAAAAAAATCAATTTTTGTTGCGATTTTGCAACACCCATTTTCCATTTAGCATTTTTCCAGCTGTTCTGCTCTAGCAGCCAGCCTCGCCAGCTCTGTGTCTGCACAGGGCAGTGCTCCCTCCCCTGCTCCAGGAAAAGCTCCAGCACAGCCTGTTCTGGATGCTCGCTGCATCAGCCATCTCCCAGCAGTTTTTCTGAGAGTTTTGCTGCCTCTTCCAATCTCCAGGCTGGGATATGTTCTGTGTGAGCCTACAGCAACCAAAGTTAGAGCCAGGCTTTGGCTCAGTGAGTCACTGCAAGCAATGTTCCAGTTGGGCCAGTCTCACATGTGTGAATTCATTCCCTGTGAGGGACAGAGGTGTGGCCTTCCAAATGGGAAATACTGCACTGAGAGTAGGAGCAGGAGTTCCATGAGATGCTGACATGAGGTCCCTTCCTGCAGGAAATCCCTGTCAGAGGCAGGAGTAGACTCGGTGTCCACCATACCATGACAGCCAGTATGGTGGACCTGTACCAGTAACAGCACTGGGCTCGTCCCTGTGGATCAGAGCATCCAAAGGAGGCCAGGAAGATGGCGAGGGCCTTGAGAAGCCATGTGAGGAGTGGCTGAGGGCACTTGGTCTGTTTGGCTGGAGGAGACTGAGGGTGCAACTCCCTCATGAGGGGAAGAGGAAGGGCAGACACTGATCTCTCCTCTGTGGTGACAGTGACAGGAGCTGGAGATGGCCTGAAGTTGTGTCAGGGAGGTTTAGGTTGGGTATCAGGAGAAGGCTCTTCCCCAGAGGGTGCTGGGCACTGCCCAGGCTCCCCAGGGAATGGGCACAGCCCCAAGGCTGCCACAGCTCCAGGAGTGTTTGGACAGGGTGGGATTGTTGGGGTGTCCTGGGCAGGGCCAGGGGGTGGCCTCGATGATCCTTGTGGGTTCCCTCCAGCTCAGCAGCCTCCGTGGCTCTGGACGGTTCCTGACATTGCCTCTGCCCTTCCCGCAGATCCGGAAGACGACAGCCAGCCAGGTGTACGAGATGCTGCTCACTTACAGCCACGTGGTGGACGCGGCCATCATGGACCAGGCCATGGCCATCCTCAGCGACACCAACTGGTGCGTGCAGCGGGAGCTGCAGTGACTTCTGTGCCCTGCACTGAACAAAATGCAATGCCTTTCAATGCTGTGGGGGAGGAAACTTTAAGAAGAGATACTGTAGGTTTGATGCCTTGAACAGGCTAGTAAAAATATGAAGCAGACACAGCAGTAGAGGGAAAAGGGAATTTATCTCAGTTTAACAGGATCCTAGGTGCCCAGACTCATCAAAGGTGGAAAGTGAGTGATGAGCTGGAGCCACCCCTTACAATGTGTACCAGATTTTTATGGACCTTACAAAATTAGCATATCTACTTAAAATCTTCCAATAAGCTTATTAAATGAATAATTGCCCCCTATTCTAATGACCCCCCCCCAAATGAGACTACAGCCTAGTTTACAAAAACATGTTCCAGAGAGAAGGCTCCGTCCAAGGTTGGAGCTCCTAGTTCTGAGACAGTGTGAATGTTTGGTCTTCTTTGCTTTGCAAGAGCCCAAACGGAGCTAAATATCAGACTACAAGGGTTATAAACATGTGGGGCTAAAGTACAAGGAGTGTTTGTGCAGGGTACAAGGAGTGTGTATAGAGGGCAACAGGGAAGGGAAGGGTATAAAAAGAAAATACAAAAATCACCGGCATCAGGTTCAGCTCCTTATTGCTGCCAGGCCACGAAAGCTCTGCTGCAAGGAATTCCTCTGCTCTGAAGAACTCTCCAGGATATTGTCCCACTGGAAGGGGGATGTATAAAATCACCATTAGATAAAGTAAAATACCGGTATTTTTCTAACAACATAAAAAGGGAGGAAATCTTGGAAGTTTTCCATGAACCAGAGACTGGGCTGTGCAAACAGTCAAACTTCAACTGCATAGACAGTTTCTTGGCATTTATGAGCACTGGCAGGATTTGGGGAAAGGAAGGATCTCTGCAAGCTGGAATACAACAGAATTAGCAGAACAGCTCAAATCTCCCATGAAATGTAATTATTCAACATGCTACAAGCGTTGTATTCAAGCAAACATTTGGAATTGGAACAGTTTAGAAGTTTCCCAGGCATAGGATGGCATGAATTACAGAGCCACTTTATAGAATGTAATTAATTTTTTTACCTACTCTTACCTGTACTGTTAGCTTCTTCCAAGGGCAGGGAAAGAGGGTCCTGTTCTCCATGAGCATGATCCAGTGACTTTCAGAGCAAAGGAATCATTCCGTCAGCACCTCTGCAGTGACAGGAGCAGGGAACCAAGATTTTGGCACCAAGATTTTGGAAGGTCCCCTTCCTCAAATTCTAGCATTGAGCATTGTCATCACCTGGGCAGGTTGATAAAAGGCTGCATGCCTGGGAGATTTGAGGAAGTATGGAGTTTTAAGATAATAATTAGTTTATTTGTTTTGCTGCCTTGTTAAACATTTTTCCTTGTCACAGACCTCGGTCATGGGGCTGCTGCCCCAAACAGCAGTCACAGAGAACAGACAGATATAGAAAAATACAGAATTTATTCAGTCATTATATTAAATGGCTTTTTGTCTTCATTGACATTTCATGGAAATAAATTTATCCCAGACAAGCTCAAAGAACAAATACACCTTAAGGCAGGGTGACAGATTTGCAGACTCCATGTTACACTGTTTGACTTCTATGTACTTCCCAGTTTATTTCTGTGCTTGAGCTTAAATAACTTTAGATTTGTGAAAAGAAAGCTATGTTTGTCATTGTGAGGGGTGGCTGCTGCTCTTTTTCTGAATTTTCCAGTGCAAAATTAAAACAAGAGTTTCAGGTTTGAAGGAGTGGTCACCAGCAATTCTGCCTGTGGCTACAATTCCTTGTTTAACTGCACATGGAAGTTTAGGACTGTGTTTGGTGTGATTCAGTGCTCCATTATGAAACGTGCATTTAAGAGCAGGCTTGCTCAGAAATTGCAGAAAGAATTTGTTACCAGACACTGTGGGCAGGATGAGATGGGTGCTGTCACCATGGGATGGGTACAGGGCCAACATTCACAGTGCTACAGAAAAGGCAGTGGCAGTTCAGCTCTGCTCATGAACAACTGGGTTACTAAATCAAAGCAAAATACTTCCCTGGAAAAACACTCCAGAGAAATAAATATTCTGTCCACCCTATCATTTTCAGGGTGTGCCTGGCTTATTCTGGCTGGGAGCAAGCCCTGAGTCCCCTGCTGCAGTATGGCCCTTGCTCTGAGATGAAAGACAAAGAGCTCGTTTACTCAAAACTTAATTGTTTTAGCTTGGTAGATTTGAGCTGTTTACAGAAGAAGAGATTAGAAGTTGTTGCTGAGTGTCAGAACAAGCTGCTTGTTTTCCTCAAGCTCTCTCAGTGCTAAAATAATCAGTCTAAATTCTGAATTACCCTAAGTATTAGCAGCAGGAAGCCAAATGAGAATTTGAAGGAATATGGTAATTACTGGGATACACATATTTTCCTTCTTGGGATTACAGAGACTTTATCATACAATTGTGTCATGCAGAGTTTAAACAAATTACTCTATAATTAATACATTTTGTTTAGCCACAGGAAGGCTTCCAGTAGTAAATAAGACAAATTGTTCAAGGTGTGGAAAAAAAAAGCTTAACTTAGAAATAACTTGCCCCTTTTTTACTTTTTCTCTGTAGTTTTGGACTCTGTTTAACAAGAGTTTTGGACTCAAATTTAACAAGAGTTAAGTTTGTAACTGCTCATTTACAGGTGTTGCTTAAGAAAACCCAAATAAATGTCCTGCCCTGGTGAGCAGGACCAGCAGCCTCCCAGCAATGCAGCTTGAGGTGCAGGCTTCTGCCACATGGGAAGGAATGCTGGTTGTAGGGATTTGGGGCATTTTGGGGCTTTTTGTAACTGACAGGTTTTGAGGTATTTATCTCATGGACATGGTGTCATTTCAGAAACTTTCTGAAAAATTCTAAGTTTTAGGTTTGGATCTTCTACTTCAGGAGAAAGCTGCTGTGGAGGGGAGAGTCTTCTCCAAATCCAGTAACTTTAGAGAATAAATTAGTGAACTTATAATCAAAAGGGTTGTACAAATAAGTGGGGTTTTTTAATATAAGACTCTAAGAAAGAATAGTCTTGGACATTCTAATAGCAACTGGTTACCTGTTAATCTGGTGTGTATTTGTGGTTTATCTGGCTTAAGATGGTACAAAAAAGGTACATTAGTCTTTAAATGTGACATAACAAAAACTCCTCCGATTTGAAATGTGCATGCAAGGACACCCCCATTATGAAGCAGTGGTGACATGGATCACTTAAGGAGTTCAGTGGATGTGTATGAATTAACTGAAAACAACCTTTCCTCTCCAGGGAAGCAGAACTGCCCGTGGTGAGGGAGAGACGCAATTGCCTCTGTGACCTCATGAAAGTGCCCAGACCCCAGCTGGTGCCCAAGGTGAGGTGGGAATGTGCTCTGGGGGGTTTGTTCATGGAGGTGCCCCTGTACCCTGGAGGATGTTCCCAGGCAGCTGCAGAACACATGGCACGGCTGGAGCTGCTGCCTTGGGCCCTTCCAGCCTCATTCCGGAAAGCATTCCATGCTGGCAGCGCAACATTCCAGACACAGATGTGCAGACACTGCTCCTCTGCCCTTCCTGAGGAAAGGGAAAAGACAAAACTTCTCAATTTCAACAGCAAGAGGATGACATGAGGTGTTGTACAAACCACAGGATTCTAGCACTGCCTCTGTGGACGAACACGATACAAAACCATAACTTTTTAAAAAAGTATAGGGATATAAAATGTATATTTTGTTTTTATGTTATGTTTTATATGTTATATTTTTATATCTATATTATATTTATTAAAAGTATGCAAAAGAATCCATTCATAGAGAGACAGATGACACATCCAGCTGTAGGTCCCACATCATTCCAGTGCAGATAGTTTGGAATTGCCCACTGGCTCAGCATTTCAGAAGTACAGAACTTTCTGCTTTGGTAGGGGTTCTGGAAGAGGTTATTAGTGTTTTAAAGAGTACATGTTACTGTATATATATATATATATATAAAAAAATATAAATATTTGTCTTTCTTTAAAGACTTATACTTAAGACATCTATGAATACCCTTCAAAGACCTCCTGCTGCCCCATTGCAGTTTCTTTACTCGTTTTCCAGTTTTTACCATCTGCTTTTAGTACAGTTTTAAGAAACCTCAACTAACATTTTTATAGTTTTGGAAGACAAGAGTCTGAACCTCCTGCCCAGACAAAGAATTGTTTTTAGAACAAAAACTGACCTGAGCGTTGCTTTTAAAGGTTTTCTAATCAGCTAATAGAAAGGTTATGCTCAAAATAGAGATCTTACAAGATGAACTCTGCTCTCAAAAAACCCCTTCTTTTAATCCTTAATTATTGAAGACTGATACTTTAGGAGAAAACTGACTCTAGGATAAACAAAATAAGAAGAAATATCCAAATATACATCCAGGTATCTCCAATGGGACTGGGACAGGTCCCATATGGAGGTTCTGTGCTCAGCTTGGAACTTTACCTCTTGCTCCCCTTAACATAAGCAAATAGCCTAACTTTCAGCACAGAGCTGACACTGCAGCTGCTGAGCTGAGCTCGGGGTGCCACTGAAGATGAGGAGCTGTCCCAGCTGTCCCCATGTCCCCAGTACTGCTCCCACCAGTGCCCAGAACTTGGCTCAGCATGAGTGAGAAGCCTGAGACGAGGCCAAGCATGACAGGATGAAAATGTGAATGAAGTTGGCTTCAGCTGAAATCAACGCTTTCCACTTCTTTAAATTTTGTACAAATAAAACTTGTGGGAGGGTAGTTAAACTGTGGTCTTAAAAGGACTAAATACGACAGCTCTGTCTGTACTTTCTTCTCTGTTCAGGTCACTCAGTTCCATGGCTGGGACAGTGGCAGGGCAGCGATGGCCCAGGGCTGCTCCATGTGACCTGTCCTTTTCCCTTCTCTCTGGCAGAGCTCAGCATGAGGAGGCAGCAGGCCCTGGTGGCTGTGGCCTGGAGCTCGTGGCTGCTGTGCTGTCAGGACGGGAGGAGGCTGAGCCACAGCATCGCGACACAGTGGATCTCAGCAGGAGCTGAGCACTGCTGGGCAGAAGAGGCAGGGCCTGTCTGGAAGCACAGATGTGCCACATGAAGACAACCAAAATTCCTTGTTTTCAGTTTTTAATGTTGCTGCCTGGCAGGTTCTCTTCATGCTCTGTCACACTGACCTGTCTGGTTTGGTGTCAGTGGTTTGTACTTCCCCATCTGAACAGAGCCTGTGCTTGTACACACACCAAGAATTAAACCTGACCTGCTGCACTGCGCTCTTAAAGATCTTTTTTTCCAGGGGTAAGAATGGCAACACTTAGTGATACTGAAATCATCCCGAGCACCAAGTGTCCCTGTGGAGAAGTCTGTCATTCCTATGTCATAGTCAAACAAAAAAAACCAGGTTTCACTTCAGCTGATGTCAAAGCCTCTCATAACAGCTCTTTATGTAAATAATTCAGACAAATTGTTTTTGTGGTAAACTTGCTTTTGAAGAAGGTAAGTCAGTTCTTCAAGCAGCTGCCAGGATTTCAGCCCATTTCTTAACCCCTACAAAATGAAATGGCTCCAGCATTGATCTTTTGTGAGATCAATGTGACAGGGAGGACAAATGCACAGGCCACACCATATTGTAATTACACCATTATTTTATGGCTGTAATTAAATCCCACTATCCCAACATATCAACAGTGGCTATGTGTGTATACAGACAGATCTCTACAAATTTGAAAAGAAGGAAAAAACTCAGGCAGGGAAGTTAAAACCAAGCCAGTTTCTCTGTGAAGTATCTGCTGCAAACCGCAGGTGTTCATTTCCAGAGCTTGAACCTGGCTGGCTCAGATTCTGTTTGTTTTTAAAGAAAGTAACTATAAATGAGATTATTCAATACTTTTTAAGGGTTCTTGCAAGCTGGACTGGCAGCTGGAATTAGTGGAGCTCAGGGTTATTTGCTGACTGTTGATCAAGTGTTCAGAGCTCACGCTGAGCAGCAGCCAGCGTTGGCCACGTGCTGCACACACCTCAGGAGGAAATGCTCCTGCACCCACAGCCCCTGCGCTGCTCTGCTGCCACGGACAGGGAATTTGATAGAACATACTTGAAAGATTGTAAAGTTACACCTGTGAGTCCCTGCTGCAAGAGCAGCACAGGCTGTGCTGGCACAGCCTGAGTATTCCAACCAACGGAGAAGGTGCACTGGAAATGGGGAGTAGCTGCACGTGGACTCACCTGGCTGCCAGGTGCTGTCACAGGGACAGCTGTGCTGCTCTCACAACCCCAAATCCGAGGATGCTCCTCTTGAATCTCAGCCCCGGCCCTCTGCAGAGCCCCCAGAAGCACTAGCAGCTGCTCTGGGAACTGGGAATGTGCTGGGAGCAGAGAAGGGGTGAGGGCCCCAAGCAGTGTGTGACAGAAAACTCTGCACTTCCAGTGCTTCAGGCTTTGCCTGAGGCATGTCTGAGGCTTCCCTATGGTAACAGTGCTCTGGTAACCCTGTGCTCCATGGGTATTTAAATTAGAAACACCATTTAGCAGTCAAACTGAGTGATGTGCAATGGTAAAACTGAGCACACAGCATTACCCGTGGTGTAACTATGACCTCCCTGGCAAAGGGATTACTCAGAACAAAGATTAAATTAATGAAGTACAAATGGGTAAAAAATTCTAAACCTCTGAAGAGTTTGGTCTTCCTGCACCCAGATACACAGAGAGCAGCACACTTCAGTAGCACTACCTCACCTTGGGTTCAGTTAAAGTGATAATAATCCATCCCTTCCTTCAGGTTCAGCATGCCCAGGTTTGTTTCAAAGGCTCCACCTGTCAAATCCTGTGAGGGAAGAACAAGAAAATTAGCTCAAACTCATTTCAGGTTGTAACAGGTTTGGGTTATTGGTTCTTTAAGCCACAGAAGGAAGTCCCATTTGCAGAACTAAACAAACCAAGGCTCAGAAAAGTTTCTATTAAAAAATTAGGGTATGTTGAAAAGTTAGTGTTCAAATCAGTACGGAGGTGGGGTGGGAGGGATATCAGACAACTCCTCAGCTCTCTTGTGCTGCTCTGGAGCACACAAGGGCTGCTCAGCCCAGCTCTGCTCTTCTGTTTGCTAACGCAGACATTGGCAGAAAATGGACCAAGGGAGGGAGTCTGACAAAACACGTGGTTTGGGTAGATCTTGAGCACTGATTAGCTGGTCTGATAAAACATGCCTTTCATCAAGCAACTTCAGTACTCCACAGAGTTAAAGGTGTTTCCTTTTGAGCCCCAGTCAAGTTATCAGGACAGGAACTGGGTAGATTTGGTCCATGAGCAATCTCAGTGATGTCATTAAGAAAACATGGCAACTTCAGCATTTCTGAGCACTGGGGTCTTCCTGGAATCCTTTTAATTCTGCTGATCTTAAGGAATGTCACCAAAAAAAACCCCAAAATTAAAGCTGACAACACCACAGGTGGTGATAAAACGGTTACTCGTGTTTGTGTGGTTGGCCCAGAACAGCTTTAACTGTAAATGTTTAGGATGGGAAATTACAGAAATGGAGCCCAACTGAAACTGGAATTGAAGGAGTTGGAATGCTAGACTTGGCTAGAATAACTGCAGTAAAAATTGTTCTGTGGTCTTTAATTAACCTGAGTCTAGAAATTTAAGGTTTTCATCTCTCATGGAGGACAATAGTCACAAAATCTGATCGAAAATTTGACTAAAATACATTAGTGCAAGTCATAAAATTCATCACTGTGGTCTGATGTTTACTAACCCTAAAAACCATTTAAAAATAACTAATGAATAATTTGGAGAAGGGTCAAGGGTATGAGGCTTTTTAAGCAAGGGGTCCACTTCCCTAAACCAAATCCTTACCTGGATAATAAGGCCCTAATTGTGACAGAAATTTTTTTCTTTGACTTCTTGAAACCAGGCATACCTGGTGGGATTTAATTCTTGGAAGGACTGGGTCCTACTTTCACAAGTCAGTGAAGATCCCAAACTGTCACTAGTCCATCTGCAGAACTTACCACTCACAACAACAGGGAATTCTCCTCAGAAGTGCAGGCCTTGAAATGACCTTTAGCCTCACTAATGATTACATAAACCCAAGATTTCACAAGTTAGGACACAAATTATGGAACAGTTGTGTTTAGCTTGCTGAAAAAAAATAACCTGCTTTATAGAAGGGCTAAAAAATATGTAAGAGACCAGATGCTAAATTAAGTGGGAGAGTTAAAGAGAAATCTTTCATTCCCAGAGCACAGGAAGAACGAGGCAGAGTTGTACAATAAGAGACCTAACCACAAATTTTCTGAAAACTTTATACAATCAAACTAGTTTAATTGCTGTGACAGAAAAATAAAAATCCCTTTCATTTGCAGCCATTGGAATCCAAGCCAAGACAGGGCACAATGCAGCATTTCTAAGCATTTTGCTTTTACCTCCAAGCAAGAGCAAACACGGAGCACAAACCCTTGGGTGAAGCGGCCCTGCAGGGCCACGCTGCTCTGATCAGCTAAAGCCACACTTTCATTCTCTTCTGCAAAAACTTAACACACATGGAGCAGAATTCCAGCTGTCTGTGAAGCCATTACAGAATGCAAACTGAGCAAAGATCAGAGGATGCCTGCTTCTTCCAGAAGGATTTGCTCTGGTACCAAAGCCATGCCAATGCTCACAAGGGAGGAACTGCCTGAAAAAATAAATGAGCCAATGCTGCTCCAAGTACATGGCCAAGAGTCACTTCTTGTAAACAACCCACTTAATAAACACATCTGATGTCCAAAATCACCCTCTTAGAGCTGCATAGAAACATGCAGGATTTGTCTGTATCAAAAGGAAAACTAATCCCCTACCATGAATAGAAAATAAAAGCCAATAAAGCCCCTTGAAGTACACTTCCTTCTTCAAAAAATGGTGATGAACTTAGGTTGGTAAAGAATAAGCAAGCAGAAAATGCTCAATGGCCATGAGGGGAAAAATAGACTGAAACCCCAAGTGAAGTCACAGACCAGAGTTTGCAGACAAGACAATAATAAGTCTCATTGTAAGGGCTTCACAGACTAAATGTGCTTTAGAACAGGTTGCGCAGATGTTTTGTCTGGGGACTTCCACCCACCATTATATGCAGTATGAAAAATCAAATTAGTTGTAATAGTACTTGCTGATCCAAGAGTTTATCAACCAACAGTACACGATAATGCCCTGAGGCACTTTCAGTCTGGCTTTACAACCCAGAGTTAGGATCTCAGAGTTGATCATGAGGTTGGGAGTGCCAAGATAAAAACAGGTTGTACCAGAGGAGATGAGATTCAGCTAATCCATCTCTGAAGAGATCGAGCACACTGTTAGAATGTCAGTGTTTGTGTGTAGCTGCAGGTTGGAGTTGCTCTCAGAGAGGTTTTTATTAGTGTTCACCACTGCAATGTATTTGCAATTTTAAAGCTTCTGTGTTATCTCACACACTGTGTTATAATAGCAAAGTAACTGCTGGTTATCATCTTCTAATTATGTTATCAGGGCAATGAAACCAGTTGAAATAAGTTACCAGTCAGGCACAGAAGATGCTTCAGAACTGGCAGTGCCAAACAAAATGGCTTTTAAGGTATGATTTAAAAAACAAAGCCTTTGCCATACATGGGGCTGCAAAATACTTGGCCCAAAGGAGGCTGAGTGCATGTGCTCATTTGGGTATATAATGGCATTGGGCAAGGAAGCACAACAGATCCAGCTCCTTTATAGAAGCTGTACCTTTTCTTATTCTAAATTCTACCTAATACTGCTGATTTAAATCCCCAAAACACCCTCCACAATAAGTTTGATAAAAAAGGCTATTCAACTGTATAGCAAAAGCTTCTGGGGAAAGCTACTTACAGTAAATAGAAACTCATTTTCCTAAGGAGCAAATGCTGCTACTGCAGATAAAGCCAAAGGTGGAACTCACCAGCTTCACACAGATCACGAACGGCGGAGTCGCATCCCTGAAGTGACACACAGGAATTTTTGGCTTTGGTCTTTCCTGCAGGAAGAAGCGGTACAGAAACACACAGGTTATTTCCTAGCTTGGTTTTAGGAGCTGCTAAACTCTAAAAGGGGAATATGCTGAGTCCTGATGTTAAACAGACCTTGCTCATTCTCTAACCGTTGTTTCAGTTCCCATCATATTTCAGAGCAATTGTGTTATTTGAGTGAAGTTACACCAAATCTGAATTTGGAACTTTCTGCTGCTGAAAGGAGCAGGTTTCACTGCTTCACCGCTTCCTCTTTATCTCCAAGTTCTACTTTCAGCCCTTTCCCAAACAATACCCTCTTTGATCTGATTGCAAGGTATGCAGCTTCAATAGCCTGTCCCATAAAAAACTATGTTCCTTCTTTTTTTTTTGGTTAATTTTTTGCCATTTTAGGGAGCTGCATCAGTTCCTGTGCCATCAGAGAGCATCAGAGCAGGCACAAGAGCAGAGACAGAGGAGGATCTTCCCCTCCTGGTGGGAGCTGTTAAATGACTTATGCCCAACTGGGACTTCACCATGGAACCATACAGTAGGATTTTCTAAGGATTCACAGTGGTTGCAGTACAATCTTCTTTATAACTGATCTGAGAAAATGGGTATGTTTTAGGAGGACAAATGCCCAGGATCTGTGTCAATCATACTGACAGTATTACTGCACTAATAGGCAGTGAGTCCTCAGTATTCCGGGTCAAAATCCTGAATCCCAATTGCTTTCCTGCAGCTCAAAGTTCTCCCTGTTTTCCCAGTACAGAATCTTTGCAGTTACCCCAGGCTAAACACAAGCTGTACCTCAGCAGGTGCCCTCCTCACTCTCCTTCCCTCAGTCCCACGCCCATCACATACAAGGATCTGGAAAACTCAGGGAAATTTGATTCAGAGGACAGCTTGCTGGAAAACTTTTAATTTTGAGCATTCCTTTCCTTTACCCACCATAAACCAAATACTTCTTCCACTTAGAAGACAAACCTGTCAGTGAAGACTATGTTTTACCCCATCATCATAATCCTTTCAGAATATGTATTTTTGTCTTTCTAAACTGACTTCATTGAGTGTGAAGCTGACAGTTCTGGCTCCAGTTTGCATTCCCGTGTCCATTCCCAGCCCCTCAGTCTTCTGTCATCTTTACCAAAATGAGCTGCTACACACCATATAAAATCAGTGATGTATTCCTTCATCACATTCCCCAGGACACTTCTACATCACAATAAAGAATGCAAGAGTGGTTATAACTCACCTCAGATTCCTCATAAGAGTAGAATCCTTTTGTTATTTTCTTTTCATCGACATCACAAAATGCAGTTACCTGAAAAACAGAAGCAGAATGTTTCAATAGCAGCATTTCACTTGTAATGTATCTCTGTAAGAAATGCTGCAGGCATGGGAATGGACACAGGAACAGGGTAAAGCACCCTGGGCCTCCTTTGGAGCCGAAATACTTACTAAATCCTTTCTGGGTGCATTTTAAGGAGTTGGGAAAATTCTGCAGTTGTCTATGAGCACAGTCTGTACACGAGAACAGGTGATCTAAGTCATTCACTGCATAAGAGAACACCCCCGACATCATCCTCAGGGAGTGAACTAAACCCACAGACCAGTCTCCTCATTTTGGCACTTCTACTAAACACCCAAGATGAGATATAATAAATATCTCTCTCCTCCTGCCCACCCCAAGCATGGAATGTACCCCCAGACACCTTGGGACAATGGTGCTGCACTTTGGGTGCTCTGCAATACCAGACTCAATTCCAGGGCATATCACACCAAGTCTGGGAACTTCTGTGCTTATGGACTTGTATTTTTTGACTGAAGAGTTCAGCAGATCTTGTGTTTAAACACAAATAATTACTGCTTCATTTTGCTTATTCTTACTAGAGTTACGAAAGCATTATTTGCAGCCCTAGGTGTCAGATATTTCAGATAGGTTTTTATTTGCATTCCTCATAAATATGCAGGCAGAATAAATGCCTGCCATCTAAAATACACAGTGGCCTTATTTTTGAGCCACTAGGTTGCCAGGAACATTTTGGAAGACTTTTTAAAATTAACATGGCTATGTTTTCCTCTGACTTCCGTTGGATCTATTCATATTATCTACATGGAGCTCTTATGCTGAAGCAGAACAGTTGAGATAGTTAAGGTTGCACAGAAATCAATTATTCTGGTGAAAGCTGGATAGCAGCTTTCATATCTTTTTAATTGCTCCATTAAAAATTGATTAACAACACTTACTGCTGAGAAAATTTGAAAAGTCAAACAGCTGTTTATTAATTTATTAAGTTAGAGAAGGCTGAAAAGGCTGGCTCACTTTCCGTGTCTAAAATCTCTCTCACATATTTTCTTCCTGTGATTAAGATGGTTTTCTTTTACCTAAAGTGACCTAATTCTGTTTGCCTAGAGGGAAACACTGTTTTTCTAATACCATAATATCACTTCCTTCATTAAACATCAATGGCAAGAGAATGCAAACAAAAGTATCAAGGGATTGCAAATAAGGCTGCAAACCACCAGTGTCCAAACCAATGTGGGAAATGAGCTGATAAACTGGAGGGGGTGGGCAGGGATAGTCCTTGGAACCCTTTAGAGAGAGACATTCAGACCTGGAGAAGAGGTTGCTTGAAAATAGGCACCACAAGAAGAACAGAACATTAAGGAAACATGAAATTTCCACACTGGGGCTGTGTGGTTAAGGAATCACATCATGGGCAGATGCAGACTTTTGCTCTGGGTGATCCTGATGCAAGGATTGCACTAAGGACATTAACCGCTGTGTCAGCATTGTAATGGGAAGAGAAAGGATGGAGGGAATTCAGGGCAGTACTAGGAAGGTACTGGACATTTGTCTTGGTTTGAAAGACAGGTGTCTGCCAGGCAAGGCAGGAACCTCCCTTGGAAATAGCGATAGCCCCGATGGTGTTAGCAGGGCTGGGTCATGCTAAACACAAAGAACACTGCCCCACCTGTTTTTACAGCTTATGGAGATGGGAATAGAATACACACTTTTGGTTACACCTTCCATGTAACCTCAGACAACACTGTACACGGTGTTTGTGTTTGTGGCTGGTGCAGCTGGGTTAGACAGTAACACACACAAGCAACTCCTTCACAGATGAGTACATTTTACATCCCTGGCCCTATTTCCATGCCCACTGCAGTGCTTTCCTGCAGTTGAAAAATCAGATGGTGGGGATGTGTACATACACATATACATATATAAATATGTGTATATATGGGTCTATGAAGGGAATCAAGTAGGAGCCACTGTGGAAAGAGAAGGTTCCCTAGCTATTCTCTTTATTCTGTGCCAACCACCTTTAAAATTCTCCAATATTCAGAAAATCTCAGTTCTACCACCTGTGTTTTTCTGTCCTGGAAGCTGTGATCACAATAAACAATATTTAGCAGGATATGCCTTCAATGTCAACTCAACAGAGTTCTAGGAACAAATACAGTCCAATGTTGACTTACCTTCCAATAAGTAAAGCTATTTTTGAAGCTGCTTATGCTCTCATAGATAATAAAAACCAAAATAAAACAATGAAACATGAACACAAGGTAAAGTGAAATTCAATTTACACTTCACTATCAGTAACTGAGAATTCAGCTGCAAGATCTGTGCTGGAAAGTATCACTGTTCACCCTCAGTGTGATACACAAGTAACAGAACCCCCTGGCTGGTGCCTAGACTTCTCAACATGCATCAATTTCTTCCTAATAGCCAATCTAAACCTCTGTCAGTTTAAAACCATCTCTCCTTGTCCTGTCACCACATACCCTTTTAAACAGTCTCTCTCCAGAGACAGTTCTTGTATCACTAAATTGCCATTAATTCTAATCCTCCCTCTCACCCTGGGCCATCACTCAAATTTCCAGGTGTAGAAAACTCTGCCAAGTGCCTTTTCTATAGTGACTCCTCAGCCCCCAGAACAACCCCCACACAAAACCCCTCCATGAAAAAAATAACACAGGTGAGCCTGTGACAAATTTCCCTTGGAAGATGGAAAGATCTGGAACCCTTTTTTTGTTATCACTAAGGTATTTCCCTGTATAATTCTCAATGGATTCAGGCAGCTTAGATCTGCATAAAACAGGTCAGACTTGAATGGGCAATTTTTCTGCCAGGCTGCACACCATGTGGGTGGCCAAAATATAAGTCAACTATTTTTCTGACACACACTATTTATTTTTCAATTAAAGCAAAGCTATGTCTGGAGTCTAAATACAGGACTCAGGCACAATTGTTTATCCTATAAGGAGAAGTCAGGGCATCAGGCTTATGTGAGTTATTTACTTTATACACTATCAGGATGAACCCAGAGTCACCTATTTATTTTCCTGCATTAATGGACTTCTTTCTTGTAGCTTTTATGAAGACCATCTATCCACACATGAACTCCTGTCTCCCTGTGAGAAACTATGAATCATAAAGCCATAAAGGAGTCTCAATATGCTTTTTTTTTCCCCTCTCCTTTTAGCAAAATTACTCTCTGGCAATACCTCTGATAGTATGACACCACTGAAGCTTAGAGTCCTCAGATCACACTTCAGTGTCACTAAAATACATAAATTATTATTTTGTTTTGAACATCACTTTTATAAAAATCTGCACAATTACAAAATTTCCAAAGCAAAAGTCTGTTAATTCTCTCAGCTCAGAATTGGATGAGAGAGCTGGGTATCTGCTATAGACAAGCTACAGAACTACTGTAAGTAATTTTTATAAATATGGATTGCAACTTCCATTAACAGTGGTGTAAGAGAAAAAGAAGAAATTGTCTTCTCCCTTGTAAGAGAAAGTTTACATAGCTGGGCAGATAAGATATTTACTTAGAAACAATCTCTGCTAGGGGAAGACACGTTTGAGGAAGATAAAAGCTGTTCTCTGGCTGGCTCTTCCTAATAAACACAGTGGCTCTGCAGGGCCAGGCTGGGGCTATCAGACCTCCCGGGGAAAAGAGATTAATGGGCAGCAGATCCTCCTCCAACATACAACCTAGGAAGTCACCGAAGGACCAGGAATGACAGAACACCTTGGGGTGCAGCTGGGACTACCTGCCTGTTTGAGCTCTGCTATGATTACACAACAATTAATTGTTTGTTTCCTGTGTAATTTGTTGGCTGCTGCAGAGAATGTTTCCTCACGCTTCCCATTCCACTCAGATTTCATAAAGGAAAAAATGAAAGATTTCATGATTTCATCATCAGCATAATGATGTCCTTTTATGGTGAGTGATCTTCACAGGATTTTATTCTCCCATCTTACTTTCACCTGTGGTTTGTTTTAGGTCTGTAACAATTCATTTACAGAAAGCAGCAACATGTAATCACAGCACATGCTCAAGGTCTGTTTGAGCTGTTTCCAGAAAACTGGAAAACCATTTCAGTAAATGGTCATCTGCACATTGTCTTCTCCCTCCTCATTACATCAGCTGGTCCCACAAGAGTCACCTTCAAAGAGACAACCTGCAAAATCCTGCCTGAGCAGATCTTTCCTACTGCATTCTCTCCACATCTCATGCAATCCCCCATTTGTTTTAAACTTCTAATGACCCTACTAGTTCTTCTATTTATAATTCTTTCATTCAAGCTTGTAGAAAGCCTCTGAAGCATGTTAATATACATCTCTGCAAAAGCAAAATCAATTTTGGCCATTCATGTCAAAACAAAGTAACCGAAAGCATTACAATGCAAGTTTAAATAGATGGAACTAATGGCAAACAGAACAAGAGACACACGGAGGCATAAACAGCTTCTGGCATGACATGAAACCAACAAGCATCAGTCACAATCTGGGTGATTTTCTGTATCAGGAGCTGCTTTTAGTTCACCTCTTTAACATTACAGCCAGGACAGAAGCTGTGGATATCTTTAAATCCCAAGCATGCCTTTCAGTATTCCATTTAGACACCGCTCCACTGAAAATTGCAGCGGTTTCCCCCTTTGGCACATATCCATAACAAAGTCACTTAAGAATTTTAATACCAAAATCCAACCTGCAAAATAAGCTGCTAAACACTGGACATAAAACATTTCCCTTATTATGTACAACATACACCTGCCTTCACAGGGAACTATGTTGGGACCTCATTGCCAGGGCCTCATCCCTCTAGAGTAAAGCCACCTGGGTTATGCCAGGCATATTCTGGGTGCACACAGCTCTGTGCTGACAAAACAGAGCTTGCAAAAAGCACTTTTTCCCAAATGGAATGTGCAGGGAGTTTTTCCGGCCATGAAGTATTTACTACAGTCCAATGTGAAACCTCTATTTACCCCACATAATTTTAGGATGTTTTATACCTGGATTTAACTGAAACTTTTACATTTCATCTCTCCTTGTTGTGAAGGCTTTTAACTTGCTTTCACATTGCCATTCTGCCACTGTCAAGGGGGGTGTAATATTCTTCCCTTTATTCATGTTTCTGTGCTTTCCATGTCCCCGCTCCAGGCTCAGACAGTGCCATTCATATACTTTTAGAGTGGTTAAAATGCTACAAAACTCAACTATTCCTTGGTTGGGGGAGTGAGCTGAAGGATCAGAGCTGCAACACATGGTTTGGTGACGTTGCTCTTGGAAAAAGGTGAAGCGAAACCAGTGGATGATTTTAAATGGTTGATGAGCCAGGAAAAAGGGCCTTCAAAATACTTCTTGTGTTTGCCACCAGCAGACAGGGCTGTCACAGAGGAATGTCACGGCCTGGCTGTGTACAAGCACTGTTTCCAGGCCACTAATGAGCTGATGCTTATTTGGTCCTTTCCCCTGCTTTTCCATGAGCCACTGGAACGCTATTTTCAGCCATCGGAAATGACACAAAATGTTAATGCTGAAGCTCTCGTTTTAGCTGAAGTTTGATGGAGAATAAAAGAGCAGACAAGACAGCTCAGAAACCCTCCAGGCACATGTAGCATCCCAAAAACATTTGGTTTCCATCTTCAGCTGCAAATTATAGACACAACGGATGTGTTTTAAACAAAAAAAGGTCTGTTTGACTTCATTCTTGCAGAAATGCTAATACTGAACCACTGTCAGCAGTGTGAATCAAGAAGGGGACAGCCAGGAAGCAGCATTTCCCTAAGAATACTGAGATCATGGTAATTAATTCATAAAAAAAAAAAAAACCTACCAGTGGAATAATTTTTTTCATGTGTTGCTGTTTAGCAAAAATACTGAGCCTTGGATTTTTGCCTGAATCCTTTGGAGACAAAGCATCATTTTATTATTCACCATACAGATGGGCTGAAGGAAAAGGGAGAATTGCTGAGGTGTCCTTTTCTCTTTTTACATAACCATAATTCAAATTCACACTGTTTTCCAAACAGACTAAAGTAATAATTTGTTGGTGAGTATGAACATAGACAGACTGCTGCTTCCTGGAATTGCCTTAATTTTGTTTTCTAAGAAACAATGCTCCTTGGCACAGGGCAGAGCTGGAGTTTTCAAACATCCCACAAAGACCTCATCAATGTAAGAAATGCAATTGCTTTGTTTATCAGGTTCTAAAAATACTAGAAACACTCTTTTTTGAAAAAGATGTTTTCTTACACACCCTAAGCCTGACAGTTCAAATTAATTCATTCTCTTCCTGAGGATTTAGTACAGTCCAGTTTTTTTTTCCAAAATTACAAAGTAATACAAGCCATATATAGTAGGGGTTTATTTTGTTTATTGGGTTGGGTTTTTTTGGTGGGGGGGAATGGGTGTTTTTGCTTATCCTAGGAATGTGTCCCAAATTTTCTACAGGTGCTTAGTGCCAATTGAGGAAACAGCCCTGCTGTGACTCCACAGTCCAGCCAAAGTCAGTCTCAGGACGTCTGATGAAATTCTGCATCTCAATAAAACTCTGCAGTCAAACAGAGCATAGGTGAAATTTTCAGGAGCCTAAACTGACTTACAGTATAAAACCAACTAAAATTAAGTTTAGACAGAATATAGCTGTCTAAACTTAATTTTGGTTGATTTTATACTTTAAGTAGAATAGATTTTTATATATATAAATAAACTAATTACAATTGTCATTATGGTTCTTATATATAATATAGTAATGAAATAATATACAGAATATAATTGTCATAATAAATTAATAAATAAAGCATATATAAATTTAGTTAAATCTTAGTTAAATTATAAAGCTAATTTTGCCAATGTTACCTGCACTTCCAAGGGTATTGGACCTTTAAGATCACAATGTTTTACACAATCGGACCTTCAAGAGGAGAAAATGGTAATTATATGGATGTAATACCTCATTTTTTCCATAAGGGGTTTTTTGACTTGTGTTTTAAAGGTGTCTAATTTGCATAATTGATGAATTAATATCTCAGGGTCTCCATTTATTTACAAGACAACATGAGATTCCACTTGCAGATTCAAACTGATACTAAATCTCTGGTGTTCTCATAATTAAAAGAATTTATGAAAGCTTAAATCTTGTTAAGTTGGTCTTTAAAGGGTGAGACAGGAAAAGCATTTTATTGTTTTTAGAACTGGAAAGGATGCAACAACTATTTACAACCTTTGTTCATATGGGATTTTAGAGCCTTTGGCAAGAGTTGCAGATTAGTCACAAAATACCTGAAGGATTTTTGAGGAAAAGTATAATATGGAGTTTCTCTACCATCCTTTTACTGTTATTCATTTAGAATAAAATGAAAACTGCCACAAATTACCTACCGCAAATTACATGAATTTATTTGCTGAAACTCCAGCAGCATAATCCTTTGATTAGCTCTTGGAGAAGTGAGATGTTTTCCCTATTTCTACAGCCTTTTGCCAGTGACGGATATGAAACACGAGGATATCATTTACTCTTCAGTTCTGGCTGAGATGGATAGACTTGGGTTCTCACTTTTGGAAAAGCTACGAAGTTACAGTGGAAATCATAATGAGTCTGAACAGATACATAAAACTAGTGCTTTAATCACTACAGAGAACACTAATTGAATCAGAAATCAGCTATCTAAAAGGCTCTACTCTCACTTAGGATGACACAAGTCCTTTTCTGAAGCTATTTATCTTCATTTGTTACTGAGAAAGCCTCTGAATACTTCAGATAACATGTCAGACTGAGGGAAAGGTTTGATTACTCTGCCTAGGGTATTAAGGATCACAGCCTGCATTTTAGCAGCAGTTTTCTGCAGTACACGTGCAAGCAGAGTCATACTTGGCTCATGCAATTGCATCTGGCTCGTGGGGTTGCTGAATGTGTGTGCTACAACACCAGTAACTCAGGGGTTACTCCAACACCCAGTAACTCAGGGGTTACTCCAACACCCAGTAACTCAGGGGTTACTCCAACACCCAGTAACTCAGGGGTTAATGCTCGGTGCAGTATTTCAATATCAACCCAAAGCATACTGGAATATGTACAATTGTAACCTTGACAGAACAGAACGGTGTCCCGGCCTGAGCACTGCCAAAGCAAACGTTATGGAGAGGTCAGTGGGAAGGAATGCCTGGATCCTGCTAATTGGAACCACTCCGGGCTCCTGGGTGGGGGATGGAGCTCATTCCTAGCAAAGGAGCTGAGCTTGGGGTCTTTAGCAGGAAAGTGGCAAAACCCCAACAATATTATTTTTCTCTTGCCTTTTTTATCCCCTCTGCTGTGACATCTTTAGGTTGTCACTCTGTGTTGAACAGGATGTGAACTCCTGAGTGAGCCATCTACAGAAGGAGGTGGCAGATGTACTCCAAAGCGAGGGAGAGTACATCTGCACCAATTTCCATTTTGGCTTGGTACAAAAAAAGACAGAAAACAAACCAAAACAAAATCCCAAGACCTGAGATGGTGAGACACTACTACAAAACCAACATGGTCTATTTTTCCTGTAACATCTCAAAAATCTACCAGACAAGTTGCCATCTCTTCCCTTGGAACTTATTTTCTAATTTTTTTAATTTTGCAGAGAGAGGATTGCAATGGTTGCTGAGTATCAGCACAATGGCCATAGTTGGCCAATTCAAAAGGTGTTCACCAAATAGAAATGAAAGAATATTTTCATAAACCCCCCCTGAATCTTGTGCACACTGCACTGCATGACCAAGGTAACACATTTAATGGACAGGTCTGTCCTCTCTGAATGAAGCAACTGATTGGAGACACACAGCATTTAATAACTTTTCATACAGCTCACCCACTGCCACGTGACAGCAATGACTGAGGGATGGCATTGGAATGCCACTGGAATATCAAGCAGGAAATATAGTTTGATTTTTGCTTTGTACATTTACTGTCTGAGTGTCTCCCATGCCTATTCAGTAATTTTAACTATGTGTATACAGATGCCATTTTTTTAATATGTGTGTGGTCTGAAGGCCACAACATTAATCAGGCTTATATATATATTTGTCATTTTGTCTTCCCATCCATATTCCTAAGAAAAGAAAAACACATTCAGCAATAAAATGAATGCTCTGTGGCTCTTTATAAGAAACAGCCATTTGACATTAGCCCTTTATACTCTATCTAATGCGAAGTTATTACACACAAGAAAATGCTATAAAAATAAGGTATTTAGACTCTTGGAAAATCTATCCTGAGAAATGTCTGCCATCGCCAAACATAAGCAACCTCCACATTTTGAACTGACTGTAAATTGCACAGTCATGTACAGCAGTTTCTACTCTACAGTTCACCCCACATCACACCCCTATTTTTGGCAATCAAGCTTTCCAAAGGGAGTCACAGTGACCAGGCTTTGTCCCACAGGGACTTGTCCAGTATCCACTTTGGAACTGGGCAAGTTTGTACACATATGGATGATCCTGGACAAGGCAGTTCAGTATTACACAACCCAAATAAAGAGTTACTCTACTCACCCTGAGTACACCTGGGTACTACAGTTGTGTCTCACCTTCTACTATGCTTAGCTACCAGCAAGCAGGAATATGGTGCATTTGTTCCTCTCCATACACACCATATGAACTAAATAAAGTATCATGGCATTTTAAAAGAATAAATACATCACACAGAATATTGAGAATTGCCCTGATTTATATTAATTATCAATTAGTACTCTGGGGATGAAATATCTTATGAGAATTTTGTTGCATTAGATTAGAAGCATCAAGGGGGCATATGAAGAAGTGGGTTGTACAAATGTTACTCACTTTCCAGCTCACCTTTCTCTGATTAGCTGGTGACAAGCTTCTGTAGAGCTTCTTGCCTTGCTTGCCAGCATTCCAAATGGTGAATGATGTCCAGGAGCTCAGGACTCTGTCCTCAAGAAACCTGACTCGGTGATTCCAGATGGTTCCCCTGAAAAGTTAGAAAAAGGGCAGATTTTGACCCCTAAAACTCTTAGTATTATTATATACCTATATGTATATCTAACACACTCAGCTCCACGTAAACCTGACCAAAGTGATTCACATAATACAAAAAAAATCACCTCAAAACATTATACTGGAAATTTCTGAGGAAAATGTAGACTGTTGCTAGAACAAAAGAAATTCTGTGGAAGTTCTCAGACAAAAAATATTCGGATAGATAGGAAGCAGTAGCTAAACAACTTGTATTCTCAAGAACCCTCTCAGATCACAAGAATATGAAAAGCTGTAGCTGTGGTAATGAAATTCAACCCTTTCCACACTTGTACTTATCTATGAACTGCTTTAGAACCCTGCAGTTCTAAATCCAAGCTGACCTCTTCCTGTTCTGTCTTCCCATGTGATCATTCTCCTTGGCCAATGTGAAGTTGGAATCTCAAAAATCTTTAAGTCCAGTTTACCCCACCCCCCCCCACCCCCCAGTGCTGCAGCATAAATGAATTTACATTGTGGTATTTGGTTCAAGGCTCCAACGTGTGGAGTGTCAGAGCTCTGAATCCGTGACACCCTCCAGCAACAACCACTGAGCTGCAAAGGCCCACACAAACCATTCTGTTGTACAATTCACACTGACCAACGTGCACACACACACATTTCAGACCAAATAAGAGAGATTTAACTGTAAAAGTTCCAAAGTATTATTCAGCAAGGACACAAATGTGACTGTCCCTTTATTTGAAGGTAACTTTCCGAAGAAACTGCATTTCTAGAAACAAAAAGCAGTGGATTTTTTTTCTTCTAAGGAGTGGTACGTCCCATAAAAGTTCTTAAAACGTGCTTTAGGAAAAAAAGCAAACTGGCAGATGGCTGTATGCAATTATACCTTTAAGTCTTCATCTTTGGGATCAATTCCACAACATAATTAAGCCAAGTGGTTGAGGTAAACGAGGGTGACACTAATACCAAATGACAAATCACACAGCTCTGGAACCAGTTGCAAGGGACTGTCCAACAGCTTTAGATACTGAAGATCTGCTGACATCTTCAACAAGTTCAAGACAGGTTCTCAGAAAGAGAAAACAGTGTCAAGGAAAGCAGTTTGTTCATGGTCCATTCCTCCAAATGGGCAAATCCACTTAGACAACTACAACTTTTTTTCATATCTGAGTGTCTGTGTTCTACCCTAAAAAGTAATGTTTAAAAATACATCATTTATCATGGATGAAAGAAAACTGCCTGCTGTTAAGAATATCTGCTTTATTTCCAGTGCTCATTTAATATTCCTTAACTAGGAACCCACCTCAGACCTATTAAACAGTTTCCCAGATGGAATAAATCGATTTCCTCAATCTGACAAATGAATCTTCCTAACCTACATCTCTGGAACAAGGCACCTGAGCTGTAACTTTGTTTCACAGGGAATTCTGATGAACACCTAGTAGTGTCTCCTTAGCTAAGATGTATCTTCAAACAGGATTTTCCATTTGCTTATTTGCATCATTCCTGCACAGTCCCGAGTTATGCTTTGAAGACCACACAACCCTCACAGGACTGAAGCATTTGGACTCTTGCTGGGATTGTTCCTCAGCTCCAGTGACCCCATTTCACTTCAGCACAGCCAAATCCTGCTTAGCACTTCATTGCTGATCCTGGTGTGATCACTTGGAAAGGACTTCAAGCACAAATAAATGTACCCAAGCACAACAGCCACTCCACATAAAATTTCCCTACAGTTTCAAGGATGACAACTCTGCACCAGCATTTCAACTAATGGAGAAAGGAAATTCTTGGATTTGATAAAAAATCTCTCCTAATGCAACCACAAGATGCATTCCTGCTGCAAAGCTTTAACAAAGGATGCTGCTGGCATCCTTTGACACTTGCCTTTTTCCATGTTCATTAGGGCATATTGTATTCCCAGAAGGAAAGTTAAAGTAACAAAATATGAAGGTCAAGTATTTTTCCAGGATCACTTTACTAGAAATTTTAGAGCTTCTGCACACTTCTAAAAAGGAAGATTATTGCTTTGCTCATAAATGGAAAGGTTTTTAAAATGATTTTCCTTTGAAATATGACTTCAGAAGGATAACACCATATTACATTCCAAAGAAACTTCAGAATCTGTTCTGTTGGCTTGAGTGACACCAACAAGTTTCTTTTCCACTTGAGTCTGCAACATTAAGAAAGCTAAAGTAAAAAACCAGGCAGCCTTACAAGGCATGAAAAGAACTTTTAACTAACTTCTAGGTGCAGTGCAAACACTGCAATCTACCCCCAGGCTTACAGAAGATGTTTCTAATTGTCACGGAGATGGATGTCCCAGCACAGCAGCATTGGTTCTTCCAGACAGTTTGTGGTTGCTGTCTAGGTCGTGGGAGTTTCTGTGCCACAGGAATCCCTATTGAGGTAAAATTCTATCAGACCAAATCTCAGTGTTAATAATCACCCATGAAGATTCCAGACTGAAGTAGATTTACTGACTCACCTCACCATTGAATGTTATCCCAGAAAAAGCAAGTGGGAAAGTATGGAAGAGAACTGCACTCAGAAGTAAGAGGGTATGAAAGGTATTAAACTCCAAATTAATTGCATTTTTGTTCAACCATAAGAATATTGTCAGACAGCATCATTTAACACCAATAAAACTTTTTCTTAAGTACCTACTTTGGGGTGTGAAAATGAAGCCAATATACCCAGCAGTTGTGATTTTTTGCTTGCATCACTATGAGGCATTCTTACGACAATGTCCACAGAAAAGCATTTGAAGCTCACATCCCCATATTGTGTGTTGTCAATGAAAACATTAAATTGCGCCAAACACTTTGAAGTCTTGAATTAACCGTGAAAAACTTCTAACAGTGCAAGATGAGAAATCAGATAAATACAGAACTGAGGGAAGAAATAGTGACTGAACTTTAGAGTGACACTCACAGACTCCATCTTTGTGAGAACTCACTCTGCACAAACAATCCCACATGCTGAAGCAAAAGGGAGCTTACAGGTGTCAGGGGAGCGAGTTTCGGTTATTCCCTTCAGGTTTCCGGTTCACCTAATTTGCTACATTTTTTGATGTTTCCAGAACACATAATTGGGATTCCTGCCTTGAGGGATAAGGGAATGCCATTTTCCCACCCTTTATGAGCCAGTGCAGGTGCACCAGACAGGAGCTGCAGCAACGTGCAAAGGGTAATTAAAGAAAACGCCTGAAACGATCTAGAAGTTGTAGAAACCACTACTCAGAGATGATTCTCACAGCTATTTTCAGATTATGTATTATTACATATTCACAACCACCAGCAAAACCTAGGAGGTATTATTACTCTGCATTGCCCCAAATCAAGACTGTTTTTCTTACCCGTCTCAGAAACGATTAGAGTAAGCAATTTGCAGTAGCCTTTAGTACTGTTTCCAAGCCTGTATTCAGTTCACAAGATTTTCCTCAGCCAGAAGGTGGGATAAAATTCTTCCCACTGTACAGATTTGTTCCCATATCCTAATACTCTTTCTTGAGCATAAGTCTTGAAATACATTATTTTCCCCATTTCTTTCATTTTCTCATCACAACTTTATTAAAAAAAATGTTAGAAGGATTTCCACTTGAAACATCATCCTTGAGGCTTACATAATTTTCCTAAGAACTCACTTGCCATGGCCCCTCAATGCTCATCAGTTATGGAGTGAGGAAGAAGAGGAGCCAAAATTCTGCAGGAGTGAAATGAGGGTATTCATGCAGCGGGTGAGAATGACTGTGCCGTGTGTTCCTCAGCCCCAAGAAGTTATTACCAGACCATCCACCCAAGTAATGCAACAATGGAGCTCTGTTAAAAATGTGTGGTGATCTACTGACTGAATACAGGAGTCAAGAAACATCTGCTCTATTCCTATTTTGAAAGATAATGTGACAATAAAAGCAATATGATTTAATGTCTGCGCTCAGTCAAACCTCGCCATATTGTTTCACTGCCTTTCCCCTCCCTCCCCCAGTGAGGCCACATAAGTGAATCAACAGAGCAAAGACAGATGTACAAGTAGTTGAGAAATACAGAAATACAAGCCAAATATCCTGAACAGTACTGGAATTTTAGGCATCGATTGCCATGCACAGAAACACTATAGATCCATAAATCTGACCTTTTCTCTGTATGCTGGCCCCGCACAGTGCTCAGGTAACACTAGATGGGAAGAGGAGCTACCCAAGTGAATGGCCTCTTCCAGGGCATTTTTATTGATGGCAGGATAAGGGAGCTCTGTATTAGGGGTGAACCTCACCTGATCAATAAACCAGAGGTGGAAGAACAGAGAATTTCGTAATTACAGTGAGAACCTGAAAACCAGATTCTTTACCGCCAGAGCTGCACGCAGAATTCAAGGTCCTTACCATCCACAGGAAATTCAGAAATAAATCCTGTTTGAACCTTGGCCATACTAGTGAATAAACTGATTTTTTTTGTCGTTGTTGTTCTGTTGAACTTCATGTGAACTTATTAATTGCTGGACTATATCGTCCCACTGAGTTATTACATTTACACTGTTAATAGGTTCTATTAATGTCTGAGTTCATCTTCAGGTCACGGGTCATTAGCTGAGGCATGGTTTGCATTGTGGCCTATTTTTCATGAAAGGCTTATTAAGAAAGACAGAGACTATCAATGTTAATGGCATTTACTTTTCAAGAATCTAATGAGGTCATTAGTTTCCATGTTTAATTGAAGTGCCAAATGCAAGCATAGAAGATAAAAATGCAGTTGACCTCATCTTTATTTCAGCTCTACAGGAATATGTTACGCTATTCCTCTCTCCTGCCTATTTTTGGCCATGTCTGGTTTTGCAGGAAATGGAGGAAGCATTCCTGTACTCACCACAGATACGAGACCCAGCCTCAGAGCACCTCTGAAACAGCCAAATGTGCATTTCACACTAAATGCCTGCTCTTCCTTGCTCAGATGACACTGGAAGCTTCCAGTGCCTGAAACCAGATGGTTTCAATAGATTATACAATTCTGGTTATTTCTGCAGACCAGTATAATACTTATTCTGAGCACAGGGGATCTGAAATTCCTGAAGCATTAAAGGTGCACTTCGCCTTTTCTGTGTAAAAGAGAACTGCCCAGATCTTAGACAGAGGGTACAAACCTTATTTTCAACATATATATAATTTCTCTTGACTAAAGACTTGTAAATTGCTCCAAGGATTAGCTGTGTGCCCCAACCACCTGTCTTCATAAGAAGCACTAGCTAAAGACAAGTGCAGTGTTTTATTGCTCACCTCGATCCAAGCTCACTTTGATCTTGCAGTGAGGTATTATTGTATATATAGTTCCTTTCTCTCTCCTTTGGCAGCATAAAAATCTATGAATTTTACAACATTTTTATTACATATCAGACTTTCATACTCCAGTACTTCTCACTCTAAAGCCAGCTCTGATATGGTCTCACAACAATGTAATGTGGTTATGCAGCACTGACTTCACACAGCCCAAGCATACAACACCAAATAAAGTGATTTAGATCCAAGAGATATGTGGGATTTCGTGGTGTAAATTCCTAGCTGAAGAGAATTTTCTCAAAATCCAGCAGGTATCCATCACAGACTTTGGATGAAATGACAATGAAAACATTCATATTTCTGCATGCACCTAATGAAATCTAAATATAGACACTGAACTTCATGCAGATTCTGTCACACACCCAAAATATTTAATAATGCAGACTGATGCCTCCAGGGTAAGGGAGAATGCAAATAAGATTTAGTTTCCTGCTTCACAGATATTCTCAACTATAGATATTTGTTCCAGAAGGACAGTAATCACAGGAAATGACCTAAAACACATGAATGCTTACAATTATACATATTAACTAAAAAAAAAGAACCAAATGTCACTTTCCAAGCAGTTTTACATGTATTTTAGGAAGTCTGAAAATGCAATGAGGCATCTTTCCCCCTCAATGGTTCTGAAAGACACCCACAGAAACTGAAACCAGCCCGTCACAGGCTATGAGCAAGTGTTGTCTTTGCTGAAAAGAATAAATGATGCACCTTTGCATAAAAATGTCCTGCTATGGTTTTCAATACTGAAACTAGGCATACAGTGTTTAAAAAAAAAAATCAACTCTCCTACAGACATCATTTAATCTCAGACAAGACATTAATTTGGCTGGTGAGTTACTACTTCCAAATCCAGGTCTAGGCTAATTCAAAATTAGAAGATGACATGGTCCCATGGCAAAAAGAAAAACACCACAGAAAATTGCTCAACAAAACACACCATAAAGAAAAAGGCTCCTAGAAAAGCCAGAACATGCATTAAATGATGTGGAATGACCATGAGCCAAATTAGGCAGGACCCAATTTAAATTACAAACTTAAACCTTTGTGGTGAGTCCATTAATCTCTTTTTGCTCAACCTGCACCTCTGTCTCCAGACACAAACACTGGGCAAGCCTTCACAACTTGGGCAACAAACAAGGGAATGAGCCAGGACGAAGAGCTGCTGCACAACCTCGTGTTTGGAAGGTCACACAAGTATCATCCCCAGCAGTACCAGCAGCAAGCCAAGAGGAAGAGCAGCTCGCCTGATTTCTTAGAATGAGACAAGGAAGGAGCCAATTTGGACATCCACCCTAAACATCTGAAACAGCTCACAGTATTTCCACATTCCCCCAGGATGCTGTAATTCAGGGTGCTTGTGCCACACAACTTTGTAGATCTGAATGAGCAACAGCTTGCAGTAAATTCAAAACAAATTCATTTCCAAGAATTAGATGCTTTCCTACAGTTAGAAGGAAAAGGCTTCCAAGAGTTCTAGCATCCCATGATGCATGGCTGAAAAGTTGGTCACTAACTGCCAAAAGGATCACACAGTAAAAGAGGGGAAAAAAATCCTTACATTTAAACATGAATAAAAAGGAAAATAATTTATCTCGTGCTTGTTTGCAAAATCAAAACCATATGTACTATTTGCTTGGAACACTTTTCATAGTTAAATGATTTTATATCAATATGCACATATATATGTATTTATAAAGATCCATAGGGACATTAACTGTGAGTGTGCTATTTATGGTACTTATTTATTTTACGGTATGTACAACAATACAATAGTAGAGATAGACAACTAAAAATGTGCACAGGAATGTTCAGTTTTCCTAGTCAGTTCTACAAAGCTATAAAAATAGGACTAACTGAAAAGTGCATTTATATCATTGATCTACTTAATTACCACTGTGATTCTGGCATGGGATTCCTGAAGGACAGTAAAACTCATGTAATTTTTTATTAATGTCAATGCATAAGACAAAAGAACAACTTTGGCTCAGCTTGCAGCATGTAGAGGAATCTGCAATTTAACATCATCTTTAGGGGCTGATCAGCCCTGGAAGGGCAGCGAGCAACAAAGGCAGCTTACAAGGAAGCACCTGAGATAATTACTCCTAAACATCCTCAGGGATTTTTCAATCCTCACTATCTGATTGAGATGGTTTAGACCCTTTAAAATAAGAAAATAATATATGTAAAGGCAGCACATTATCAGATTAAAGGTTTGGTTTTGGTCTGGTAATTTTTTTTCAAAAGACAGTTTTTGTCAGCATTACAAGTTTCTGTTTACTTTCTACATATTGAGGCAGTTGAATTTGAAATTAAGATTTAACATTTAAAAAATACTTTTTACATTATGGTTCACATGGCAAAAAATACGAGAATGAAACCCTTGCATATTACATATTAAAATTCCTAATTAAAAACACCAATAAAATGTCACCATCTTTGCTGCCTATGATCCACAATAAAACCAATTTTTGACTTCTAGAAACCACAGCTTACTCTAGGACAGAGTGAGTCGCAGCCTGTGGATGGTAGCGGTAGAGCAGGAGGCAATGGTTTACTCGAAAGACTTCACCACCCTTCCGGAGATGTTCATAAAAAAACAACAAATCTTCTGGGACACCCTGGAACAGAAAACAGTTATTTCATAGTCAGTGACCAGTATTCAGTTACAGCTAAAGATGTTTTATTCTTCTACCAAATGAATATGGTTTAACATAATTGTTTTTCATAAATGCAATGTTTCTGTTGCCCAGGGAGGTTGTGGACTCCCCATCCCTGGTAGTGTCCAAGGCCAGGTTGGACAGGGCTTGGAGTAACGTGGTTTAGTAGAAGGTGTCCTACCCATGGCAGGAGGTGAAACAAGAGAATCTTTAAGCTCCCTTCCAACCCAAGCCTGTCTGATTCTATAATATTATTTGTGAATGTCTCACTGAACTTATCTAATGAGTAATGAAATAAATGTAGCTAATGCTACTAAAAGATCACTGCTATTTAAAGCTGACTGCAAGGACAGGGGAGGAAAAATCAACATAATCTCATTTTAACAGGGATCTCAAACTCGGTGCAGGTGAATCCAAAAGAAAAAGAAACCCAGCTGCTAAACAGTTTGTGCAGCCTAAAGTTCCATGTAACCGAACAGTTTATACTGAAAAGGATCAGTGACTTTGGAAGGGTTTTTTTCTCATTTTGCTAGAATTCTCCTTCTTTCTGTGGTTGCCATACAAATACTGGTCTCTACTTAGGAAAGGTGACTCAGGCCCCACAATAACAGACCTCAACAAAAACCACAATAAAAGCAACCTCAGAATGAGGCAACATCTGAAAACAATTCTTTTTTCTTGAAACTTCCTTCCATGGTATATTCATCCTAATGGGATTGCTCCCACTGCTGCTGAAAACACCACAAAATAAGAGCTCCTACAATTGTGGATCCAGCAGGCTCTAGGAAAAATCAGAGATTTCACAATAATTTCAACATTTCCCACTTAAAAATCAGAGAATCTTCATGCCACAGATACAGCGTCAGATGGGCAATTACATGGCTTATAGTACTCAATTCCATTTTGTAGCATATGAAAGAATAAACCCACCTTTAAAGCCCTATACAGAAGGTTAAAAGGTAGCATTTATTTATATTTTGCAATGCTACAAGTTCTTGAAATATGGGAACATTTCTTTTTTTCTTGTTTAAAGACAGATATTTCTCCCCTTCAACACAGTCTTTAAAAGATTACATGGTTTAGCAGACTAAAAAAGCTCCCTTTTATAAAACCAGGTGGGTCAAAGAAAGTATTTAAATGTAGCAACAATAAAAAGCTGAAAGATAACATGACAGAATTGAGAAGGAAAAGAAGGTAAAGAGACTGAAATACATTTCTTTCTGTAGACATTATCACATACATGAACAACCAGGGCTTAAACCTCAACCTCAATTTTAACCATTCTATTTCAACACAGAAAAATAATAAGAGTACAAGTTAATAAAAAAAAATTAATTGAATTTTTTCCTATTACTACAGCTTCTGAGTTTCTTCCATAATTAGGAAAATGAGATTCTCTAAAGTGCTGGACACATCATACCTCTGTGGTTTCTTCTGGCCCTCTAGTTACAAGAGCAATACAGTTCAGTGACTGTTTCTCATACCCACCAGGCTGAGCAGCCAGAGGGGTGTGGGAGTGGAAGAGAAATGAGACAAAAAAGGCTTTGAACCCAGAAGAACAACTCCAAAACACTCAGTTGAACATACGTATCTTGGGAGCAATCAGAATCAAATCAAGCTCTGGACTCTACAGCTCCAGCCCTCACTCTGTGATTCGTGTGTGACACTGAATTGGGCCACACTCCCACACTGGGAATGGAATGGGTTCTGCTCTGGCTGCTCACTAAGGGCAGCTCATCTGTGGCTATCAGCTGTCTCTGCAGACATTTGTCTGACTTCCAGTTTCAGAGCTGCAAAGCAGAAGAAAACTTTTAGACAACCTCACACAATTTAATTTATGCTTTATATGAACTTAATTTGAAAGCCACAAAAGAAATCTGGGAGAAGGTGGAGTGGCAGCCAGCAACCACAGTCATCATGAATACAAGAAATACAAGAAAAACACAAAATCAATTTCTTTCCATTGTGGACTTTAAGAGAAATACTGAGCCAGCAGCAAAGTTTAACCCTTTTTCTCTTTTCCGGTCACACACTAGATTGTATCTCAGGGCCCAAATGCAGCAGATATCAGCTTGCTGCAGGAGTCAGATTTTGATTCAGATCTGTGATTACATCACACACATATCAGCAATTCCTTTTCTTTTGGATAAGCATTTGTATTATTCAAGACAACCGTTAATATGTATATTTAAGAAGAATTACTGCAAAAGTAAAAGGATCTTTCAAAATGCTGTTTGGTTCCAAGTGCTCCTTGGCTTTCCTTTAGCTGGCAGAAATACTCTGGAATAAACTGCACTCGCCCTAGGAAGGAGCAGGTGCCTTGTACTGCTCAGCAGTGGCCTCTCACATTACAAAGGAGCAGCACTGCCTTGCATTTTTCAGAGGAGGAAAGATGTTGACTGTGTTATGGATCCTGCAGGGATGGGACTTCATACAGCTCTTGAGCAAAAGTTTGCTGCAATACAAGAGTTTCTTCCCAATTGAGATCTATTATTGGATCCAGATGGCGTTTTAAACACCAGGAATCTCTGTGAAACAACACAACTTTGAAAGAAAAAGCTGTTAAACCACTAAAGGGATATTTTAATGTATTTTTTGAAAATTACTATGCATAGCTAAAAGTATCAATTACTAAACCAGCATTTCAGCAATAGGCTACCACATCAATAGCTTTCAGCATTAATAAATACAATTAAATTGCACAGTTTACATGTTACTGGACTACATACAGAATTTTCCACATCATAGGCAAAACCCAACCGTACATCCTCTGCTGCATGAAGGGATAAACTGATTACAGCTCCCAGGGAAAAGCACAGCCTGCCTCTGCTCTGCTCTAACCAGCCAAACGCAAAGTCATCGTTCACTTTATCACATTCCTACTGAACAGGGGAAGGGTTTCTGTTGACCCAGTGTTTTGGGCAGGTACTGCTTGCTGTGCTGATGGTTGTATGGATGAGCGGACTGATTTTTTATACATCATGGGGTGTCAAGCAGAGCCCTAACTTGAGTTAAAGTAACTCCTTGTTCAGGGACCAAATGAAATAATCTATGATCCTTCTCTTGCCATCTTCTCATTGCTCGCTGTTCTCACTCCTGGCAGCAAACTCTGCTCCAACTGAAGTGACCTCAACCTTTTTAAGGAGGTTCAAGCACCTCACAACAAGCAATTCTGGCTACAGTTCTTGCAACTCCACCATTAGTCATGATAAGGAGCATCAGTAGGGACGATCAGCAATTTTTGGAGGAGTTTTAATGCAAGTGATGCCCTTTGCAATGCTGTAAGTATTAACACCTGGTGAGATCGTGCTGTAGCCCTGGGATGACCAACAGTAACTTCTGCAGCACTTCAGGCTGACAGCAGTCCTTTTTGTTTGGTCACTTGGACAGAAAACACCAGCGGTTGGTAGAGGCCTAAACACAATATAAAAGCTGCCTTTTACTGCTAAACCAAATAGATGAGAGTGATTCTGCCACAAATCAATCTGTCCCAACTTCCTCATCCATCTCTATTCAGCCTTGTCTCAGTCACCTTTGACTCCCTGCCCTCTCTGAGCTCACAGGCACTCTGGCAGAGGTGGCAGATCCTTGTGAGCACAACCAGTGGAGATTTACCCTTTGGACAGAAGTCTGACTGGTGAAAATGGGAGATCTAACATTATTTCATGAATACATGTACTTACAATAAACAGTAATAACAAACAAGACAAGAGAAGTACATCAGTACACACAGGGAAAAAGCCTTCAGATTTGGAAAAATTTAGCCCTTCCTTCCGATCAGGGCATCAAGGAAAACTGGGCTATAATTTGGTACACTTTGTGAACCAGTCAGCAAATCAGGGTTTTTCTGTTGGACAGAAAAAGCCAAATTGCTTTAATTCCTCAGAAGAGCCTAAAATTGGTGAATGGAAAGAATTCAATAGCTATTAATAGCTTTTCTACAGGATTATCCAAGATATTCTTAAGTTTTTCTTTCTGCAGATCTGTCACTTCATTTCTTGGCTCTCATCCAAATCATGCCTTTCCATCATTTTACCTTGATTACAGGACCCAGAGCCCATTAGCATTTACTTCATTGTTTGGGAAATAAGAGGCTAAAGGAAACTCCAAAAGGTTGCTCTTATGCAAATGCCTTGGCATAGAGAAATGCAGTTAAACAAAGATGATGGGGAAGTCAAATGGAAGGGAGATGATAAATTCTAAATGATATTCAATAACAGACCAGCAGAAAATATAATTAGACATGGGGTATGGAGTGAATTTTCAAATAGCTTATGAAGTGTAATTAATCACTGGCTCCGCCACTTTCTCTCTCCCTTTTAGATCAAATATTGATCTCTGTTCAGCCTTAATTATATCAAGCCAAAACCAGCAGTGCCTGTGTTTCATCCTGATTTTCCCCAGAGCATCTTGATAGGTTATTCGATAGACTGACAATATTTTAATTCATGTTCCAAAAAACCAAATTCCTACTTAGCCTTTTACCTCTCAGGCATTATTATAACCACTTGCCTTTCTAAAGGGAATGACATTTGTGTTCTCTGGCAGAGAAACATGGAAAACTGCATCAGTTAGTGCCTAACAGCTACAGAGTTACCTCAGAGCTTTGCACCAGGGGCTACAGTCTCCTGTGCTCAAAAGGATATTTTGACACCTCCCCAATTTGTGGTTTTTGTGACCTTTTATCACAAAAATAGAATGAAACTGAGCTCCAGACGCTTTGTTTGGAGCCACAGTTTGTAGTCAGAAAGGCCAGTGGTTTACAGTGCACTACTCCATCTGGGGCTCATTAGGAATAATTTCCCCCTGTTTACACTTCGAGATTAGCTCAGAACTTTAAGGCTGTCACTCCATTTTCAGTTTTCATACCCTTAAAAAGGAAGGATAAACACAGGGGTGACAGGAAATTTGGAACCAAGTTGTGGTAAAATTCTGGAGAAAAAACCAAGTTTGGCATGTAACAGTTGTGATGTCGAGAGTAATACTGCCTGGAGAGAGCCAAGACTATGCAATTTTCCACACTTGCACGGAGTGGAGCCTGCAGGTTAGCAGTGCTCATTTATAGAGCTCTTCTTGTACTCAGGATTTCTGTCAGACACATGAAGCAATGACTGTTCTTTGCTAAAAACAGACACCTCGTCTACCACTGCACATGACTGGGAAGTTCTCCACTCTAACAGATGATACAGCTTCAAAATTTGCTTTTCACATTACACCAGAACACGGACATTTTCTCCTCAGCACAATTTTTTGTTATGCTTTTGGACACAGTTATTACTTTTTAACAATGGTGCTACTTATTAGGAGACACCAAAAACTCCAGCAGCAAACCCACTCATGGTAATGTCACACACTAAGTGTGAAGTGGGAGCTCTGAAGGGTTTAGTGAAGTGCTGCTACTCCTTTCAATAAGGAAGTACTGCACTCTTTATCCAAAAGTGCTGCATAACAGAAAGATTATTTTCTTTTAGTTTCCTAAAAAAAGTCAGAAACACAGTTCATGTGACTCCTAGCAGGGGATACTATTTGAAATGTTACTTCATAGGCTTGTGACCACTTCCATTGTCTTATTTTAGTCTCAGCACACCATCAGAGCTTGCTAAAATCTTTTCAGTACTCCTGCTTTAACTATCATTCATCAGAGATTGCATAAATAACACCTCTACCATTTCAGTTAATTAACTAAACAAACCTTTCAGGTTCTTAGAGACAGTTATGAAGATACTATTTAGGATTTTGTTTGGACCTAAAAGGAATACACTTCTAACAATCGCAGATCTTGATCAGAAAGAACTTTATTCAAAAAAAAAAAACCAACCCTGAAAAAAATCTGTTTCACTTGGAGCCTGGATGGCTGGAGAGAGACATACAGATCTACCTGGAATAAAGAAAAGATTACACCATAGCCTATCTATTTGTATTTTATCAGTCCACCCATACTGTTACCATAAACATCAAATCACAATTTCTTCCATGGAAGAATTACCCTCCATTTTTTCTAAGCACTGAAATATGAAGAACAGGTGTTTGGATTTAATTTCAAATGAGAAATGCAGCTTTTTGGCAAGAAATGGTTTAGCAAATGGAGAAGGCGAAAACATGGGATTTGCTGGCCTGTTCCTGTGTTTACTTCCAGCAATAATGACACTTGCAAGTCTTGTTAATAAACACTAACTCAAAAATGGAGATGGAAGTGATCAGATTAACACAAATCCTGGGTCAGGTCAGAACATTCAGGAATGAGACCCTAAAGAGTATTCTCAGCTCTGCTGATACACAGAGAAAATCTTTCTTTGCCTGAAAGGAATTAATTCCAAATGAAAATGAACAAGTTAGAGCAATGCTAAATACTTTGCAACACTAAACGCTGAAAGATTTAAGACTTGGTTTTGTGTCCTCTAAACCCACAGAGGACAAAGGTTTGACTTCATTGCTTGTATCCCTCGCTTTGTTCAGATCTGTACTTGTTCATAGGGTGTTTTTCTGAAGGTCCTCTGTATCAGCCAGAGTCTGAGCAGGGACATGTTGGACTTCACAATAGGGACAAACAATATGTTCAACTTATCACTGGCAATTCGTAAAACTAGAAGGACATATCATGCATTGTGGACAAAAAATCATTAGGATTAAGATTGTCAGTGAATTACAGCTGAATAACCAGTGGCATAGTTCCTACACAATTATACAGAGCAAAACAGAGAAAAACCCAACTCATAAAAACAAAACAAAGGGAAAAAAACCCCTAAAATGAAAAGCAAAAAGCACAGAACAATAGTCTATTTAACTTAACCTCTTGAACTTTATCATTAGGCTTGCTGTTCTATTGTTGCTACTGCTGTAACTTGCTTGCTTTCTTTTTGGAGCTTACTAACAATGCTCAAGAAGTTAACTCAAACATTCTTCAGAGAGTGAAAATACAATGATAAGAAATAATAATAAAAAAGAAATAAAGAGCATGGGTCAGTGAATGCAGATTGTATTGGGAGCCACACACCATTCCCAGCTCTTCCACCATGTAATTAAGGGCAAATCTTTTCACTGCTCTAAACGAATCACTTCTCTGTCTCCAGTCTCCTTATAATTATAATTTTTTGGCAGCCCAAAGAATAGTATCTGTATATCCTCATACATACATATATACATACATATGTATATAGGTGTACATATATACACACTGCATGGCACTGAAAGACTTCATTTAGAAGCTATAAAAATAAAAATCATCATAATCATATGCTGCAATTTAAATAATAGGAAATAGCCTTAGCAGATTTTTTCTGAGTTCTAACAAATGAAAGTTTAAAAAAAAACCAAACCAATTCAGAACCACCCATTTTAGCCCTAAAATCTCACCAAAACCACTGGAAGAAAAACCTCTAAGGATCAAACCACACAAAATGGATCCAAACGTATCTAAATCAGATCTATTTGCCAACATATTTCTAGTTGTACCACAATAAATAGTGTTAACAGACATCCCAGGGTTTTATTCCATAAACATGCTAATGAGCTTAAAGCAATCACATTGAACACGTACAGGAAATTTATAAATGCAAAGGACACCTAACTGTCACGGAAGGAACATTTCTGAGATCGCAGGTATTTAATTTGTAACCCCTCAGTCCTGATCCCTGAGGAGAAGCTACTTCAAATCTTCCAAGGACAAGCACAAGAACTAAGACTGACAAGCGGACACGAGACAGGCAGGTAAGTGTAGTGGCTCTAGGGCTTTTCTTTCTTCATCTCAGGGGTATAAATCTTCCCCCTTAGGTGAATGTACTTCCACCTCTTTGCCATCCTGCATCTTTCTTCCCTCCCAATCTGTTTCAGCAACCTTCCTCACCTTGCAGGAATAGTTCATAACAAAACTATGGCTCACGTGTTCTTAGGTTTCAGATCTGCTGCATCCATTTCAGGGACCAAAGAGGAGCTAGTATGTCAGAAACCTTTCATTTTTCCAGGTATGCTGACATATCTAATAGATGTGTCAGATTTAACTACAAAGTCAGTCTCAGGTAGGTCCTTCCATCACCAGAGTTATTCTCAAACAACTTTAGTTGGTTAGTGACTGGTTTTTTTTTTTTTCTAAAAAGAGGTATGACCCAGGTTTTTTTAGACCTCAGTTTTCACCTACACCCCTTTGCCTAGTGTTCCTTAATAACAGGTACAGGGCTTTCAGAGGCTGTTAACCAAAGGGATGGTTCCTGGACTACATATCATCTGTACCACTCACCTTTCCACCCTCATCAAATCTTCCCACGTGAAAAAACCATTCTCGAGAACAGAACCAGGTTGGCATGATCACAGTAGGCCCATGGGAGGTAAACACCTAGGAAAGAGGTAAAAAAAGCCAGTCAGTTAACAGAATGTCAAACCCAGCATCTGTTTAGGAACAAAGCAGACCTTACACATTCACCTGAAATTATGCCTATGCATAACCTTCAGCAATTTCAAGCACTGAGAAAAGCAAGTGCTTAAAATTTAGCATGTGCTTAGTGTTGAAAGTGCAGCGTGCACCAGAATCTCTGAGGTGTCACAGCCTAACAGGCAAGTCTAGCTCCTGCTTCATATTCCATGACCTTCTCTTCTGTCCCAAGCTGCAACACATGCAGAGCACTTAAAACTTTTTTCCAAACTTAGAGTATTATACTGGAATTGGCACTTTATCAATAATGGTGATGTTGACATTGAACTGAATGAATTGAGAAGAATCATGGAAAGCTAAAGTTCTTAAACTGAACCCTACAGTTGTTGAGCATTGATTTTTCTCATTTATATTTCTTATACATATATTAATAAGGAACTTTCACTGATCCTTTATTTCTGCCAAAGACACTTAAATCCTAATCAAACTTGGACAAGTAAAATGCAATTTGTTTCAAACATTACCTGAGTACTGTGGATTTGCTACCCAGGAGTACCTACAATAAAAGGTTGTTGGAAAGGAAGAGCTTTAAGGAGAGAAAAGGGAGTGACAATTTCGTCCTCTTCACTTGTGACACCAAGAACTATACGAGTGGGTCTTTGGAGCTTTAAACAGACTTGTAAATACAACAGTGAAATAAGCCAGAATGTGGATTACAGAAGGGAAACTGGTTCTTTGTTTAAGCACAGGATGAAGAATCCAGGCAAAGAAGAGACTGAACGTGTCAAACACAATGTGCAAAGTGAAGGCAGGAGCTTGTGCTTGCTTCCAACAGTGACACAGAAACTACACCACACACCCTGGGCAATGAAGGCAAAGAAACCAACTTCACAATTACTGTCAGTCAAACACTACTAACAATGCTGATCCTGTAAGCTGACAATTTCATAGCATGGTACAGTGGTAATACTAATATTCCTGTGTAGCTGAAGTTCTTAAACATAAGAGCATGAGCATACACTTGTCACATGCATCTCTGCATCTGCATTTTAAAGGTGCTCCTCTTGATGCCAGCCCGAGGGAGCTCCAAAAAATCTTCTTATATCTGGCAATTTCCATTTCCACAGATAAACATGGGTTTACAACCAAATACAGACACTTAGAGTATTTGTCCAAATTAATTATATTAGAAATTTAATTAAGATTCAACAGATTACCTACTCCCACTTTTCTTACGGGCATCTGCCCAAAACACAGGCGTGCTGACTCCAGGAATACCATGACAGAACTTCATTGTCCCTAAAGGGATCCTAGGCTGACTCATTTTCATACAAACATTTCAATTCTAGGCACTCATATTTAGTCAGAACAATCCTAGCACCTAATGGCTGTGGCTTAACATATCAGCAGGTTGCCCAGAACTAAAATACTCAAGTTCAGAGGTGCTAAATGTAAAAAACTCCCCCCAAGAGTCAGTGGGAGCTGAAAGGGTCAACACAATCCCAGAAAATCAGAACAGACATGATTACTCAGCACAAGGTTATTAGCTCCCTGTTAATTACAAAGGCAATTGAGTGTGGGCTGAACCAAACAATGACCAAACAGTAATCCCAAAAGAAAATAGCAGTAGGAAAAGCCAGGCCAGAGGGCATTGCACTGAATTGCATTTCTGAATCAAACAAAAAGTTCAAAAGCAAGTCTTGAGCCCATCAGTACATGTGAAATGTGTTTGGAGAGGCCAGAAAGACCATTTCCTCAGTGCTCTAAGGCCCATCAGAAAACATAAATATACTTTACCTTAGAGATGGAGCTCTATGCAAGAAGAGCTCATGTGCAAAGAGCACACATCCCAAACATCTTAGATAACGTGTGTTCCACTGACATAGATACTTCCGTGAAACCAGATAGAATACATTTGAAAAACTTGAGAAAAAACATCCAATAGCCACTTATGTTAACACAGATGATGATGAGATGATGATGAGGATGATTTTACAGTAGAGAATCACACACTGCATACACCAATGTCTTTTCTAAATCCAGCAGTGTTCTATGACTCGCTGTCCCTCTCAGCAGAGATATCAGAAGAGAATCACACAGGCAAAACAGAGACTGATGATGCCACACATGATTTCAGGATCTTGTCCTTCAAGGAAGTCTTTAAAGCTGTACAGCACAGCAGCTGAGTCAATGAATTGGCAAATAAACTTTTTCTACATGAATATTTACAGTGCAACACCAAAACCAACTTCAGGAAATTTATTTGTGCTGCTGTCACAAAGCACAAATTTGCACTACTTGTCTCCTGCTATGTAACAATAATTTTTGTGAAGCTGAAATTCTCTTTTTTGTTGTTGTTAGCTTAGTCTTCAGCTGAATCTCCTGATCCAACAAACCATAAAATCAGCAGGGCTACTACAAAGGAGGACGTAGGAAAACAGGGCACAAAGCAGAGAGAACAAGACACTTCTTTTCAGCAGCAGGAGGGATAATCCGGAAATTATCTTTAACCTGATAAAACTGCTAGAAGTCTAGATTTAACATTGATTTTACATCAACATTAATTGAAGAGCCCTGCCAATCATCCTGCCTCTGGCTACACACCCCAGTCACAGCCCTGGCACTCACCTGACCCCATGATGGATCAGAGCACTACATCAGTAAAAAGCCATTATTTTCCTTGCTTTTAGTGTTAGTTTTCTACAGCCTTAGTTCTCTGAATCGGTTCACTGTGGGGTCAGAGGAGCAATACCACTGACACACTGGAGGGGGAAGGAACAAGCTTTGGAGAGGAAAACAAGCCCTCCCTTTTTAGTCACTGCCCACAGTTAATCAGTCCAGCTGCAACATAAAACTCTGAATACTCACTCTTGATAGGAGGAGAACTGGCCAGGAAAAACACTAACTCCTAACAACTGTTCTGAAACACTGTGGTATCTGCCAAACTTCTGAAAACCACCTTCCAGAGCTTTTGAAATTGTATCTTCAAGAGAAAAAAAAAAAATAACCTCAACCTTCTGCACTTTGGAAATTCTGTATTTCACCTCGGTTTAGACTGATGGAAAAGTTTCCTCTGTATTTCTTTTTTGTCTGTTCTTGTCATTAACTCTTGCCAAGGTGTTTAAAAATGGTCAGATTGCCTTATTCTGTGATAAAAACTGCAACTTCTCACTTTGTGAGACTGACACTCTATCTTTTATCCATAAATCTTTTAGATTGCCTGGATTGGAACAAGAGAAACAAAGAAGACATGCTAGTCTTAACTTGAAAATGAATCAAAAGTAGAATTTGAATGATGGTGCCATGAACTGCTATGTTTACTTTTCTTGGAAATATTGTCCAACTCTGCTTAACAAATGTCTTGTGTCACCTTGGAACATCAGTGGATTTTCAGACCTCCTTGAGGAATTAATTCAGTATATTGGAGAGCAGGTTGGACCTGTGAACTTTTCACACTCAGCCGGATTGAAAGATTAATGCTTCTTAATAATACTTGCTATTAATTATAATAGACTGTATGCTGTAAAAATTATCTAAATACATGAATATGGTTGAATGAAACCAACTTGTTAAAAACAGGTTACAGAGGTGTAGATGGAGGTATAAATCTGTTTAGGTTTAGAATTCCTGAAGAGCAATGCTGTCATAACCTAACTGGAATCTATCTCCAGATGATGGGCACCAGCTGCTATTTCAGCATCTTATTTACTAAATTATTTAGAATTTTTATCATTATTTGGGTTTATTCCAAGGATCAAGTAGCAAGTAATTGAAACTGGTTTGTTCTTGTTCACTGTTTGGCTATCGAATTACATCCAACTGTTACACTGATTCTCTGAAAATAAATCTAAAGAATACAAAGAGCTGATAAAGTGACTTTCATTGTTGTGTTTCAAAGCTGTCAACAGCACATGTAACTCTGGTTCCCACTGATGCTCACTGCAGATCATGTCAGCATTCAGTGCAAAATTTCAGTTTCAATACAAAGAAAGGCATTTGTGTGTTTGCAGTAACTTCTCAAGGAAAGTTCTAGCAGCAAATCAAAGTCTAACAGCAGTGTGACAAAAGCAGACATGCAGATGGTGAAACAAACTTATCACATCAGATATCATCATGCCATGCAGAACACAGAGGGGGAACTAGGCAGTTCACAAGAGCAACAGATTTAATCACAGGACCAGACTACTTTCCAAAGCAACAAACTAATTCCCAAAAATACACAACACATTTAATTCTACTTATGCTACAGCATTTTTCAAAATTATATTCACACAAATCAAGGATTAGAAACAATCTCCTCTGCTGAGATAAATAAAGCTTTCTAACATCCAGGGTCATACACTGACACATTAGAAGGTGAAAAAGAAAACAAATCCCATGGTAGAGGGCCACAGTGATTTTGTAAGCTGTAAGGAGGACCATAGCCTAAAGGACATAATTCCTGACTTTGAAACAAGGTTGTGTTATTGTACCTGTGCATTAATTCAGCAGTGAATGTACCAGGACCTTGTCACTAAAGTGTACCAGGTTTACATCCAGAATCAGGGGTGTGTGTGCTAGCGTGAGAAAAGAGGTACAGAAGGCAGGGAAGAGAAAAAATGACTCTTCCTACATCAAAAATGTATTGGGCAAATAAGATTTTTCAAAAGAAAATAACTACAACAAGCTTTATTAAGTTTTTAGGAACCTAAACATCCAGTGTGGTATGGATTACATGCAGTTAGTTTATATTGTACTGAACTGTTGTATCCTTTCCTAGGCCTGCACAAATAACTGCCTGTGTCACCTCATCATCACAAGCTTCCAGAGCAGCTGAAAATACTTCTCTAAAGAAGCTGGCATCCAGCACAGCAAAAAGTAGATTATAGAAATAAACCATACCTTGCCTCTCGCTACTGAAAAGCCGATATTTACACAGTAATTCTGGTGCAGGCCTGACTAAAAACCAGTGGTACTTAACCTTCACAATCTCTAACTCCACTAAGCAACAAAACTCATCAAAAAGAGTACAAGTGTCCTGAGAACTGCTAATGCCAGCAAAAGCAGAGAGCACTCAGCACCTCCAAGAAGGTGTTCCTCCTCCTGGAAAACTTATGACCTACAGTTTCCCATGATTTCTTCTGGATTTGAAGCCTGAATGAAGGCTGGAATGTTTCACAATTTGCAGGAAACACAGGCTCTGCAAGAACAGAACCAGTGAGAGGAGCTGTAAGATGATGCTTTCCCTTAATGTAAAGGGGACAGTAACAGGAGAAAAGCTGGGGGAGAAAAGCTGAATGTGGCTGAACTGCTGTAACAACCTCCCTGGTTCCTCTCAGTTTAGTGCACTTCTAGTGCTTTTCACCAGGCCCTTCACTTTCAGAAAAATACCACAGTCCTCTTTATAGCTATGCGACCATTATATCAAAATATTAAATTTTTACAAATAATATTCCCCATGTTAAATAAAATTTTCATACCAAGTCTCTGCAGTGAAACCAGCACCTGAAATGAATGAGATGGTGTGTATTAGCAGGACATCACCTCCTCCTGACATCTCTGGCTTTAGCAGAGCCCACAAAGAATGAGATGCTGGGTAAAGACTGTGTATAGCAGGCTACTCTTCACCTGTGTTTTTAGATTTTCTTAGAATTTGCTGCTGAAAGTAAATCTGTTTACAAACTTGCTACAAGTAAATACATTAACTTCGGGTTTCTAGTCCAATACCTATGGATTGAATTGGCTGTGGCTTTGCTTTATGTGAGCCAGCCCCTGCCAGGCTCATTGTGTGGGATAATTGAGAGCCGACCATACTGCTGAATATCTGTTTTGTAGCTGAATGCCCAAGAGCAAGCACCATTCTTCTAGTGGTTTTTAGAGCTTTTTCTCTACTAATGACGATGAATTAACCTACTGCTGAATCCAAAACAATAGCTGCACGCAAAGGAAAAATAGCCTGTATGATTTTAGCATGTCTTCTTTTTTTAGGGGGGTCTGTAGGCTACTAAAAGTGGTCTTTGCAATATCCATGCCTTAACAAGTCTAACTCTTGGAGAGTTTCCAGTATTTAAAGAGTCAGGTATTTACAATGGAAGAATTACTCCATCCAGTAAAATAAAGCATTCTGCACCAAGAGGTTGTCTACTTTGCTTGCTTTTTGTGCTGAGGTTTTACTACAAAACAAAGAAAATAATCTGCCTGAAGTCATATTGGCAGGTCTTGAATTGTGATTAGAACAAACAAGGAATCTGCTAAGAAACAACACTGCCCAATGTTGATGTTTCCATTTGACTTATGGACATGCCATTTAGAATTTTCACAAGATGAAGACTGAATTGGTCTTTCATATTTGTGACTTACAGTATTTAATAGACGACAATATAGACAACAGAAGTTATCTCCACAAATGGTATGTAGCTAAAAAAGAAAACTATTCTGCCTCTTAAAGTGCATGATGCTATGTCCACAATTAACAAGCTTCCCTAAACATGCTAGCAAAGAGGAAAACAAATTCTGGTAAAAAGCAACACATGAAACTTTTCTATATACCAGCTCCCAGAATTATTGTTCAGCTGAAATGTGAGTAAACCTCTTGGCAAATCTCAGCTTCAGCAAATTTTAAAATGCAGGTATTTTGAGAGAGAAATGTAAAATACTTTTGAATGGTCAGGATTATCTGAGAGTGTAACATATCCTTCATACTAATGCTCACTGATTCTCCTTTTCAAATAAAAACTCATGCTATAAAAGTTTTCTGCAACTTGGAAGTGGGGGACACATGACCCTCAGTTCAATGATAGAAATACAAGCATCTTATAAACAGGCATCAAACCACAGGGAAAGAGATCACTTTTGAATTTGAGAAGTTCAGCTGTGTGTTAATGTACATCCAAAAGACCCACAGGAGAAATATTAAATATTCATGCAAACTTGCTGTATTCATTCCAATACAAATGATATTTCTTTTGTGCTTTTCTCCCTCTATAGACTTTTACCCGTTAGAGATGGGAAAAAGAGAAAACTTAGATCAGATCTTAAACTACAGATTCTAATTATCTGATTAACAGCTGCGATAGTAGAATGTTTTCTTTAGGAAATCAAAGCAAACTTTACCCTAAATCTCTCCCTCATGTCTTTCATCATATTGCAAGTCTTTGGGGAGTATCAAAGCACCAAATGCATTCCAGTGCCTTGAGAGTGTTTGATTTGAGTTCTGTAACACTTCAAATCTGTGAATGGGAGAACAAAGAAAAGACAGAAAATAAAAACGTATTTTAGAAAAATAAATGTCACTGCTAGTGCAGAAATAGTAAGAGCAGATTATACAGGGGGAAAATTTAAGATCTCAGGGTTTTCTTTTACATAAACAGCCTAACATTAGCCTTCTGCACACTGTCACTAATCTTTTACCCCACAATCACTTTCTCCTAATGAAATACATAATGAAATGTATACTGAGAATAAAAAACCGCTGTACTGCAGCAACAGTTTTTACACACACATACATTTCTGATAATGAAAGGGACCCAATACATTTCCAGAACCCCGTGATCTCTTACAAGAGTTTGTTTTTCAACAGTGCAGAAGAGAAAAATGGAAAGACCTCAACCAGCCCTGAGCATTTGCAGAGATAAAAATTAAGTGCCCATCAATTTGTAAAAGTCTGAGACAAACCAGAGCTGAGAGCACTACAAAGCTTTCCCCTCCTACCTGCATTCTCCTGTTTCAGCCTCCCTAATAATTTGTTGATGGCTTTATATGTGGGATTTGATTCTGTTGGTTCTTTCCCTGCTTCCCAGACAGAAACATGACCAGCATTTCCTTTAATTTGTGACTGACTCTAACCTCCAAACTCTCACAGCATTGGCAGCTTGAAGTCACACTGTATCTCTGAATCTGGGCCCTATGTGTGCATCACTCCTGACATTAATTCCTATGGTAAATTCTGCCTGAACTTGGCATTCCCTGTCCCTAGTTTGAAGTAGTAACTGCTCAGACAGTCGTCCAAAATCTACCCAGCAAGTTAAAATATTTTTAAAGACTTTATTGGTAAGAAAGAAGGTAATCAATAGATTCAGATCTTCCAAGCAGAGGCTGGTGTGAGTTATCACAGCACCCACACTCCAACTGGGACAACATAAAATCAACAACAACGAGCATCAGAGCCCAGGTTCAGCCCAAGTCAGAGATAATAAACAAGCAGCCATCTCCACCAGGGAGAATTTCTGCCATGGGGCAACTGAACCCCTCCAAGGTCTCTGGCACATCTCTAATGAATACAGAGGTGCTCCAGAGGCTTCTAAATTCACTGGTTCAGGTAGGCACCTTTGACGGGTGAGCAGCTGCCTGAGCCTCATGTAGCCATACATTCCTATAATCAGATTATTATTAATATCCTCAAAGCAATGAAATTATTTTCTCTAGTAAGATTAAATTTTTAAGAAATCATCTCTAAAAAGCTGTTTCAGCACACAATATGAATCTGATAATAAGCAAAGTGCAGCTAAAATTTTCAAAGAATTAAGAGGAACCCAATTATGCTACACATACGAAAAAGATTTTTTACATTCTTTTTTAATAACTTCTTCTTACCCTGTCGTGAAGAAATATTTACACCAAAAAGACAGTAGATATGTACTATACAACCCTCAGCATCTACCATCAATAAATAGTAAGGGCATCTGCATTAAAGGGTCTTGCTATAATATCAAAGAAAAACTAATAACTATCTAAAGGAAACCAACTGAATCAGAAAAGAAAATGTTGATTTTTCATTTGCCAAGAAGCTGAAAATCAGTGGAGGAAGCAGATGCTAGCATTTTACTTAACATAATTTAAAATTTGAAAACAGAACAGCAGTTTTGGCTACACTGAAACATGGCTGTAGCACCAGCTGGGAAGGATCTGCTAAGCAGCTCTTGTGATTTATATCTTTGAGAGCTTCATGGGTCACTCAACATAAACACCCTTGTTTGTCTCACACATCCTGCTAAAAATGATTAAGATTTAAATGAGGTTTCAAGTCTCTGAACTATAAAATCTGAGACAAGGTAGTGTAACACAAAAAAGCACAGTAACAATGTACTTAGAAATACTGTGCTTAAAAATATTTAATAATAATTATTTCCCTGACATTCCTTTGCAGAGTTTAGATAAAAGCTTAGATAATTTTCCCCAAATTCCCCAAAATTAGTAACAAGAAGTTTGCATGTGCAACTTGTAAGAAAAAAAGAAGGATAAAACCACAGCAATTCACAGGAACTTACAGCAAAGCTGTCTCTGTATAATTATTAGTGATGAAGGTTGATCCAATCTTTCCTACAGCAAGGGAAGACACCAGTTTGGACATTCCCAGTGGAAACTCAAGTAAAATGGCATCATAACAAAAGATTAAAAGGAGTGAAATCAGACTTCCCCATAAGGCTTTATCCAACTTAGCTTTGTCTTAAGTAAAATCAATATATCATCAACACTTATTCCTATTTCTTATAAAATTTTTACTATTCTTCATACTTTGTATTAAAACATTATGACTTCTCCTATTTTGATTACATCCAGTGTAATCTATGAGAAATTAAATTTCTAATTAAAAACATACATGATTTCTAAACATGAAGTTCTGAGTCCCTGTGCAAGATGGAAAAAAAATAGTTTCTAGAGTCCAGGCACCTCTGCCCTATAGCACCCCTGAACAGTCGGCTGCTCTTGGCCAGCACAGGCAAGCCTGGCTGTTCAGAACCCTTCACTAAATCATTTAGGTTAGGGAACACCACAAGGTCCTTCCCTGCACTGCGTAAGAAACTCAGCAAATTGAATCCTCCAGGAATTAGACCCCCATGTTTGGGTTAATAATATCCAACACAAGCACTGTAACCTCTTTTTGGAAATGGGGATCTCTGCCCTTTTCAAAACTGCACCACTTCCCAAGCTGATCCTACACAAAAATAAATCACGGAACCAGAAGGATCCATGTATGGCAGTAATGGAGTCCAAGTTCCAAAATCAGCAAAACCTCAGAAATACTCTTTCAAATCGTGATTCAGGAAACTATTCCTTCAGTAGCATGTATGCAGGCAAGCTGCAAATGTTTATTTAGCTAGGTTGAGACATTTATGACCAGCAATTTTTCACACATGCATATGTGTTACTCTGCCCCAGAAAAATTGTTTCGAGATTGGAAGGAGAAAAAAGCAACTTTTGAAAGAGAAAATGGATCTTGAAAAACAGACTAACTCATCTCTAAAAGATAGATATTTATGATGTGAAGGTTACCCACATCATCTCCACTAGCATCGAGTCACCTCTTTTAATTTGAATTCAGGAAAGGAGCAGCAAGCCGTGATCTTCCAAACCGGCCAGTTTCATGATCAAAAACATCATCTTCTCCTTCAAGAAAAACCCCAAAACCCAACTACAAAGACTGCCAAAATATGAACAAACTAAAGATGTGTAATACCTTCAGGACTTGTTATTCTGGCAAAACTCAACAAACACTGTGAAAAATGACACACACTGGGCCTTTGAAACCCTGTCTGTGTCAGCGTAGGGATGGTCACTGAGGTACCAGCCACAGAGAGGAACTCCAACAGCAGTCCTCTGGTCCCAAACTTCCAAACTCAGCAACAACATTCCTTAACAGAAAAAACACTGACTGGCAAGTTTTTCTTCCTAATGCAAATGAAGAGAAGACACTGCCTTTTTAAAGCTCATGGAATGTGAAAACTTGTCCTGTTTGATCAAAATTTCCATTTGTTTTCCTACTTCATTGAAACATGAGAAAACTTAATTACAGCAAGATGTAGAGAATATGGAGCTCTAAGTTATTGCTGCTATTTGTACTGTACAACTGCCATGGGGGATGAGAAAAGAAAATATCTTCTAGGCTGAGAAAAACCTCCCTTTGATACCAGACATCCCAGTACCAGAGGAACCGAGGGAAGGACACTTACTGCAATCCATACACACTTTGGGTGCTTCCCTGCACCAGGTGTGCCAGGATTTTAGCATTGCAGCAAGTGTGACACTTCAAGCACTTTAATGTGAATTGGGCTGTTTACAATAACCTCTTCCCTTCATTTCCAAGGAGAACTTCTCACATGTTTCACACTGTACCATGATACTGTGTTTATACCAACTGCCACTTAGGAAAGACATAAACCAGGTTTATATACAGTATCTGCAAAATGTAAAGTTAATAAACGTTACCAAGCAGCTGTACAGTGTTTTAAGTTCAATGGAAGACTTGTTTCCACTTATATCAGTGAGAATCTAGATTACCTTTGCTGACTTTAGTGGAATTGCTGCATGCAGTGCATAACTGGATGGGATATCTGTACTTCTGATCCATCATACACCTCTGATGTACCTACAAGATCCCCTGCAGGCAGGCAGAGGGTCCCTGGGAGGGAGGAGGTACATTAGCTCAGGTCTGGTGCCACATCAAGCCTGGGCCCAGGGGTTCCAGTCACATTAGGGAGTCAGCAACATTAATTCATCGCTGCGATAAAACTCATTGTCATCAAATGTGCCAACACACCCAGAACAGAAGCATTTCTGCTGGAATGGCCTGTCCAAACCCCAGGTCATTTGGACATAAAGACCATATCTGAAAGTTTGTAAGGAAGTATAAATATTTTAAAGCACAGCTGCAGTTAAAAAACTCCCATTTTTATACACATTGAGCAAAACAGAATAAATAGACTGTTTCAGTTGGAACAGACCTACAAGGATCATCCAGTCCCACTGCCTGAGCACTTCAGGGCTGACTAAGTTAAAATATAGTATTAGGGGTATTGTCCAAATGTCTCTTCAACACTGACAGACTCGGAGTATCAACCATCACTTTGGGAAGCCTGGACAAAAAATAACAGACACTTTTATTTTATTACCACCAGAAGACGATTGGACAAGTTTTACTCAGCCTCATCATATTACTTTGGATATTTCTGTGACAGGCTGGGCTTATTCTCAATTTCCATGTTGTAAAGTTTCCAACTTCCAAGCTTTCAGCCCAGATACATTTCTGCACATCCTCTCCCTTGGCACTTGCCCTGCTAAATCCTCTGGGCCCCACTGGCCATCCCACCCCCTCCCCTGCAAACCTTCCCTAGTGCCTGCTCCCACCGCAGCCCTGCAGCACGGAGGAGGTGGCACTGGGCAGCAGTTTGCCTCTCATGTCACTCACTGTCAACTGCCTACAACTTTCCTTCAGGGAACACAAAACAAACCAGCTGTCCTGTGAAAGAAAAGGAAAAGAATACAACAAGACCTTCGAGAAAACAAAAAAGAATAAAAGAAGAAAAAATGGAGAAGACTTGAAACTTCCTCTGCTGTCACAGCTGTTCTGAGCCTTGAATTCTGTTTAAATATTGTTCAGTCTAACAGTCAAACATTCAGAAGAACATACTGCATTTGCTGGGCAACAACCATCATTCCTGGACTCCCTCATTTCTGCTGCACCGTGCGACCTTTCACCTCTTCACACGAATTGAAGTAAATAAATGAAAGGAAACTTTTAAGATCAATGTCATGATCTAAGTATTTTTGGCAGAAGTACACTAATACAAGCTATAATACTGTGGATTTAGTTAACAAATTTCTAGTTAAAACAAAAACATTTGTACCTTAAGGTGTTACTTTATCTTTTATCACAGATTATTATCAGGAGAGCTTTCAGTGATTCAAACCAGCATATTCAAGTTAAAACCTACCAGGCTTTCTTCCCCAAACCCATGCTTTTGCTAATCATGGCACTTTATAGAAATTGCAAATTACTCCAGCTTCGGTAGTAGTTTACAAAAGCAAATCTCAATGTTCACTACATTGAACTAAATATAAGTCAGAAGTGCTATGAAAGCAGAATGGGTACATAGAGACAAGTTTCTTTTACACTGCAGTGTTTTAGCAGATGTTACTTTTAGAGGGAACCAACTTTTAAATCTCAAATGAAGTTTTTCAGTGATGAACACTGATACAAAAATTTGATTTTCAAGCACATTTCATTCCTTTCCTTTATGAAAAAATGTCTGGGTCAATGTTATTTTTGATTGAATTAACCGATGCATACTTTTGACAACCTTAGTGTTTCACTGATTTTTTCAGTCTTATCACCTGTTTTCACAATAGCCTTGTCATTCTATATTGTTCTAGACATAATTTCTTTTCTTACTCAGACAGCCTTACCATTGCTAAGACTAATAAGGTCAGTAATTGGTATTGTCCAATTCAACATAATTTCTCATTAACCAGCTACAAACCCAAGATAACCCTCAGCACTGCAGCTGCTTCACAAATCCGACTACGATTCTAAACATCAACGTTTGAAACAGCGAAAGAATTTAAAATCCAAATCCATTTCATATTAAAAAACATAATCTTGTCAGGAATGTCCTTCGTGTTCTAAATATTTCCATTTAGCTGAAATAAACCATTCCCTAGACAAAACCAGGAAGGCAAGGCTTTCTAATGCAGGAGAGAATGAAAACCTTTGTGCCTTACTTTTGAAGGTATTCCTGAGCAGGAAGTTTCAAACCCAGTCTCAACCAATTCAGTTAATGCTTCGCAGCTCCTGGATGAGCCCTCAGACAGCAAATGGACCCCACAGCTTTACAGTAATTGCAGAAATGCAGAAATGCATCCTATGCTACTGTGTGGGCCTGTGTTGTAATTAATTTCCAACAGCTGGAGCAAAGCATTTGCCATTTTTGCGGCTTTTCATAAACAAGAGGAATTGTCCTGAAAGACATTGGCCTGTGTCCCACAGCTCCAAGGCTGTGCAGCCCTCGTGCAGTGCTGACTCTGGTGCCCACCAAGCCACTGTCACCTCCCTCCTCAGCAGGATGGGGAGAAAACAGGATGAAAAGCTCGTGGGTCAAGATAAAGGCAGTTTAATTTAAAAAAAAAAGCAAAGGCTGAACATGGAAGCAAATTAAAAAATAGGAAAAAGATTATTTATTCTCTATTTCCCAGCAGCAGGCAATGTTTGGCTGTTTCCTGGGAAGAGGGGCCTAAGTACACAGAGCGGCTGCCTCAGAAAACAAATGCCTTAATAACCAATGCCCTCCCTTTCCTCCCTCTGCGCTTTTATCACTGAAGGTGACATCACACTGTAAGAACATCCCCGAGGTCAGTTGAGGTCAGCTGTCCTGGCCATGGAATGTGGAATCCCTGCTCAGCCCTGGCCAAAGCACTGCTGTGTCACCAAAACCAGTCCAGGCATCAGTGCAGAATGGCATTCTATGAGGAAAGGTAACTCCAACCCAGCCAGACCCAGCATACCTCGATTTGTACTTGAAAAAACTTAACCAAAGGGTAATACTCTTAGGCTGCTCTGCTTTTGAATATTTGCTAATATTTAAAGCTATTTTAGTTAACAGCTAATGTCAGTGAAGAAAAGCATGACCACATATTCCGTCCTCAGTTGAGAGGAGTAAATAGCTTCCCCCTAAATTCAGCAAAAGACACAATATGGCGCGAAAAAAAATTAAATAACTCGCATTTTGATGACAGATCACAAGTTTCAGTACCATAGGGAGAAGATTCTTTACTTAAAAGAAAGGCTCCTGGAACTCACAGATGATTTATGTCACCCTTGGGCATTTCTCTCTTGGTCTCAAAATTAAGAGAAATTGTTAACACAATCTTCTGATCAAAGAGCATCACTGGGTAACAGAACATAAATTTTTCTTTTTCTTCTTGGGTTTGAAAAGGTAAAACACTGCTCTCCTCTGGGAAGAAAAGAAAAATAATCACAAGTAGGATTACAAAAGAAAAAGTCAAAGATAAAAGAAGACTAAAATCCAGTTCTGCTAGATGTGCCCTCAGCCTCCTCAGCAGATGCCCCATACTAAAAATGCTCAGACACCGTTCAGGTGCAGGTGACCAAAATCTCCTCAAGACAACAACAGTAGCTGTTGACCTGTATGCAGCAAAATCAAACTAAATTCAAGTTTCAGCATGGAACAGATAAGTGAAGGAAAATGAGGAGAGATCAGGAGGGAAATGGAGCAGGGGGAAGGTGATGAAAATTAAAGCACCCTATGAAAGGCCTTTGGGCAGGACCCAAAAACTTTAGATAAGACTAAAAAATCTACAAGGCTGGGAACAGCAAGAAAAGTAATTGCTTAGCTTTGCTTCCTTTTATGCTTTATGCAGGAAGAAACCCAGATTTTGCATGGGTACAGAGACTAGACTATGACAAGAAATACCTGGTGCTTTCATCAGCTTATCCCATCACAACAACTCAGAAGACTCCAAATTTTGCCCATCTACTCAAACCAAAGGAGGTGATATTGTGTGTATGGCTAATACCTTTCAACATGTTCCAACACATCACATAACTCCACACTCAAGTCTAATTCACATTAAGTCGTTTTAAAGAAAACAAAAGTAACATGATATACCAATTTATTTTATAAATGTCTGCACTTACAGACTAAAACATGTGGATTTGTTTTAAATTTAATCTACACTGTTTTATTGATGAGTTTCCTAAATCCATCCTAAGTTAGGCTACATTGAATAGAAACCTATAAATACATTTTCTCACTCTCCCATGCTGTAGAGGCTATTAGAATATATCAAAAATCTCTTTTACAGATTTTATACAATACAGGGAAGATGGAGAGAACAATTTCAATCATTAATCAAAAATCACATTTTGCCATTAACATTTACTTTTTTTCTCTGAAAGTTTATGTATCAGAGAAAGCAGAAAGTACAGACAAATTAGGTTTCTATTTGTCTTTCCATAAACATTGTCTCTCAATGGAATCTGCTCCAAGGTAAAGGTTTGGAATCCCACACACCCCTGGTTGGAGGAACTGCAATACTGGTCTGATATAAGGGTCGCAGAAGCAGCTTAGGAAGAGATCCCAAGGGATGCACTTGCACAGAATATAGATTTGGCATATACCAAAATAAATCCAACCAAACACAAAGCTTGTTCACAGTTCCGCCTCATTTTGCATTTGAATATAGACCACATGTTAGGGGATTAAGCTGGTGAACCCAATCTATCTCTAGCAGGAAAGAGCAATGAAACAACTGGGCTACAGAACTGTCAATTCTTTCATACAGACCAGCTGTGCACCAATTTGTGCTCCAAACACAGGCCTTGCAAGCAGAAGGACATCTTCTGTAATAAGAGCCTTAAACGCAGAACACACTTATGTGTAACTGAGCCAGGGGTCTTTCCACAGGAATTAAAATCCTACACATTAATACTGCAAAGAGGACACCCACAACAATATCCCTTCAAATATCCCTTTTTCCATTTAATACTTTATTTACTGGGAGTGTCCCTTTTACCATTTTGTATAGGAAGGAATCTAAGATGGGGAAATTGCACTTGTACTTGCTACATCGACTTTATTGCTGCCCAAATGATGTCTCACCAGACAGCAAGCAGACCTCTGTGGAGCAAACAGCCTGCCAAATTCCAGAGTTAAAGGGTAAAAACCAGACACGACCCAAATGAGCAGCACAGGATCCATAAATCTCAGGCAACACTAAATTGAACTGAAGCTCACTTTTCCTTTTTATCTCAGCCAGCAGGTTAACCAGGCCTTCCCTGTGATCAGTACCTAATACTTTTTAAAAAGACACACAGAAAAGCTGACAGTTTTTATAATTAATTTCCAATATTTATGCCTTTTTTCAAGTCTTTTCAAGAGCTGATACTTGCACATGACTGCAGAAGTATACAGAAAAGATGGATAGTAAATCCTGATGGGTAAAAAGGCCCCTATCACTTCTTGTCTTGCACTTTTAAGAAAGTAAATGTTAATGTTATGAGTTATGTTAATTACTTATTTTAGTCATGTTTAATCATATATGTTTTGTAAAAAGCTTCTGGGCAGTAATAGCTGGAGTGGGAGCCACAATCTTGTTTACAACGGTAACTCCTTTAGAAGACAAACTTGTTAAATGAACTATATAAAAAATCAATGAAGTCTCAGCTAGAAATTGGAAGGAAGTGGAGGAAATAACCACCTGTACAATTCAGACAGTTCCAACAGCCTGGAAGCAAAATATGACTCACCAAGATACTGAAAACATGTCTTTTACACAATCAAAAGCTGATTTCTGGATGTGCATTCACTTTCAGTATTTGAAGAGTTTCCCTGTAAAACTTGTCCTGTGACAGTATCACCAGAGCAGGGCTCAGTTTCTTCAACCTCTTTAAAACTTACACAAGAAAAGGCTCTTGTGGTGGAGAAACCATTTGGTCCTTCAGTTCACTTGACTGACTTACCAAAACAAATCTGCATAAGGCCACATCATCTTGTGCTTAACCTTATTGTGCATATATAACCTAACTGTTAGCATATAACAAACATCCCACAGCAAAATGGACCCATTTCAGAAATGTCAGTCTGGCCATAAGACATCTGTGTTTCTGGGTAGGAAAATACCTGCAGCAACGAGACACAATTGTTGTAGTTCTGTTCCAAGCTGACACCGTAAGACTTTGAATCTAAAGGTCCTGTGGCCATGAGTAAATATTTTCAGTTCCAAGTGGTATTGCTACCTATCAGACAGGTGCTTATTTTTTATTGCAATAAATGTTTCAGGAATATGCTGATGACAGAAAAAGTCAACAATAAAAGTGCACACCTCATGTTCCAAAATTCCACTTTTTGTCTGCACTGTTTGTGCTCATCATATATTTCCCAACCCATGACAAAAGTTTGTGATGCAAGAATAGGACCTAAGAAGAGAATACTTTATTAAAGTATCACTTCGAGAAATGGGGTAAATATTTTATTGCTTTTAGGAACCACTGCCATGAGTGGTTCCAGTGCAATTCCAGCAGGTCAGAAGTCCGTCTGCTCTCAGTAATCAATACAGGGTTCTCCCTGTGGGCTTTGGCAGCTTCCCCATGTCCCACTGTGGCAAGCATGATCTGAAAACTCTGAACATAATTCAGTATTGAGACAGGAAAAGAGATTAGAAATTAAAATCTTGTTCAAAGTTGATACTTATGCCAGACCCACCAAGTTGCTTAGAGAAAGCTTTTTACAGAGAGCTAAAGCTGCTTTGTTAGGCAGCTTTAGCAATATTTTGAGCTGTGGGAATTTCTCCCCAGTTTGCCCTTCTTCCCTCCCTTTTTTAAGTAAGAACTTGTATGAACCACTATTCAATGCCAAGCTTCAGAAAGCATACAGGGCCACTGGGTCATCTGCTTTACAATGCCTGATTCAGCATGTATTTATATCATAAATTATGGTTCACTATAAGAAAATTATTTCCTGTCAAAATGAAAGTGCTCAATTTTGACAGTTAATTTATATGCCTGACCAAAAAATAGATCCCAGTAAAAAAGGTTAAGTAACTTAATTTTATTCAATGTGTACCCGTATAGAGGCAGAGAGGACAATTAGAGATTAATAATTTTATTATCTGGATCAGAAGATTATTTTTGAATAGATAAAGAATGATCCTACACAGCTATGAACATATAAATGGTAAAGATCCTGGACTACTAACCACATCCACTACTAACCACAATGTATTGGTTACATTTGTATTTCAGTAATTTTTTATTTTTTTCCTTACAAAATCTACAGTATTTACCTTAATAGTTATAAGCTGAAAGTGATATCAATTTTTCTTTTGGAAAACCTTTGCTTGGAAAAGAAATATTGTATGTTACAAGTTATATTTTGTATTGTTCCCTTCCAAAGTAAGAGAAGATTTCTGGGGCTCTGCACCGCTCTTGCCAAAGCAAAGAAATGCAATGTGTGAATAAAACAAGCTACATTGGTAACATATCTGTGACTATAAATGTATCAGTGCTGTCCAGTTTCGTTTAGTAACTATGGGACTTACAAAAATGCCCTTTTCAAAATGCAAATTATTTCTCAGCAAATGAGTTCATGTAATAATACAGTCTAATCATAGTACAAAGTATCTAAATTTGAGATATTAGAATCTAAATGCCTTTTTTTTTTCTTTCCACCTCTGTCACCTTTTTGTTTCTCCTCTCAGTGAGCCCTTGGCTTGAAACTCCAGTATGCAGAAGAGCAGCCTGTCCTGTCCCTGGGAAGGAAGGCTCAGTTTACAACCTCCACAAAAAAAAAAAAAAGGGGGGGGGATATTTTAGAAAAATAGGGAGCCCAAGAAGTGAGCAGAGAGCCAAGCTTCTACTCAGCAAAGTCTGTGAAAATTCTAGTAATTCAGCTGAATGTCAAGAATGATTTTAGGTGCAGAAACATTTCGTCCCCTTGCACTGCACTGATCTTTACAGGCACTGCTTTGACCTGATGCTTTCTCAGACCTCCACACTTGGAACTTTGCAAACTTCTGAAAACACGAATGTGGAAACTGCTGAGGGAGCACTGACTTCCATCAGCAAAACAATCTCAAGGGTGGAAAGCAGACATCATACCAGAGGTTTATTTTTAATAAACAGGCTGAAACATTAGAAGGCGTACTTTGAGAAATCTAAGGTGAGAAAGCTGTTCAAACTCAAAGTGTTCCAGATTAATGCAACTGGAACAAGGATAAATATAACTAACTTTTCACCTTTTTCACCATTTTTTAAAAAGAAATATTTCCTGATTTCTACAGGTCTTAACTTTGGTCTTAGATGCAAACAATACTTCAGAATACCAGCACTTCCAAATAGCTTGAAAATATAAGCATCACTGATAGATTTCATTCAATGAAAATGACATTAACTGTCAACAAACCAAGTACCATGGATGAATTAGAATTCCTTTTCTTTATTAAACTCTCCTAATCACACAATTACTGCTTGTTAGGACAAGTTCCCTACACAGTCCTTCTGTCAACAACAAATAATCAGCTTCACCCACCTGAAAATCCAGATAAACTATTAGAACTAATAATGGGAAACCCACATAAGTCCACTCTTTGTCTCCATTGAAAGCATGCTCAAGCAGATGAAAAACTCCAAGTGGACTCGATGAGACTGAACAGTGCACTCATCTGCTGACTTATCTTTGTAAGACAAACACATTTTGGGTTCATGTAGGCAGCCACACAATTTCCAGCTAAAAACATGGTCCATTCTCATCTGACAACCTTTTAAACTTGTCGCAGAAACATTAGCATTCTTACATCCAGTTAAGCAGTAGGCAGAGACACGACTCCCCGTCACAAGCCTGTGTCAGTCTTGGAGACACCAAAATCTGCAGCACATCAGAGTCAGAGGAGCTGTGGCTGCTCCATCTGTGGATGTGTCCAAGGCCAGGCTGGATGGGGCTCTGAGGAACCTGGGCTAGGGGAAGGTGTCCCTGCCCATGGCCGGGGGTTGGAACTCGGTGAGCTTTAAGGGCCCTTACAATCAGAACCATTCCAGGATTTGATGATTCTCTGGAAATTGTTCTCTTCCCCTGAAAACCTATGGCAGTTTCCCACATTTTCTCCAGTTTCTCACATTTTGTCACAGGTGAGTCCTTTGACCTGGAATTCACATACAGTGAATCTTCAAGTTCCTCCCCTGGAGCTATGGGTCTTGCCTTAATCTCATTTTCGCTATAATTGTGAACCCTGCAAAAAGAGGGGTTACACTCTTCAATCTCTCTGCCACAGTTTACTGAGGGAAATCAGATCAGGCCCCACTGTCTTCCCCAATTCAAAACTGAAGAAGTTAGCTCAAGTAAAAATGCAATGCACAGAAATGCATTTTCAAGAGGCTAGTAGTGCTTTTGACAGAGGATTATGGAACAAGGCATCGCAAGCTGTGATGATATTAAAATAACCGTACGCATCTGTAGGAGAAGAGCTTTGCTGAAAATCTTACATAAGGACAAATTCCCAAGATTAAAGGATTTAAACAATGACCTGCCAAACGAGGCTTCTAAGGGTATTTATAAGATTAATTACTATTTTAAAATTCATACAGAACTTTCCCGTACAGCCCAGTGAAAGCCAGTATGGGCATTTGTCCTACCACTCTCTCTAACAGCCCAGTGAAGCCATGTCCCACAAACAACTACAATACTTAACAGACCAAGAACACAGAGGTATCTCCTTCCAATGGGAATGAGACATAAGAAGGACATTAGAATGTACAACTGCCAGAACCTTCAGACCTGGCTTTGGATTCTACACAGCTACAATCACAGAAATGACATTTGGAATATGTAAAACTGAGGGGAAAATAAATTTACTGGAACAACTCAAAGTTTCTGTAGCAGAATAAACATATCCAGTAAATCTGATGTTCTGCTGCCTGCACAACATAATCAGAAGAAGAATTAGAGAGCTGTTAGAAAGACAGTAAACAAGAAACACATATCCACATAAGCTCTTTTGTCTTCTGTTCTAAGCATGCAGCACTTACGCAAGAGGGAAAGGCATTATTTTGCATAATGCCAAAAATATGACAAGAGCTATTACCAATAATCAGTGAGATGACACATACAGTGTCAATGTCTAAAGTTTCTACAATAGAAGTTCCTAACTGAAATCCTTCTCTCCTGTCAGGACTTTAATACCTTCATATCATCACCTATATTGCATAACTTCCTGCTATTTTTTCCTAACTTTCATCCTATTCTATCCAAATGACAACATTGTTAATACTTATTTTCCCAGTATTGCTTATAAAGCCACTGGTGTTCCATAGCTTTGCTTGATGCCTTAATAATTTCCGGTTTTTTACTCTTCATGTATCTGTCACTTGCTGTAGTTCTGTGCTTCTTACAAAGTGCTAAAAACCTCTGTTCCCAGCACCTTGAGCCAAAACAAAGCTCTCTGAATACAGACCCAAGTTAATATTCATTGCCTTGGGGCCCGAAAATATGTAAACAACAGTGAGATGGGGGAGCAGGCCTGGGGTGGTGAACATCATCACCTGAGGGTGGATTGGAGAATTAAGGGCCAATGTGCTAATGGGACAGAACTTGTAAAAGGTGAAGGGCTCATCACCCAGTGTCCATTTTGGGTGTAGTCCCCGAGGGGGACTTTGCTTGACCTAATGTACCATGAAGGCCTTGAATAAATTTGTCTGCTTTTTATACTCCTAGTTTGTTTTGGCCTCTGTTTCAGGTAGCCTGCTTTAGGCACCTTGCTGTGCACCTGAAATGGCACATAGATATATACGTATATATGTATATATGTACACACAAACATCTGAGAAACACACAGTGCTTGCAGGTGCAGGATTGCATCTGCTGCAATCAGTTGTTTGGATTTTTTATCTTGACCCTGGGCTCAGTACTACCCTGGATACAAGCAGAAATATAATTTGCTTTTGATTGTTGGAGAGCTCTAAGAAAGTTAGAAAAGCTCTAAGTGCACCTCTAGCTTTTGTTAGAGCCTTTGAAGCTCACAGCAATGTTTAATTGACTAATACATTTCCATCCAGTTCAGTAATTCAGAGGTTAAAGGGGAGAGACTGGAGGGAGGAGAGAGATTTTAGCAACTTCTTGTCAGTATTGAATTGTAAATAAAGGTTTAAGCCACTCAAAATTCTATCTTTTGTGCAGATTTCATAAGGTCTTCACAGATATCAATTAGTATTATTCCAGGACTACAGGTGTCTCAAATTCCTTAGATGCCCTGGTGATTTTAAAGTGCTTTTAAATGTATGTTTCTATAACCACTGTTATGCTTTCCAAAAGAGCAAATTAAAATTCTGTAGATTAGGAAGGCAGGGATTGTATCAGCTCATTAGAGTTTGATCCCCTTCCATTTTCTGAGAATCCATTTTGTTAGGTAAGACTAAGCTTATATTGAATGAAATACCTCACTTCTTCCCCCCCTCCCCACCCCAACACTTACTTCAAATTGGCTCTACAATTTCCCCAAGAAGCTTCTCAAATGCATGTATTTTTGACTTAAGCCTGGGGTACTGGTCTAATGGAGGGCACAGTGAGCACACACGTTCTATACCCCCTAACAAAACTAAAGCCAAATTGCAATTTATTTTCTTAAGGGAGAAATCCCAGTAATCACTCAAATTTCCAGATGTAACTGCTGATTTCCTAACAAGGAGCTGTTAAATTCTCCTATGCCAAATAAGCATGAATTAGGAATTGGTAGGAAATGAACAGAATAGATTAAAACTAATGTTGAGAGAAGGTATTTGGATGACCTGAATAAACCAATTAAATGCCTATGGTTATTTCAGTAACATGGAGGTGATTAATTTATCTGCAAGATAAACTGATAGTATGTATTTTATTCCTCTGCATCAGCAGCAATCTCTGCTAGCAATTAATAAAGATATCTGCCCTTTTAGCAGTGTTTTCTTCATACTTGCTTGTTAAAGAACAAAACCAGTAACAAAACGCATGGGAAAATGCCTGAGTTACAACCAACATCAAGCTAGGATCAGCTTAAACTGAAAGAGGAAAAGGAAAAACACTTGTGTGGGTGATGCCTTTGAAGTTTTTCAATAGACAAATGTCAGGCAGGTTTCACTCACAGTGCAAGAATACTGTAAATTCAGACACATTCCAACTGCCAACCCAGGGTGTCCCACATACCACAGCACAGCGCTGAGAATGCTCTGTTCAATCACTGCCTACCTCAAGTAATGCCTCAGTTGTGAAAAAGCCTCACATTCTCCTGTTGCTAAAACTGCAGGTAGACATTTGCCCCAAGCTCTGGATTCTGTCTTGTGCTGTTTCTCTTTCTTCACGAAAGGGATGCTTGTGTCTTTCTGGAAGCCTTTATAGAAATGTGATTGTGAAAGTGAAGCCACATAAACAGTTGGCATTGCAGAAAAATCTATCCCCTAAGCAGAGGCCCAGCAATGAAACACAACAAGCTTTGTCCACCTACAAAATATCTATGACATTTAGAAAAGACATTAAAAACCATTATCAGTTACTGTCTGTGAAAGACTGATTGTATAGGACCTATTCCCATATGTTCTCCTGAAACATATATACAATTGCCAGTCATTTTTTGTCTGGTATTTTACTGTATAAACAGCCTGTTAGGAAAGTCACCATCACCAGCAATCCTCCCCCCAACTAAATCTCTCTATTGGCTTTGCCAGACTGTCTTTTTAAACAGGAAGCTGAAACATATAGGTTATCTTTTTCTCTTTTTAAATAAGGATGCTATCTTGGTTTAAACTTTTTTTTAAAAGTAAGACTTTTAAATCTTCATCTGAAAATACTTCAAATGTCAAGTTTACACTTCACCTAACTGCTCCACCACACAGCATTAATACAAGGTTAAAACAAAAACAGAACTTTTCATATCTCATACTCATACATCTGTGAAACAAGATTTAATTTTCTTCATTTTTGCTTAAAAATAATATGCACAGACAATACATCAGATAAACTGCAATGGTCAAGTGTAATTTTAAGAACAAACTTGCTTTATTCTATTTCTTGATGTATATCTAGGGCAGGTGTAAGAACTGAAAACCACTGTGTTAGAGGGCGAGAGTGACAGGGCTTGGTGACATTAGTAACATATTGAGGCAATGAAGAGGTGCTGATACACTTTGCTAATCAGGACAAAGCAGAGTGAAATTCAGGTAAATAACTGTCTTCTGTCAGGCTGATTTGATTGAAAGTGCTGCACCATGAGTTGAACAGCACTGACCCACAGACAAAAGGGGAAGAGGTAGCCCCATGTTCCCCATAGTCACCAGCCCTTCCTGGCCTCAAATGTCCATCCCCTCCCTGGCACTGCTTTTGGCCCTCCTTCAGCTCCAACATGGACCGACTCAGTTTGCTAAGCTGGCAAAAAAGAGGAGAGAAAAAAGGAAGTGAGAGGAAGAGGAAGGGAGGACCTCGGCTGGATGGTTTGGTGGCAGCAGGCCATGAGATCAGCTCTGCTGCGTTACGTGGCTGCTCCGCAATGTGAAGCTCTGCAAGGCTGCCTGAGCTGGTGCAGCTGCACCTGTGGTTCTCACTAGGATTTGCTGCTCTGGCCCTCCTGGCCACACATTCCCCTTGACTTTCCTTCTTACAGCCCTGCTGTTTGAACCCTCAGCAGCTCAGCTCGATTTGCTACCCAAGCAAAAAAAAACCAAGCCAAACCAAACAAAACAAAAAACCCAAACAAACAAAAAAAATTCTTTTTCTCTCTTTATTTCCTACCAGCCCAGGAATCTCAATTGGCTCCTTCAGGAGAAGCTGACCACCAGAAACAGCTCAAGGGAGGGTGCTGGGCTGCCCTGATGGAAGTCAAGTTTTTGGATGAGAGTGAGTTTTAGACAAGCTCAGCAAATCTTCAGGAACCTTTAGCTGCAACCCTACAACAATCTCATTAACACCTGCCTGGGTTCTGCCTTCTCCCACCTCTGTGCTGCACAGCTGCTCCTCTACACCTTGACATTAAACAAAAAGGAAAACCTTTTTTTCTTTGTGAAGAGCTTAACTGGCTGATCAAGAAGTCAGCTAAACCAGCAAGGAAATCAGTGGGATCATGAAGAAAGGAGAGAGAGAGGGTAGGACCTTTGCAAACCAAAATATGAAAAGAATCACAGCTTAAAAATGCACTTGGGTGCATTTAAATACAGGAGTAAAGACCTTACAGCATTCAGTCTGAAACAGGTATTTACTCTAAGACAAACTTTATGTTGAACGATGCTTCATTACAAAATAAAAACATCACTGCTGCCTTGTTTAGACCAACTAAGGGCAGAAATGAATACACTCAAGTTTTCTTTACAATTGTATGAAAAGAAAATATAGTTTGCAATGTTTTCTATTACTTCCAGTATCACTATTAACTAGAAATCTCCTATGCATTTGACTTTCTTATTTTCACAGTTTTTCTAGGTAATGCAACATGCATTTTGTAGGTAATGCAAAGCACCTACAACACAACCATAAAGGATGTAATGAAAAACAACCTGTGCCCATGGTGTGCCCTTTTCTCTGCAGCACACACAGAAGAAACAGCTCCTAAATTTTCTGATAACATTAGATATCACCTGTTGTCTGTCAGCCATGGCTCCTGAGAAGGTGCCTTCCACAGCAAGGACAGGTTTCAGTACTTTTCCATAAACATGGTTCTACATAATAAAATGAAAAAATTCTGGATATCAAAGCTGCATTTGGTTCATCTGTAAACAGCAAAGGACTTACTGATCACATGTTTTTTACTGCAGATTTCCAAGTACAGCTGGATACTGATGCTCTAAGTAATGTCAGGCTAATCTGGAAACTATGTATTACCTCAGCCCAGATCAGACTGATCATATTTTACTTTTAATCCCACATAAAAAACCTAGCAAGTGAGTAAAGTGCAAGTTATCATTCCAAGCCCCATTTTGCTTTTGCTACAGATCTCATGATAGTCTTAATTTCTCCTGAAATAAAGGAGACAGCCCTACTCTGCTTTGTGAGAACAAGAAATTTGGACATGCTGCAACCCTGAATCCTGGTTGGATGCCAGAAACAAATTCTTAATCTGTTTCATAATTACCGTGGCCAAAAGGCGACCAAAATTTACCACAGATAACCACCTTCATATCTTTGGGTTTTTTTTAATTTTTTTAAAAATTTTTTTTTTTTTGAGACATAGAACAATAAGGCTGACCACTTGCTTTATCAGAAAAAGAAACCCTAAAACCCCCCCACTTCTTTCTGGTGTTCAAATTCACATCTTTAGATTTGTTTTAAGTTTATGCAGCTGACCAAACTGAGAAGAAACAATTCTATACGAAAAATGCTGACACATGGACTAAACCACAGAGCATCTGATCTTATGTGCATAATAATGAACTCCCTGATGGAGTTTTCAACTTGGAAAACCTGATGTGTCTTCTATTTTAGATTCCTTTCAACAGTTAACAACTAAGAACCTCATTCATGAGGTAAATTTATCTTGGGAAATGCCCTGGAAGCACAGACTGTACTTTCCTATGTACAGTGGCTTACTATTTTCTGAAGATTTATCACATACATTCCTCAGTAAGTGATTACATTTCATTATTTCCAAACCTGGTTGTATTATACATATAATGAAGCATCTTTACTAAAAAATACAGGATTTTTTTCACAATCCTTCTCTTCTGAGTAGTCTTACCTTCTTATATAAACCTTGTAATTAAGGGATTTAGGCTCAGTCATTTTATCCTTGTTTTTTATTGTCCTGTGTTTATTTATTGTTACAGCAGCAGCTGAGGGAAACATTTGGAAAGATCTCACAAGGAAAAGTTCTTTTTAGCTTTCAGCTTTTCACACTGTAAGTGTCCAGCCAGCTCCTGTATAATCACACAATAGCGAATGAATTAGGAGTGTGGTTTTTAACTTATTGCAAGATTTCTTTTTCAGTTGGTTTTTGGATTTTTTTTTTTTTTTGGCAACACAGATCTACAATCCAAACACCACATCCAAAGTCTAGATGGCACTGGATTCTGGTTTCAGTTCATTCTTTACTTTGGCCACAGTGTGAAACATAAATCAATCCCCGAGTGGAATGTAGCTGAGGTTTGCTAACACTTCTGTGGCACTGCAATGCAGGGATCTGCATGAGAAAGCCAAAGAACAAGGATATAAAGACACAGGGTGAACATTTATAGAACTATTAAATGACAAGCACTATTCTCCTGTGCTGCTAAAGAGTATGATTCTGTCTCCTGAGAGCATCATCCCCACTCAACAGAATAGAAGAACTGCAGAAACTGAAGAACAAAAGAAAAATCCATATTTTAACAAATTATTAATTTAGTTTCTATTTTCAATTATTATCTGCTTTAGAAAATGTAGCTCTAGATGACAAACAACTCAACTGATTACGTATATGTAAGGATATAAAATTCCTCTAAGTCTAAACCCTTCTCTTCCAAAATATCACAAGCAAGCTTCACTCAAAGTAGTTGAACGATGTCTAAATTTTTTATATGCACATAATAAGAAACTTGTATCTCCCTGAACGCAGGAAAGCCTGACCCTAGAACTCAAGGAAACCGATCCAGAAAAGTTATGGAACGAAGGGAGGGGTTTGAAGGCAACACAGGTATGGCCACACAGCTGTTCTGTCTGAGCATCTCCAGAGCTCCAACTGACCTTAGGAAACTTTTGGTTCATAACCACTTAGATATATATAAAATCTATGTACTCTTTGCAGAAGTTTTTTACTGACCAGGAGGGGATAAGCTACACAAACCACAAGAGATCCACCTCTTATACTGCACTTCCTTGAGTTTCAAGGAGACTCCCAAGGCAGATGGACAGCAACACCCAAAGAAGCAGTGGAAAGGGCTGCACCATCATCCAGCACCTGGGAAAAGGGATGAGCAATATTGCATACATGGACAAGAGAGCAAAGGTTCTGAAAGTAGGGGGATTATATTCAATTGAATGAATTATTGTAACAGAAAAAGGAGAGGCCACGTATTCCAAAATGAAAACTTGTAAAGGGCACAGGACAGTGTCTGACTGTTATCTGTATCCAGAAGGAGGAGGCTGCAGTCTATGCATCCAACTAAGGAGCTGAAGAGAGTTTTCTTTTGTGTACAGGAAGCAACACACAGCAGCCTGGTCCAAGAACCAAACTGGCTGAACTCCTGTGAAAACTCCTTAATGCATGTAAATAGATACTGTATTCCTAAATAGTACCCCAAGCTATGATTAACATTTATTTAATAAACTACTGCATATTTTGACATCACTCAGTGACAGGTGGTCTATTCTTTTTTGTTGGGTTATTTTGTTTTTTTTAATTAAGCAGCTTTTGCAATGGTAACAGTCTCAGTTCAAATTCTTTGTCATGTTTCCATTCTGTTGTAACTCAGTAATACCTGGAAGGGGTCTGCACTTAGTTTTCTTTTAAGCAGTGTTTAGGCTTTCCTGATATCATCGCTCACCAGACTATTATAGCACAGATACTCTTCAGTACCAGGAAACATTTCAACTCCCCGCAATCAACAAAAATCCTCATTAGAAGCTGTAAAGCATAAAAATGAAATTTTTGCACACAAGATTTTATACCTTTTCCAATACTTCTGCTTTTCTAAATCAAAAGAACAGGACCCATTTACTGCTTTTTATTTGCTGGCCACATCACATTGTCTGAGAACAAGATCCACTACCTGTGCCACCTTTCTTAGCACAGAAGGAGGTCTCCTTCAGGCACTTTGGAGTTTTTTGCAATGAGCTGCAACCAACTTCCTCTTGGTAAAAAAAGGTTCTAACTACATCCTCCAGATTTTTCTGTTGATTTGGATTAGCAACTCACTGGAAATTTAGGGTTTTTTTCCCTCTATCTGTACTTTTAGTTTTGCTTTTCCTTTATATCCCTGTAGCTTTTCTACAACAAAACCTTTCCCAGCCACTGAGAATCTCAGTTCACAGTGAATATTCTCTCAACTAGCCCTGCAATCTGATTTGACTATGTCTGAAAAATTTAATGGGCTCTTTATTTATTCAAGTTAAGGAGTCCAGTTGTATTTCCCCTCATTTTTAGGTCTCTTTAAGCTTCTCTCTTAAGGTTTATATAAATGAGAATTCAAAAATTACACATCTGAAGAGAAATAATTTGTTGACAAATTGATCAAACGTTACTTCCCTTTATGCCATATACAAAAATTAAAGAAAAACAAAATCAAAAGCTAAGAACAGAGGAAAGAATTTGCAGAACATCACAGAGGGAAAGAACAGAATGAAAACACTACAGGCTTCTCAGGATACTGTGACATCTGCTCTCACCAAAATATCTGCTTCAATTAAATGCCTAGAAATGGCACATTTTAACCCAAACTTCAAAGAGCAGACACAAAACACACAGGACAAGCTGGAATTCACCCATAATTCCCCACCATGAAGACAGAGAAATACATAAATATCATCTCATTTTGCTTCTACTGCTTAAAGATATCAGCCATGACAGAAAAGCCCAGTGACAAAAAGGGAAGACAATCTGCCTGCAGTTACCTCATCTTCTTGCACTCTGCCTCTCACTTAATTCTTCTGGAAATACACATTGTGGGATTTTATAAACATAATTTTCATTTCCTTTTCAGGGCGTTGTCTATCATCAGTCCTTATTGTTGTGCCTAACTATGTCAACTCCACAGAAAAGTTTCAGCCTTCTATGCAAACATCCCTCAGCTTCTTTCTTAAAGGCCTATGAGGAAACAGAAGAAAACAATATAAAAGCGCCGGAGCATATGTCTATACACTTTCCACCATCAAAATAGAAAAATCACTGACCCAGAAATACCCTCAACTGTGTAAGATTCTCTAAAGACCCCAAGGAATCAACATAATGTATCTTGGCTCTATATGAATCAGAATAATATTTTTATTAATCTTTTTTTTTCCTTAGACAAGTGCAATGGTAACCTCTCATGGCATGTAATGAGATCTGTGGTAAGAAGGGTGGAAGGAAGATCAGAGTGCCTAGAGAACATGAAAAACAGACACTGAAATAAATGAAATTAGAAATCTAAGCTGTAAGCAAAAAGGATTGGCTTTAGTATGTTCCTTGATGAAAAACCTTCTAAAACCTCTGTCTAGTGTGGTATCCAATGGAGCAAAGTGGAACAGGACTTTTTCTCCAAAGCACAGGCTGGTGTGTTTTCATTGCAGGTGGAAAGGAACAACAGAGGGGAATTCTGCCACAGCAGTAGGTGATGGGACTACTTTGCTTTTCTAGGAAGAAAAAATACGGGTTTTTTAATGTTCCCTGTTATATGTTGAATTTGTTGAACTCCTACTTATGAAGCATATCGCTTTTTGCAGCACAACCTCATGGACTCTCTTTTTCTCCATCTACTTAGAGAACACTGATGGGGTTTTTGTAGGGTTTTAATACTTCATCTCATTAAATACCTCAAAAAGTGATGTTTTGATTATTTTATAAAACAACACCACGAAAATAAGCACTTCCAGCTGCTGTCATATAATGACCACCTTCAAATGTAGCATGGCTTCTCTAAAATTCTCTCAAACAACTGTTTACAATTGTTGCATCTGTGTAGCATTATGCATTTCCTTTGATTCTGATGTACAAAAAGAACTGCTTGAGACCCAATCCTGTAGTGGATCCAGAAAATGCAAACAAAGCAAGTATGCCTCTCTTTAAATGAACCGTAGAATATCCTGAGTTGGAAGAGACACACAAGGATGATCAAGACAAAATCCTCACCTTACAGTACGGTTTGTTCAAATTAAGAATAAATCAGCATCCAATAAGATAGCACTTCCTAAAATGTCTAACATACAAAATACTTTGTTAATATTGGTACAATTGCCTTGCTACCAAAAAAAGTGAAATTAACCCTAAATCTGCTGGCTTCTAAGAATAATCTTATGTGTCCTGTGTAAATATATTAGCCACTAAAATGCATGCCTTAAAACACAGAAAACTCCCAGTTCTTCATGATATTAGTCAGACTGATTTTGCAATAAGGACAGAGACAACATTACTTTGGAACTTAAGAGAAGCTGGAAAAGCAGGCAAAGCACTGAATAATCTTATTTTGATACATTTGCATTCATAAAAAATACCATTGAAAATCCAAAATCTTTGGTTCGTATTTTTAAAAAAAAAGAAAAAAAAATACTCCTTTGTTTAGTGTCAATAATAACTTAGTAACAACACTGCATATACAGAATTCCGAGCTGCCTTTGTAGTGACAGTAAGTCAGTGAGGCTTTCAGAGCCAGTCCCTTTGATCCACAGATGTGAGGAGCTCCCACCCAAACACACTCCTTCAGTTTTCATGCCTCAGCTCCCAAGGGACACAACAGCAGTTTGAGTGTCAGACTTGGTAAGCAAGAGCAGGAAAATAATCCAGAAACAGTCCCAAAGTTTGTTAGTTCCAACCTGAACTGGCATTTTTGATCAACGGTGTTTTACCATTACAACCACTGCCTGAGTGCTAATATTGCTCTTTCAATGGCTCACCAAAGTCATGAATAAGCCACAAAAAGCAAACTCTCAAGAGACTGGAAAAGATTTGGCAATTTTCATTTCCAAGGTAGGCAAACCAGTATTGTTAATTTTGCATTCTCCCCTCAGCCTCTGGCATATCAATCACCTTTCTGGAACAGCTATTGTTTCAGATTCTTTCCTCCCATATCTCTTAGGATGACTTTTAAAACTACAGAAAGCTTCCCAATCCTCTCCTTTCTGTAGATTCTCTGAAAACCAACCCTCATGCACAGCATTTCTTATCCCATTCCTGGCCTCTGGCAGCCTCACTCTCTGGCAGACAGAGCAAAGCATCCCCTTAAATCAGGATATGCTCCGAAGGCTCACAGCAAGCACCCAGGAATGCTCTGTGTGTGTGTGGAGAGCACTTGTGCATCAGGGCTCTGAAACAACATGCTGAGCTCACCAAAAAGATTGCTGGACCCTGCAACTGCATAAAGAAGCTGTCAGGATGAGAGAGGGAAAGCCATTCACGCTTGGTGAAGTACTTAGGTTTAAAACTATTCATTTCTGACGGAAAACAATCAAAGGCCAAGGAAAAAGAGGCATTTTGTTGTCTATCCATATTCCAAAATATGCCTTTATTGATGGAGCAGAGAATTCTGGCAAGGAGTGCGGCTGATGGAGAGAAGTGGATGAACGCAGGGGATACAAAAAAAATCATCTGCCAAAGTAGGAAAAACCATGCACCAAATGGACTGGGAATATTAAAGAGGCAGCAGCAGAGGCCAGCACAACACAAAAATGATGGGATTGAACAGTAGCAGGATCTCCCAGGGTGTCAAAGGACCAAAAGCCCCATGGCACTGGACAGGCACAAGCAGCATATTACTGTTTGTAATTTGGAGTTGTTTATGTTGGCGGGTGTGAAGGTCAGCCACTTACAGGCACTTAATGTCAAGTGACATTAACAAGGACAAAACAGGATCTGACTTTTAAATTGACACTTTGTTTTTACTGACTTCTAATGAGATATAATCTGAAGGGCTTTAAGAGGGACAGGCAACCAGAAAAAAATCTTCATTAAGGGTAAGTAGATGAACAACTGCAATTAGCAGTGGAGAGAAAGGGTTAAACCAGTCAGTTTTGTGCTAAGACAGACAAACAAACAAACAAATCTTTCTTCAACTGAGGCATAAAGGCTCTCATTTCTTCCATAACAGAATACAGATAATTCACAGCTGTTTGGCATCTGCTGCACTTCTACCTAGAGAATGTGCTCTCTTTGTCATTAGATATCTCCCAACACATGGATGGGAGGAATCACATCCCATCCACTGGAGCACCAGCATCCTGTATGTCACTAAATGTTCTTTACACATTTCTGATGGTGGAAACCTACAGACACAGAAATAAGAAAGCAGGATCTGCTTATCTACAAGATAAGATATGACATTTTCACTCAGTACAGGTATTTAATTTGTGAAAGAATCTAAAAGCAACACATTCTGATTTAAAGAAAGATTTTTATTACGCACATTGTTGGCAAAAAAAATTTAAAACCCCCTTGCATTTAGGAAGGCCAAAATGTGTCTGTTCTTCCTATTTATAATCAGGAAAGTCTCATGTTTACTTCATGATTCCGAAAATGTAGCTATTACTGAGCTGCAGCATTTTATAAATGCAAGATGAGCCAAACTTTTGGTTATTTTGTTCCAAAATGTGGAGGTTTTTGACCACATGAAACTAATTTTATATATGCCACTGATTCAAAACAAAAAAAAAAGTTGATATATTACTTTTGGCATCAAATTATTCTGTAGAATCACATGGATGAAATAACTGTGCTAAAACAGCTGTGCAAAGTACTCAAATTGGCTTGCTTTCTTCCTTTGCAATAAACCTCTAGCCTGCTTGGAAAGTCCTATTTTTTCCAGACTTCAGTTTGGGAGGCTTCTTTGGTAATCTGTCACTTTTTCACAGGCGCATACTCTCTTATTTTCTAGCAGCTGTGGACATACAAATTTCCATAAAAACCTACACATTCAGAAGCTTCAAACCTGGTAAAGAAGGAATGAGTAACAGCAGAGCACAAGTAAGAGTTCTCTAGATAACTTCCAAAGAGAAGACATGAAAGCAACATTTACCTATTTTCTCTTCAAAAATAAAACAAAAAATGCATCAATTTCTCATGCTAATACAAGCACACCTAGCAGGAGCATATTTGAAACGAATCCATGTCAGCCTTGTAACACTGCCCAAAAACATTAAGAAGAAGCACTTTTCCTAAATGCAGTATTTAAAAATTAATTAACAGCAACAAATGCAAAGTTGTGGTCAAAAGATGCCCAAAGTTAAACCAGTTGGTATGTAAACCACTAAAAGTGGCACAAGATTTGCATACACAGCCCATATGGGGACACGTATATAATCCAGACTTGTAAATTCCTGACAATGAGAAGCCCTGAAATAACAATGAATATACAATACAACTTAACGCCAGTACAAACACACATCTGCCCAATAGGGCATGGTAAGAGAATTCCAGCCTGTTCGTGCTCACAGCTGAGCCCACAACATCCTGGTTTTAGGAAAAGGAGGAGGATTTTTTCAGGTATTGTTCGAATGATTCCCCCACCCACCCTGCCGAAGCTCTGCACTAAGATTAATTAAGCAGTTCATGCCTTTCAAAGCTACAGGAAGCCAAAATAATGACTAAATATTCTTCAGTTATATTTTCAAACTTGCCTGTACACCTCTCTTGAAACTCAGGATTCTGATAAAAGTGCATGGGTCTGTATCTCAAGGAATCAGCTACCCAGAGCACAGCCTTGTTAGGATCCGGATTGTCTCAAACTGTAATTATTATAGATTACTGCAGGACCAGTGGCATAATTCCTTGGTGAAGAATCTCAGATTAAGACAGGCAGAATTATATTTTAGAAGGTAATTATGAAAACTGTGCCTGAGTAAGGCTCTGGTTTTTGTAAAAGGTAGACAAGTTACTTCTCTTTGCCAGTTGCTCACACATGATTATGGAGTCACAGATACTGAGTCCAAACAACATCTTTTTGCTTTAAAAAGAGGTTTGACAGAAGTTAAAAAAGCCAAAACCTGTAATTTATATTATCATTAAAAACAGACAGCAAAAATACTAATAAGAAACATTTTTGGTTTGCTGATGATGGTTACATTTCTACATTCTACAATCACCAAAGTCACCAGGCAAAAAAACCCCCTAAATATATCAAATCCCAAATGGAAATTCAAACAACTTTCAGAATATGTGAAGCAGTAGCTTTACAGCTTGGTTTTAGAAAGAAGTTTATTTCCTTCTAAAATCTATTATTTGTGTTTATAGAGCTTTCTGGTAAGAGGTCAGAATGGAGAAAATATTCCACTTCAGACTATTTATCCAAAGTTCTACACACAGTAACAAAAAGTCCAATCAAAAAAGTCACAGGAGAACATCAGGCTGCCTTCCTGCAAAATAACTCTTTAGCTTATAATTGTACGTGCAATTTTGGAAAGATTCTGACTTGGCCAGCAAAGATTTGGCTTTTGATACATGATTAGAATGAAACAATGGACATTTTTCAGTTAATTTGCAGGTAAATACCTTGACATGACACATTCTAAATATGTGGGCTGACAGAGGTAGCTTTAGGTTTTTACAGCAACTGTAATTACCACTCCTTAACTGTCCTGCTTTTGGAGGGCTCAGGATGTCAGTGTCCTGGCCAGGGCTGCTTGCAGAGGTCCCTTCACTAGGACTTTCAGTCACACAGCACATGCATTGGCCTCTTTCAGACCAAAAAATTATATCTACTAGCATTGCCTATGTACTATTCCTAACAAATTAGCACAAGCCCTGCCACAGCAATGGCAGTTTGCCATTAAGGCTGAAGCTGTGTTATAATTTTCACTGAAGAGAAAGTTGAATTGAGTTCTATGTCTCGCTGCTTGCACCTGGTATCCTGCTATAAAAGGAGACTTTGGACTTCACCTCTCCTCAATAGAGAACTTGAAACTAAAGTATCAGAGAACACATGCTTGCTACTGAGGCATGTAATTTCTTCCTTCCTCTTTATTCTAAAATTATTCACGTTACCTACTTGATGAAAAAAAAAAAACCCAAGCAGCCCAAGCTTTGAGTTACACACAGAACACACAGATTCTTATCACAGGGACCCTGTTCTCAGGCAGCAGGGAAATGCGTGCTGTCCTGTCAGACAGAAAATAATTTCTTGTTCCTGAATAACAAAACAAGTATTTACTATGATACTGTTTCAGCCATTTAAGAAATATTTTTGTGCTTTGCTTTTGTCATTTTATCAATGCTCTATTTGTGTTCAATAGCATCCTCCATTGTACAGAGCAGCAGGATGACAGACCCAATCACTGGAACTTGACATTAACGTGCTCACATTCCACGACTACAGCTTGGTTATAAAAGGCATGAAAGAGTGAATTTAATATATGGCAGAACACCAGACTTTTTTTTCTTTCGTTTGTTTGTTTGTTTCAAATTCTAGAAACCATCTTTCTGATCCTGAATAGCAACAGGTCCACAAAGTTTCTCCTTCTACTAAGCTGGTTTTGTTCATTCTCCTCTTACCATGGCCTCCAAAAGGGCCAGGGGTGATTCCTCCATCACTGCCTGCATCTGCTAAACTTGAAGATCAAAAGCACTTCTTTGCAGACCAAAATGTTACTAATTTTCCATCACTTATACATGATTATTGATACAGCTCTACCAGCAAAGAGGAAAATGGGAATTCACTGAACATGAAATGCTGGCATCAACACCACCAGTACTTCAACAAGTCCTTTCAGTCAAGAGACAAAATGAGCTACAGTAAAAGTTCTTTTAACTACTGGGAAATGCCTATTTACATGAGTATGCCAAGCATACTGTCAACAGAGGAGGTGCCCCAGGTCACCTGCAACCATAAGAATTTTAAAGAAAACTGCTCTGAAAGCAAAAGGATAACACTTCATCACTTCTAATTTGCAGGAAATTGCTCTCACTTCAGTTACTGTGTAAAAATACATTAAACTTTGGGAGGGGCTATGCTTTAAATACGGTTCAAGCTCAAAGAATTAAAATGTGAAATGACACAACGGCAATTACTGCAGTAAATGAAAGGGTCAGCTGTTCTGCACTTTCTAAATGGAGGAGGTTAACATCTAGCAAAGAAACACAAAATCCATAAAAAGTTTTCAACCCGTAATTTTGTATCAATGGACATAGATCTCTCAGACCAGAACACTGAGTCTTCTAGCACCATTATTCTTTCAGCTCAGGGACAGAACCAAGGCCACACAAAAGTGACTTTGTATAATTTGACTGGGCTACAGCCCCCACGACCTGACAGCTCTCGTGCTGACAGGAAATAGCTGTGCCTCGGGCCTTCATCTACCCACGTGAAACGGAGTAGACCACAGACCAGCCTCTGTTCTTTTCTAATTGTCAACATCTGCTCTGCACAGCTATGAATAATTTTATGACACAAAAAAAACCTCTCCTACTGACTCCAAAGGTTTTGTGTTTTTCTTTTTTTCTTTCTGAACGTGAAATCTGACACTGAAATTAAGAGAGAGCCTGTTTTGCTTGTAGGTTAAGATTTACATTCTTCTGAAAGATGCCATTAAAATGGAATTCAGGGTGGGTAGAAAAAGCTGATAGTGTTGGTTATTACTTTCTAAAGTCAGGTGGCCAAATAAATGTTGGCAGTTGAGATAATACATCACTTTCAAATCCTGGAGAGAAATGGAGCACCAGCCCACTGGTGGAGGTAGGAACCTCCACGAGAGATAACTGTGATCCCTCTGACTGATTCATGTACAATAAACCTCAACTCAAACATCTTAACCCTAAAAAAGTGAGGATGCAGGTGCACCAATGGATACATTCAACATGACCTGAGTTTCAGTTCAAAAAAGGAACACATGTGAGGACAGCTTAGCAGCACTGCCACTTGAAACCTCAACTTTCCTGCTCTTTCAAGTGAGGCATCAGTGGTTCTAAGAAAATCAAATATTTGAATGTAGCAGTTTCTAATTTATTTTTATTTCACAATCACAGACTTATTTATTTATTTATAACAGAAAAGTGCCAATATGAAAGATATGGATAAAACTGGGAACATGGCCACACTACAATTTTAGGTGGTCACTAGGCCTGGCTAAAAGGGGAAGAGGAGAAAGGAAAAAGGAGATGCACATCAGCGTGTCTGCAGCACTCATTAGCAACATGGCTCTTCATGATCAGGAGAAGCAGAAGAATGGAAACAGAAATAATTAAAGAACAAATCACAAGGGGAGTCAGTCCTTGCCAGTCTAATTCTCAGACAGTTTTCCAGGACCGGAACATAATGTGATAAGGCTTTCTTAACTGACTCCTGCACAAAGCATAGGTTGACTGTTGGCTGCATATGGGACAACACTAGGGAAAAAAAAAAATCTTTTCTTCTTTAGTTTAAATACTCAGGAAATACACAGAAGGAAAAGAACACTGAGAATATAAAGTTAAACATGGCTCTTTTAGTGTCTTACTGAAGTACACACTATATCCAGGTCCACTGCAATGACTTCTTTATCTCTTCATCTGGCTTCTACAATAATAAAGCTGAGATTTACCTGCAGTTTCCCAGCTGTAAATGCTGTGACAGTTCATTTGCTTCTTGCTAGCTTGGGTTCAGTATTACCTTGCTGGCCTGGCAGTGCTCCAAGCCAAGTGTGTAAAAGTGCTTGGACAGTGTGGTTTCTCTCAGAAACATTAAAACCCTTTTAAATGCAACTGCCAACCTGGTGACCAATTCACCTCCTTCCCCTGAGGCCTTGACTGTGACAGAATGTTTCATGGACACAGCACTGTTTTCTCCTGAATATTAAGATGACTATTCATCTGCTGCTTTCTTGTACTCATTGGTGGTTACATCCCAACTTCTTCATTAGAAACTACTAACTACTAAACGACAATCTGCCCCTTGCAAAATGAATGGGCAATTAAGGATGTGGTGAACTTGTGGCTCTTTTGTGAAGCATCAGGGAAAGACAAAATTATATGGGGGAAGAGATGAAGCCAAGAATGAAGTGAGAAACTGAAAGCTGCTGAGTGCTGTCATAGCCAGAATAGCCAATTTCAAAAGTTGCAGTGGAACAGCAGCAAAAATGAAACATTCAACTAAAAACACACAAAAAAAAATACAGAGTATAAGAGCATAGAGTATAAAACCTGCCCTTACAGTCCCAAAGTCCCCAAAATTGCACAGTGTCAAACCAATGAGTTTCAGAAAAATAAAAGTCTGGAATGCATGTTCAAAATAAATTTTAATTGTCAGTGTAACTATTAGGTAATATTAAGCACTAACTTGATCCCTGTTTTACTAGCTTTTAAAACAGAACATGGCAATTTGGCTGCAAAGAGGCTTAAAAGATGTGCACTAGATAGGACAAAAATCAAACCAGAGGCAGACCAAGCACATCTAGTGCAAAAGACTTCTGCTCCATGGCTGTGGAAGGAGCATTCGTATAATATGTGCAGTCTGATGTAAAAAAATAAAAAATGTCCAAAAACCAAAAAATGAAAAAAAACCAACCAAACAACAAAAAAACAATCAAACAAAAACCCACAAAAAACCCAAAACAACCCCCCCAAACAAACAAACAAACAAACAATAACCCCCCCAAACAAACAAACAAACAAAAACCAAAACAAAAAACCCCCAAGTTTAACAAGCTACATTATAGACAGCACACTTACTTTGTCATTTGTGGCTAGATAAATCCTCTAAAGTTATAAAGATTAAAACATTCTTTTAAGTAAAATTTGAACCATTCATTAGACAGCAAGTAGTTTCCTCAATTTGTCTTTTGTACTTTATAAAAGAATCATAACTCTGAGATTAAAATGTTCACGGCTATGCTTATTTCATTCTGACATTATTGCAGTATAGGTATGCAAAGAATTATCCAAAATAAATACAGACCTCTTGGCATGCTCTGGAATTATACAACTGAAAATAATAATTCCTTTTGCTATACAAACTTTCTGAACACCTATCTTTTTTGTTGACAGCTATGATTCAGAGTACTCCAATAAACTCAACGCCATAAATGGATGGTACCCAATTTGTCTAATAAAAAGAAGCCTGGTAACATCTGCTTTTTGTGTTTCAGTAGCTCTGAAGAAATCAAAGAAGTCGTTTGCAGCAACTACTAAGCCCTCCTACTCAGCTTACCAGCAGCATCAGAATTTTCAGTTTCATTAAGGAATTCTATTTGTGAAATGAGGGCTATGAAAGTGCTGGGTTTACGTTCCTCTCCTGCTGCCTTTTTCAGCACGGTGTGAGTGGTCACAGTGAGTGATGCAAAAGGTTAAATCCACCCACATCACAGCAACCCTCTCACCCCAGAGGTGGCACAGGAGCAGCAGCTACACTAGGAGCCAGAGGCAAGGCCATTTCCTCCTTGGCTGTGCTCCCCACACCCTGCAGGGCTCCTGCTGCTCTTTGGGACAGGGCTGGCTCTGCCTCCTCAGCACAGAGCACGTGCTGCCTCCGCCTCCTTTATGTGATCACCCACTGCCCAAAGTGCTGCACACACAGCCTCTGCTTCTGGGGGAAGTGGATGTGCTACTCACCCTTAAGATGATGAAATTGCCATAAGTGAACCAACAAATACCCATTCTCTATGAAAAAGGACATGCTGCTCACAGCTACATTGATCCAAGCTCATGTACTGAAAAGCTCACTGTAATTTTTTTATTTGTACGACTTCTACTCAAGAACTTCTAACACAGTCTGTTGGACAAGACTGTAAAAATAGAATAAAAATCCCATGTCCCAGTTTGTCACACTTGTACTAAGAAAAAACCTGAATACATAAAAATTGAATTACTCATTAAATCTGGATCCTTATACTTCAAAACTGTTGGATTGGACAATGAATCTGGCTTTTTAAAACACAGCAAAGAAAAAACTTCAAACATAACAATATAACATATATTGTTAATACTTATGAGAGGATATGGTGGATGTAAATATTTTAAAACTCAGCTTCCTTAAGTAGTTAAAAATTCAGAAAAGCAACAACTACTGTAGAGACAAATGTCAAACACAGCAGGGTGAGGTCAGTATAAAAAAGTATTAAAGAACAAAATCTTGAGTGCAAGAGATCAAACTGGCCTTTGGACCCCCTGCCCATATAGGAAGTGGTGCTCACACTCACCCACTCACCACTCCCACTACCATGGAAATTAGTGAGCTGTCCCAAAAATCTGGCCCAGTACTTTTATTGCTAAAAGCTGAGACAAAAAAAAAAAAAAAGAAAAAGCTATTTTCCAATAATAAATAGAATGTGCTTAACTCATTCTCATAGACAGTTTTTAAAACAGTGAAAAACTGCTCAGTGCGCAGTTGCAAGGGAAAAAGGAATGTTTTTTCTTATGTATAAGGCTACAAGAGGGAGCTGCATTGCAGATAAAATATGTTTGAAATCCATAACTTTTATTACAATAGAAGCCACAGTAAAAATATTTCCCTTTTTTTATGGAATCAGCACTTTGATTTTCAAATTCAAAGAAAGCAAATTACAGAAGCAAAGGGGGTATCAGATATGTGCTCTCAAGTATAGACAACCAACTGAAAAATAAACATCACTGAATTGGAAATGTGTATTTGGCGTGGGCTTTTGGTTTTGAAAGGAAAAAAAAAAGTTAGGGCTACTTCAATATCTTATCTATTATTTTAAAATAAAAACTGGATTTCGTCCCTCAAAAAGAGGCAAAAGTATACTTCCTTAAGCTATAAAAGGCAATGCTACAGAAGCCCAAAGTGAAACTTAAGGGCTGTTTATTTGGAAGTCAGCACAAGGACATCAGCAGGATAAATAAGGAAGATCAAACAAGACTTAAGTGGAGCACTCAGAAACTGGAAGTTATTAGTTGATTCCATCCATGTCCTTAACTGCAGCTCTACATTAACAAATAAGTCTTCAATTTATTTTAACATCTTGCCCTATTTTTCAAAGTAATTTTCAAGTATACTGAGGAGACATAAATGGCAATAATAACTTGGAAAGTGTGGAAAGCCAATTACGCATTTCAGAAAATTTAAACCTTGACAATTTTCCTTTACACTTGTCCATCTACATCAAATGTCTTTAAAAAATGGTGTTAAGGATGCAAATCTGTTGCATTCCTTATTGATTAATTACTAAAAATACAAGAAAATATCACCAGCTGGAAAAAAATATAGCTCAAATCAGAAATAGCTGTTTTCTACCAGTTTCATTTCTATGTCCATCAAAATCATATCATGGTTTTTCTGCCATACAAGTATCCATCATGCTGTAATGCTGCATTCATCGAGAACATTTTGGAATAAAGTCAAAATTATTGTAATCACATATTGCTTTTGTACTGTATTACGATATTTCTGTTCTATTTAAACATTATGTATTGTAAGCCACACAGCAGCCTTGTTTAATCACGCAAATTATCAAACAAGATATGAAGAGGAAAAATACAAGTTATTTAACACTCCTTCCCCTATGGGACACCTTTAAACTCATGCAAAACTGCATGCACACAAAGCAAGAGTTGTATACATTTCTGAATTCCAGCAAACCTGTTTCTAAGTTCAAAATATGTGACCCTGAGCTGCCTTTTCATAAAGCCTCACTGGGAAGTTCTAATCGTGCTTTGAGTTCACAGATGTGGCTAAGCCACTTCTCATTAAACTTTCTAGAATTCCATGAACCCTTTGACATGTATTTTCACATGTAAATATAAACACTGTCAAGCTTGTGAAACTTTGGTTCATTCTACTCCAGAGGAGAACAAGGATCAACAACAAAAGGAAGCAGCCTGTTGTTTTTTTCTTATACGGTATAGGCTCAATCCCATACAAACCACTAGAATCTGCTGTAATAAGCAGTAACTTTGGCTATTTCACTCAGTAGAAAAGCATCAGGACCTCACTATTAATGCCACATTTTTAGATAACATGGGTCAAGGAAGAGGAAACAGTGATCAAAAAATCCCAAGAAAGTGTTGAGTATCTTTTTATTGAAAGACAACAAGCGCAAGTGAGCCATTAATAGTGGCAAAGATGGGGTGAAGGAGGGGGAGGGTGGAGGGGATTTCAATCAGCCTTTTCATGTTTTATTCATTCTTAAGAAAGCCTTTCCCTCTGGCCAGTTTTTGCCTTTACTAACATAACCAGACAACAGGCATTGCATACATCCACTTTCAGATTGCTGCCTTGACTATTATTTCAGTTGGGACACATGGACAGCCAACCCAAGTGCTAATAAAGTGGAATTTTCTGTTTGCAGGTAGACAGAACAGATGCTGTAAGCCAGAGATATTCAATCTGTGGCCCACCTGGAAAATTCATCCTACTTGTAATCTACTCCTACCAGCTTTTGACCACTATGAAGTTCCCTATTGAGACATGATGATAATGCAATATTAAGTCCACTGAATTTATGGAAGAGTGCCAGCCATGCTGTCAGGTTCTTCTTGCCTTAAAAACAACCTCCATGCTCTGACTCAACCTAAATGCTGGATCTATTTCCTAACAGAGCATCTGTAGTAAATGCTGATTTGTAGCATGAATCTTTATCAAATATTAATTAAACTCTAAGATAGAAGACTTAGAAGAGAAGCACAGCTTTTAAACCTGTCGGCTAAATGTAACAGGCACCTATCAGAAGAGCAGAGAGAGGTGTGTGCTATACAACATGTCAATTATTGCTCTTCCATCAGGTAGTTGGGAGAAATTATTGGTAAGAACTACAAATCACCCATGACAACTTCCAGACTTATCCAACATCAAGAGCTCCAAGATAACCTGCAAAGTCCAGCATGTATCAGGAAGTCATACAGTCACAGTCATCCAGAATCATTGTGGCTTTCTCAGTCATTTATCTACATTAGGACAATCCACTCTTATCATCCACAGGCCCCTTCCTTTTGGCAGGAGTCTCCTCACGAGCCATTCTAAGTTTCCTTCCTATTTTCCAAATGAACAACCATATGAAGTCATGGAAATGTCTCGTCTTTGAGGAGGAAAAAATGGTAGGTCAGATGGAATTGTGCTTCAGGCTGAAGAGAGTACTTCACAGGCTGTGAGACTACACTAACATAAAGCAGTGATTTAACACATGTGGACAGGAACTCAGCTCTTTTACTTACAGTCAGCAACAGTCCTTAAAAATTATTTGTATAAATATTTGTGCAATTAATCCAACCTTAAAACCATTGAGACCTTTTCACTTACGCAGCCCAGTAAACATTTCCAGTGTAAAAGAAGGGCTGGATGATCAAACCTCAATCATATTTACAAGCACAATCTGGACTTGGATATCCCATCAGTTTAGTTTTAATCTACATTTTTTTCCACTTACTCCAACATCAAAACAGTCAGCTGTCTTAATTTGTTTGCTCATTTTCTTCCTGTACCTGTCACTGTGATCTGCACTTACTGAACAGTTACAATTATCCATTTTTATTTGTTTTTTTACTCTTGGACACAAAGAGCAAGTCTTCCAGAACACATACACATGTATTTAAGGTTTATATCAGTATATCCATAAAAGTGTGGTTTAATCAGCTGTCATTTACACAGAAGATAACATTGAGAAAGCAAATATTGATCTTTTAAAAAGTAGGTCTTTTCATTATCATGCTCTCTTTGTACTCTCTCATTCCTACCACACTCTCCAGGATATATATTCTGAAATTTCACGCATACCATAAAGTATCTTTGGAATGTTACAGTATAATTGTTTAGAGAAACATTTAACGGATGAGTAAGCATCAAGAGGCCAAGGCTAAGGGAAAAGAAAAGTTAAAATGCTGGCAGCATTTTGTATTGAATTATCTTCTCAGCATGAGGACAGGGGATGGACATTTGATCCAAAAATCTGGTATTGACTCAAGCAGTTTAAACACAGCATTCAGCATGGAGGTGTCTGAAGCCACCTACCAAAACATCCGATACCATCCACCACTTCCAAACCTGGCTTTAGGCACTGCCCAGTAGAGCAATCCAGTGCCACAGGATATTGTTTGATCAATAACATGAACATTATGATAGGGGATGACATAACAGTGACAACTGGCTTTTTTTTTAAACTCCAAATTCCTCCTCTGTTCCATACATTTTTAAGTAAGAAAAAGGAAAATAATTATCCCTCTACCTGAACTTCTAATCAGAAGAGCAGATACAAAGGCAGGAGAAGTGCCATGCGCTGACATGCCCTGGAAACCAAGCAGCTCTTTTAGCTCCAAAGCTGGAAAAGCCAAGCTGCCCCAGGCTTGTGTCACAGCTAAAGCTTGTCCGATGATTAGGCACCTAAAATCTCCCCCCAAGAGGATTCTGTAGTGTTTATCAACATATGAATTGCAGCTGGTGCAGCACAATTTCCCCAAAACTTCAGACTTTCACAGAATTCTCAGAAATCTACTGTCTTTGAGGAACTTATTTTTCTGCATTAAACTGGAGAACAGGTAACACGTTAAAAAATATTGAGGAACACATAAATGTGTTCATCTTGTTAATAAACTCATGGGTAAGTACTGCAAGTTCTGCTATACAGCCTTCTAGTTCCAAACCCAATGTATTATCCCAAATTGCTAAGCCACCTGGAAAATGTGTGACTCTAAATTATATGTAAGAGTAATGGATTTATTAAAGCTTTAAGAGGTATTTGTAGCACAAAAGATTGCAAGGGACTTCCCAGGTCATTGTATTTGCATCCTACTATAGAAACACTGTATTAAGTCATCTCTGAGTCTCATCTCTCTGAGTCTTATCTCATCTCATCTTATTTTAAATGACAGGTTTTTTTGCATATACTTCCCTAAATAATCTCAAAATCAGAAGATTTCTTTTAATTTTTCACTCAGTTGATCAAAGATCCATTGGCCATTTAGATGAAACGCTTCAGATTGTGTAGGACCAGTTTTTACATCCTCAAGTTTTTCTTTCCCTTCACCAACACAGACATCCAGAGGCTGTTGTCAGATAAATACACTGGTTTAAATCTGTATTTTTTTCTAATGCCATACTCCCAGGCAAATCCAAATATTCCATGGGTAACTTTTTCTGTAATTACTTTCCCTTGGTGAATTACAGGGAGGCATAATACCACTGATGATTTTAAAACAAGGTCTGTAGATAACTCCTTGTGTTACAATGACCACAGCAGGGCCTGTACATTTTTGGAGTTAGGGTAACAGGGAACACAACACAGTTTATAATGAAGTCTAGCAAATAAGGATATGTTAATCTTTTCAACCACTTAAATCTAGGGAAATCAAAACCAAATGTCTTCTTAACATAGCATCCCAAAACCCAAGCCCAAATACTTGGATCTTAATGCCTGCTGGGATGTTTTCTGCTAGCCATCCATTAGATTTCTTATATTCTGTACAACATTCCTCCACAAGCTGGGCTGATTTCTTCCACAGCTTAACTTGTTTTTGCCAAACTCTCTTTTAGTCTTTATTTTAGTTCAGCATTGGCCTCCTGCCTAATGAAACAACTGTTCTTTATGCCAAAACTGTCATCTTCAGTTGCACAAGACTCATCTCACTTACAAACACGTATAATGAGCCTGATGTTTAATGCCTGAAGAACTGTTGTTTTAAAATGATCCTAAGCAAAACTTAAACAGCTACAGGAGTGGTCAGTACCTTGGGTGGGAGACGAATCATTCTCAAGAAAGATTTTCTTTTCCTTTTGTATTCAAATACACTTTTTGAAAAGAAAACCCTAATTATCAGAATATGAAAGCATATGTACACCACAGACAGCAGTGAGACATGTAAGGCTCACTCTAAACCCGAAAGCTTCATTCTCACTCAGTGTGAAGTCATTACGTAATTATCACATGCACTATAACCTTGGCTTCTATTGAAAAAACTGTGTTTAAATATGAGAATCTAATAACCTTAATAAACTATTGAGTATTGTTTATGACTGAAAAAATCCATCCAAATTAACCTCTTGCTCTATTTTCCTGCTGCTATTTCAGACACAGCTGAAACAAAAATACCTGTGTAAGAAGTTGCTCCTGGGTCAGGTTATTGATCCAGCGAGTGTATCGTTCAGTAGAGTCCAGTGGCTCTCTTCTGACTTGGCAACCAATAATCTAAAGCAAAATGAGATAAATCCCCTAGGTTAAACTGCTGTACACCCACGTGGCAACAACACTGCACCACAAAATAAACATTCAAAACATGGCAACTCCAAGAATTAAGATTATCTACACAGTTCTTACTAGCCCCCTTATATGTTCATAAGATAATATGGCACAGTTGCTCTGCTTAAATGTTAGTTACAGACTTTAAAGGTCTCCAGAAAACACTGAGGAGTATCTTTCCAATAACCTCATTCTTGGGAATATTGGAACCATTTTGCTTGAAATTTTCAAAGGACATTTTCCATAGGCAGACACCAAGAACGCAAAATTTCAACCAAAATAGTTCGTCTGGCAAATGAAAATTGGAACTTGAGTAACACCAGACAATCCTACCAACAGTGCCATGACCTATAATACCCCACATTACTTTTAATTAATATAAAATAAAAACAATCCCCCGCATATTTGGATTTGTCTTGTTCATGGCAGAACAATGTAGACACCTCATTTTGATTTGGTCACTGAAGCACTATACACATATTTGAGCAATATCTTCTTCTGTACTGCTCTGTAGCTGTATGGGTTAAATATTAATTTTAATATTATTATGCCAGTAGGTGTTCAGAAATAGCTTCCAATATGTATCAAAGAGAATATCAGTAGGATTACATATTGTCCATATCTGCACAGACACATGTTAATGCAATTTCATAGAAACACTGAACTGTTTATAAATCTCTGATTAGACATGGAAAAAGCTAAGGAGAACCCCAGGAATATGACTGGACAGAACTCTGTTCCTCCCAGAGTCTGCAGTCTACACAAAACCTTCAGGGTACTTACTTCAGGACTTCATTATTTCTGCAAAGTAAGCTGATACTGTTTCATACCAACTACTGCACTCCCATCATACTATAATTCTCCATTTCTTTTCGTGATTTTGATGGTGCTTCCTATTGAGGATGTGTTCATCCACTGAGAACCAACACCACAGTGTAGATGCTGGTGTTTCTGAACACTAATTTCCAATAATCAAGTTCTGTTCAAAAACAGGTGGAAAACTTCCTTGGTTTATTTTCCACCCTAAGCATTCATAAATCTTCCAGGTATCTATGTTTACTGAGATTTAAACCCCAGAGAGATGTCAGCAGTCAGGCCAGAATTCTGCATGTGCAGTTATGAATACTTCTGATGTGGGAAGAAAAACACCACAAGAAGATCTTGCTGGGGGACTGCTGGCAATGAAACATCACAATTTAGAGTATGATTAAATATAATCAAAATAACAAGCATGGAAAAAAAGAACATGTTATTTGCTTATCCCATAAGAATAAACCAGAATGTCTCTGAACTAGGAAATGTTTCTGCAATGACAACAATGAATTACTGTGGAAAACTTCAATCCTCATACTGACTTAACCCTCCAATTATAGCTAAGTAATACTAAGATATTTTCAGAAGGTTAACCTAAAATTCTTTTAAACTGAATATCAATTAGAAGAGTTCATAGAGATGTTTTCAATGGGGGCACACCACAGAAATAAAAACCTGACGAAAGCTGTGGCAGATGTACATCTGTCCTCTGCTGCAAGAATTATTTTTATTTAAAAATAGAACTCTTGCTAGTATTCATTAATTGAGCCCTCATTAGCTTTCTCTTGCGTATCCTAGGTTTTTCTAACTTACAAAGACACTTAAAAAAACTCTGCATGAAAGGCTAAAGGGAAAAATTACCTTTATTTTACCTCTCAAGCTATTCTGTAACAACATAAAATGTAAACCTAGTATCTCCATTGAAAGAGTCACAGTGAGGCTGAACAGATACAGAATACAAAGAGCTTTCAAAAGGTGAGAGATTAAAAAGGAGAATTTCAAATTTGTTTTTCTGAAAACCTAGTTTTCAATTACAGTCAAGTAGTAAATGCAGTCATCTCTTTACAGGCAGCTTGAAATTTAAATTAGAAGCAGAGGGCAGAGTTTCACATTTTTATATTAATTTCTGACCAGACTGATTATGTCATAAATGCAGTTGATAATTTAAGCAAACTAAAGTAAATGTTGAATCCAGGTGCTCAGCTAAAGAATTGTAATTGCCTGAAGTCCAAAGAATAACTGGTTCAAATCTCAGCTCCTCACACTTGAAGAGCAAACTGAACAGGTTTGATCAATTATCTGTACACACACAAGGAGACGTGAAGGCAGACAGAAGAAGTGCTATTAAATTGTATCCTGACAGCTCTTTTCTGGATTATACATCACTGTTTGTAATTTCTAGAGTTTGACTTCAATTCTTAGCCAAAATTCCCTCCTTCCATCTAGCCACATAGATAATTCCATTGCATGCTCCAATTTACTTCTCTGAATTTTGGCTCATAACACTGGTTCTCTACTTACTCTATATAGCTCTTAAAATACTTTGAGCCTTTTGGAACTGAAAAAAAACTAGGAAAAAATACTCAGAAAATAAAATGTTGTTTAGGAATTACTGGTATTGCAGTGAGAAAAATCAATGGGTTACATTGAATTTTGCCATAATTTAGAGCACAATCTTTGGAAATGTAATTTTCCAAACTCTTCCATCAACTGACATGCCTAAGAGCAAGCCAGGCACGGTGACAGGATACAATCTAGAACATTATATACAAATACAATAATCAAATAAAAAGATGGATTTAAAAAAAAATGTTTTGTACAAAGAAATTTTCTTTTCTACAGCAAAGCTCAACCTAACGGACAGAATAGTAAAACAGCATAAGATATGAATCTATGAAGAAATGCAGCAGAAAGTAATAGGACTGGCCTCTGCATTTTAAGAGTTTAAAAAATCCAATTGTGTTTTTTAACTAGTCCAATGAAAACTTACAATAAGTTTAAGGCAATGCTTGCACTATGTGATTCCAAACTCTTTACAGCACTGAACACCTGCAGGTTCAAGGCACTGAGTCTAGGGTGGTTTCAGTATAAGTGATGACAAAGGTTTGAATAATAATCTCCAGAGCAACGGATTTCACTTCCATGACTAAACAGGACACAGCTGATGACACTCAGTCCTTGAATTTGCAAAATACGACTCCAAAACCCTCCACTCTGCAATCACCGAAGTGTTCTGATTACCTACTCTAACATGAATGAACACTGAAAAGGATGAGGAGTAAAACCAATGCTGAGAATTAATGTGAGAAAGAAAAGCTGCTTGTTGGAAAAAAGGAAAACAATGCAAAGAGCACATTCAGTAAGTTCAGCGTTTTGCTCACGTTCAGAGGAACTAGGCAGGATTACTACACACATTTCCAAATTCTGCTCATAGTCACATACAGTCACTGTTCTGTGAGTTACAAAACTGAGTGTTTCAGTCCCATATCTGATATGTACAAAACCCAGCACTCTACACCCAGTCACTTACATGCCAGAACTTGTTCCAATTTTTCAGTAGTGGTTTTAAAACACAATGTTCAGGTAGAGATGTTTCTTACTTTCATAATTTTAGGTTTTTATGTCTTCCCTTGCACATATAAATGGCAAAGGAAGTGGGTGAGAGGAAACAAAGTTTAAATGAGTTGACAATAATTAAAACCAACACACTTTCTGCAGATGTGGTGTTTTTGAGTTTTTTTAATCACTACAACTTCCTTTACCACAAACAATCTTCCTTATTCAGGAGGCAGCCTATGGGTCAGAACCCACCCCTTGTACTAAAGAGGAAATGAGGATGAAAAAATAATTGGTCTTCAATTTTATCCCAATATTTTCCATCCTTGTTTTTTAAAAGAAGGAAATTAACAAAGACAGGCAAAAGCATAAACTCTCCACAAGGCAGTAGGCACTGGATGTACAAACATACACAGGAGTTCTTCATAGAATATGTCTTCTTTTAAGGAACTTTAAATATGCATTTTACATTAAAATATCCACTGCTTTTCTCTACAAAATAAATGCAACTTTCAAAGGTTATATAAAGTACAAAACTTTATTTTACACTCTGAGGGAGAACGTGCAGTGTTGTGTTTCATTTTAGAAGTGTGACAGAATGATGCAAACCTCCTTGAAGAGAACATAATTAGGTACTTAGTGAAGCTTTAATTAGAAAGTCATACCATCTGATCCTAGATAATGTTCTGTGAAAAGAAAGACTATCCAAATAACAAGCAATATAGGGAGGATTATCTCTAGGGCACAACACCTTGTTCCCCAATATGCCTCTTCATGAGAGCCCACAGAGGAAAAAATCCTAAAATAAAAAGCTAGTAAGAGTTATTTACCTTATCCTGAATGTTTAAGAACACCTTTAGTTAATCAAGCCTACATCTTTTGTGTTAAGGAAAGGTAGATGTCACCTCTGCTGTCTCCAAACCCTACTTGTATTATTTTTATTATAGTAATTTCCATGCAGTTATTTCCTTTAAGGAAGATTTTGTGATTATCATTTAATGCAATCAAAAAGGAAAAATAAACTAAAGAAATATTTTTATGTGGTTGAAATCTTTCCAAAATTATATACTGCAGGAAGAAGGTAGTAAAATGTGTTTCCTCTCCCCCTCATTTCCAAGGGAGGAAACTGTTCTTCAAAACATGACACCTTAGAGGTAATTTGCATTAGGTGTAAATATACAAAACACACCCAAGTGTATTTAAAGTATATTTTAAAAATTATAAAGTATGTTGTTATTGCTGACTCCACAAAGAATGCCTTTAGGTCAGATGAATATCCATTTCCACAGATGTTCTTATCTTGGAGCAATCCATATTTAAGAACACCTGTTAAACATTCTACTTGACACTAGTTCAAGTCCAAAGTCCACAAAAGGATGTGACATGTTTATTTTCAGCACATAAAAAGAGAGTAATTAAAAACCAAAGAAGTCTGAATTTTCTTTAGCAAATTTAAAACAAGAAGCCAAGGTGGTGTATACAGGATGACCTCAGCTGAGCACCACAACACAGAAACATTTTAAACAATGGTGTCACACGTGAATTCATGAAGTATGAACATGACATTTTGGGAAAACTTCAAGTAAATATCACTGAAGAGATACCGATTTCTTTTGTCTGTAGCTCCACAAAGTCTGATTGGATTGTAATAGTTATCACCTCAGCAAAATGTCTGAACATCAGGAGAAGGGAATTTTGATTTTCAAACATTTTATGCTTCAGACATAGTTTTAAAAATCAAATCTGTTTACATGAATGAAATTCATTACAATTAGACTTTCATGAATATCGAACTCCAGTAATCACAATTGTTTGAAGGGCTTATTGGCATGTGGAGGCCATTTTAAACACAAATTTAATTAGAAAGTCGTGTAAGTTGGGCTGTTTCCCATTTGGGCTATTGGATTAAATGTGCAACAGACTTAGACAGACATTGTGACTTTGAAAACACTCTGCGTTGTTTTTTTTTTTCAGAAATACCAAATTTAAAAAAATTTTAAGGAAGCTGCCTAATAAAAAACAAAGACACAACTCAATTCCAGCAGATCTGGATGATATACATGGAAAGGCCCAATTAATAAAAATGTACGAATAATACTCTCACACTGTCAAAGAATTTTCATATTCTTCAGTGCAAAAAAAAAGATATAATATTTTTTCCTCTTAAACATACTCTGCTGTTACCACTTCAGAGCAAAACCTTCACACAACTGTTGTTTTAGTTTCTACCCTCCATACCAAGAGAAGATTATTGAAATATTAAAAATTACTTTCAAAAGCCTCTAAGGACAATTTCCTGAAGTCATAACTATAAATGTTTTCACAAGTATCTAAATTGGATAGCCTTAACTCAGAGTGACATTTTCCACACGCTGGAGAAAAATGTAAAATACTTGGTAGTTTGATAACAGTGTGCAGTAAAAGGAAACTGAATATAAAAAAGTTCTGCTGACCAGAATACTTAAGACTAGGTCATGAACGTATTTCTCTGGACATGTTTTTCTCCCACATGAAAAATCAACTGATGTGGGACAATCAACAACTGCATGTAATCACCTCAGGAACATAATCTTATTTTCCCTTCTGTCTATATCGAAGATAGACCAGAGCTTCTTTGGCTCTGAGCTTTGACCAGAGACTCAGCCCCTTTAGAGGAGCAAACTCCTACTAACGGGGTTATTCAAATAAATTTGATTTATTTGTCGTTCAAGACATGATAGTACTCAATTAATGTCTCTTTAATAGCTGCTGTATGAATTAATTCTTATATTAAAGCAAACCTCTACAGGCAGTGCTTGCTGGTGCATGCCTGGGCAACACACACTGATCTGCCTCAAACATGCTGAGTAAGGCAGTCAGAAGGAGAGCTGTGCAAATTACCTAAGCAGAAAAAAGATTATTTAAGCTCTACATGAAGAAGATTTTGATCACCTTCATGTCCAAAAGATCTAAGAAAAATCTGCTAAGCTATATGCCACAACTGGAAGACAAGTCATTTAAGGTGAGATGACAAAATCTGGACTCTAGAATTGAAGACACAGAATGAGAGAAGATCACCAACCACCTCATTGCACACAGGAAGGATAAAAATTAAATAGCAGTACAGAATGGAAATTAAATGGAGGACAGAGAGGTAATATTCAGCATTATGTAGTTACGCTTTATGGCAGTTTAATAAAACCTCACATACACTGATTGTCTTTTCACACCGCAAAATTACAAGATGCTATGTACCAGCTTTAGCAGTCCAGACTAAAACCCCGTCTAATTTATGTAGAGAAAAGGTAATAAAATCCCGCAGGAATAAAGCCTCAGACTCCAGAACAATGTTGTTGACCACTTCCTTAAAACAGCATCCTAACCCGAGTCTCTGTGCAGTGCATTAACCACTTCAACCACACAGGATGTGATCTCAAGCTCATGTAAGTAAGTCACTTTTACAGGCAGATGTCACCTCAGTCTGCCTGTGTTCCAGGCTGGCCAGAAGCTGTAAAGCTGCTGTAAGGCAGGAAACACCAGTAAGGGCCCAGCACTGCTTCCTCACAGCTACTGGGTTTTCAGATGGAGCAGGATTCCGCCTGCTAAGCCCCCACCCATAATGTCCCCCTAATACACCACATTTTTTTTTCACCATGTAACATCATACCATGATCCAAATATGCTGAATAATTCATAAACTATTTAGTCTTCAGGTCATTTCTGAATGAATTTATGGAGGACTTGAACTCCACTAGAACAGCAAAACATCTAATAAACAGCTCCTCTGCATAGTTTCCAGTTAAAAAAAGAAAAGTGTGTGGTGCAATTATATGAAAAATCCATACAAGTTTTAGAGCTTCTGTATTCCAAATAGTACTGTGTAACAGAAGACTATTTTAAGAACAAGACAAAGGTACAGGAGACATGCATTATCCCAATTTTGCCAGCTATAGCCATATAAACAAGGCTACCTTGTTCTGTAGATAGAAAAAATTAATGTCTAAATACAATGTAATTACCAGAGTACATAATAACTATTTGGACTCCCAGGAGAACATACCTAAGAGGAAGCTCTGCATGTAGCCTGAAAGGTAGTTAATAATTTAGGACTACTCTAACATTAGACTAATAAGAAGATACTGCAAACAAAAAGCTTTAAGATCTTTCAGAGGTGACCAAACTCCATTGGTATGTGGAACACAAAAATCACTACTATACTTTTTATACTGCGACTAAGAAGATCTTTACTTGTAATTTCAGGTATTAAATTCATAAGGTGGAAGCTAAAAGGACTGACATCATCAAGAATCAAGTGGATCTGATCATTTTAGTCACAAGAAAAGAATTATATTATTCAAACTAGTGCTCTCTGTAAGCAGAGCACTCTGTAAGAGAGGGAGGAAAAAACAGTCTTTCTACTTTCTAGCACATGGCAGAAATGTGTGACAGGTCCTGGCAAGTAGAACAGTACAGGGTACTGTGACATGACAAAAAAAATTATCTATTAGATTATGACTTTCAAAAAAAAAAAAGTATGTTTCCAGACCAAAAGAAAAAAGAAACCCTTAACTTCTAAATGTAGTTAATTTGTGAAGTTCAGTAGGGGTGGGCGGGAAACAGCCAATGCCTTCAGCCAAGAGCTGTGCCTTAAAGAAAGGAGCAGCTCAGCTCTCATACATCTGCTCATTTCTCCAATTCATTAGCCAATTGTGCAATATTTGTTTCCAGCTCTCCCAGGCAGGTGAACAGCTCTGTGAGCCACCAGCGCCAGGCATTGTTCAAATTCACTCCATCCAATCAACTATCTTAGTCACATTAACCATCAAAGATATGCAGAATTCAGGCAGTTGGTTAACACAGGCAGATAATGCAATAGATACAAATGGCTTTAGGCACTGCTGCTCTTGATCTAAATCCAAGCTACAGAATATGCCAAAAATCTGCTTTAGAGATGCAAAATAGTGAGAATATCTCATTGAAGAAATGCAAATGGTATATTCAGTGTTCTCTCACATGCCCAGGTATCCTACCTGTCTGAGACAGAGGATGGTAATTTCACAACAAACAGAAAAGTGTTCATGGTGACACCGGTACTGATTCACCTCCTACTGAGCCAGTGAAAACAAAGGGAAATAATGTTCTTTATTTCTATTGCCCACATTCTGACTCCAGCTGTTGTCTTCTCACTGAGGTGGGAGACAGCGAGGAAAAGTTTAGCTATTTTATAAGCTCTTTAATGTTACTCAGAGCCTCCAAGATTGTTCCCAGATCCAGTGATTTTCCTTCAGCGTGTCCAGAGCAGGGTGTGCTGGAAGCAACAAGACAACCAGGGAGCAGATACCTCTGACATTCCCCTCTCCCCTTGGAACAAAATACTTTGGGAGTTCTTAGAGGGTACTACTCTGCTGAAATTAAATAACACTTTTAAGAGTAAAAGTGAAGCAGAGTTGCAGAGTGTGTGTGGCTTGGGAAATAATTTCCTGAGCTACTTCAAACTCAGAAATGTTGTTCTGTAGAACACTTGTATGTACACAATATTGGATTTCCTCCAGAAGAACACAAGCCTGTATAAAATAAGATAAGAAGGCATGATTTTTTCAGAATTAAGGGAAATACAATCTTGAACCTTCCTCCTCATTAGGTGCCAACAAAACATACATGTTTTGTGGTTGGTAAATAAGCAACACCTGGCTTATCCTGGATAAACAGGACACATGCAGCCTCCAGGGACAAACAAAACTAGAGTGAGAAATTTTAGTAACAATTTCACATTCCCTGGTAACAAAGTCCTTCCTTTTCTGAGTACAGCAGAGGCCATTTGAAGGCACCTTTGTGTGCAGTGTAATGTGAGGGCACATGGGCACTGGGCAATCAGTGCCAGAAGGATGGGAACCACTACATTATTAATAGACAGTATGATGTCCCTGAGCTTTACAACTGCTAAAAGTAGGGTGCAAATACACAAAGTCTCAAAAACTTGTGTCTTCTGAGAGTGTCTGTTTATAGAATTCATGTCAATAGGACTTAGCAATGATGTGAAATAGTCACCAGAGGACAAGGTGACAGAAGTCCTGGAGAGCTGCTTTTAATAAAAAGCACAATGTATTAGTGATTTGTATTTTGGGATCCAAAATCCTTCACTGAACATCTCCAAGGACAGAGCAGTTTCACCCTCCAAGCCTTCTTTTAAAAAAGTATTCCAGATAAGAGAAGTTTAAGACAATAGATATTAACTTGCTCTTTAAAGCACAATTAAGTAGTCTATGATACAGGAAATGTGACACAAAGGCTGCAGCTGTTACTTCAGCCATTGTCCAGTACCTGAACCTGGGGCAAGCTTCTCACTTTTTCAGAGATGGAGATACATGTTTCTTTAAAGAATAACTTGTTGGGAAGATCCCAGAGGCATCTGATATCTTTGGTTCTGCTGTTTAGTAACCAGGCTTCAAGTCAGAGTAAGGCAATTTGCATTTAGGAGTAACACAAAAGAGGAAGAACCTCAGGGATTAATTAGAACCTGGGAGATTTCTCTTGGTGGAGAAAGTTGGAGACTTTTCCTACCTGTAGATCTATAGTAATAACAACAGTAGAGTGAAGTCCACAATATAAGGGCCCACTGGGAACATTAGTATTCAAATCTGACTCTCAGCAACAATGAGCAGGACTAGGATTAGGAATAAAATTTCTGAAAATATATTGAGACTACATAAAGTCAAAAATCCAGGTCAGGAGAAGTTGCAAAACAGTGGAAAGTGCAAGTCTGCAAATTAGAATTTCAGGAACAAACCAAAAAAGCTCACTGCTTCACAGGCATTTCTCAACCTTCTGCTTTTTTTTTTTTTTCCTTGTGCCCCTCCACCTACTCTGGTTTATCAGACTGATTGAAGCCAGGCCAGAACTTCAAATACAGAACACAACTTCATTCAAACATCCCCAACATCTTCCAAGGCCAGAAAACTGAATGGCATGATTATTCTGAGTACAGCAGAGAGATCGTTCTTTTAAGAGCAGAAGTCCACCCTGACACTGGTCAGTAGATTTGTGACCAGGTCAACTTTTCTCCAAGTTGTGTAGAACTATTGAGAGGCTCTGGACCAAACTGATCTATTTGGTCACCAGAAGCAGCTGGATACGTTCCCCTTTTTCCTTCAGGCCTTTGAATTAGAGTTCTGTCAGATCCAACATTAATCCAAAGGTTATACCTCACATAGGCATTCCACACATTTTCTATACCTGTAATGTGGAAAATGTGCTGGGTCTGGTGGAAATGGAGTTAATTTTCCTCACGACAGCCCTCGCAGTGCTGTGTGTTGGTAACACACCCATGGGCTGGCTCCTGTTCCCACAGCACCAAGGCTGTCTCTCCAACATTCCCCCTCTCCACCAGGCTGGGGGTGGGCAAGGAGTTGGAGTGGCAGTCAGGGCAGCTGATCCAAACTGACTAAAGGACTATTCCTTTGCTTTAAATAAATTACCTTTATGTTGACCCACAAGTCTTTCCCATCTTCTTTTTCTCCCACCACCCTGCCCTTCTGAGGAGTGACAGCACCCAGCCAAGGCCAGGCCGCAAGTACCACGCTGAAACAGGACCATAAATTTAGATTCATTTAGGACATGGGTATAACAAGTTTGTGGCGCTTAGAACAGATCATAAAGACATGTCCTTCAGTCTGCTCAGGTCCTCTTTATTACTTGTTTGATTGTCTTTTAATAGTTCATACTGAAGGTTGTTGGGCACTAAAGTGTAACAGAATATAAACAAAACAGTTGAAGAGCTTTCTAAAAAGACTACAAACTGTTTCACTGAATTTAGTCTAATTAGAAAAGTCCTAATTTACATCTGTAGAAGCCATATAAGCATGAAACTTGACAGCTCTTAGCACTGATTTCCATAAAACAAGCATACTGGATCAACTTGTCTCTCCGGTTTTCTGGCATCTGACTACAGAATTACATTAACTGATTGATATCAGAAGAAAAACAACTTTTGATTTATCATTTTATTGTGTTTGTAATGCGAATTAGGTTAACTGCTACTCAGGTACTATTAAAGCTATAATTTAATAAATTACATTGTAAGGATTATCAGATTTCAGAAGAGCCCTAATACAGGTGGTGTGATGAGCAGGTACACATCCCACCACTGCGCAGCAGGTTGTTTGGCAGACATTCTTCAGCTAAAAGGATTGCAATCATCTCTCCTTTGAAGCAAGTGTGTTTTGGAGGAAAAGTTCAAAAGGTGTTTAGTTCACAGAAAGCGATAATCCTGAAACTGTTTTGTTCAGATACCTGCAGGAAACACCTTCATGACAGATCAAGTCAATTGACCTTTCCTTTCCAGAAACTTCTTGCACATTGAAGAAACTATCACAAGAGAAAATGTCAGAGATGTGAGAACAACAAGGCTGATTTTCCTGAATATTGCTGATAGGAATAGAAACTCAGTTTTCAAGTTTATAAAGAAATACATTAGTCAACAGTATTGACAAATTAACTAACTGCCATAACAAGTTACTTATATATATATTATCTTTGGATAAGTACAACTTATGCATAAACTCTCTCTAAAGAATATTGACCCTAATGACAGAAAACCATACTCTCTCTAAAACATACTGACCCTAGGCACAGAAAATAATCTAAAATCAAAATCGCATCAATCAGAAAAAAGCTATCTCACAGCATATTCCTGACAGTTTATTTTGGGGGAATAAAGAATGGAATTCTAATAATGTTTTCTTTTGCAGGCAGACACAGAGAGAAACATCAGCTGCACTGTAGGCCAGTTCATCAGTGGCAACAACCCATACATTCCCTATGGTTTACAGTTTCTTAATTATTAAAAGCAGATAAACCATAGCCGGAGCCAATCCTTTGCAGCTTTTCACATGACTTAGAAAGGCTACATAAAAAAGGCCTTCTTCTTTAGATTACAGACATTAGCCAAACCTATATACTTATTTGCAAAAGAGTATCACTGTTATAACAAGATCTGGTTTTCTGAACAGAGAAAATAAAGGGAGGAAAAGAAGTTCAAAGCTCCTATTCAGTGCAAGGATTAAAAATAAAGGAAAAGAATACACTGCTTATTGCTTTGCCTCCACCAGCCCCACTGTGAAATTTTCATATCCTTTTAAAGATGTATCCGGAACTCTGTAAAAGAAAAACCTACAAATACACACAAGAAAAAAGTACTCACACTGTTTGGGTGTTGAATGGCAACTTCGTGCTGCAGCCTAACCCGCTGTGGCATCATCACATCATCCTGGAATAAATAGCACACTGTTACTGAACATAAAAAGGGTCACAGTACAGTACTGACACACATTAGAATATGTTGCTAAATTAACATCATTTTACTGGCTTGCAGTCAGAAATGCAAATGGAACAGATATTAAGAGACTTCACACTTTTTGTGGATTAAACTCAATGCTGTTTGAGCTGGAAGTGATCAAAACTACTACATGACAACGGTGCTGTGGTCTCAACACACATCCACAGGCACGCACACATTAAACATTTCTCAAGAAACTCAACAAGTCTTTCACAACTCCCAGAGCAGCACTGGCAGTGTGAGGACAAGGAACTAACCTCAATTAAAACCATGAGCTCTGAGATATAGCAATATGAGGAAATGTTCTCTGTAGTCTGGCTGTACCTTGTTTCACGGAAAATGAAAAGCCTTTGGTCTCTAGATCAAAAAGTATGTCATATTTCATGAGCACAAAAACTTGTACTTGTGAAATGATAAAATTCTAAGAAGGAAAAAAGGGAAGTACCCAAACTCATAAAATGCACTAGCATTGACACTGGCATTAAAACACCACCTAGATTTAAATTTCATGTTAATACTTCTTCCACTTGTAGCACAAAGATATGATTTATTTACATACAAAAAGACAGGTTGTTGTGTGAAGAGTTAGTAACTTTGCTATCCTGCCTTAAACAGTTAGGAGAGATTCCTTTCAAAATTATATTATTTCCTGTTCAAAATTAAATCCTTTCTAGACTGTGATTTTACAGCCTATAAAAACTGTAGCACAATTTTTCTTACCTAAATTTAGGCCCCTGAGGTTTCTACCTATATTCTTTTCCATGTTGGAGCCATATTTCCACCCTTTTAAAGAATCTAACATAGACTGTTTCTTCTCAGAGTATTTCCAAATAAACTTATCAGACAAACAAAATTCAAAGGAACCCTGAATTCCTGTTCTACAGACACTCTTTTAACAGTTCCTCACACTGAAATAATTCTAAGATACCTATTAAAGTGCAAAACCTCAAAATTGAATTTCCAACAACTTTCACATTAAAACTTCCCATCAAGTCAACAGCAACAAAAAATATATTAGTGCTTAAATATCTAGAGCTTGAAGGGTTGAATGACCTTGCTATAAAGGTGCCACTATAGTTTTATCAAAACAACACGATAAAAAAAGTTTTAGAAGTAGATCCAACTATTTAATACAATTCAAGGTTAAAGATAAAACAAAATAATAATAAAACTGACCCTTATCACATGTAAGTTTATAAAAGACAGGAGGACAACATTGTCAGAAGCATTTTCTGCATTTTGCATCTAGGATATATTATAAGCATGACAGCTATTACTGATTTTCAAAGCCAATAAATCAAGAAAAACCCTTTTGACTTTTCAACCTCTGTACATTTAATTCACTTTATCAATAAAGCATGGGAACTCCAGTACTGTATCAAGGAAATATTCCAATAGAACCTTTACCCTATTTCCCAGAAGAAGAACCATAATCCTATTTCTTTATGCCAAATACAGAGCTGATTTTTGTAATTTAAAACCTGGTTTTCATATAAGCAATAGGAGATATATTTTAACTGAACTTTGTTCACTTCATTACAAGTTGCTAAGGATACTTAGATGTCTTCTTGTTAAATAAAAAAAAAAAAAAAAATTAAAGAAAAAGAGAGAGAGAGAATGAAAAAGAAATCTACCAAAAAGTCAGGAATTTCAGTGCTTAAGAACAGTATTACCCTCATCTTTTACAAGATACAACATATGCTCTTGTGCTAAAAAATCCCACTGTTCATGATCCTGCACAACAGAGAGAACTCTCCCATTCACAAAGATGAAAAATAATATACTTGATTTAAAAAGGTTAAATCAGCATGGAAAGTATTCAAACCAAATTAAAGTATCCTATGCACCAAAGAGGTCAATGTCATGTTTTCATAACCACACAATTTGACAGGAATGGCCTCATTCCCCTAAGAAAACACTCTGTCATTTTGATGCTCTTGGCAAAACTCACACATCTACAGATCTGGGTCTTAGGCTATCAGAGAGCATCAGTATTCTGTAAACTCCAGCTAACGAGGGGGCACTATAACCACAAAAACTTCTAAATGCCTCTTTTTATTAATATAGCTTTGTTCTCTAATGCAGGAAAACTCTGTGAACTCTTACCCTGAACGGCCCTCTTTCTTTTAATAATTCTGTTTCATTTTTTTATTAACAGCTTTACACACATACTGGACTGCTGTATTGTTCTGTGATACCTTCTGAGTTCATGAAAGGAGAAAGAAGGAAGGAAAGAAGGGGGAAAAAATCTTAATCGTTTAAGACATAATCCCAAATACAATAATAAAGCAATTAGATGATGAGGAAGAGCAGCAACAAAATATAAATCACACCCCAGACAAAACTGAGACACGACCATCATTCAGCTTCTTGGATTTAGGTTGGGCACCTGTACAGGAAAGGTAACTGCAAAATCCAACTTGAACAGATTCTTCACTATTGATGACTGGAAAGGTAACCATGAAGTGGAAATCAGAATGTATTTATAGTGACATAATGTTAGGGAAGCTGGATGGATTTAATATCAGTGTTTAAAAATCAAAATAAATTCTAATGAGTAAAGCCAAAACGATTGTACTACAAATTAAGAGCACCTTAAAAAAATTTTCAGCTTCAGAGGCCACTGATAGGGGTGAAAGGCCCAACCATGTACTGTACTGGTAAGAGTTTTAGCCACTATAATATTAAAAAACTAAGGTGGTAAAATATTTTACCCAATATTTTTCCATTATGCAATCACGAATTTTCTATCAAAGCTGGTGCACTTATGATATTGAGTTCAGCAAATGTGTTGCCAGACTTTGGTTACTACAGGCAGAGTTTGGTCATCATTTTTTCTGGTTTAAAAGTGAGAACAAAACCTCAGTAATCAGACAAACACTTCCCAAATTATTTTTTACTCATTTCAGACAGAAAAAAAAAGGGGGCTTCTACCAAAAGGGGAAGTATATTTAGTTTGTTTCTGTCTCCTAGGTGAAAGCAGGGAAGACAAAAATAGTAGCAGTGACTTACATTAAAAAAAAAAATTAACAAAACAGAAGTTTAACAGAAGTTTCCAATGAAACAGTATTTTCTCTGTTCACATGGAAGTCTCTAATTGTTGTCCTCTAGCAGATATACAGTAGACAGGATAAAGAGAAATTGCCCTCATGGAAAGAATGGACAAAAGAACAAATTTAAGATAAATGCTAAATAAATGCATGCCTTTCCTAACCATATACTTGGAATACAATAGCAACATAAAGGAGAACCCGTAAATAAATCTATTTTCATGTTGCCCCACCCACCAATTTTAGCAGAAAAATTTAGGAAAGTCTCAGATAATACCTGGGTTTACTGTCATCTAACTATATACATACATGCAATGCAAAGAAGGGTAAACAGGTAAACAGCAGAAAATAAAGTGACATAAATAGAAATCTACTTTAGGCACTCAAAATAACCAGGATTTATAGGAATTTTGTTGCTTACAAACACACTTCCTCTTCCGCAGTGTCCATTCTGAGGCTCAGCTGGACTGTTCTCCCTACCACAAGCACTAGGCTATATCAAAACACACACAATTTATACTGAGCTAATTGTTTTGTTTCACTTCACTCACACGTTTAGTTGAAGAAAAGGAAAACTAAATCATTAGACTGAGCTTAAGAATACTACTCAAAGCTGTTGTTTCATCAGGATACATTTATTAAATTAATTTGGGTAAATTCAAATGACAAGCATTCACTGGCCTCTTCATCCAGGCTGTGTGGACCACCCTGGGCTGCATAGTAGTACCTTCATAATTTTCCCCTAAAAATGGGTGTTTCTGCACTTCAGAAAGGAGAACAAAATATACAACTCAATGAACAATGCACATCTACTTTTTGCAACCAAAGACAAGTTAACAGAAAACAAAACAAAACACTAATTATAGCTCAGTATTGAGGTGCTTTCTTAAGCTCATATTAAAGACTCAGCATCTTGTACTTTTTCAAAGTCCTTCATATTTGGCTGTTCAAAAAAAAAAAAAAAAGACTGAGAGCTGATACACTCCACCCCCATAACAACAGCACCTTCTTTTCATTGCAGCCATACACACAAAATACAACCAGTAGCAACACCAGGAGGAATGTTTCACTCACTGAGCAACAATATGGCATCTCTAAAATCTTTCAATTCATCAAATGGTCCATTCATTTATCCTGCACCTGCTCAGACTAGAGGGAAAAATCTTTCTTTTCTATTGTTCTGTTCAGCTTCTTGAACCAGGGAAATGAAATGCCTTGGACCTCCAAAAACTGGCCTGTCAACAGCTCTACCAAAGGAAATACCCTGATCCCAGGCAATTCTCCAGTGGCAGGGTTTTAAAGCAGCCCCACAGTATCAAAATCATTAGAACCAGGTACTCAAATGGCACCCACAAGTCACCTGAGAATAATGATCTGTCAGTACTTGCTACATCATAGGAAAAAATACTACTTTTCTGTTTCTACTCCCAAATTAAACTGAGAAAGAAGGGGACAACAAAGAAAACACTTCAAATTTAAGAAGCTGACTGCATTGAGCACCTTTCCTTTTTTGAGCATAGCAACAAGCAGGTCTACATGGAAAGATCTATATGGTATTCTTATGAGCCTCACAATCTTTGTATGGAATCTTTTAATTAAGTATCACTATTAGTTGGTCAGGGAACTTTTGCTGTAGAAGCAGCTCCCACCTTGATGCATTTGCTCAACAAATGCAGACATATGCCTTTCCATACCTTGCTTTTCTGTGGTCACTGCAGATCACCTCTGATCTTTCTCGCAGTTAGATCACAGAAAAAATTATGTGTTTGCAGTCAAGAGAAGCAGGTAACTCACAAGGTATCCAGTAGTAAAGCCAGTAAACTCAGCAAGAGTAACAGCTTCACCAGCAACTCCAAATGCCCTCTTTAACTACTAAAAAGATGATGACACATATGGGGAGAGGTTACGGCAATCAAATTCTGAAGGTTTCCTTCTTCATTTATGAAACAGAAAAACAACATTTCACACCAGAGAGAGGCATTTAATCTGGTTTTTATACAAGCACATCTTTACAGAACAGTAATAGGAATGACGCCTTCAAGCACTCATATTTTGATTTCTGGGGGCTCATTATTGATTAGGAAAAATGGACAACTCTTCTGGACAGAAGGGGCTTCTGGTAATGGAGTCCATCACCACATCCACATATCTGCTATTTGAGTAACAGCTTATTTCAGTTTTTAAATCAGAGGATGAAGTTCCCAAGGAACAGTATGTTTAACAACAACAGACAGGAAATACATGAAGCCTGATCAGATCTTCATTTCCTAAGAAATACAGACATTGCATTTGAAAGAAAGGAGGAATATTGCAGAAGTTTATTAGTGCCTGTAATGTATAATGTCAACTAAGAGGAAATCCACACTTCCAAACCCAAGAAGTTACAGAAACTGTACAAACAAGACATTTACAACTGAATGTGCCTGACGTAACTACCATGTCTGGCTAGTGAGGGTCCAACCACCTCCCTCCAAGGCCTTTAGCAATATCCCCTCAATAAGATGGGTTTGAACTTGAACCTCAAGGAACACATGCAATTTCACAGCTATTAAGAATTACCATGCCAAACTTAAACTATACAAGCAAATCTCACAAACAGAAAGGCACAGGTCAGTAGCTGCCAATTCGAACACAAGAATGATAAATCCAGTGGCTCACCCTCACTTTTGGTGAATAAAACTTATCTGTCTCCCCGTGGCATTTTTGACTATTAGCAAGCAGTGACACTGTGGCAACATGGTTTAGAGTCACATCTTTGAACTGCCTGAGAATCTCTGAAATTGTGACACATTGCCAACAAAGCCTTTCAAAAGATCAACACAAACATGTCAAGGACTCAAGTGAATATGACTGGGATTGAAATACTGCAGGTCAAAAAAGGACACATTTTTATGTTTCTTCTTTAATAGTCAGGACCTTTCCAGCAACACACTGATTAAACCTGAAATAATTGGAAACTACACAGATTATTAGGATGAAATGAAAGCATGATCCTTTTTAAAGAAATACAGTTTCAGACAAGTAGAGGCATGTTTATGTTCATGTCAATGAAAAGAGCAGTTCAAAGCAGAATTTTTAGTGTAAGAGTTCTGCTATGCTACAACTGGGTAAATGCTTCTAACAAAGATGGCACCACCCCAGGGAACTGACAAACTACAGCTACAGTACAATGAAACCGGTAGATAAAGTCATAACTGCAGACAATTTGAAGAAGAAAAGCTAACAATGAAATATATTTGCAAAATCAGCTCTCATTCTCTCATACTATAAACATTACAGATAAAAAAATTGTTAAGTATCTTCATATTTTCTACTTGTTTTCCCAGGGGCAAAAAAAAAGCGTCAGTAGCTTGGAGGTGAAATCTGTAACAACCACCACAGTAAAACCTCCACAATAGCTGTTAGTCAAACAGCTGCCACTTCATACTAGAAAAGGCTGATCAAATTCTGACAGTTCTGAGATCTGTAACCTTTTTTCTCCACATTTCTTCCCAGTTTGTTGTCCTCACAAATCTGTGTTGAGAGACATAACACAAGCAGCTTGACTCCAGCTGGAATGGCAAGCAAAAACAATCTTGCTGGAGCCAGTACTTCCAAAGATGCTCCCAAATATGCTCATTCATTCATTTCACTCAGAGAAGACAAAGGAATGCACAAAAAGCCACAGTGTATTTCTCCACCTATTTGCAATGTGCACAGACTACAGCCCCAGCCCCATTTCCCTCCACATCGGCCTGCAGCAAACCTGAAATTGTGGCTGTACTTCTGAAGGTCAATTCCTTGGCATTACTGCAGCACATTCCAAAAGGCTGATATCAACATTCCTTCCTAGAGAGCTGGAGACTGGATTGGTGACTGAAATGAAGAAGGTAGGTGGTGTGTGGAAGCGGAGTTGTTAAAACAGCTGGCAACATCTGTGTTCCAGCTATTATCACACAGCATTTACTAACTACGGCCAAAACATTGAGCAATTTTTGACTTGTAGTAGTTTCCACACTCGTTTTTTCCTCCAATCCATTTTCAACAAGGACTGGTAGTCACAAGGAGAGACAGTAGAAAATATATTTAAATAATGCCAGTCATTTAATATTTCTTTTGTAGCAAGATTAGGCTTCTGGTAGTCCAGAATGTCTCTGTTTTGAAGAAGGAATAGAAATGCATAGAACAGAAAATCTTGGTAACTTCTCCTAAGTTTATCCACACTGTAAATCATAAAATCCTCAACTCACTTCAAGTAATTCTTGATAATAGTAAATATAAACTTATGATAATGATAATACTAATGTTAATACTAATACTTAATGCTAATGATAATACTCAAGAAATACAAAATCATTGCCTGTTATACTCCTTAACAATTGTAATTTGTTTCCTTGATGTTTTGGTTTCCTGCAACAGTCAGTCAGCCAATAGAAACAACACAGCAGCATGAAGATGTATAATATATGGTAAATAACGAATTGAGAATTCTGAAGAATCACTATAAAAATATGAATTAATTTAATTTAGAGAATTTAATTTACTAGTTTACTGCTAGTGATTTCTAAACAACTAGATCTGTCTGGATTGGAAAGAAAGACTAATCCATAATTTACTTCAGTACATTATGCTATACATATTTGAAACAGAAGATATGAACCTCCATGGGACAAAAGTAGATTAATTTCTCACTCATGTACACATGGACTCAGCTAACTTCAGTCAACTCAAGTACATACATTTCTCAGCATCCAGATGCCCTAGAATGCCCTATGCAATGTGGTATATGTCCAAGCCTGGAATACCTGAACTTTGCAAATCATAAGTAAGTTTTTTGGTTTTTTTTTTTTCATTTTAGATATGTAAACAGCCTCAGTGACTAACAACATAGGAGAGTTAAATAATTCATATAAAAAATGGCCCTTGGGTTTGTATCTACTCAAGTAAAGCAAAAAGAACTTGATCTTGAGTTCATCCATTGCAGCAAAACTGGCATCACTCCAATTACTTCCTGGCATAACTTATGAGGTCCCTACACTCTTTCATAACCTGGTCAGTCAGGTGATCAAAATCAGAGCAATGCCTTTTCTGCTCATATTCCCTCAAAATACTTCGTTTATGAAACGGACTCCAATGCTCAGTGCAGGATATGAAATACTTATTTTTTGATGCCTGTGAAAGTGACCTTTCCAAACATCAGTAACTTGCACATGCAATCGTGAGTTCTGTGCATTCAATGGATGTTCAAAATTTTAGTTCTGTAATACCCATATGTAGAAGATACTGCATTTCAAAGCTTCACCCTCCATAAACTTATATAAGAAGATTTACACGAAATATGCTCTGTGAACAAACAAACAAAACCCCCAAACCAACAACTGTTAAATGTGGATAAATTCAAATAAACTTATTTTACAAGGCACACTGTGTTGCTGAGAAGACTAATAACAAAAGCAAGAATAAAGGTCAGGAAACCCACCTGCAAAAGTTAATTTCTCAAATGGTAAGAGAAGATATTTCTGCTGCACTTCCTTGAGTCAGAAGAAATATACCAACCTTTAAGCATGTCTTTCAACAGCATATTGATTAAATCACAGAATTTTAACATATGAAGAAAAGATTTCTTCCATCTAATTGATAAAGCAATTGGAGTTTGCAAATGGAAAGATTTCCCTAATTAAAACCTGAGAAAGGCTGTAGAGTTCACATACCTGCTCTCACAACACTTTTTAACAAGCATATTTAATCATAATATTAAGTTGAATTGTATCTGAAAACCTACCCTGTCAGCAGCCAGTTCATCCTGTACTACCCTAACCCATAGTTCAGTTCCAATTCAGAGGGAAAAAAATCAATCTTCAGGTGAAATTACATGAGATCAGTGAGCCTTGAAGGTCCTGCTCTTCTTGCCTGCTCCCAGCACACGGCCCCACTCCTCAGCTCAGCTGGGCACCTTTGTGAAACCATTCCCTGCATATTCAGCTGCACAAAGTGAGATACTTATCTGTGGGTTAGTGAGCTGAATGGCTTCACAGAAGATATCCAACAAAGGACAGGAAAAAAAAAATCAAGATGGAAGGTGAGACCTCTCCTATTTTGCATCAAAAAGCCAGTAGATTAGCTCTTAGTTTCTCATCAATACAATTTTCTGAAGAATGTGGGAAAGAAAAATCCTGAAAACACCTAAATACCAACCTTGCCCAAGCCTGTTCACAGCAGCTTGCGAAACCTGATAAAATTAAAAATGGTGTAAGGCTTTCTACAGATTGGAATACAACTTTACAGCCATAAATAGTAACCAGCACATTTAACAACCAAACACCTTTAAGCAGCTTGTTTTTCAGCAAACCAACAACTCCATTAAAAAGAATTATATTGACAAAACCAAGTTAGACAAAAAGCATTAACTTACTGAATCCAGAAAGCAGAGGTAGGTTCCTGAGCTCTGAATTATTGCTTGATTTTTAGCAAATCCAACTGTTGAGAAAGCAAAGATAAAAATATGGGGTAGTTTTTATTGTTGTACCTTTTAAAATCTTAATAAAAGTGAGGAACAGATGAAAGAAAATACAAAAAACAGTATCACATAAAGTACACAGTGTTTCCATATTTAAAGCAAGGTAATTTGTGAATATTTAAATAGGATGCCTATGTCAGTCATCTTTTCTGAGTCAGTACCAGAATTCTACTATGAAGTAGAATAAGACTAATTTTGCTAGCCCTCCACAAAGACATAATATGTAATATGTGTCTTGAAGAGGGCAGGTTTTATATCCAGAACCTCAGCTTGTAGAATCACAGAATGGTTTGGGCTGGAAGGGACCTTTAAAGGTCATCTAGTCCAATCCCTTGCAAGGAGCAGATGTTGAAAACCCTTGGCTGTATATACATTCATCTTTTAAGTCCTAACAAATACCAACAAATCATAAAAGAGGCAGTGAAAGAAGCAGAAACTGCTGTTCTTCCATCAGGGGACCAGGTTCTCAGAAGGACTCAAGGGAAGTTCTGTTCCTTTGTGCTTGTTAAATACAAAGTTTGCAAATACAAAAAGTTCATGTGCCATTTATGCAATGGCACATGTAATGCAGAGTGGAGCCAAAGCAGGCTTATTTATTAGATATGTACTGGGACCACAAAGGTAGCTTATTTATACCATAACATGTTATAGCATCAATGGAAGACCCCATTGAAATGTCAGTTCAGACAAATGATGACATTGGCATCTTACTCTTACTTTCTGACCCCCTGACACTTGCTGAATCTTTTTACCAATCCATTCTTTTCAGGAAGCTGAACCAGAAAATTTTTTTGTCAGCTTTATTTCTGAATCAGATGACTGTTCTGGAGGATCAAACAAATGGCAGAACCAAAAAAATAGGAAGGAGCAGGAATCCAGAGTTGAGGGTAAGGATGGGACTGCAGCAACCAGCAACAGGGTGAAGTCAGTTTACCACTGAAATACATCCAGAAGGTAGGAGTGCTTACCTGGGATCATTTTTGCAGGTAGACAAGGTGTACCTAAGAACATTCTGATCTCTGAATTCTTGCCCTGGGCAGCATTATAAGAAAAGACCACACTATATCCAGTGTTAGTCTGAAAAATGCTATATGAATTCCACTTGGTCAAATATGTAACATCTAAGCTTTCTTGGAAGTACTTACGGAACCAAGTCAGGGAATCCCACAAGATCATCCTGACTCGCAAAACAAATGATGTGAAGACATGCAGTACTGTAGGGTTTTTACTCTTTAGGGGGTAAACTGGAAATGTAAAGCCAAAAAATCTCATCATGAAGTGGAGCAGAATAATTTTAAATAATATTATCCATTCTGATTTTGCATTTGAAAAAAAAGCAGAGTTCTGTAATTCTCTTATCTTTTTATGTGATACAAGTTTAAGTTTGCTCAGGAAACAAATTTAACTGAGCTCAAAGGTTCCCTTAGCTGTAATGCACGTGCTCCCTGGCTATTTTGCTGAGCTGTCCAAATACAAAAAAAGACTTATGACTGCATTTCTTACTGCCTCCAAGGAACATTATGTCAACTACCACCAGTACACTACTAATAAAGACTCTTCCTTATAACTGTGTTATTTTTTATGTACTTTAATCCTCTCCTTAACTTCTCTTCATTGTGGATTTTTTGGATTTATTATTTTACAGTATATTTACTTACTACCTTTTATAAACATATGAATATCTAATCTCATATATACGGTTACTCTCAGTCTCCTTCCTGTTGGCAGTAAAAAAGCAGCTGGCAAAGGCAGGAGCTGCACAGCAGCAGAGCTGGATCCTGGCAGGAGCAGTTTCAGTGGGAAACAGCTGATGCAAGTCAACAGGTCTGGACATGCCAAACCTGCAAATCCCCAATTCTGTGGAGGTCCCTACTAATGCAAGAAATAAAAGAACAGCACAAAAACGGGGACAGAATTAAATCTGCCCAACATCAAATACATCAGTACTATCAGAAGCCATACCAGCTGTAAAGCAGCCTGTACTTACAGCTCAGTGCTGTCATTAACAAACTCAAATATTTAAAAAACCTTCAGTAGATAATGAAGAATCAAAAATGCAGGAAGAAGGAAGGAGACTTAAAGGTCAAGATGGCAACTATATTACTCTATGAACTTCTTGAAATATTTCAGATCTCATTATCAAATAAGCCACTTTAAATAAAATCATGAAATATCTAGTATTTGTTATGAGAAAGGGTTGGAAGATAGTCTTTGCTGTGTTTATGACAGAAACCATCCTGAAATTTTCCATATACCAGATATTTTTAAAGGAGAGATAGAAAAGAAAATGCACATATTTTTCAAATTATTAAGATAAATATAACACCCCATAGAAGAAACTAGGTATTAAAATTTTTTTCACGACAACAAATTCTGTGTTTGGCATGGGTAAAAAAATGTCTTTAATATTACTCTGCTAAACAAAATGAAATGTTTGTTCCAGGTCTCTGAGTTTTTAAGGCCTGCTTACTTGGTGAAAAGAGCCTGTTACCATGGTTACAGCCATAAAAACTTAAGCCTCAGTGAGATATTAACATTCCTCACTCTTGGAAAGAGAAAGGTTTCCTTTTTTGAGGCAAGTGACCCTTTCTTTTTTCCTAGGTTCCCCCCCTTTCTTTTACATGTTAGAAAAGAATCAGAAATAAATCCTAATCTTGTGTAAATAGTTGAAGATGTAAAGCCTGACTAGTACATTGTTTCTGTACCAAAGCATCTTCTTTTAAAGGCAAGACTCCTTACAGTTGTACCTAGTCCTTAACAGAAGAAATCACCAAAAGCAAACAAATACTATGGATTTCAAGTAACCTGCTCCTAAAATTTAACAACCATGAAGCAAAGATGTCCTTGTTTTAATGTTGACCTGAGAGTGACTCCCACATTAATAAGCCTGGGTTTGTTTTTTAGCAGAACTATGCATTTCACACTATTATTTAAAGAGTGCACAGCTGCACCTCCCACCCCCAATTTATAAAGATCAGTTCAGTCTCCAGCTACCCCAACACTGACAAATGGATTTTAAACCAAAAAATAATCTGACATATCCCTAATGGCACAATGGAGTTCACAACTGGAACTCAGTTTTAGGTTCAGTTTCCTGAACTGCAAAGGTGAAATGATGTAAGAACTCTTAATACAAAAATAACCATCCTGCCTGTGTGTTCTGGCAAACTAAAAACTAGTTTATACAAAATTGATACAACACTCTATTAGGAACAAGACTTCAGACATAGAAAATGTTTATAGAAACGGAAAACATGTTACACAACATGATGGTATTAACAAAAACATTACTATCTTAAGTATCAGAATTAACAACCTCTGGGATTATTCTTTGACTTAAGAAATTGTAACCTACTTAGTTTCTTGATCATCAACTAGTAAAAGAAATCAGTTTTGAAAGGAGACTGATCACCCAGTAGTGGAGGGGGGAGAAAAAAGAAGACAGTTACAGGATTATGAGTAATTCTTGACATTGCTCAACCCCAGCTGTATCAGTTGCCCAAAAGAGAAAAGTTCCCTCTAAAAACCTTGCCTGTCTTTTGTCATTACTAGCCCAATAATTCTAATATTACAAGCTGCACTGTCAAAACAACACTAGTTCATGCTAGAGGTATTAAAATACTAAAAATATTTATAGTAATGTTTATGCTGTGTTATTTCAGTATTGCTATACCTGACAACTATTTAAAAACAGATGTAAAGCCTACAGTCAGAAGAAATGACAGTAAATAAAGCCAGGGGCCTATACCAGGTTGCAGATGAATTCAGTGCACAAACTCCCAACTTATTTGCATGTTTCAACAGAGGATGAAAATTAAACTTTCTGAAACAAAACTGGGCTTTTGCATAAGAAGATAATTTTGAGTAGACTGCAATAAGCCTGAGTTTCTTTCCACTTCAAACAGGACATTTAGAGAAAAATCAGAAACTCTCCAAATTTTGTGTTACAGTGTTTCCAAAGTGTCACTTTTAAGTGGGATAATTTCAAAGACACAAAATTGGAACTGGGGTTTTAACAATTCCTACCTGTCCACTCATTACAACAAAGTCCGGAATACAGAAACATTGGTTACACAGCTCCCACACAAGAGCACTGTTCTTCCTTTGTCCTGCTGTTCTTCCTCAGAACACAGACACAATCTTCCAACTTTACTGTCATTTAACACCTTCTTCAAAAACAAACCAATTTTTATTTCTATTGTACATTTCAGGAAGCTTTTATGCTAAAACCCCCTCAACATAAGCCAGCCAAAACAAGTAAAAAAAGTCTATTAGAGAGATTTGTTTGTAATCTCCTGCAATGGGTAGATGTGATTCATATTAGCATGTAAATAAATAGGTGATCACATCATACACCTGTCTGGCAGCTCACTAAACATACTGGTTTAGCCCTTTGAGTGAATACTCAGGACTTCAGTCAGAGTTTTTAGCTCACATAAAAACTTCAGAAACCTCTGTTTTGATTTGATCATTGAAGGAATATCAAAAAGGTATTTATTTTCTATTTCAGGGTCTATTTTACTAGACCAAAAGTTATGCATTTATTTTTAAAATCTTCATGTAAGAAATTTTGAATTTATTTTTTTCTTAAAACCCATCTCCTAAAGATAAATCAGATATCAGAAAGCCACAGTAAAATTGTAAGCATTAACAATATTGTGTATACTACAATTAAACAAAATTCTTTTGCAGAGTAGAGCACAAGCGCTAAGCCAAGTTCTTCTTTCCTTAAGCATATAAACAAATTCTACAGAGCCCAAACCAACAGAGCCAAATTCAAATTGGAATGAGTTTTTGAACAGAGCTCTAGAAAACAACGTGGGATTTTTTCCATAGCAATGCAAATGGCTACAAAGACTCTTTTTAATCTAAAAACCAGAAGGTGCCTGCAATAAGAACCAAACTCTCACAAAATCACTATTAAGCTACCTACCACCTCGAGGCTGAGAGGAATCATTGCTTCCAATGATTACTGAAACACCAACTTCTTCCAACTTGATCTTCCATTTTTCAATTATTTCAGCTGAACCATCCTAGAAAAAAATAATGACATAGATGCAGCTATTTTCATTTGCATGGTGAAGCAAACCCAAAATTCTTGTCAGAAACAGTATTTACTTGGACAGTATTTTAAAGAAGGTCTGAAACATACCTTACTGGCATCATTAAAAATTGACAGCTCCATGGTTCCTTTAAAATCTTGTTCCCAAACTGACTTTAAGCACTCATCCAACCAGCATTCACTGTTGTGAACAGGCAAAATGATAGACTACAGAAAAACAAACAAAAATCCACATGCACATTAGTAAGCTCTATTTTTGTTTACTTACAGTATATTTATTAAGAAGGAGAAGTAGCAGATCCTTCTGAAACTAACTTTCACCGAAAATCACATCTTAAAATATAAAAGTAGGCAAAGAACTTTTGTTTTCATTATATGATTTGCTTTCTTCTCTATCAAGCTTCTTTTAAAATTATTTTAAGTTCCACAAGATGGTTTTTGGTAGAAGTTCAAGGAAACAAGAAAGACCACTGAACACAGCCCACTAATAAAACATCTGTACCACCACTCTAACCTGTTCCTAGTATTCCTGCATTTCTTTTCAATCATCAATTTCTCTTCAAGCTTCCTGCCTAACTGGAGATGCTCATATATGCAGCAGACCCTCAGGCTCTAGCCAAGTTTTTAAAAATTATTCGACCTACAACTGCTCTAAAGCACATTAGAAGTTGATCTGCTATGTAATTCCACACTATGCCATTCCAACTGCAGGCTTTCCTCTTACAGCCTCTTGGTTCAGAAGTGCACACAAAGCAGGAAAACATACCTGAAATATTTTAAAATTGGTTAGAAACCGGAGACAAAGGTTTTATCTGTTCAGTTACTCACCACTGTTCGAATTATCCCTAAAAAGCCAATACCCCCCAAAATTCTTTCAGTCTCTCAAAACAGAACACATGGCCTTCACAAAATGCAAAGTCCTGAGAAATCAGCCCAGTGATACACTGGCTGTGTTTACAAACGGATAGCCCAAGTCTGTACCACTTAAAATTACTTATAGATGGGGAATTTAAGGGCCTAAGAAACTAATAAAAAGTCTCATGGGACATTTCAAGAAGTCCCTAGAAACACAACTTAAACTCCTTATTATGTGGGGTAACCACGAACGCATGGTTGGAAGAAAGAGAGGATTAGTTCCTATTGTGAGCAAGTGAGAATCCTAAGAAACAAAATACTAGGATACTGAAATTGAATTATTCACATTTTAGTGACATGTGAATACATGTACATTGTGCAAATACACACAGATGCACACATTAGAAGGCAGATTTTTGGACACTGGGGAATGTACACACAGGTATGACCCAGTATTGTGTAGGGTACAGTGATTAACATTTCACAGTCAAATGAAATAGTAAACTTATCTAAAATGAATGAACCTCTGATTTTTGGCAGGACGATGGAACAAATCTTAAAAGAAGAACAAAAGCTCTCTAAAATTTTAAGCAAAGCAGGCTTTTGACTTGCGTTTTAGAGATAAATAAAATAAGGAGAAACAAAAAAAGTGAAACTGATTACCCAATAACTACAACATAGAGAAAAAAATATTATTTTAAAACTGTCTCACAGTAGTACTCTGAGACTAGAAATAAGCAAAAATCTGAGATTCTAAAGTACTATATTGAATTTACTCAAGATTTTAATATTCTTTATGTGGACATGGCAATTAAAATATGACCCCACACATTCAAAACAACTAATCTAACATATTCATTCAGGAATAAAGGGTTCCACAGTTCTTCCAATGACAATATAAACTTGTGCAGTTTTGCACATCCAGAAAAATCAGTTATTTTTCAATTTGTTTTTGGATTCACTCAGTAAAAATTTGACTAAGCCATCACCAACTAGCTTGCCTTTGGCTTGAAAACTGGAACTTCTTTGCTTTTTTTCCGTAGTGTACTCCTGTTTTAAGTCAGGACAGCAGTACAAAATAGCAGATGATGTTTGACCTCCCTGTTTAGTTTGAAAGAAGAAAAAACAGTACTTTAAGGGCAGCACATATAAAACAAGCCATAAATACCTGATGGCACTGATGTGCTCTGAACTCGACTGCTCATTACATATTAACATGCTCCTTAAACATATTACTTTGAGCAAATTCTACTTCCACAGAACCACAACCACCATACAGAGCTGGACAACTGCCAAACTAAGGCACAGAGCTGAATTGTTAAAGATACTTCTGTGTAAAACCTGAAAAATTAACAAATCCACACAAATAACTCAGCAATATGACTAACATCTCAGAGTATTCCTGCCATTGTATACTGGAGTTTTCTTAGGTTCCACCATTCTTGCTCAGCTTAGTAGTTTTCTGTGCTTACTTTCTGTGTTTACTTTTAGTTTAAGGATAAATCAAAAATTTAAACTTTCATTTCTCCCTAGCTCATTACTAGATTTGTAACCCGGATTAAGAGCTGCAATTGAGCAGTCATAAATTTGCCTTTAACATCATTTGACTGTATCAGAATAATTCAATCTCCTTGGACCATTTAAAGAGGGAAAAACATGAACCAGGGCACTATTTCACTTACAGGCGCAGTCTCATAGCAAAAATACCAGCTGGTAGTAGCCTCCAGGGACTGTCTGCTTCTTCTGTCCCACAACAAGATCAACTACAGCTCTGCCACTGCTGACAGACCCTCCCTCCAGGGACAAACACCAACCTTGCTAAGGCAATCACTAAAGGTAGGCATAAGGGAACCCTAGAATACAGTTTTCCCAGTGTCCTTTTGCTACAGTTTATGGCAATCCTATTTCCCAATCCCAGTACAGATGATTATTCTAGCTCTCCTTGCAGCAGCCCTTCATGTATTTGAAGACTGCTACCAAAACAGTGAACTGCAGAAATACACCTAGAGCTCTCTCAAAGTAATTTTGAGTATTTAGGACATAGATTGCAAACAACTGATGTGCTTTCATTAGCTGAGGCTGATTTATAGGTGCATCCAACAGAGAGGAGTTTCGTGGCCTATGAGCCAAATGACTTTTAAAAGAGAGCTATGAATCAAACCTGGATTTGAGCATTGTGACACTACCTGGTTTTCCCTGAACTCCACACATTCTAGACTAAGGCCTGAAGTGATTTTACGTATTTTCAGCAATGCAGTTTTGCTATCACTGAGCTGAAAATAATGATTCTTGATTCGCTGCAAAGTGAATTTTGTATGGCAAAAATGACCAAATGTGAAATGGGTAGCAAGCAGCTCAATCCCTTTTATTCCACAAACGTATCACTCAACCAAACTTAATAACTTTTAAAGATCAGTATTATATATATTTCTATATTTATATATATAGGCAGAGATAGAGATATATGTTATATATTTAACTTTGTGTGTATGATTTATATATATGTGCGCACATATAAAGAATATATATAAAAATCTATATATACACACACTATATATACATACTATACATATACACACACACTATATCTACATCTATATCTATCTGTCGCTATATATATATGTACAGGAAGTAACAAAAGCAGGAAGTGTAGATTTTACGACTTTGCCAACCCCATGTACCCAAACGTGCCGATGCTGCCGTGCTGCAGGAGCAGCGGGCACCGAGCCGGGGCAGAGCCCCTCCGGGAGAGGCCCCCGGGCCAGCCCCGGCCCCTCCCGAGCTGCCATGGCCGCACTCGGCCACACCCGGCCCGGGGCACACCCGGCCCGGCCCTGCCTGTCACGTACCACCTGCACGGGAGGCTTGGGGCTCCCGCCGGCTCCCCCCGGCTCCGCCATCGCCGCCGCCCCTCAGGGCGGAGCGGGAGGAACAACCACAGAGACGGAGGCGGGAGCGGCCGGAAGGAGCTCTGCGGAGAGCGTGCTGCGGCCCGTGCGGGGACCCGCGGCCCGTGCGGGGACCCGCGGCCCGTGCGGGGACCCGCGGCCCGTGCGGGGACCCGCGGCCCGTGCGGGGACCCGCGGCCCGTGCGGGGACCCGCGGCCCGTGCGGGGACCCGCGGCCCGTGCGGGGACCCGCGGCCCGTGCGGGGACCCGCGGCCCGTGCGGGGACCCGCGGCCCGTGCGGGGACCCGCGGCCCGTGCGGGGACCCGCGGCCCGTGCGGGGACCCGCGGCCCGTGCGGGGACCCGCGGCCCGTGCGGGGACCCGCGGCCCGTGCGGGGACCCGCGGCCCTTGAGGGGACCCGCGGCCCTTGAGGGGACCCGCGGCCCTTGAGGGGACCCGCGGCCCTTGAGGGGACCCGCGGCCCTTGAGGGGACCCGCGGCCCTTGAGGGGACCCGCGGCCCTTGAGGGGACCCGCGGCCCTTGAGGGGACCCGCGGCCCTTGAGGGGACCCGCGGCCCTTGAGGGGACCCGCGGCCCTTGAGGGGACCCGCGGCCCTTGAGGGGACCCGCGGCCCTTGAGGGGACCCGCGGCCCTTGAGGGGACCCGCGGCCCTTGAGGGGACCCGCGGCCCTTGAGGGGACCCGCGGCCCTTGAGGGGACCCGCGGCCCTTGAGGGGACCCGCGGCCCTTGAGGGGACCCGCGGCCCTTGAGGGGACCCGCGGCCCTTGAGGGGACCCGCGGCCCGAGGCTGCTGTGCCGCATGCGAAGCGCTGCCCGAGTCCGAAGGGCTGTGGAGACGCTGATTCCTCAGTAGATGCTGCCTGCGCCTCCCTACCTGTTCTCTTAAGTTAACTCCGATAAGTTTTCAGCGGTGTTAAAATGCTTTTTCAAAGTGATTTCCCACGTTGAGGTATGGGGGGCAAGTAGTAGCCTGCTTGAACTGGAACTTGTGGGAATTGAAACAAATTTTTCACTTCGGAGTTGTTCATCATACATATTCTTCGAGAATGATAATGGTAATGATGCCTTAATAATTCCTGCGTTTTTACTCTTCATGTATCTGTAACTTGGTGTAGTTCTGTGCTTCTTACAAACTACTAAAAACCTCTGTTCCCAGCACCTTTAGCCAAAACAACCCCCCTGAACAGAAAATCCAAGGACATATTCGTTGCCCTAGGGCCTGAAAATGTGTAAAAAACATGAAATAGGGGGAGTGGGCCTGGGGTGGTTAACATCATTGCCTAAGGGTGTGATTGGAGAATTAGGGGCCAATATGCTAATAGCACAGTACTTAGAAAAGGTGAAGGGCTTGTGACCTAGCACCCATTTTTGGGTGTAGTCCCCGAGGGGGACTTTGCTTGCCTGACTGTACCTTGAAGGCCTTGAATAAATTTGTCCACTTTTCATACCCCTAATTTTGTCTAGTCCTGTGTTTCAGGTGGCCTGCTTTAGGCATCAGTAACACCAATGTTCTCTAATCTGGACTTTTCTTGGTCTGAACTACTGCATTCAGTGCTTTGTTAAAGTTTTTAATAACCTTTAAAAGGGGAAAATTGCTGGTGGTAATTATGCCATTATCATGTAGAATGTTAGTGGGTTGGAATGGAATGGACCTTAAAGATCATCCAGTCGCACCCCCTGCCATGGGCAGGGACACCTTCCACAGGTTGCTCCAAGCCCCATCCAACCTGGCCTTGAACACTTCTAGGGATGGGGCAGCCACAGCTCCTCTAGGAAACCTGTGCTAGGGCCTCACCACCCTCACAGTAAAAAATTTGTTCCTAGTATCTAACCTGAATTCCCCCTCTTTCAATTTGTACCCATTACTCCTTGTTCTGTCACTGTAGTTCCTGACAGAGTTCATCCCCAACTTCCTTGTAGACCCCTTCAAATACTGGAAGGCATTTCAAAATACACTCTGAAGTATTACCGATCATTTACTTACTGAAACGATGGTTGCACAACCACTTACTCATTTGAAAGTATTCCCAGCTAAAAGGGATTGCAGGACCAGGCCCTGTACAACAACCTATTCAGGATTTTTTAAATTTGCACAAAGCAATCTTTGTTGAGCAAAATCCTGAGATTATCCCTTGTTTATTTGAAGAGCCTGTTAAACAGCCAGACAATTCAAGGAGCAAACAGAGCAGAGTTATCTTAAAATGTTGGTTGGCGCACAGATCTGAGAACTGAGGAGGTGAGGAGGACAGCCAAGCAGTAATTCACCCTTGGAATCTATTTCAAATTATCTGCACAGCTTCTCGCCGTCCAGCGTGAGTTTAATCTCTCCATGAACAGCACTGTTAAATATGATCATTCCTGTTTCTGGCGACAAAGGCTGCTGGCACTTTTATGTTGCCTGCGTGCCTTGCTTTATCTAAGAAAGTGTAGCAGAGTATTGCTTTACTCACCCTAAACGAAAGAAAAGTCCTAGTCAGGGACAGCGCCTCATTATGCAAAGCAAAATGCAGAATAAAGCTCTTGCTCCCTTCCCTGAGGAAAATACAGAACCAATCAAGCTCACCAGAAATGTTTTCTAAGTTATATTATGTAGCTGACCACAGAGAGTAATTAAATACAAACTTCTACTTAGAATGTGACTTTTGTTTGGGGTGGGTTTGGAAAGATATTTAAAGGCCCACAAGCATGTGGATCCTATTCAGTGGGATTTTCAGGGCAACCTAGGCAGCTAACAGCTATTGTGAGAGTTTGTACCTACTGGATTTTGAAATTCCAGCAGGCATTTCTGTGTCCTTGGGCAACTAAATAGCTTCCAAAATATAGTCAATTGTTTCAGTGCCTATTCTGCTTTCATGTGGGTCAGAATGGAAAGAGATCTCCCAACACCATCACAACAAACTCATTGAGAAGCAAGCAAAAATGGTTTGGTCCTAGTTCTACTTCCAATTGTTCTACTTAAAGATTTTTCACAGTGGTGAGGAGCAGCTCACAAAGCAGTTCTCACAGCTAAAAGCATTACAGACTCAGACATTTCTCATCAAATTAAGTTTTTGCTTTTATTTCTGACAAAATAATCCTTTGATGAGCATTAGTGTGAACCTAAGACTTGCAAATTCTGGAGGCTTTATCTTCAAATAAAAATTTTCCTCATCTTACTGGAAAAACATAATATCTAGAAAGTTGGTTTTGTTTCTTTACGCTTAACTGTCATTTATAAAATGACACAGACTCACTGTATGAACAACATGGACTTCTTGACTTGTGAGGGCAAATCTCAGCTGATTTCACTGGGAGTTAAAAAAAGAAGATAAAGCAGGAGTGCTTGTGTAGGCTACCAGTGGGGTTATTGAGGCCAAGTAGTCTTGGGTTTCATTTCTTTTTGAAAGGCTCAAGCAGTAACTGAGGTGGTATCCATACAAACAAATCTGCTGTCTGTGGAAGATGTGGGCAACTTAATTTGGTTTTATCTTTACTAGAAAGACAGAATGAGTGAGTATAGAGTGTTCTTTTAACACATTTGTCACTGAAGTTGCAAGCTCTAGTACTGAAGTGTTTCCAGAACACACTGTGTTGAAAGGATCATTCAACAAAGTAGGTAAAAAATTCAGCTCAGAGCGAGTTTTGAAACCACTTCTATTCAAAGAATGCTTTGAGCTTCCAAAAATGCTCTGTTATTTTCATAAAATGTCACAGTTGAGTGGCAAGAGGAGGGCAATATTTCTCATTATAGTACAAAACAGCAGAAGGAGACTTGAGAAGCTCATCTCATCCTTCCATCCTGAGACAGGATGAACTCACAAACACCCGACATCATCCCTGACAAACACCCACGGGTCTATGAGGCTTCATAACATCCTCAGCCAGTTTATTGTAGTCCTTGCTATCTTTGCCTACAGAAAGAATTTCTTAATATCCAGCTTCGATATTCTAGCATTTTCCAAGCCCCCTCAAATTTAGCAGGTTAAGATCTGTTCCCTAAAGATGCAGACTTCTGTGACCCCCCCAGTTTTAGAGCTGTTGAGCCTGAGCCTATAGCATAATTTACCTCTTTTATACAGATGCTTTTTGCTCTCTCTCTCCCTCCAGAGTGTTCAGCTCCCAAGGTACAGTTCCTCACTTTGAATCCTCTGTTTGTAACAGGATCTTAATATTTTATCTTAGGTAAAAATTATCCTACTTTGCTTCTACACTTAGTAGATTTGGCATTTTGTCTGCATTGTAGACCAGTTGTGAAAAGTTTTGCTGGGCTATTAAAAAGAAAAAAAAGACCGACAAGACCTTTAGGAGCCTACCCTGCCTTTGTGCAGGCCTAAAATAAGATACTCATTTTATAATCAAACACCCTGACTTACTACAACCAAGGAGGCCAGTAACCTGCCAAAGATAAGACTAAAATCTCCTAGAAAGGACACAGGCCCCCATGCCTTCAGCCTGTATCTCTGCCCTAAGAGGCTCCTCAGCCTGCTCCTTCAGGGGTCCCCTGATAGCCCTCTCCCAGTGGCTTTATCCCCTGCAGCTGTGTGCCTTTTCAGCTGCTTTCTTGCTAATGCCTGTGTTAACCCTTTCTTTGCCTGAGAAGGCTTGCAAATTCCATCATAAATCAATAAGTCCTTACCCAGCCTGCACGCAGAAAACAAGTCATTCACTTCATGAATTTATTATTTTATGAATTTGCAAATTGCTGTTGCATTTCCTTCCCATCCCATGCTATTGCTTAGGTTATGGGCATTTGATTTGTTCAGTGATGTTTTAGACCTTTGTTTATTCTCCTGGCTCTCTTCTGGATGCCCTCTGGGCACTTTGCATCTCTGCTGGAGAGTAAGCCCCAGCACCAGTCCCAGTGCTCCTGCTGGGGCTGGACTAGTGCTGGGCAGAGCAGAATTACTTCCCATGTCTTGCAAGCCATGCTCCTGTTTGCGCAGCTTAGTGCAGTGTTTGCCTTTTTCACAATGGCTTGACACTGTTAACTCCTAATCAGCTTGTGATCTATTATATCCCCTAGATCTTTTTCTGCATGAGGGAAACAGTATTTTAGCAGTTTTATTCCAGTCAGCCACATGAGAAGAAAATGTCTGAAGTAGTGTGAGTGAGATTATCTGCTTTGCGCTTCAATACCAGGATTGTTTACTGGTTTCCAATAAGTTACATGTGTACACCCTGTTAAGGGAGTTGCACAAGTGCTGCTAATGCCTTCCTTTGGCCTTCAGAGCCTTTATTACTAGCAGGGACTAGTACCTAAGAGTTATTTGGGCCAATTTCCCTGTGTACTCAAGACTTCAAATGCTCAGCTGAAATTACAGGCCTAATTGCTCTTACAATTTAGATATACTGAGTTTGCGTAACCTCACTGAAAAATTCTGCTGCTCCTTAGAAAAGAACTGTTGTGTGATACATTTCTTTCTCTGAAACATTAGCTGTCGTTAGAAAGGATGTTGCTTGTTTCTTCTTTCTTCTTTTCAAATGAGTCAACCTGAAGAAACCAATGGTTATTTTCATGAGGTGGCAAATACCACAAATATTCTGTTAGCTAGAGTACTGGACCTAGATACCTTTGTGGGTGAACTAGAAAGATCCATTCATTTCAGTACCAGTCTACACCTGAAAAAATACACTCTCCTTGACCACCACAGTAATCCCAGCCCCTGTGTGCATCTATGTCCTCCCCTCAGGCTGCTGGTTCACAGTGTCATGTTGTGCAGGTTCCCTGTTCTGCTTGTTCAGGCTCCCTGTTCTGCTCAAGCCATTCTCTTCACTGCTCTAGCTCAGGCTTTTGAATGTACCTTTATATTTAATATGATATTGTGGCATTAAGACTGCAGGAGATAAAGCAGTGGCAAGTGAGAGACACAGTTCTTCCAAAGAACTAAAGCAGATTAGTGCAGATTTTTCTTTGCCAAGGGCTTTAATAATTGAGCAATCTTACACAAAGTTAGACTTTAATTTGGTAACCTTCTCTTAGAGGAATGATTCTAAATAATGCAGTATTTTTTAAATAGAGTAAAAGAAACAAATTTACTTTTTAGCTGGTGAAATCTGCTGGAGAATCCAGTGACTATGGTCTAACCATCTCAGCTAATACAGTTTGAGTTTGCTATTAACAAACCAATCTGAAACTTAGTAAAGTAATACTGGTATTTTCCTTACATACCCCCCAAAAAAGCTTTATAAGTAAGTTATTTGGAGGGGAAAAGTCTTATTTACAAAAGATAGCAAGATTCAGATAATGGAAAGAGATAAAGGGTAGCCTGGCATTCCCATTTTCCTAATGTTGACAAGTCCTGTGAGCCACCAGTGATAACCCTTGAAAATCAATGCTTCTACTTGAAGAAGAGTAAACCTCTCAAGAGTTCAGTTTAGGTCCTTTGTTTTTCAAAACCATGCCTCTGTTTCATCTTCTTGATGAATGAAATGTTAAACACTTGCAAAATCAAGTTATGCTGGAGAGCTGAGGAAAGTAGGTGGAATTGTGTATTTCCCAAAGATTCACTGGTAAGTACATATGATCCACAGTCAGAATTTTGTTTAACTTCAGTACCTTTGGGAGCTTAAACTGCTTTGTATATAAGTACAGGAAGCATCTGACATTTTAAGATGAGAAAGTGCTTAAAGAAATAAATCATATCCCTCCAAAGGAATGTATACGTAACAGGAACTGGGATGTGTATCATATAAGAGATCCACAGACAATGTATTGGGTGCACATCTTTATATGATACACAGACAGGAAGAGAAATAAGTAACATTTTGAATTATGAATTAGCCAAAGGCATCTGAAGAAAAGATTACAAGAATTATATTGCTCTAGAGAACACAGCAACATTTACTTAATACGTCTTCATTGTAAACAGAATGCAATAGCTTCTTTAAATCTTTATACTACCCTATAAAAGACATTTTATGATGTCTTAATATATCTTTTAATATAATTCTTAAAATGCTAACCTACTCTGAAAAGTGGGTCTTAAAGTACAGTTTATTGTGACTAATTCCATCTCAGGTTTGTTTAATTTTCAAGCCAAGACTGTTCTGCATTTTTGTTAAATGCCAGTTCATCACATTCACCCTCGGTTTTCAAATTAAAAGTTCTTTCAGGTTCATGCATCTTCAGTAAAACAGATTTAACAGCTTCATTAAAGCTAATAATAGTGCTGATAATACAAAGGGCAGTATAGTGAGCAGCTCACTCCCTTACAGCTGTACTGCCTGGGTGTTGTAAAAGAGTAGTAAAGATGTAATTCTTGTCAGAAAATTGACCAGATGTGAGTGGAGCAGAGACAGGAAACTCTTCCCTTTCAGTGAGAAACTGTCACTCCATCTTTATATTCTTTCTTTGCTGAATGTAACTTTTCTCAAGGCCTTTGAACAGCCTGAGAAATGGGATACTAACCTGAGGACATCCAGCTCTCTGAGGAAAGGAGGCAAGGAGCTGTGCAAATGGTATCTTTGATGGCTTGTTATCTCACCCAGCAGTGCCCACAGCTCCGGGGCTGCGGGAAGGACAGAGACACAGCCCCAGTGTGGCATCATCTGTCACGTGGAGACTCACGATAGGGACATGCTGGTGTTGGACCACTGAGCCCAACCACTAGCAGGGTGGGCTGCTGTGGGGAGCAGGAGGTAATGACACCCCCAGGCACTTGGAACCGCTCAGCTCTGCTCCTTTTCCCTGGATTGAGGAGAGCTGAGGAGAAGCTGTAGCTTTGTTCAGCCTTAGGGACTGGGGGGGCTGCCAGCAATGGGACCTGGGTGTAAAAGTAAAGGACTTCAGCAAATCTGTCTGTACAACGATCTTTTCAAAGGGCATTATCAGTTCACAATAATTTTGTGTGAATAAACTGACAATTGTGTCAAGTCTAGAGTTTTTATAGGTGAGGTTATGACATCTGTGACATTACAGATAGAATTTGACTATCTAAACTGTTTTAGGAGTAGGTCTGTGGACACTGCATTGTTGTGCTAGCAGGACATAAGAGATGACAGTAAATTATTTCATTGTGTAGAGGCTCCCTGGTAATGTCAGCCTGATGCCATTAGAGCCTGCAATAAACCACCATGCACAAAGACTCTGCATCTCCCTCTCTGTGACATAATCCTTATTCATTTACTTCTTATTCTTTCCATAATAAACCCAGATACTTAACTTCCATCTAAACTTGCCCTTCCCAAATATGGTACTTTTTTTTTTTTTTTTTAACCGCAAGAGAGAGAAATTTAATTTCACCAGCTGGGAAGTCAAGATCCTCATTTTGACTTCAAGTGAAAACAACTTAAAATACTTTTCTGCTAACATTGCTGCCTGTGCTCTGCCCAGTACTGTGCCTGTTAAGACAGAGTTCAAGGACAGCTGAGTGTCCAGCTCCACTGAGGGCTCTGGCCTAGCAGCAAATGCTAGAATATCACTATATGACAATGGGAAGTTTAATTTTGTTTTAAAACCTCCAACTGTAGAAAGTTGTGTTTGTCAGTGTTCTCATCTTGGGTTCTCAGATTATTTATGCAGCTGACAACCCATGTGACCGTTGTGGTTGTCATGCACGTAAACTTGAACTTTGACATTTCATCCTGTTGCAGAGCCTTGGTATGTGCATTCCTTTATCTTCCCACCATCCCTGCAGTTGCTCTTCATTGTTGTCAGTGCTTATTAGTTAGGAAAGTCCATTCTGTTTTGTTTGGGCCAATTAACTGGTGGAGAGAGCAGCCCTTTGAGAGTCCTCACTAACTGTGTATCACTAGCTATCATCCACTGATTCATTATATAAACCTGAGCTCTGCTGCACCTTTCAAAGAAGCAAATCACTGTTTCTCAGTTGACCAACTTAAAAAACTCTTCAGACTTTTGAATATTTCACTCTTTTATGACAAAGGGGAAAAAGACATTGTGTAGCAAATTAAGTGAAAGCTGTTGTAGTGTTTATTGTCATAATTACTTTATATGCATTTTCATGTGTTTAGGATAGTGTCTTCCTAAAAAGCAGGGAAGAAGAATATTAGGAGAGGAAACAGTTCTTGTGCTGCTTCAATATTGTGACCTGCAGCCTGTCTGAAAGCATTACAAAGCCTCAATTGTGCAAGTGCCCAGCTGATCCAACAAGCACTGAATGAGTGAGCAATGGTCAACAAGGAGGAGTGGATATCACAGAGGGCAATTCAAAAAGGTTGTAGTGCTGTGAAGTGAGAAAGGCATGAAATGAAACAGAACTAGAGATAAATAGATCATCAACCATTTGGGTTAGTTCTACTTTTTCTTTTTCTTTTTTTTTTCCTTGAAATGGTCCAGCATAGAAAAAAATGTGACTATAAATGGGTAAGAGATAAGTCTTCCAGTATGGAAGAAAATAATCTCATTCTTTCAGTATAAATGAATGATTATTTAAAACCAGAATCTGATCTCAATATGAAGGAGATCTCCAGAAATCTGCTTGGGTCACATGTCAGGTAGTGTGAGACAAGTCAGCATTAGGGAAGTATAGACTGTCAGATTTTCGTGTTCATTCAAGCATTAGGGTCCACATAGGACCCAACCAGACTTATGATCATGAGGCAGGAATAAAAGGATGAGAAAATTAGATATGTTACAAGAGACCTCCTCCAGTTCTTCATGGGAGCACAAGATTCAACAGTAGGGAGGATTCCCTTTCCTTCAAAGTCTCACACTAGTCATTTTACCTTTGAATGGATTCAGTTGGGTTTTCAGTCAGAATTTTGCATGAGAAAGCAGAAGATACATAGACAAATATGTTACCAAGATAGTAAAATCCAGATTTGATACTTGGGTACTGCTTCAAGGACTTCTTTCAAAAGCATTAAAAAAAAAGAGTTTGGATGACCATGGCATCTTCTAAAAATATTAAAATCTATTCTGGCTTGATGGTGTTTCTAAGTAAAAGCACTTCCCAATTTGCTAGTCATTACTGTTAGTTTTGTTAAACCATTTTAGATCTCATGGCTTGTCACTGTCCTTAGGACTTTTCAAATTAAGATTTTTTTAGCCTCAACATGGCCTCTTACTACACCTTCAGGCTTTCATGTTGTTTTATCTTTGTCACTCCTCTCACAACAATAAATTGGCAGAGTACCATGAATTTGTATCAATGGATTTTCAGAGTTCCTCATCAACTACATTCAGCATCATAATATAGAGATCTCACTTTCAGAAGGTCATGCAAGGAACTGAGGGAGGACTTGAGAACCTAACTTTCATTTTCCTCAGTCCACTACTTCATCAGGGGAACATCTCTGTGGTCAGATTTGTTGGCATCTAAATGAGAGTATAATCTGACCTAATAAACCCATGGTAGTCAACACATTCTTTGAACCAAAGAAAAAGAAATAAGTTAGAGTCTCTTTCAGCAGATGTATTGTTTTTCATCTGCAGAGTTTGCAAAATTGAGAGAGTCTCATTTGAACTTCGGGTCTCTTTTGAGGAGTTTTCTTGTTTCTGGTGTAAAAAGAGAGGGGAGGAAGCAGGGCCCTTTATCCCCCGCAGATACATCTGCACTGCAAATACTGCCACAAAGCAGCACAAAGGACCCTGCTTTGTGGAGCAGCAGAGATCTCCTTTCATCCTCAGATCCATTGTTTTTCCTTAAGCAAATATGTAATAATGTCAGAATTTATGGATTACTTATACTCCTTGATCTGCTTTAATCAGAGTTAGTGCTGTTCCTCCCAGAATGCTGCTGACAGGATCACTGTGCAGACAGACAGACAGACAGACAGACTGGGTATCTACACAGAGCTCTTTGCATTTTTTCTCTGTTAATGCTGCAATATTTGGTAAGACATCTCTCATCTAGTCAGTGATTGAATTTAAGAAGAAATGATAATGCTTGTGTGTTAATAACAGCTGGACACACCTCGCTGCCTACAAAAACTATCATTGAATTCAGGAGTGAAATTTGTCTTGTAAAAACCACTCCATGGACCAAATCTGTCTCATGGGAGCTTGTCAGCTCTAAAAATCCCTGTCATTAGATCTGAGGTTAATCTGGGCTCTGAAGAGACCTGCTGTTGAAAATTAAGTGTGAAATTTGAAAATTACTAAGTTGAATTATTTACCTTGTTACTTCATCATGTCTGCAAAAATATTCTCTCCCCTTCTGGTAACCTAGCAATGAATACAAAGTGCACAATTATTTTTTCACAATTTGTAGGAGAGTTGCATTAAAATGCATGTCAGTGTCTATTTCTTGACAGGCATGTAGCAAGCAACACTGCAAATGTTTGTTTATCCTGGCAGGGGCTGGATTTGTGTACTGTAACTCGCACCAGTTTTGTCCAAATTCTGAAGGAGAAAGGAAAATACATTCTTGTTTTCAGATCAGTGTTGCAAATATTCTCTTTAGCTTTGTTTTTATTATGAGAAGTGACTGCTAATGGATTTGGACCTGTGTCCTCTGCTGTCATATTCTCCCTCCATGTACTGGAAATTGCTGAATACATTTGAAGAACTGATTGCACAGGCTGAGCCTACAGGTTGCAGAATGTAGACAGGCTGGAGGAGCTGAAGAAAATGAAAAATTAAGCCAGCCAAGCGATATGCATCAAGATAAATATCAGCTTCACCAGTGGCATAAATTATGTTTTCTAAAACAGGAAATTAATGTTCATTAAGTGGTAGAAATAAACAACTAGTCCTCTTGAAGAGTCCTCAGACTAAATACTGTTTTCTGAGTACTTCTTGGCAGACATTTTAAATACCTAGGTTATTGTGAAATGAAAAGAAAACACTAATTCTTGCGGATGAAATGCACAGGACTATCCCCAAAACAACAGTGTGCTGAGGCCTCTTCAGAGGTTTTTGGTTTTGGCTTCAGCTTTATCCAGACTCAAGCATGCAAGCAGGAGTTACTGCCTGCAACCCAGAGGGGTCTCTGGGCTTAGGCACTAAATCCTCTGCTTGGGTCCCCAGATCCTGAGACAGCCTTGCTGTGTGGGACGGGAATGAGCTGTGATTCTTAGCCATCTTTTGTTCTTTGTGTTAACTTTTTGATCCTCTCAATCGGCTGCTCGGGTCCAGACATCATTCCCTTCATTGCTTTTGAGTTTGATGTGCAAAGAGTAAAATGCAAATTCCTGTCTGCACAGGCTGGGTTGCTTAACAGTTCAAGGTGTCAGGAGCGGGTAAATGGTGAGAGAAAAGCACCAAAACCATTGCTACCATGATGCTGTGGCCAAGCTGTGTGGTTTGGGAGACTGGTCCTTTATATCCCACAGCTGTGGTTTTAGAACTATTACAAAGCATAGGTTTAATCCTTCTCCACCTTAGACCTCTTGGCCAAGATTATACCTCACTCAGCCTCCCCAGTCAACGTGTATTTATCTGGCTGAGGTGTTAAAATTAAGAGTAGTGTAGCTGGGAGTGTAGTCCCCCTCTGAAGCCAGCATGGAGTGGCAGGGACAGCATGGGCTGGTCTGAGTTACCCCAGCTTGCAGAGGGGCTTTGCCATGGGGGACAGGGCAGGACAGCACACCTGACCTCCCTACTTAAAGGCTGGTGTTAGTCCTGTGTCTTACCCTACTTCATACCTGGGAGGTAGAAATAAAAACCTTGAGGAGAAAGAAAAATGTATTATTTTATTAAAAAAATAAAAGTTACGCATTGGCCACACTACTGATTTGCCTCAAATGTTGAAATATTCTTGGGGAATGAATCTCCCTGGCTGCAGAGGTTCATCCCTGTTTGCACAGTCCCTGTGCAGAGTGAGCCTATAGGTGTAACTCTAGGTACACCTACTGGTTTGGCCACATCACAAGTCTGGGCATCTCCACTTTTTCCCCCCCCCCTTAAATTTATTTTTCCATTGTGTCTTGTAATTAGCCTGCCCAAATAATGATATTTTTTTATTCCCAAAGTTTTTCTGTTTATCTGACAAGTACCTGACAAAAATTAAGTATCTGACAATAAGGTACCTCAGTCTCACTTTCGTGCTTAGAGCAAAATCCATTGATTTGGGTGGGAGCTGGTTGGGATCCCAATGCAAACATCCAGAGGCGGAAGCTGGGCTGTGCGTGCAGCGGGAGCTGCCAGTTCAGTGGGAGCTGTTTGTGTCAGAGCTGCCTGTGTGTCCAAGGCAGAGGGGCAGCTCTGCTCCCCGCCCCCTCTTCCAACTCTTCTCTAATGCTGCCTCACTCTTTAAAATGCTGTCTTTAAATTAACACAGTTCCATCAGAAATACTGCTGTCCTGCATCTGGATTTCAGGTATGCTCTAACACCAGCTCCTCTTGGGAAAGATTTGCTTATTTTTCTTTAAATGTCTGTTGTTTTCAGTTGCATTCCAAAGGCCAAAGCTTCTCCCTTTAAAACAAAAACAAGAAAAGCAAGATGTGAGTAGTAGTGGTTTAGGCGTAGTAGGAGTTGAGCTTGGATATTAGTACTAAAGAAGTACACAGGAATAAGCAGGAGGGTGCAATTATGGAAGAGTGTATTTTCTTTACTGATTTTAATTTCATGAGAGCAAGCAACACGGTCCCCCCTCACCACACACAAAGGTTTCCCACTGTCCATTCAGCTGCTGAACCTCTCCCTGTTTTGTTACTCTGCTCACTCCTGTCTGTCCACTGGATTTACCTTACAAATTCTATTTATTTCCTATTGCTCCTGTATTCATTGTCTATTGTCCTCTCTGTGGCTTGTTTGAATTCTTAGACCACTCTCTTTCCCTCCTGCTTTGCCATGCATGCTATTTAGCTATGGCTTTGCCTTTCCAGAAAATACCCTGCTTCTCCTCCTTCCCCCTCCTCCTTTAAAGTTTCAGATTTCCCTTGCTGGCAGGCAGCGAGGGGCTGCACACCAGGCACTAGCCCTTGGGTCTGCTCAGTAACCACAGGACCTGATTCACCTCCTGCAAACTGAGTAGCATGACAATAAATCAGCTGAAACGGGGCTGCTTGGAAATTGCAAAACACAGGGACACATAGTGAAACCAACACATGGCTGGGCAGTGACCAATGCAGCTCTGGAAGAGTTCACAGTTCTCCCATATATATTCCCTTGGGGACAAGGCTGAGTGAGACCTTTCAACAGATTAGCTCTGCCACACTGTTTAAAGCAGCTTTGAATGTTCAGCTGATATGTGCTTAACCCCAAATTCAGCATCTGAAAGCACCTTTCTTATGCCTTCCAGCTGGGTCCCAACTTGGCATGGGGGGTTGTCCCTAGTAATGTAAACACAGCCATGCTTTGAAGAAATTTTGAATCCAGACCTGAGCTTGAGCCCATCTGTAATCACGACTTGATTTACTTTTCTCAAATCTGCACGTTTGAGTACTGAAGAAAATTAGTCATCTCTCCTTCAATAGGTTCTCCTGCAGCCACCTGCTCTTTAAAATCCTTAAAAGTCCTTTAAAATCGCTGCTGTTTGTGCCTAGGTTGGCAGCCTTGACAAGCAAATATTTAAAGTGAATTTAGAAGGAAATGTCTGAAGTGACTGTGTAGAGTCTCTTCTTTGAGTTGCTCCTTGAGGAAGGCAGTGGAGCTTTATTGGGGTTCAAGTGTTTGAATGTACGGAGCTGTTTTCAGAACCTGTATCTCCAGTCCTGCCACATTAGGTCAGAGTAGTTACTCAGTGACTTCTGTTTTCAGAGGACTGTGAAGCCTTTGCTGCAGAAGATTTATGTTTCCATTTGACATTATACAATATTTTCCTCCCAGATTTCAGTGAAGTTCTGCTCTTTCTGAATTGTAAATGCAAAAAAAATTACTGTTCAGAATGTTCTCTCTTGAAAAGATGTTTGCTTTTCACAGCTCAAACAGAAAACAGCTCAGTGCATCCAAAAGCTGCCTCACCCTTTGAGCGTGTTCCCAGATCTCAGCCAAGAGCACTACTATGGAATAGCTGTGAGTAGCCGGAAGAGCATTGTGGGGATTGAGATGCAAATGAGCAAACCAAGCAGCCCCCTTCGCTGCAGAGGTTCCCTATCTCCTGCTGCCCCTCACTTTTGAACTGGGGGAGGCTTAACTTGGGCACTGCTCTGCAGCCACGATCCCTGGCTCTGCACCCACAGCCCTTGGCTCTGCAGCCACAAGCCCAGGCTTTGCTCACTTGTAAGGCTCATCAGCTTGGGTAGGACGAAAACTGTGTCACCATCAGGAAGGCATGGAGGACAGGAGCGGCTTTCAAAGTCCCCATGTTGCCATTACTTTTCTGGGTCCAGAGAGCTAAAGGCCACTACTTTTTCTGAGTTAAAAGGCGGGGGGGGGGGGGGGGGGGGCAGGGCGGGGGGGGGGGATAAAAGCCAGAGGTAGTAGCCACTGCAAAATAGCACACTCTGTTCCCTATCTTAAAAGTTCAGTTTTCAGGCAGTTTCAAAATTTCCAGAGTGTAATGTGACCTGCTTGGGCACTAGTTTGTTTTATCAAATGCAGGGAGTTCGAATATTGCAAAGGAAATCAGATACAGTAGGTTGGGGGGTATGCAGAGGGTTGCACATATAAACACTCTGAGGAATAAAGCAATACGGTGTTTTCCCTGTATGCTTTTCTTTCCAGTATGAGGGAGGGAAGCAAAACATTCTAACAAAACCTCCTTCTAAAGAAATAATCAAGGCACTGAGCTCTAAAGCCTGTGTCACTGCACATGACTGGGAGAATAAGGCATTTTGCATTATTGCATGTTGTCATCACTTTGCTCAGTGTTGTCCCTCCGTGCTAATTACATGTTTACATGCATTGCATCATTGGGCAGAATTACTGTAATTATGTTAATGCTTCATAATCAACAGAACAGTACCTGTAATCTACCAAACAAAAACGACATGAAAAGCTAAACCCACAAATGGAAAGGGAGAGACTGCAAAGGATTTAATCCTTGGTGCAGAAGCAGGCAGGAAGCTTTCAGAGCTGGAATATCCTGCTTTAGCCATCAGATGCTGTCAGACAGCACCAGGGCACTTTGACAAGATGTTTAACAGGTACTAAGGAGGCTAAAACACCAAACTGTGAACAGGGTGCAAATGTTTAATGCTCATCCATGAACTCTCACCTAGAAAAATTTGAGCAGTGTCCTTAACAAAGCTGCATGACAGACTCTTGAAAGAACAGGAGACTAAGAAACTCGGTGATCTGGAAATATTTTAACCCCTCTCCTATCTGTGGATGAACAATATCAACCTCAACCCCCTTGTTGCGTCTTTGAAAGAAATATCTGGCGCCTGGCATATCAGAGCACAGTCTGTGTGCAGTTGGATCCTTTTCCTCCTACCCCCTTCCATGGTTTTTTCCCCCGTTTATCTTGGCCCGGGTAGTTTGGGCTTTGGGCTGATTCACCTCCTGCACTTCCCCCACGTCCTGGAAGGCCTCAAGGGCCTCTATCACTAAGGGTTAAGTATCCAAAGTCAACAGCAGAATAAACCGGGACATTAAACAGGACAAGGAGTTATCCCGAGTGGTCATTAAATGATGAAGAGTAATACAAATAAGATCGAGTCCCAAGTGCTTCCTGGTAAGTGGAGACACGAGAAAGTTTCAGCAAAATCGTCAGCCTTCATCCACCAGGAACCGAACCTTGGTAGAGATGCTGCTGCAAGCAGAGTCACCTGCTGCAGCGAGGTGCAGGGCGGGCACCCAGGGCTGCAGCCCCGGGGACAGACTGAGGGTCACTGCGGGCACCCAGGGCTGCAGCCCCGGGGACAGACTGAGGGTCACTGCGGGCACCCAGGGCTGCAGCCCCGGGGACAGACTGAGGGTCACTGCGGGCACCCAGGGCTGCAGCCCCACGGGTCCCTGCGGGCCGCCCCCAGCGCAGAGGGCGCGTCTCAGTAACTTTCCCAGCCAAACGAAACCCTTGGGTCCCGCCCGCCATCAGCCCTTGCCCACGCAGGGGCGCATGGGGGGCCCAGGCAGGGCAGCAGCGGAGCGGCTCTCACCCCGGGCCGGGGCACCTGCCAAGGGGGCGAGGGGCAGCGCTGAAGCCGGGACGGGCCGTACCCGGGGGCGGCAGCGGTTCGCGATCCAGCGCCGCGTTTTGCCGGCGCAGCAAGTGGCGGCCCTGCCGGGGAGGAGGGGCGGCGGGAGGGGAAGGGGGAGGAGGAGCCGGCGCTCGGCCGGGCCGCTCCCGCCCCTCAGCTGGGAGCCCGCAGCCAGCGGGTGCGAGCTGCAGAGCCGAGCGGCGCCGCGCCGAGCGGGATGCGGGAGCCGGGCATGGGGTAGCCGGGCCGCCCTGCCGCGCTCCCCACCATGTAGGCGAGTCCCGGGCGCTGCGCACATCGCTCCCCGCCGCCTGCACCGCGTTCGCACCGGGCCGGGGGACCATGCGGAGCGCCCCGGTCACCGGGCTCCTGCCGCTGCTCCTGGGGCTGCGGCTGCTGCTGGGCGGCGGCGCCGCGGCTCAGTACTCCAGCGACCTGTGCAACTGGAAGGGGAGGTGAGGCGACATCCTGCTCGGGCAGGGGGGAGCGGGGACTGCCACGTCCGTCGCCGTCCCGCCGAGGGAAGAAGTTGATGCCGAATACAAAGGGGAGACCCTCCTGCTGCGGTGCCCGGCCGGGGCTCGGGGAACGGGGCGGCAGACGGCGGAGAGCCGGGGCTGGGGGCGGATCTGCCTCCCTCCCTCCCGCGGGCTCGCCGCGAAGAGGCGCTGGGCAGCGGCCCCGGGCCGGGAGGGATGGAGGGGCGGGGGCGAGTCGGGCTCCCCTCGGCGGGATTGAGGGGCCGGGGCGGGCTGGGCTCCCCTCGGCGCTGTTCGGGGGGCTGGGAGAGGGAGGGCGGTGCCGAATCCGCCGCGGAGAAGTTTCTCCCCGCGACCATCTTCCCCGCGGCCCCAGCGCTCGGCGGAGGCGGCGGCCGCGCCCGGGGAGGCAGCGGCGCAGCCCGGCTCTGCTCCCCCGGCCCGCTGGGGCCGGCCCGGGATGCGCTGCACCTGCGGAGCGCTGCCGCCGCCGCCAGCACGGCTCTCCCCGGGCTCTTGCTGGCTCCCGTCCCCTCTCTTCCCTTCCCTCCGCTGCGCTCCCCCTCCGTGCGCGTCTCGCACTTCGCGCTCAGCCGCGCCGCAGCCCCGAGGGTCACTCCCTTCTCCCGGGCGCTCGTCCCGCGGAGGTGATGGTGATGAGCTCTGGGAGCAGGGGTTGGCACAGCGGCCGCGCTCCTGATTTATTCTAATTGCACCGGTTCAGAAACCTCTCCACTTCTCAAGTGTTTATCTCCCAAATTATCTTTGCTTTAATTGCTTGTAATATGTTTAACGCGTGTGGTTGGGTCTGTGACCTTCTCCTCTCTTTATAGGTCTAAAAAAGCGACTCTGCTCAACTAGCAAGTATTGCTGGGTCAGACTTACTTGGAGAGTAAAATGGTTCAACTCTAACTCTAATAACTATTCAGATCTGACTTTCTTTAACATAAAAGTTTAGCTGGCCTATATCAATGACCTGTTTTGGAATAGAAAGATTTTAAAGTGGGGAAACAATTGGATTGACTTTAACATCATGATTTCTTATCTGTTACTGTTTGAAACATGGTACTTGGTATTTACTTTCTTTTTTTTTTTTTTTTAATTTTAGTTTTCTTGATAATTAATGCCTAGTTAATAACAGTGAATCCACTTGAAGATGAGTCTGTTTGATAGGGATCAAACCTCTGTCAAGCTCCTAATTGTGTAATTTTTCTTTACAAACAAACCAAACATAAAAAGCTGAAAATGCTGTACCTGCTTTCATTGCAAAGTATCCCAGCAGCAATACTTACCTGGACCTTAGCACCTGATACCAGTACTTACTGGTACTACAGCAAGTATTTTAAAAGAATGGTGACAACCCTTGTAATTCTGTCCAGTTTGTCAAGAAAAATTCTTATTTTTGTCCTGTTTTCTTAGAGCAAGCAGCCTAAGAAAAGCCTCACGCCACCTGAGCAGGGTTGGAATAAGAAGTGCCTTGAGTATCAGCTAAGGGGGGGTGATGCTTGGGGTGGGGGGAAGTGAAATCTTGTAACTGAGTTTGGGATGAGCTGGTGATGCCAGCTTTCATTTACTCCCTTGTTGTTGTTCTGGTGAGCTGCAGTGGTGGCAGCTTTGTGATGATGCTGTTGGATGTTCAGGGAAGACAGTTTAGTCCGGGTGTTTTCAATTGTGTGAGAGTTTTGGAGTCCAGGTGGACTGGAGTCTTGGGAGGGGGTAAAGTAACACCAGGGCTTACTGGTGGCAAACAGGTGTTGTCAGAAATGCTGGCAGTCTTAAGGCCAATCAGTATAATGTGATTTGTCCCAAAAACACAGCAGTTAAGAAGGAAAGAAAGTAATTTGAACCAGTAAATACCATTAATTAAATATTTCCATGTGGATACTTAGAGCTATATGGGTTAGAAAGAACTTTTTTTTATGCAGAATATGATATTCTGAAGTCATGGGATGATTTTTACCTTGACTGTTAGGAAAAGTTATCAACTTGAATGCTAGACAGTCTTTCTTCCCCACAGTGAAGTCATAGGTTGGCTTGTGCTGGTGGATTTGAGAGTCATGTAATTTTCTATAGTAAACCTGAAGGTGTTCTCTCACCTTTATATACATGTCTATATTAAAAGCAACAATCTTAGAAACAGAATATTCTGCTTTTTTTTTTCCTATTAGCTTGTTCAGAAGTGATGAGCTTATACCCCTGAATAGGTTGAAGAACTTCACTAGGATTCCTGTAGGTATCCCTCATGCTTCCAGGGAAATCTGATGCAATGCACAGCTTGTCACCTGCAATTTAAGTACAGTCAATAGGCCATAATAGCATCTTAATAAATAGCTTGTCAGAGAGCTTCCGGGAAATCTTTGTCTGGGAGAAAGGAGAAACTTCACTGTGACATGTCCGGTTATTACTTTTGCTGTAACTTCAGGTTTTTGTGCTGCAATGGCCCCTTGATGCTATGGGCAAAAGTGCTTCAATGACAGGCTGAGAATATGCTGGCCTGGCATGTTTGACTGTAGGCTGCAGTATAGCGAATTCAGCTCTTATGTGGCTGCTTTTGTCCATCGATCTTGTCCTTGGTATAGTGGATGCTCTGAGGAATTCTTCATGTTCTCTAGACTGTCATCTCTTACTAAAATCTCCAGGTTAGGAGCAAACATTCCCTGTGTCCATTGAAGGGTGCAGGGAGGACATGGATACTTATAGGGCTCTTCAGCACATCTTACATAGAATACATAAATAACTGAAGTAGATAGTGTGAATATTCTTCTTACTCCCTTTTTCTTTAAATAACACCTGTTCCATGTTGGAGCATAAAAGCTCACTGCAGTGATATTGTAACAGGTTTTTCAGAGCAAACATAAGGGGATGGCTGAAGCCAGAAAGGGAAAAGAACAAGGAGACAGATGCAGTGATTCAGTATGGAATTCAGCAGGATTGGTATGAGGAAGTAGTTGTAGAAGTAGCTTGTTGTAGAAGTAAGTCCCAATAAACAGCACACATTTAAAATGGATAATGGATGGCTCATCCATCACTGACACCATGAAACACCTGCCCTATGTCCTTGCCATATAATAAAAAACCTAAAACTCAGATGACTTTGGGAGAATAAAAAAGCTCCTGGGTCTCCATTACTGTATGGACATGGTGTGGCTGATGACTGGCTAGTGAGACTTAAAGCTGGCATTAAACAGGCTCTCAGTGTGTTGACAAGTCATTCTGACTGAAAGCAAAGCGACAGGTTTTACTGGATGATGGTGGTTGTTGTTAAGTAATGTGAACATGTATTTTGAAATCTGCTTAACTTTTGAGTCATCCTTTATTATAAGGCTTAATGTGTGCAGGTACTTGTGCTTGATGTATCTGTCTAATGGCATCACTCTTGCCTGTGGGATATAATTGGCTTTCAGAAGATAATTTCAGAGTCCACCCTGTTTTTCGTTTGAACAGTATGAACGTTTGAACAAAATTATTGTTAAGGCTTTTTTTTCCTCTGGCAGAAATTCACTGCCTCAGTGTTGCTGGGATCACTTGCAACAGAAGTTTCACTGCATGAGTTCAGAGTTTTGCCCCTGGTGTCTTCCTTCTGGTTAAGCACTCAGGCTGGAATGTGCCAGTGTAAGTCCTGCAAAGCCTCTGCAGCTTGTTTGGATATCTTGAGTAAGGACAAGTGATGAGGGTAACTTTCTGCTCCTTTGCTGAGGGATAACCTTTACACTGTTTAATTTTATTTATTCGCAGCTTGCACATAAACAGACTTCTGTGTTTTCTGTTGAGTGGCATCATGTGTGTGCTGTGATGAAAACTGATTTTGTGGACCAGATGTGGATTTACATCAACTTGAAATATCCCTTTGCAAGTAAAGTTTCCTGAATGTGTTAAGTACTACTGAATTTTTCTTTCTGAGCTTCCTCATGTAACCTCTATCAATTGGGTCACACCGACACTCACAATAATGAGTCACGTCAACAGTAAATGCAAACCATATGGTTTGGTTTTTTCCCTTTTACACATTGCTTCTAGTTACTTTCTAAGTGCTGACTTGAATTTAGACCCTGTTCAATACCTGAATATATCTTTGGGATGGGGAGCTGTGTATTTTGAGGTTTCTGCTGAGGAACCAGGACTTGATGTCATCACTTGCACTACACTAAAATAGGTTTTCGCCACAGATTTCCTGTGTAACCTCAGACAAGTTCCTTAATCTTTTTAAATTACTCTTTCCCTGTCTTGATTCATCTGCCTACAAGTGGGAATGTTGTGAAGCTTCCCTAAAGTCCTGCAAAGCAGACATATGAAGTGATGAAGAGTCTGGTTTTGGGTAGTCCTCTACAGGCACAGGATAAAAGATGCTTATGTTTGGGAACGAGGTGTGCAGAGTGTAGGAGGAGAAACAAGCTTGGTGGTGAAGTGATTTGCTCATACTCGCTTAATAGGTTTGTGACAGGACAGAGACTAGGACCAAAGGATTTTTGCCTAATGGCACAAATACTGCAGCCAATAAATCAGGCTTCCCACAACTTCTTCCAACTGCAGTGTCTGCATCGTGCCATGTTTTAGGGCTTTGGGTAAAGAGCTGGTGGGGTTGGTCCTGTATCAGTGACAGGCAGCAGGGGTTGTTTGGAGCTGCCCTCACCTTAGGCTGTGGGAAAACAAGCCATGGGGATTTACTACTCACCCTGCTTACACACAGTGGCTTGCTCTCCTCTCATTAGCAGCTGGCCTTGCACCCTGTGTTGCTCTCCTATCCCATCCCTGTGGCCTGTGTGAAATGGTTGTTGGGATGTCCATTTTTGGCCATGGTGCTGGGACTGGTGGTGGCCCTGTACCCCAGCAATAATAAGTGGCCACATGTTCTCTTTTTTGCTGAACACCCATATCTGTGTGTCTGCTTGTAGCCCATCAGAGCTGGGCAGTGAAATGATAAGCTGAGCTTAAACCTCATACTGCGGAGCAGTGGAGGAACAAGTACCTGCCAAAAAAGCAGCACAGTTCAGTACTTCCCCAGCTATGACTAGGGAGTGAGGTGTCTTCTCTCCCTACCTCCCAATACGGAGATTGGGGCTGCCCAGCTGGCCCAGAGGGTATCAGTAGCGTGTAGAGCATTGCTTTTGCTGCAGTTTACAGGGTGAGCTTGGCATGCCTCCCAGTTTCAGATCCATTGGGAATATAGACTTGGAAGGGGAACAAAGCACTTGGAAAAAGGTGGAGTCTGATCTGCGAAGCTGGGGAACGTGCTGCATTGAGCCACCAGGAAGGGCGTTTGAGCGTACGTGTTTTACTCAGTATGCACAGCTCAGCTGATGGGCAGTAACTGAGCCTGCAGTAATTTAAGTGCTTTTGATCATGTGCTTATATCCTATTTAATTTTGAAACCTATTACTAGTGGTTTGGCATTTTCTTTTGGGGGATGATTTTAAATGATCCCATAATATTAAGGCTGAAGTGTTGCAAGAGACCTCTGCTGCTGAGCTGGGTGGGCCAGCACTTAGTGATGTCCTAGGCTTCCTGCATTTGTTGATGTGGGTCTTGGAAGGTTTGAGGTCGACATTCCCATTGTTAGCTCTGTCATTTCTCTAACCTTCTCTTTTTTTCTTCCTCCAGTGGCTTGACCCACGAGTCTCACAAGAAGGATGTTGAACAGGTCTACCTCCGCTGTTCCGAAGGCTCAATAGAGTGGATGTACCCCACGGGAGCACTCATAGTCAACCTGCGACCCAATATTTCACCTGCCTCTTACAAACATTTGACTGTTTGCATAAAGCCCTTCAAAGACTCTGCAGGAGCAAATATTTATTTGGAAAAAACTGGAGAACTGAAACTCTTGGTCCGAGATGGAGACCGCAGCCCCAGCCGAGTGTATTGCTTCGGCTATGACCAGGGGGGCCTGTTTGTGGAGGCCACTCCTCAGCAGGACATTAGCAGGAAGATTACAGGCTTCCAGTACGAATTGATGAGCAAGGGGATAGCAGCTGATTTGCACACAGCTTCTGGTGAGTTCTGGGGTATTTTCATACTTTCACCTCCTGTGCTGGATGCATAACAGATGGCAGAGTGATTGAGTGGGAAAGTGGTTGGGTCTGAGTTTCATGTGCTTTTAAGGATGTGGTTTATAAGCAGAACAATTGTAGAAGAATTGATTTGTTTTTTGTTTTGCTGTTGTGTTTTGGAAGCTGGTAGCATAGGCTGAATTCCGGTGATTTGCTGAGGGCTACTCTGTGAAGGATTCTCCCCTTGCAGGTGTGGGGTTTATCACAGGAGCTGGTGTTACCCTACACTGAACTCCAGCGTGAACTGGGCTTCCCAGCCTTGCTGTAACACTTTTCTAACTACTTTTTTACTCAGTTTTTAAGACCCCGCTGCATGTTGTGAATAATAAACATTTGAACAAGGAGGCACTCCTTTTCCTTGGTGGTTTTTTTCCCCTTTGTAACTAGTGCTACTTGCTGACCTAATTATTGCTTTTTCTCCTTTTTTTTCTTTTTTTTTAACAAGGAAAATGGTGTGTTTCTTCCTCAGCTATGCCTATTTCACTCTCCTGAGCATTACTGTGCCATGGCAGAGCTCTTCAACACCATGACAATACTTCTACAGGACAGTGTTGCCTTCTCTCTCAACCATTATGCACAGCAAGTTTTGTAGGGAGGAGTTTTACTCCAATGAAAAGCTTATAGGAAAGAGGAGAGAGCAAACTGAAAGATCTTACAAGCCTGTAAAGTCTGATACTATTTAGCATTTGGAGCAGTGGCTCTAGGTGTGACCTAAGTGTGCTGAGCAATTAGACATTTTTAGAAGAAAAGTGGGCATTTGTGGAGGATGACAGGGAGAAAGGGGAATTCTCTTTAAATAGGTGGTATCTAGTTCATGCATCTTACCCATTCAGAATTGCTTCTAGCTTTTATCCCCAAAACCAAGGAGGGGATATTTCCAGAATAGCCTGAGGAATAGCAGATTTAGGGTAGCTTGTCTCAAATGACTGCGAGGCTTTCAAGGTTTAGGTGTTTTAAGTGGGGAACCAGATTTGTGGCAACCAGATTTCTCTTTTGAAATGTGGGCTGTCTTTGCTCTTTTGGGTGAAGGCAGTGAGAAGAGTCCTCAGAGCACCCTTGGGGTGACTCAGCCCAGGGCAAAGCCAATGTTTAGTGAGGCTGTGTAGCCCAAGAGCCATGTGTAGGTTGGCCAGACTCTGCCGTGCTGATGCCACATGCTTTGCCTGAGATGCTGCTTGATAAGCAGTGGTGTGACTAATTAAACTGCAGCTGTATCTTCCAGGGATATCTTCTCTGGGATAAGTGATTGCAGAACTTGTTCCATCCTCTCCCCTCCCCTGGCTTCTTTCCACATCAGGCTCTGGACTGTGTGTTTGTGTATTTGTGCACACTCACAGTCCTGGCAGTGCTAAATGTTGTCATGTCAGCTCGGATGGGGCTTTATTTTTGTGCAGCTCTGAGCTGTGCTCGGCTCAGCAGAGCAGAGCTGCGCTCGGGGCTGATGCAGTAACCCCGGGAACTGGCAGGTGGCGGCTTTGCCATTAAAACAAAAACTATAAACACAAATATTCCAAATTTTAAGTCGCTGCCTTTACTTTTGCCGTGCTCACCACTGATAGCTTATTATCAAGCGTTCTGTATTTTAAGCAGACTGCTCTGCTACATCAACAAAGTGCTGCAAATTAAGTGGGGTATCTCTGCAGGGCTGCTTTTCCAGTAAGAGCATTTGTGCAAAAGATGAATACACTGTGCAGAATGTCAGCTATGTAGTAGAATTCCATTGCAGAAGACATTAAATACATTGTTTAATCAGCTATTTGGAGAATGTTCCCAGATTCAGTGCTGCTTTCTCTGTGACGATGGAGACAGAGGCTAGTGAGAAGTCACTTAAACTTACTAAGAAAAGTTCTGCGCTTTTTTCTTTTCCAAAAAAGTTGGAATTGCTTTTGCATATAGTAAAATAATATGACAGAAACACTTCTTATCGCTGCTGGGTTTAGTCTGCACACAGATAGAGTTTCTCCTGAGCTTTGCTTGCATTGAGGACTTGCTGCTGACATCCTTTATCATCACAAGCCAGCACAAGCTGCTGTGTTTTCAGAACTAAGCACTCTTCTTTACAAATAAAATCTTGGAGGTTTTTTAAGCTAATAGGAGTATTTTTCAGAGACTTTCAGAAGTCAAACTGAGGACTGAATCCAGTTACAGCCTTCCTCTTTAATAGGCTCATTAAATCACTTTTTCAGTGACTGCTGTATTTTCAGCTGTAACAGACACTGGTTGAATTTCAGTGCTGTCTTACGAAACAATGTGGTAGGGAATCTGCTCCATTCTCCAACTGTCTTGTTTGGCCAGAAGAAGCTTTTTAATAGTTCACCAGCAGAGCCTTCAGGGCAAACTAGGGATCTCTATTGTATTTTAAATTATTTCTCTTGCCTTTTTTTGGAACTCCAGACTCCAGGGAGGGGCTGTGCAGGGTGAAAACATGATGAAAATGCCATACGTGACTCTTTCCACTACTCACTTAGATGAACACTTTTATTCTCCTATAAATATCTATATGTCTGGGGGAACTGCCAAATAGCTGCCTTGTGAGGCTTCCACAAAGCAATATATTTGAGGCTCTTTGCAGTTCGTGGACCTCTTTTTTTCTGGAGCTGCTTCTAGTTTCTCTATGAAACCTCAGAAGAAATGCCCTTTACTGAGCTGTTCATTTGGAAGGAAACTTTACAATCACTGAAATCACTGGAGATTTCTTTACTGGAGAGGAGGCTCAAGCCAGAGGCAAGGGCTGACCTTAGAGGAGCTGAAAACTGAGTTTGAGGTTCTGCATTTCCCACCAGCCTCACTTCTGTCCCTTGCTCACAAACGTGGCTGACAGTGTTTTTGGCTGCTGCACTCTGGAAAAACGAGGCTGCTCATGTCTCAGTTGCACTTTGACAGAGTTTAGCAGAGCTGGCAGTAGGCGTGAAGAGGTGACAAAGATGTGAGATGCTGTTGTAGATGGGGGCTGAGATGTGCTGGGCAGAGGAAGCTGCAGTGCTTCGTCTGATGGCAAAGAACTGAAAATCGCAAATATTGCATTATTTTCTTACTACTTCAGAGTGGGGAGATGACTATCATAAAAGACCCGGGTGTGGGGCTCAGTGATCCAGCCCTTTCCTTGTGCAATAACTACTTGCTAACAACTTCTCCCTGCTTTCCCTAATTGCTGTGTTTGTTTCCTGGTGATAATTGTTGTACTCTGCCCTTGAGTTTACTCTCTCTTCCTAACCTGGCATCCCAGCGCTGATTAAAGAGTGTAAGTCATCTGTTTAATACTTTAATGACCTGTTGTGTCCTTAGAGTCCTGACATTGCAGGGTGCATCAACAAATCAACAATGCTTGGCTTGGCGCCTGTGATTTAATTAGAAATCCTCAGGTTTTATTAGTTTACAGCCATTCTTTCCCACTTAATCAGAGTCTAGCAAATAATTCAGTAGAAAACATATGCAGGTTCTGAATTGGCCTTTCCTTTTTTTGGAAAGGTTGAATGACATAAGGGCAATCTTAACAATTTTCTAGATTTTGGGCACTTAACCCTTTTCTTGGCTCTGCTTCTGCCTTATCACATTCTCTGAAGATTTTCGTAACTGTAGGAAGAATTTGTACTCTACTGATAGGTTTTTATTCAGGTTTCATCTGATATCTGGTATGGAAAGTTTCTTACTGTGATAGTAACAGCCAAAAAAGTGCATTTCTGTGGGGTTGTAATTTCTTAAGATGGGAAGAGGAGTGAAGGGAAACATGCTGCAGTGCCTGACATCATTTATGGGAGTAGTCCCTAAGAAGGGTCACCTTGACAATTCAGGCATCTTGATGGGTGTGTTCTCTCTTCATATCCAAAGTGATGGTTGACTGAAAGTGCTTTTGATTTCAGATTAGGTTTTGGGTTGCACCCCTCTATCATTCCCATCCACACTGATGGTCCATTAACTTCAGCTCATGCTTTGCAGCCATGCTCTGAAGCCTCAGTGTTTGCCCAAATGAAGAACTGAGGCACTGTGACATTTTGGCCTGAGGCCATTTGAGAATCAGCAGAACTTGTTTAAGTTGTTGAATTCTGTTGATTCTAATCTTTTCTGCTTGTGCTGGAAGAAAATAACTCTGAGCATCAGCTATACTGCCTATACTGGCAAGTATGTGGAGGTTTTTGGCAAGTGTTGTTTGGCCATATACTCCCTAGAAGACTTCTGAAGGGGATGACCCACATGAGCTTCTCAGCTGTGCCTGGTTTAGGTCTGCCTTGCACCACAGCAGACTGCTTGCATTAAATTTCTATTAAAATTGTGAAGGTCCCTTGAGAGTAATCTGCTTTTTGAGTACTTCAGCTTCTGCTCAACTAATCTGAAACGAGAATCTGTAGGTTTGACCAAAAGTTTTGGAGAGGAAGGTGAATCCTCCTCCCCTCCCTACCAAAGAGCATTTACTTTGTTACCTAAAGTCTGTTTCAAGAGTGTGACATTGAGCTCTGGGTCCAGCTTTATTCAAGCTGTGTAGTTTGCTTTTCCCATTGCACACTCATGGGGATGTCTGTAATTTAGTTGTCGGAGATCAGGAGGTAAATTGAAAGCCCATTCATTACCCACCTGCTTTTGTGTAGTAAAGAAGTCAAACTTTAACAAAAATGCCCCTTTATCTTGATGGCATCTACAGACTTAGTGCAGGTTCTATTAACTGTTTTATGTTTTCTTTATTAATGCTGGGTACCTGGCTGAGAATATTAATACATAGGAGGTACAGCACTTGAGTGGGTATCTGAAAAACAAGGCAAAACTGGATAAATCCAGTTAAGTAATTAACAGTATTCAGCTATTTCCTGTAAGCTGTTAATTCACTATCCTGAGAAAACAGATTGGAAATTCAGAAAGCTCAGAAGTATTTGGGCTATGCGGGTGTTTCTGCTAACAAGTGGCTTTTTAAAGGACCCTCCTTAACTTTTGATCTTTAATGCAGTGTGTGTTTGGCAGAGGTGGGGCACCAATCTTCCATATCTCTGCGGGTATCCTTCCAAGGCTCTATTGTCATTCCAGCTTGTAGGCTCCTAATCTCATGCTTTCCTCTGGTTCCTCACAAATATCCACTCTTTTTTTTCTGTCTTGTAGGCTGGATGTGCTGCTTAGCTTTGTAACCTGAAGCAGCAGATCATAGAATCACAGAACGGTTTATATTGAAAGAGACCTTTAAAGTCGATCTAGTCCAACCCTCTGCAATGTGCAGGGACACCTTCCACTAGCACACTGCTCAGAGCCCCATCCAAGCTGGCTTTGAATGTTTCCAAGTTTAGGGCATCCACCACTGCTCTGGGCATCCTGTCCCAGTATTTCACCATCCTCACACTGGTGTATTTTTCTCTTCTTGTCAGAGTGGAAACTTTCTGGTGTTTTGTCCCAAGGCTGGCGAGCAGGAGGCTGTGCCTGGCGTGCCCAGTCTTGGCCAAGGTAGCCACGACTGTGCTCATCGCTGCTGTAGGCAGAAGAGGTGATGGAAAGAAGCACTTGGAACACTTAAACTGAAAGTCCCCGTGACCTTTATGCTTAGCACAAGCTCTGCTTGAGTAATTGTGACCATTTAAGATATTGGCACCTATGTGGCAGAGCAGGGGCACCACTGGGTGCTGCATGGGGTCTGTTCCAATACCCCCCATCAGTTCAGAAAGATGGCTTGCTTTGTATTTTTCCCCTCCCTGTTTTCCGTAGAGATTAAAACTCTCATACCTCTTGGGATGGAGGGGTTAGATGGTTTTTAATGTCCCTTCCAACCGAAACCATCCTGTGACTCTGTGATTTGCACAGAACAGGTTGGTACTGCACTCCTCCTGTTGGGGTTTGCTGGTGAAATGAATAATAAACAGCAAAGCGAAGTCAAGGGATCTGCCTGAGCACACCTTGCTGGGTGGCTCACCTGTGCAGCTAAAGGTTTCATGGTTTGTTTGCCTTTTCGCTAAAAGGTCCTAAGCAACTTTTAAGAGCAAAACTTCAAAAAACAGCCTTTCTTGCAGTTTCTCAAAATCCACTTCAATTACTAGCCTTATAAGGGATCCTTCTGACACTCCTGCTCTAGGATTCCATAGTTCAAGCGTTTTTCAGTGTGCTCCCCCTCCTTGCAGGAGTCTTGCCACGCTCGTGGAAACACTTTTTGTTTCGGGTAGTAATGGATGATACAAAACTTGGTACAAAGTAACCATTAAAATATAACCTCATTCCCTAACCCTTATGTGGAAAAAACACATTTAATGCTAGTTTTTGAGGGCGTGTCACTGAAGTGCATGTCCTGGGTCAGCATCTAGCTGGATCAGGCTGGCTGCAGTGTAACACCGCCTGGAGTGGAATTAATTTTGAGAAGCTGGAAACCTGCTCCAGTTATTCATGTGCCTGAAGTGGTCGGGTTTGCAGTGAATGATTGACTGGGTGGGAGAGTTTGAGAGTAAAGTTTTTGATTTTTTTCCTGCATGGAATGGTTTCAAAGTGCTGCTGTGATGCTCAGGTAATGCACACACCCTTACATCATCTTGAATCAAGCAAGGTCGATGTCTTGGGGACCTGAGTCTGAAAAATGTTGGACTAAAGCCTGCCTAAAAAAAAGCCTCCACCAAAATTGGATGGATGCCCTAATTTAATCTCTCCTTCCCCCCAGAAAATGGTTTAGCCAGCATCTTCTCTGTTCTTCGATGTTGTTGGGACAGTAGTTGGTTTTGCAGTGGGCAGAGGAGGTGACAGTGGGGCTGCTGTGATGAATACACAGCTGCAGGGGAGAGGGGGAAGAAAATGGCTTATTTTTGCTAGACTGGCCACGAATGCCATTAGCTTATTTCTCAACTCAGTGGGCAGTCAAAACCAATAAGCAGTCAGGTGTATTGTCTGGGCAGCTGGGGCTCCGCTCCGCTCTGACCTTTGTGTACCGCCAAAGATGGTCCCACAAGCAGATCTGCAATCCAGCCGAGTTGCTTGGCAGTCTTTAATAATGCTCTGTGCTTGCCCTGCAAAACTGTTTAGTTTGCTAATTCCTGAGGCCGTAGTTAAAGAAGGGATGAGAGGGTGGGGAAGCTGCATTCCTCTTCCCACTTACTGAAACATGGGCCAAATCTTTCCTGTGTTGGAGTCTTGATTTGCAGGACAGAAAATCCCTTTCACTTTAATCTGTGCTAGAAGCCAGAAAATATTCACTTGCAATATTGCGCAGATACTTGGAAGATATCCCGGGCCTAAAGCTGTGATATGGTATGTCTGACCTTGGGAGGTTTCATACTGGGTCAGAAAAGCTGCTGTCCTATGACAGCCTTGATCCAGTCAACCTTTGGTGCTGGTTCAGATTTGTGGAAGGATTTTTTTTTGTATGGGTTGTATGGGCACCTCCTGATTCCTGTAAGAGATTTGAGCTTTGGCTCCTTCAATGGGCATAACCTCTGCCGTTTGCTCATGTCCTTTCTGTTTGGAAACCCTGGGAGAGCTCTAGTGATCAGCAGTGCTGGGATACGCACACAGAGCTTGTCTGGCATTCCACTGCCCTATCTGCCTCCCAGGATCATTGCTGTTTGGACAGGATGCACCTCTGCCCCACTAGAATTGTTAGTAGCTTTACACCAATTTCATCTATCTGCAAGTGGATGTCAGAAATTTGAGAGAAGAAAATTGTTCCTGTGTAGAACTGGTGAATGAGTTTAATATGACCAAGCACTGTGTGCTTTTAAGTAAGAAAAGATGATGTATCTCAAAGCTTTTACTGTTACGAATGAAAAATCTTAAGTAGCTTTTTTTTAGGCTAACTGAACAATGTTACAGCATTGAGAATCTCTCCATGTGTAGATGTAGCCCTTCCACAGCCCTTCTCAAGAATAGGCTGATCAAATAAACGTGGTTTTATAATGAAAATTGGCCTAGTTCCTTCAGAGCTCTCCCCCACATACCAGAAAGAATTTGGTTTCTCGAAACAGGAAGGAGAAGGACCTGTGTGGATCTGAGTGCACATATGTTTTGTTTTGTTTTGTTTTTTTTAAACACTCAATCTTTAATCTGTCGTTACTCCACTCTCAGGGTTTAACTTTAACCAGCTACTTGTTTCTTAATTCTATTTCTCTGCTCCATAGGAGGCTTTAATGGACTGGACCGAAGGGGAGGGAGGGAAGGCTTTGTGTTCCTGGCAGGTTTCCAGCCTGGTAGTAGGTGCTGGCTCCAGCCTCTCCTATAGCCCTGGCAGGGACAGGGAGAAGTGCTTGGCTGCACAATTTCCCCAGGGCATGGGAGTAAAAAACACCTTACTTGTTCATTTTCTGCCGTGCAAGCACTGCATGACATCTCAGCTGAGTGCTGTGTTAGCTCTTGGAGACAAAGCCCAACAAGATATCAAAAACTTTATAACTCTGCATTTTCCTAGATCTGACTTGTGCATGCTTTTATAAGGCTTTAGCATGATATTTTCTTTAGAAAAAAGAAGAAATATTTTCAGAGAAAATTTCAGAATTCTCTCTGAAGAGAGAATGGGGATGAGCCAAGGGGATGAGCCAAGCCATAAATCTTTGTGATTTTGAGTCAGGGGAAGCATTTGCTTTGGTCCTGCACAGGGGTGCACTGCTGCAGCTGCTGTTGCTGGCACATTCTCGCAGGGTGACAGCGAGGGACACTCTGCCCTGGCCCTTCTGCTGCAGGTCAGAGGGGATCAGAGCAGCCCCTCAACCAGAGGCACCTCTGACTTCCAGCAGCTCATTTCTCCTCATGCTTCCCATTCCTAATCCCCCCTGGGCAGTGGTAGGTTTGAGGAAGGAGAGGTGTTTTCTGAGAGATAGGCAAATAGAGCTGCTTTTTTATGGCTTTATACTGGTGTCTTGTGCACGTAGAGCAGGAGAAATTCCCAGCAGTTATCTTGCTGCCAGCTTTTCCCTTTAATTGCAGTTAGGGAGGGAGAATGGGAAAGCAAAAAAAGAAAAAGCAGATGTGTACAGGTGCTGTTTGCACAGGAGCGTGGGCTGGTGTGGTTGCAGAGACTCTTCTTGTTTGCTGGGCTCTGCTGCTGCAGTGCAGAGAGGGGAATTTAGCTGGACATCTGATCTGCTGAGTGGGGCTTTTTGGACACAATATATTGCAGACTTGACTGTAACTGAGGGTTTTTATAGAGCTGTGATGCAATGGGTAAGTGTAGGAGCTGGGCTGGGAGCTGGCGCTGATCCAGTCACCATTCTGTCTCTGCCTACCCCAGCGCTGGGGTTTGCCGCAGAGGAAAAAGAGGAGGGACAGAAAGAAGTGTCTTGAAGCTATGACACTTCTCATAATTTCTCCTGGGTTGATGCAACTCATGCATAGAAGTAGAGTTCAATAATGTCTAATCCTGCTTAAATAAAAATTGCTCTGCGGGTTTTCTTTTGTTGTTGTTGTTTGTTTAATTTTGTTTTAAATTTTAGACAAATGGCTGTTTTTCTAGCTGACCTTTCAGCTCATTTGCTAGAATGGGTCAGCTCATGACCTAGCTCATTTGTTAGAATGGGTGCTGCATCTTGGAACAGCAAAAAGGCATCAACTCTGCAATACCAAAGGATCCTTATGTGCTCTTTATCTGCCCAAGTTCCAATTTGAAAGCTCTTGCAAATGGAGCTTGCCTAGTACCAAATTTCTTCCTCACATTGTTTACATAAATGGTTAGTCTTTGATACTTAGGGACTTTAATACCCTTTTGGAAGACAGTTCTGCGAAAAGATAAATTTCTGGTCTATGATCTCTTGTCCTAATGTTTCTCAGAACACAAAGGTCATCACATCTCTGATGGTGAGGTTTTACAATATGCTTTTTTTGTTCTTTCTTTGCAGGAAGGAAGTGGTATTAATTCTCTTGGCACAGTCCATGCCACAGCCTGCAAGAGTCTGCATTTCATTAAACTTATTTGCAGGTTTAAATTGTTCTTGGCCAGTGTCTATATTTTCCAAGTCACTTCTGGAAACTTGTACATATGTGCAAGTTGAACTGAGTGTTAGAAATGAGCTAAGGCAAGGAATGGGAGCTGACACTTCCTTTTCTGAAGGGGTAAAATCACCAGTATTCCTTCTTCATACAGAGAGGTCAGGGAAGGATGTCTATTGCAGCATGATGATGTTGTTTCAGTTGCTTCATCATTATCTTGTCCTGTACCAAATCTCAGCTGTGTTGTGGCTGTAAGAAGAAGGGAATCTTTGAGTTTTGTATCTGTGCTCATGATCCTTGTTCCGAGCTGCCTCTTCTGCTCAGCACATGGGCTCAGATTAACTCTCTGGCAAATAGGGGGTGAACACTTCTGCCTTCAGAGGAGCACCAAACTCTTTCACTGTGTTACTCATAGCATTAGCCTTGTATTCATTAGAGAAGTACAGTCCCTTTGGAGACCTCATTGCAGCCTTCCAGTGCTTAAAGGGGGCTAAAAAATAAGGGAGAGTATCTTCTTACATGGGCAGAAAATGATAAGGGGTTCTAAACTAAAGAAGGAGAGATTTAGATTAGATGTTAGGGAGAAACTCTTCACTCTGAGGTTAGTGAGGTCACTGGCACAGGTTTCCCAGAGAAGCTGTGGCTCCCCCATCCCTGGAAGTGTTTAAGGCAACGTGGGATTGGGCTTGAAGCAACCTGGGACAGTGGAAGGTGTCCCTGCCCATGGCAGGGGGTGGGAATGTGATGATCTTTAAGGTCCCTTCTATCCCAAGCTGTTCTATGATCCCATGGTCCCATGTCCGGGGCTCATTGATCCGCAGGAGCAGTGCAAGTGCAACTCTTCTCTTTGTTCCCTGACTCGGTGTTTTCCTAATGACATGCTGGAAAAAGCGCAGTGCTTGCAGAAAGCCCTGTAATCCTATCCCATCCAAAGACAGGAAAACCTTGTAAGACAAAGGAGCGGTGAGAGAGCTCCTCTGTGTGTTGTGACAGGGTGTCAGTAATTTCCAGCCCAGCTGTGGAGAGGCTCTGTGTCATCTGGCCCTGTTTTCCCTCCCCGTGTGGCTGCAGGTATTATGTTAAATGCAGGTGTGCTGGATGCAGCTCTGCTGGCCTCAGCTCCAGCCAGCACGTTCCTTTTAAATGCGAGATTCACTGACAGCGCAGATGCATTGATGTAGTTTAGGTGGTGTTTCAGTGTGGGGGTTGTGAGGGTTTTGAGGTTGAATGTTGTTTTGGCTTGCTCAGGAAGAGCTTTCTGAGGTGGTGAGGAAAGTTGAGGTGTATCTAGAAAGGAAAGGACTAGTCACAGCCTGGTAAACCAGAGTGGTTATCAAATTCTTGTCCACCTCCACTGCAAAGTAGCAGATCTTTTTGTTTGGGGTATGAGCTGTGAGAAGTTTGCTTCATGGAAGAAATGCCCCTTCAGAGAAGAAGCACAGGCACAATTAAGAAGAAATAATTGCAAGGATTTGTTTCACTTTATAATTAAATTAAAGCAGGATCAGGGCAAGTTGTGGTTTTTTTTTTTTTTTGCTCATATGATGTTTGCCCCTAAACTCTTGTCTCCCAGCTGAATCACTGATCCAGTAAGCAGTTGAGACATAATCATTTTTGCTTTGGAGACTCAAAAATAATGGAGAAATACGCCATCATTGGAGAAACCACATCTCTATTTTTGTAATCTGCTCTCGGAAGTCTGTACTCTGTGTTTCCAGGAAAGAGACTCATCCTATGATGCCCTTTCCAGTAGGGTTGCTGCCAGCAAGAGCTGCAGTTACAGAGCTGCCAGCAAGAATTTGAAAGGTGTAGGTGGATTTCTTTGTTCTGTATGAACTAACACTGATGTCAGGCTGAGGGAGATGGGTCTGTGGCTTCACCTGGATGTGGCTGGAGGTGCTGCAGTAAGGGCTGGCTTGTCTAAAATCAACCTGGGCTGCAACAAAACCCATCTGAATGTCCTGAAGAGAAAAGACTACTTGTTTTAATCATAAGATTTTAACCTAAAACTAACAGAAAATAATGCTTCGACCCTATCTGGACCTCCTTGGTAGCTTTTGATACTTAAAAGGTCTGATTGCTCATGAAAGGGTTATTCAGAAGTACTGAGGCGTAGGTGATGTGTGCCACTGAAGCGCAGATAAAGAGCTCTGTGTTTTCCTCCCCCACCATCCACACCTCCACCACACTGCACGCGTGCACCGCTTCTTCACAAAACCAAAGGGTATTCCTCAGTGGTTTTCTGCAATTGCTTTGTGTTAAACATTTTCACTTCTGCTTAAAATGTGTCTCTTCCTGTGCATGCTGCCGGCACGGGGGTGGGTGTTCAGCACAGCCTACCTGGGGCAGAGGGTGGAGAAGGTCCTTTGGGCTCACTAAATGGTGTTTTGGGATGGTGTGCGAGACCTGCAGCATGGCTCATTGAGTATTCCTGATGGCTCTGAGGCTGTAGAGCGTGTTGAGAAAACTCAGGACAGGCAGAGGAAACTTCTTGCTTGTGGGTTGGGAGCTGGTTTTGGGGTAAGGTAAGGTCAGCTGGACCCATGGGTGGCTGTTGAAACACAAATGTTTCAAAAGAAGATCAGGCCCCTTGATGTGGTTTGTGTGACGCCTGCAGCCAGAGCCAGCACGTCTCGGCCGAGTGTGTCCTGCAGGGAGCTGTCATCCTAAACCATGACGATGGCCCTTCCATAACCCCCATGTCCTCATTTCCGAGGAAAGGAGAGTTGCATGCACACGAACCAAAGGAGGAAGGACTGGAGCTGTGTGTGAGCTGAGACAGGACAGTGTCACCAGCCGCCACCCTTGAGGCAGTGTGCTAAACTACAGCACTGAAGGGACACTTATTCTGTCCACAATGCTGGGGAAAATCCTTTCTGGACAGCCCACCTCCCTGGTGGAGCTGGGGACCGCCTGAGGCTTGTGGCATCTCCTCAGGGCACATCCCTCTCCCTTACCAAGTGCTTCTGTCTCCCTGTGGAGAGGTCCAGGAGAGGACCAGCCATGTGTGTGACAAAGCTGTTGGCCAACAAGTGCGGTCTATTAGCATCGCCTCGTCCTCCTCAGTAACAGCAGGTTCAGAGGGCAAATCGCTCAAAGCAGCTGGGACATGGCTGCTGGCTGGTGAGGAATGATGTTATTACATCTCCCTCTGCGGGGAGGTGAATAGAGAGGCCTTTGGACCGGGGGGTTGGAGGGAGAGGGCTGCCTCAGGTTACTTCAGGTCAGGATGCTGTCAAAATCCATCAAAGGCACTCCCAGGAGAGCCGGCAGCCGATCTGCACAATGCAGACTTTATGCCACCGCTGGTAAAGTTGAGTTATAGGCATCTGGGCTTTAGAGGACTTCAATAAAATGTTGCTTTTCTATCCTTTTTTTTTTTCCCCCACCTTTCCCCTGCTGCTGTATGAATTAAGGTTCCTCGGCTTATCAAGTTTAAAGGAATTAGAGCAGCTGACGTTGATATTGTTGCAAGCTCACAGACTCACTTTGGGATGTGAGAACCTGGGCAGCCCTCAAGACATCCCCAGGGAGTCAGGATCTGGCAAACATAGCTGTCTTGTTTAGAAACCAGGCCCAGTTCCCCAGAAAATGAACATCTTCACCTGCTGTGCATGTGTGAAGTGCTTTTCTTGTTGGGTTTTTTTTGGGGGGGTGGGGTGTTTGGTTTGGGTTTTTTTGGGGCGTTTCTTTCTCTCTCTCTTTTTTTTTCCCCTTTCTTTTTTTCTTTGGTGCCTTTTTTTTTTGTTGTTGTTTGGTTTGGTGGTTTTTTAAAATTTTTTTTTGTTGGTTTTGGGTGCTTTTGGTTTGGTTTTTTTAGTTATAAGGATGCTTCCTGTTTTAGCCTGAGTTGTGTGTGTTGTTTTGAGCTATGGATGGAGCACAGCCCCTTCTGCCCATTCCAGAGGGAATGACTGCTGAACTGCTGCTCGAGTCATGAACTTCTGTGTTAAACACACAGATTCCTTCATGGCTGTGATTCAAAATAAAGTGTAGGCTTTGCCACCTCCTAAGGATTTAGTTTCTTTTACGAGCCTTTATAGGAATGAGGCTTTGGTTGTAGCCAGTGGATGTTATTTGCTTTTTAATGGTCCATTTACCTCAGCAGTAATCCTTCACAACTTGCTTTCCATCTGTGCTTCCATACCTTGTTTTTGCCACTTGCAAGATCTATTTGATACTCTGTGAATGCAGATGTGGGAGTTGTCCCACAGACGAGGATTTTTGGTCTTCATCTCTCTGGTGTTGAGGAGATGGGTGGTGGAAAATGGTTGTTCGAGCAGCTCACATGCCACCACACCGCTATGAGTCAGCTGGACCTGGAGCAGGTTTTAAGTAATGATGTAGTGTGAGCAATGCTGAGCACTTTTAATTTCCTTTTGTATTTAAAAAGGCTGCAGGATTTTTGCCTAGGGTCCACAATTAAAGTTATTTGATTTTGTGTATACATGGAGATTTGTTAATTTGATTTATTACTGTGTCAGTCTATTTAAATGGAAGGAATCACTTTTAAAGTATTTTGTTTTTCATCTTTAATGCTGTTGCTTGTGTTGCACTCCTTTGGAGAGCAGAAATGCCTTAGTCATTTTGGTGTTTTCAATTTTCTGATGGGGTTGGATGAACTACAGAGATGTCTGGTCTAAACCAAGACTGTTTTCACTCAGACTTAAAAAGGCTGAGATGCCTTTTTATTATGAGGTCTTCGCAGAACGAAATATCTGAAATCCAGCTGTGGGTTTAGAGGATGTCCATCAGCTGTACTTTGTTCTGGAGCTTGTGTCCATGTGAAAATGCCATGGGATTTGTGCAGATTTGCAAGTTCCCTCTATTTGATTGGTCTAAGTCAGGTCCTGATTTGGACAGAGGGAGGCTGGCAAAGAAGGACTTTTGCCCTGGATGGATTTGGTAGGTGCCATGAATGAAACAACTCCATAGTAGGATATTTAGTGACTAACACATTAAGACTTGCCCAGGGAAGTGGTGGAATCGCCATTCCTGGAAGTGTTCAAAACGTGTGGATGTGGCACTTGGGATCATGGGTTAGTGGTGATCATGGCGGTGCTGGGTTAACAATTGGACTCAATGAAATTAGAGTTCTTTTCCAACCTGAATGATTCTTTGATTCTATTACAATTTTCTTTGTCAGATGAAACTTGTATGTTTAGTTTAGCCACTGATCAAAATCTCTTGAGTCTAAAACTTGAAGTATCTTTAGCCTGAATTTATTCTAGTACTCCAGTTATGTCCAGGCTTCATCTGGTTCTGCATTTTTCATTATATTAAACATTTTCCAAACTTTTCTGAAAGAGAGAGCTGAAATAGTACGTGGGGGAAGAAGGGCAGGAAAGGCTGGCTTGTTTCTGAGAGCCCTGGAGGCATTCAAACTAAACAGAAATGTGATTGATCCAGATGCTATTTTGCCTATTCCTTGTCTCTTCTTTTGGAGCTTTTTAAGCTCCTTGACTTATTCCTTCAAATATCCCTGCCCAGAAATGTGCATTTTACTTTTCCTTTAATCCTATTAAACAGCATGTTACACTGTGTATGAATCATCTGACTGGAGCAAATCTGGTGGATTTGGTTCAATAATCCTTTCTGGATCACTGCTTTTCTGGGTCCTTGGGAAAAAAAAAAAAAAAAAAAGATTTGCCATGTCTTATGTCAGAGAGTGGCTTGTGTTGTCTAACAGGAGGGCTGATGGAGCATCAGAGGCACCAGCTGCACGTTGTGCAGACAAGCTTAAATCTACTTTCAAATGCAATGGATAAACTTCGGGAAGCAGGAGGGGGGAGAGGAAGGCCCTGAATATTTGGGAATCTGGTAACTAAGTGTTTCCAGATGCTGAGGTTCAAAAACTGAAATTTTTGGAGGTGGGGAGAAGTGGGGTGGCTTCAGTTTGCCGTTTGATGATGAGCTGTGTGACGGAATCTCATCATCCGCTCATCTGCAGTGCGAGCCCTGCTTTGCTGGAGTTTGTGCCTGTGCTGATCCAGCATTTCCATTTTTCTGAGTGATGTGTTGAGATGACACCAGGTGACAGACAAGGTTCTGATCCTTGTGCCACTGTGGACAGACTCACTGAGCATTGCCAGGCAGGGCAGGTCCTGATAATAAAGCAAATTCCTGAACTCAACAGGGTATTATAGAAACATCTGTATTGCAACTACAGCACCTTCTCCTCAGAAATATCTGGCTGAGTACAAAGAGGAGCCACATTCTTGCATTGATTAGATTAGTGCAGATATCCAAATGTTTCCAGCAGTGCAGGAAATAGTCTTTGTGCTGCTGCAGCTCAAACAGATATGGGCTTGAGTTTCCGCTTTGCCTCAACGCCCTCCAACACATGCATTGGGGTTTTTTCCTCCCCTCTTTGCCCCCCCGCTCTATAACCTCCTGAATCTTTGATGTGGCGATGACTAAATGGCCCAACAACGCTTGATAGAAACTGTAAGAGAGAAGCTTTGCTCTCAGAGTAAAAAAGACACATGATCTGAAAGCCTTTGAGTGAATTTACAGCAGAGCACCCTGCAAATACACCCAGTACCAAAACAGATTTTGCATAAGTGCAGGGAGTGCGTGCAGTGTTTGCTAGACAATGTATCCCAGCAGGATTGGTAAGAGATCCATATTCCAGCTTAGGTACAAAAATCCCGTGGAGGCTTTAGGCTCAGCTAGGGTTAGCCCCCGCTTGCATAGTGGCAGAGATGCCAGACAGGTCTCTGGACTGATTGTGTCCATGTTTTGTGTGTTTGTCAGTCACATTTTTGTTTTGTTTAAATGGTGTATTTATTTGCTGCTGTCTAATCCTGTGCTAATTCTGACCCTTCCTGTCCAGCTCCCTGCCGACCATGCAGTGACACCGAGGTCCTCCTGGCTGTCTGCACTAGTGATTTTGGTGAGTTGTTGTCTCCCTTCTTCCCCCGGTGCTAATGTGCAATCCATAAACACCAACAGACACCTCCCTACACCTGGCAACCTCCACCAGCAGTAGATGTGGGTTCACCTAAGGGCTCTGGGTACCTGGGGAGCTCTAAGGAGCTCAGAACTGTCTGCCCAGCTGGCACTTCCCCAGGGTGGACAGAGTGACACAGCAGCCACAGCAGAAGGCCAAGGATCTGGGTGCATCTGGGAGAGGCCATTACTTGTTGCCCTACAGTGTTGGTTGACTTGACAAAAGACCAAAAGTTTCAATAGTTGTCCATGCTTCCCTTTTTCAAGGGGAAATTAATATTAGCTGTAATGGCTGAAGAACAGAAAGTACATTGTCAGGGAGCATTTAGCATATATCTTCTTGTTAGAATTCTTCCTCATGATTAGTGCTATTTTTGTGATGTAATTATTTTTCTGTTTAAATTTAATATGTGGGTGCCCTTTGCTGGACAGATTACAAATATGAACTACAAAAAATGCAAATATATACTGGAGGTTACTGGATAATTTTAACTCTCAAAATAACAAAGAACCAAAACTTGGGCTGCTGTAGTGAGATCAGTTGCCCTGGTTGCACAGGCCTGAGTTAGGACCAGGGTCTTCCAAAGCATTTTTGAGTAACTCATCCTTAAAACCTTCTTCTGTTTCCAGTGATCAGAGGCTCCATTCAAAATGTAACGAACGAGGCAGAAGAGCAAGAATCCATAATTCACGTCGGTGTCAACAAACTGTACAGGCAGAAGAGCAAAGTATTTCAGCTGACAGGGGAGAGTGGGAACTGGCGAGGACAAATAAAGACCTTGCTTGAGTGTGGGGTGAAGCCAGGAGATGGAGACTTCCTCTTCACGGGACGTATGCACTTTGGGGAGGCCAGGTTAGGCTGTGCCCCTCGTTTTAAAGACTTCCAAAGGATGTACAAAGAAGCAAAAGACAAAGGGCTAAACCCATGTGAGATTGGCCCAGATTGAAAACCCCCTGTTTGGCTGAAGATCGCTTTTAGCATTTGGCAAAAAGATTTCCTGGCTGCAGTGAAAACTCTGAACAAACCTGGCAAGTGAGGCTGGACAGACCTGGGGGCTGAGACCCCGCAGCCTGCAGCGCTCACAGACTAATGGAAGTAACAGAGGTACGAGCTCAGAGGGCTGCCAAGCAAGAAAGGCTGGATTTTTAACCAATCTTGACCTTATGAATTAAGTTATTATATTTTTTTAGTGACTTCCTTAGGAAAACAAACAAAGAAAACTCCCATGTCTTAATAAAAAACCCAAATGAAAGCCAAGATGCCTTTGTATCTTTTTAATACTAATTTTTAAAAATGTCTTAAGCTGATGTAGCATTTGGTATGGTGTATTCTGTATAAATGGCCAAGAATGTGATAGAACACGGTAAAACATCTTAACATTGATGCTTTGTAAAAAGCTTGGTGTACAATTCAAAGTTGTTTCTTATGACAGAAATTTATGGAGCCAAACTCTTATGTGTGTGTGTTGTTTTTTTTTTTTTATTTGAAAGAATGTACAATTGCCGTCTGCAATTTTTTGTCCAGGCTGGCAAATTCTTTCCATTCCAGAGAAATAAAAGTCCCTGGATTTTACACATGCTGTTTAAAATCTTTATTTTTTCCTTCTTCATAAGGCCAATCTCAGCTAGCCCAGATGTGCTCATAGATCAGTTCTGAGCTGCTCGCTTATTTTGTGGCTTCTCTGAGCAGAACCAGAGTTCCTGTGAGGCATTGGGAACCGCAGTGTTTTTCAAAGGGGAAGCAGGAGCTATTTTTGGAGATTTTTAGACATGTGTCCAGGCAAGGCTTTAAGTGTTCTTCTCTCTGATGCCAATGGCGTTATTTTGGGACGGGCTCCAAAGGCAGCCTGCCCCTTCGTGTTTAGCTTGAAGCTTTTAAGTGTGCTGGCTGGTAGCTTGGCATGAGGTGAGTGTTTGTGCCTGTGAGTCCTGGGGGACATGGCCAGGCCACCTTGTGAAAAATAAACACTTTCATCAGGGTGTGCCACTTCTGCAGGCAGTGTCCTGGGGGAGGTACAGGAATTCTCCCCTCTCTTCAGTCCTGCTGTTCCCTATAGCCTGCAGTGCATCAGTGATGGTGCCTTCCCAAGTATTTTAACCTCTTGCCTGTGTTCATTCTTCAGCACTTTCTACTGCTCCAAGTTTTTTTTTTAGGCCATCAGGTTCTTTAAATAAAAAGTTTCTACTCAGTGTCTCTTTCTACCTCATCCCTCACCTCTCCTTCATGGCTTGGGCAGGGCATCTGGAGCAGCTTGGGATGGTCCTGGGTGGGTGCAGGAAGTTCTGAGATGGAGGGTAAGATGTCCTGTGACACTTATTAGGGGTAAAATCCCCATGGTTGTACTGAAACACTGGCCTGAAGTGAAATCCAGATCCCTCTGCACGTGTTTCTGTGAACTCCACTCAGCAAGATTCATTCTGTGGGCCAGTGGGAGAAGAACAGTCTCTTTTAGCTGTTTAAAGGTGATCCTGAAAGGCTCTGGGACACTGTGACTACTTCTGCAGAGACCTCTAAACCCCATTTAGCACCACCTCTTTGCTGCTCTGACCCCAGCTACTTTCCAGCTGCCTGTAAGCCAAAGCCCCAAACCCAGCATCCTGTCCTGTGCAGTCCAAGAGTCCCTCCAGCCTGCTTGGAACCTTAAGAGAAATGGGCCCTCCACTAGAGGGATAAAATGGTTCACCCCAACCCCTCTCTGTGGCCTTGCTTCCACTTTGGAGATTTCAACCCAGCCTTTTTCAGGCTTTTAGAAAAGTGATTTAGCACTGAGATAACTCCCGAGCACGGCTGAGTGGGCATTTCAGAAGCCCTGTACCTCACCTCTCTTCTCCTGTTGTGTTTCATGAGCTTTTTCCAGCACAGTGACTGCTGGCAGGGTGAGAAGAACAAAATGTTCCTGGAATTGTCTCGAACCTGCCCACTCTCGTCTTCCTCTGCGAGGCTGCGGAAGCAAGGGGAAGGGGCTGAATTAAGTGTTCAGCCAGTATTTTATGAGGACAGTGCAAGCAAAATACAAACAGTTGGGAAGGCTTTGGCCCTGGAGTTCCACCTTTGGCTGCAGTTCAATTTTTATGGCAGTTTAAGTTGTTTGTAGACTTTTTTTTTTTTAAATACCCTTTGCACCACACGTGGAGCCAAAGCCAAGCACTGAATTGGTGCCTCTCTTCACTCCAGTGGCTGCTTTGCCTGCCCAAGGAGGAGCAGGGCTGTGCCTTCCCCCACCACCACTGGTACTAACCCCACTCTCAGCTGCCTAGAAATCCTTGGCAGGAGAGGGAACATCACCCTGCTGATTTTTGCTCTGCCTCAACTCCACAACAACCTACCAAGCTGCAGTGTGGATGCTCTGTAGCTGCTGCACGAGGGTCACGCTGATAATGCTTGCACACGCACAGCTACGTAGCCTTGGAGGGATGAGCAAGATCGTCGCTCAGAGCGCAGTTCTTTAACCAAAGTGGCATTGAGGTCTTACTCTGCAGCTTCTCCCCTGCTGCCCTTGTCCCTGCCTTGAGCCTCAGCCCCTGCAGCACCACAGCTTGACTGACATGTGTCACTCCCAGCCAGGCATCAGTAAATGCATGACTCTGCAGCTGCAGGGCTGGTGCCACGTCTCCTGATAGCCAGCTGAGCTTTGTGCAGAGGTTAACAGAGGTATTTCACCGAGTGCCCTAAACTCCAGTTCCCAAATGGTCACCCTTAAGTCTTTGAAACATGATTATAGCTTGACTTGTCTGGCAGCAGAGTCAGGGATGGAAAAGATGGACTGAAAATTACTGTCTTTGCTCAAAGGTGCTGACTCCAGTCTGTAATGAGAAGCAAATGACACACTGATGCACTGTTATGTGAGGACATGCTTGTTGTCACCTAATGAAAGACCTTGGGTGAAGGTGACTCAGGACAGAGGTGGAGCAGGTGCTTGCAAAGCACTGCTCTCCTTACCACTGCGGCTCTCTGAAGATGAAGGGCTTCCTCTTGATTAGCAAATTGAGTTCCTCTTAAAAGCAACAGACTGACTTATCTGTTCCTTAGGAAGCAGAACTAACGCACTTGAATTGCCTCTGTAAGTGCCCCCTCCAGTTGGGCAACACCACCCGTAAATAGGCACAAGGCATGGGCTGTGTTCCTGTGCATGACCTCTGGCAAGTGTGTGGTTTGGGTTGTTGGTGAAAACAATTTCCATGGTAACCCTCTATTGCTCTGATTTTCCATAAGCCCACTGGTGACCTAAATCCCCTCCCAGGTATGAGCCATGCAGAGCTTGCTGTGGTGACAAATAGGTGGGTTGGGTAACTCGTGTGGGTGTCTACAGGGTCTCTTTGAGGTCTATCAGATTCTGCTTGCCTGGGGGAAAACTTGTCCTTCTTCATCCTGTGGGGAGACAGGCTATCTCTTCTCCAAACAGCATGACTTCAGCGCCTGGCATGGAGGGAAGCAGGGTCACTGCTCAGTTTGCTGACAGCCAGGCCAGAGGAACATTATTAGCTCACCTGTTTGCTTCCCCTTCAGGAAGAACAGGCCATTTCCCCCCTGGCTATGCTCGTACACTTTGCTTCTTGCATGTGAGGCATGGCCAGGCTGCCGGGAGGTGTGATGGTCACAGCCTGTCCCTGGTGATGTCCCAGCCCCCTGGGCCAGCTGGCTGTGAGATCACAGCTGTTGTAGGTAGCTTTTCATCAAAATCTTCGCTGTTGTTACCACCTTCTCCCAGCTCTGCTGTCCTGCTCCCATGGGTGATCTCCATGATCCCCAGATTTTCATGCTGGGAAGCATCAGATGTTGCTTTAGCTCCAACCTGCTGCTGGTCTCTTCTCGCAATGAAAGTGCTTGCCATCAGCATGGCTCAGCCTTCTCTGCAGGAGGGCACTGCCCTGATTTATCCCTGTGGTGGGGCATGCTGTGACCTGGTCCTCTGTGGAACAGCTGCTCCTCACTCCAAGGACATTCACAGGCTCCGAGGGAGGACACTGTGGTCACATTCAAGCTAAATAATAGCCAAGCTGTTTGCACCTTGAACACCAGCATTGGTGATTTCTCCAGACAGACAGAGACCTTGGTGCTGTGCTGCTTGAGAGGCGAAAGGATGTGATTTAGAAGTGAGTCACCCTGGCAGGAGGCAGGGGACGTGATCTGGCTCTTGCATCGAGCTCCTCTGAGCGTCCAGGAGTGTTCCTGCCCGGGGAGGAGGCAGGGCAGCCAGGGCTGTGCCGTGGTGCAATGCAGCAGGTGTTCCCTGCATACCTGCCCTTTGAAGTGTGACAGGGCTTGTGTGAGCTCCAAGCCTGACCAGCTGATGTGGTGCAACACCTCCGAGGCAGATAGGAGCTGTCCTGCTCAACATGAACTTAATTAGATGATACCTATTTCTGGAACTGGAAAAGTCTCTTAGTGATGCATGTCAGAGGTGCTGGTTGAATGGTAAATAAGGTTAGCAATATTGGGACTGGCTGTCCTAGGAGACAGCAAATTGAAAACCAAATTGGTTGATAAGTAAACCAGAAAAACATCAGGAGGGAGGTATGTGTAAGTCTCTGAGAGGGGATGGAAGTAACACAGAGCCAAAGCAATGTCTTGACAGCAGCAAGATTCAGGCCTGGAGGAGTGGGGCTGCTGGGGAGGGAGAAGAATCAAGTTTCTCCTTTCCTGCCTGACAGAAGTGATTCCCCTTCCTGCTGCAGGGGCAGACCTCTTACTTTGGCTGACTTTGAACCTCCTTCTAGTGAGGACCAGCTGGCCTTACTCTGCGCTGCTCTGGGTGCTCGATAAAGAAGGAACCTTTTCCAGACAATCCTTTCTCTTTCACCATTAGTTTTGACCTCAGAGCTTCACTGAGAGCCATTGAGGGGACCCCATGAATAACTGTGAATGCTCAATTGCTGCTCCTCCTCCTCCCCTTTTACCAACAACAAGATGCCTGGTGAGAGTGAAAAAACCCCAGCCCTGTGAAGTTCATTTTGGAGTGTCACACCCACCTATCTCAACATCACCCAAATGCCTCGATTTTGCCCCAGTCAGCATTTGGAAATCTCCGGCCAAGGCTAGACAGAAAACATGGAACTTCTGCCTGGTGTCCTTCCACAGTGGCTCTCCCAGGCTTTGTGCTGGGGCTGAGTGAGGGTGATGGGGATGTCCATGGCAGACTGGAAACACACCAGCAGTCAGCAATCAGCAATCAGCACCCAGGGGCACGAGGACATGGTGGCTGCTGTAGCTGGTGCCTGGCTGCTCACTCACGTTGGGGTAGGAGCATCCATGGAGAAACTCAGCTAGAGTTATGAGAGTGTTGGGGAGAGGGAAGACAAAAGAATAGGCAATTTTCAGTAGTTATTTCAATAGTTATTTCAGTCTCACCTAGTTTAAAGAGATTTGCCTCATCTGTTACTCCTTTCCCTCTGCGCAGCAAAGGAGGGGCAGAACTTCCAAACAAAATGAGGAAGCTGTGGCAGGCAGTCTGTGCATGCATGGAGATTTGCAGAGCCTCAGGTGGGCCCAGCTCAGATGGAGGGCTCTGAAGAGAAACACAGCCCATTCCTGGGATTCTGAGTGCCTGCCCACAGCCCTGACCCACAGCAATGAGAGCACCAGCAGTGACTGCTGCTGGGGCTTCAGCTGGAGCCCCACTCGCCTCCCTTCCCCAGCTGAAGCAGGTTGAGCTGAGCTGCTGCAAGACACGGCTGCTCTATAACCCATTCCACAGCTGTCCTTTAGCCTTGCTCTGTGCTGGCCATAGTGTGTGCTGCTGTGAGACTTTCCAGAAGGTTTGTGGGTGACCCCTTGGTCCTAGCACGGCATTAACTGGCCCTGAGTGGTGCTGCTCCTGTGCTTGAGGTCTCCAGCCTGCAAAGCCTCACTCGTGTGCTCTGTGTGTGCAGCTGACGTGAAGCTGCCAGGGCACAGCTGGGGCTGCGAGAGGAGAGGAGAGGAGAGGAGAGGAGAGGAGAGGAGAGGAGAGGAGAGGAGAGGAGAGGAGAGGAGAGGAGAGGAGAGGAGAGGAGAGGAGAGGAGTGTCCCCTCGTGCTCGAAGCTGACTCAGGGCTTTCTCCCCAGGGCTGGATGCTGACTCAGCTGCTTTGCCTTTCGCTGGCTTTTCTGAAAACCAGAGGCATCTCCTGGGGCTCAGAGGCCACAGCAGTGCAGCAGGAGTCAGCATTAGTTGGTTTTGGGAGAGTCATGCATTGACTGTTTTGGGGAAAGAGCCAAGAAGTTCAGTCAGAGCTTCAGGATTGTTCTGGGTGTGTTTTGTACTCCTGCTGGGGAGCACGGCCTGGGCTAATTCCCGGGGTGAATGTGTGCTGCAGCAATGCTGCTTCTGCTGCTGTGTGCCCCCACTGCAGGGGTGAGTTGGGGCAGGGAAGCTTTCCCTTCAGCTGGCAGAGCCTCACTGCAGTGTTATTTCATGGTGTTACTCTTGCTTGTGTTAGAACATACTCCCTGCTATGGCAGAGGCTGGGTGAGACTGTGATGAGCTTCTGGGGTGGAAAACACTCCATCGAGGTGTTGTGTCCTGCTAGGACACAGCTGACAGCACCTGGGACAGCAGGGACTGGCTCTGCCCTCTCAGCCAGCGGCCGTGGGGCTGTCAGTGCTGAGCTGGGGTCTGTGGCACATCTCGTGCGATGAGGAGAAACCTGTGTGCCCGAGCTCCTGACGGATCTCCTGGCAGTGACTGTGTGTGGCGCTGGGCAAGGCTCCCTTGTCCCTCTCCACTGCAGCAGGTCGCAGCTCGTGGGCACATCAGGGTGTGCAAAGCCAGACTTCCCTGTGGTCCCCATCCTGCGGCATCAGCAAACCTGGGGTGTGGAACTGGGGGTCCCCTCGGGGCTCTTGCCTCTCATCTGGCCCCCAGAAAGACCTGCTTTGGGAAGGAGGTGATTCCTTAGCCTGGAGCCTGGGATGGTGGAGCCCTGCTCCAGCCGAAGGGAGGCTGAGCCCAGCAGCTTTGCTGCCAATTCCATGCTGTCCTGAGAGGGATTGCTCTTTCCTGATGCTTTCAGCAGCCCCATAGGCTCCTCTCCGTGAGGGAAAGTGGAGCCATGAGGCCGAGTCCTGCTCGGTCCTGCCTGCTCCTGTGGTAAAGCTCTATCCCACCTGAAACGAGCTGAGGGAGAAGGGCTTTGGGCCGAGCGGGAAGGAGAGCCCTGCTGCCTCATACAGAGGTGAGCGCACTACTGACTGCACAGAAAGCTGTTGAAATTCCTTATGAAAATGGCAGAGATGATGGAGGTGGGTGTCAGTGCCATCTCTGTGGGTGTGGGGGCTGGGACAGGTGCCCACCCAGGCACCACGGTGGTTGTGGAGGGGTTGCCCCATCACGAACCGGTTCCTCCTGTTCCTTTGGGAAACGCCAAATTGAGTCAGACTGGTTTGGGCAGAGCCTTAGTTTGCCTGGAGAGGAAAAAATAATAATAATTTGTAAAAAATCAGTGCAGTCACCTCAGCCCAGAGTTGTGTTTTTAAAGGGAGTGGTGTGGGGAAGGTCTTGGGCACCCCCACTCAGCTCTTGTGCTGTCGCCAGGCTGGAGCCTGCCCTGGGGCTGAATTACTCCGTGGTTTTTAAAGAGTACAAATGGGGACTTGAGTGAGACACAAACAAACACATCTTTCATTGTGATGTGGATGGCGGAGGTTTTTGGAGAGGTATCAATTCTTCGCATGGGATCTATGGGTTGGAGGGAGCTGACAGAGTGCTGCTAACACAGTTCTCCTGTGCATCCTTGGCAGAAGGAAGGATGAAATTCGGGCATGGGCCCATCTCAGGAGCAGAGTTCAGCATGGACACGAAATCTTTACGCAGGGCTCGTGCTGCTGCCAATAAGCAGCAGTGGCTGTAGCTCAAGCCCCGTGTTCCTTGTCTGGGGCAGCTGAGCCAAGCTTGCCTTGCCCTTGGGCTTTTTCCTTCTGCCTGCGCAGTGTTACCACCCTTCCTTGGGTTGCTCTTAATCTGCTTATTCCAGAGAAATCCTATCTGCCTATTATTGTGCCCCAAATGCAAAAGGAATTTCTGTCTTTCCCAGGGTGGAAAAAAATGTTTTCAAAATCCCCCACAAATGTTGCTGTCCTGCAACAATTTTCTTCAACCCCCCCAGAGGATCTTTTAATCCGAATTTTTGTCAGTGCTTGGGGGTGTCACAGGAACATCCCAGCCTGAATGCTGGTGGATACTGCAGAGTTGGGTATGAATGGTGGATTTTGGGTGTGGAAGACTGGAGCTGGTTGGCCTGGCTCAGACTCTGATTGATTTCAGCCACTGAGTGCCAGGGTCTGTGGAGATATGTCCCTGTCTGGCCTTGTCTATTCAAGTGCCTCTTTGCTCTGCGAGGAGACCACACAAGGTAAAGGACCACCAAAGGAGTGCCTTTTACTGACCCATGGCTGCAAATGCCTCCTCATGCCATGGCTGTAAGCACTGCAGAGCTGGCTGCTGAAGGACAGAGGATCTAGTACATGTATTGATCATCCTTAAAAAACCTTTAAAAGTAGCCAAACCTTAGGCAAACCGTGCCCTTTATTTCACTTAGCTTTTTTCCACTGTTTCTGATGCCCTTCAGGAGGGATGGGCTCAGCCCTGGGTCAGGCCAGCTGTGTCTGCCCACCTTTGCAGGCTTGTTTTGGCTCTCTGCCTTATCTCCCTTATGACACCACATGCTCTTTCCTTCCCCCTTCCTGACGCAGGGCCCTCCCAGGGCAGGGAATGAGTGATGACGTTAAGCAAGCCCTGTGTAAGCAGCCTGCCTATGGGGAACTGCTGCAGAGGCAGCAGAAGTGAAGCTGGGTGGAAAAACCCCTCTGTGTTTGTTGTTCAGCTTCCAAACCCCACACAGTCTTAGCTTAGCGTTCAAAATTAAATTATCAGTGCCAAAGGTATCAGAATGTCTGACACTTGGGAGTGTCAGGGGACAAATTTTATGTGCTGTGTCACTCTTCACTGGCTATAGAGGTGGTCAGTGATGGCCATAGTGTGCAGAGCTGATGGGCACCTCTGTTTGGAGCAGGACTCCCTGTTGTTGGCTCTTTTGCCGCAGTGTTTCTCTTTTTTCCACGTCTGCAGACCAGGATCACTGTGCCGTGGGTGTGAACAGACACATCTGTGCTGATGTGCCCTGCCTGGGCTCCCTGGGGGTGCTCACCCAAAACCTGTGTCCCTTCTTGGCAGACAGAAGACCTTCTTGGGTGAGCAGAAGTGAGGCATTTCATTTTTGCTTATCAGACCCCTTTGGGTCAGGTAAACTGGCTCCAAAACACTGTGAGGCCAGCTCAGAGGGTCTGTGCTGTGCACCCTTCACACTGTGGGCACAGCTCATGGTGGGGTTAGTACGTTCTTGGCCCCTTGTAGGCTGAGGCTGCCCTTATTCTGCCCTGGCTGGATCCTTGTGGCCATGCTGGAGAGCTCTGCTGCTTTCCATGTGATATGGAAAGAAAACAAGTCAGAAAAATCCAGGCTGTTTGATTCTCATTCAGAAATAAGCAACAGCACAAGGGGAGCATGGACAGACAAGGGCACACCACTGACCCCAGAGCACTGCTCTCTGCACCCTGTCAGACTTCTTGCTTCTCTTGGGGACACCAAGGACAGGCACAGGGGTGCTGATGGCCCTGCTCTGGGTCCCTTTAAACACTGGGGGTTACAGCACATGGTCTGTCCATACAGTGTGCTGATGTTTTCAGCTGTGAGGAGCTGCAGGGGACTGGGCTGATGAGGAGCAGAACCTGCAGCTCCTCAGTGTGGGATGACTGAGAATCACTTTCTGGGGGTGGTGGATGGCAATAACTTGCTGATATGACTGTGTACCAAACAGGGCCTGGGCTGCCCCCAGTTGGGGGTTTGTGCTGCTCACATCCTGTGGAAAATCTTCTGGACTAAATCCTGCAGGTTGCAGACTTGCTGTTGTTTAGATGGATGTGAGATAGTTCAGCCTGGAGCCAAGTTCAGCCCTGGGTTCTGCAAGTTTAAGGCATGCAAATGCTGCCTGAAGAGTTAATGGGAAACAGAGTGTGGAGGAAAACAAAGAAAGACCTTTTGAGGTCTCAGCTGCTCAGGGTAGTATTTAGGTTTGGTGACTCTGTATCTTAGAGATGGGAATGCAGCAAAGCTCTTTCAGTCCGGAGTATACATGGAGTCCAACAAGACCGAGGGCTAATATCAACAAACCTTTTGGAAAAGCAGATCCTGTCTGCTTCAGCAAAGCCACAGTGTTACTTTTCTTTCAACAAATGCATTGAGACAATAATAATGCTGTGCAGATCGGTCGTTCCTGGCCTACATGATTTATTAGGAAGCAGAAACAATTGGAGCTGCTGAGAAAAAACAAGCTTTGGACATGGATATTTTTCTCTTAATTTTCTTTTTTTCCCCTTGATTTCCTCATGAACTAGAAAAAGGCCACCTAGTCTGGTCCCAGGAGAGTGGTTTCCTCCTTCCTTGCATTTCTTACTGGACCACCAACCCTGGGTTTGCTGCTTAGATTTTTGAGTGCTGGGGAGGAGGGGAGAGTGAAACTGTGCTGGGAGGGAGGCTGGGAGGTGATGCAGCCACAGAACAACATTCCCAGGCAGGAAAGCAGGGCAGATCTGGAGGAGGAGACCTGCAATCTGTTTCTAGCTGTCGGTGACTAGATGTTTCCTCTCCCTGAGCCTCCCTTTCCCCCTCTTTATCCCTTTTATTTACTGCTAAAGCCATCGAGAGTGGCGGTGCTTGCCATGCCCTGAGAGCTCAGCCCAGCTCAGAGCTGCAGGTGCAGTCCAAGCACAGGAGCTGATTGTGGTGGCAGGTCCCACCCCGGTGGCCTCAGCTCCTGCTCCTTGGCTTGAGCAGAGGACATCTTTGCTTCAGAGTGGTTCATTTGCTGCTTCCTCAGTCAGTAACACCCTGGCTAAGGTGGGCAGGGCAGGCAGCCCCTCTGCCAGTACTGATCCCCTCTCTGCCCAGGGGCCTGGCTGGATTACAGAGTGGAGCATCACACTGGTGCTGGCAGGTGCTGGCTTGTCCCCTTGTCCCCCTTGTCCCTGCCTTGCTGTTCCACACTGTCCCCCCCTGCCTTTACATATGATGGGGTAGAAATGCACTTCTGTTGAAGGCTTGTTCTCCTCGGGACCGTGGGTGTTTCTCCACCCAGGGGCAGTGGCGTGTGCAGTGTGAGGCTTCCTGACCTGCTTGCCCTGCTGACTGCCACCCAGAGCTCCTCGGGGCTCCTGCAGGCCATGTCCCCCTGCCCACCCGACTGCTGGCCATGGTTATTGCTCAGCTGCCCTGGCCAGGGAGCTGGGGGAGCTCTCCAGCCTTGATGGTGAGGCTGTGCCCCCAACACAAAACCCCTGATGAGTGGGGGGTCTGCTTGGGATGGGTGGGAGCAGCTCCCTGAAGACCCCGTGGAGATGAAGGAGAGCTGAGCCCCATCACGCTGGGCTGAGCTCAGCCTCAGGTGGCCCTGCTTGCACCCACGGCCCTGCACATCTTCTTCACTGGGTTTTCTAGAAAAATACCCTTGGGTTTGGTTAATAAAGTGTAAGGGGCTCCCTCACAGCTCAGCAAAGCGTCTCTGCTGTTTTGAGGCAGCAGGACCAGGTGCTCCAGCAGCGAACTGCCAACTGAGTGTCTGCAGGGGTAAGTGATATCATCAGGGTTTGCTTTGCCTCCAGAAATGACTAAACAGATTTTCTCTGGTTTCCAGTTGACCCCGTGGCTCCCTGCTGATGATGGGAGGGAGCAGGCTGTTTGGATTTGAGTTAATGGTGCCATGGCCAGCCCCAAATCAACCTCAAAAGCTGGATATGGATTCAGCAGGTAGAGGGAGGGGGAAAAGCATCATCCACTGCACCCAGCCCTCACTGTTATTAAATCAGGGATTGCTGAGAATCATCTCTGATTCATGCTCCAGCTGAAACACAAGTATTTCACATTTGTCTGAAGGGATTAAGTTTTTTAAGCTCCTGCCCTTCTGTCTGGGTGTTTTCTTGCCAGGGGTTAGTTAGACTTAGCTCCCAATTTTAGAGAAAGACTGAGGGATGGGGAGTGATTTTTCCTTTGTGGTCTTTTTGTTCCATGCCCGGAGTCAGCACAATAAGGAGTCAGTGGAACTTAGCTATATTTGATTATTGCAGGGGGCTAGAAGGGCCCTGGGTAATTGCTACATTTGGTTCCTTTTCTCTTGGGTTTCACTGACATTTCAGATGCTAAATGAGCGGTTCCTTCCCCGTACAGATGTTTTCTGTTGGTTATAGTTGGGAAGAGACCATAGATGCTGAATCCCTGTGCTTCTTTTGTGTTTTTTCTAGGCTTGTTGGAATCAGTGTGGGGCACAGGGCTTGCTCAGCTCTGGATACTCCTGCCATTGGGGTGAGCAGCAGTGGGGCCTCCCCCCTTTCTCCCAGCCCTGTTTGCATAAGAGAGGAGGTAGAGGAAAAGTGAATCACGGTAGCTTGAGCCTCCCAAAATTTTTTTGATTTTTTGTTGCTGCAGGATGTCAAGTCTCTTCCCTCCTCATCCCAGCTCCTGCCAGATCAGCTCAAGCACACTCTGCCTGGATGAGCACGGTGGGCTCACGCTAGAGAGATCCCGGGAGGAATGACACAGATCTGGTCATAGCCACCCAGCTCACTTCTCACCCTCAGCCTCTTTCTGTCAGCATTGGAAAACTGCAGGCACATGTGATTGAGATGAAAAGTCTCACAGGTGCTCCCTGGGCTCCTCCAGAGCTGGAAGTGGATCAGAGCAGGGCTGTGTCACAGGGCCAGGGCTGCCTGTGCTCTCACTGCCCTTGCAAGAGACAATCCTGCATATTTGCCATGGCCTTGATTTCTGCTTCACCCCTGGGTCAAGGTTAGACACCAGTCAAACCTGTGTTCCAGACGGAGGGAAGGGAAATTCAGCTCTTTTTGTTGGCGCTGAGCAATTCCTCTCTTAACACAGGCACATGCACATGTTTTGGAACATCACAGGGTATTTCTGGGCTCCTGGGTTTTTCCTGAGCTTCTTCCAGCTGCCTCCATGGAGCATCCGTGCTTAAGGCCATGGAAAAAGTCAGAGCATCATTTGCATTTTTGGGAGAAATGTTATGTCAAAATTGCCTACAGATTTGTCTTGGCTCCGTGGAGAAGGTGCATCTCCTTCCCTGGTGCTCTCTGGAGACAGAGGGCCAACCAAAAGCATATGAAGCATAAATGCTGTCTGCATAAGGTCTGGTTTCCTCCACACTGGAGTACAAAGGAAGAGGAGAATCCACAAGATCTTAAAATCTTTAAATACTGAAGTTTTATAATAAATCAAGCCCAGATTTTACTGAAAAATCTCCAAGTGATAAAGACTTACTTTGCCTTCGACAATACGATTGGAGAGTAGCTGTCAGGCTATTGCAGCAATTTGATGTTTGCCCAAAGTCAGGAGCCTCCCCAGGCTGCAGCCACGCTCAGCCCCACTTTATAGACATTTTTCACAAGAAGGCAGGAGCCTGCAGAGGCTCCATGACCCAGGGCTGGGGGTGCTGCACAGCTTTGAGACCCTCAGCCAGGCTGGAGGGGCCTTAAACCCCAGAACAGCTCAGTGGGGAGACAAAGAGTCTTTGAAGCTCCTCCAATCTGCCCAAGCTGCAGAGTGGGGTTGTGAACCATGTCTGTCCTTCTCTGTGAGAATGTTGCTTTTACAATTAAAGCCCATGCAAACCCCCAGCCCTTGCTACCGCTTGTTACCCCAGTGAAATATCTGACATTTGAGACATAATGGGAAGTCAAAGAATGTGAGGAATTTGGTGACTCAACATAGAGTTTATTATACCAGCCCCACCATTTAAGCCCATGTAATGTAAAATTGTTCTACGGCATGTGGCACAGTTCTGTGGGTTAATTTATAAGCAAACAATTATTATTCAAATAGGGATTTTTTTCCGTGCCTACATAAACTTGTTATCTGTTTGGCAGTGGGGGATGCTGCGAAGAAACGCACATTTGCATTTTTTGCTTTGATGCAATTTGCTTTTCCTGGAGCAGCTCAATGGTGCATTGACTACCAGGGCTCACTACTGAACTTGACCTGGGTGTGGCGTGGAGATAAGCCAAATGTTAAGAGAAAAGGAGTCTTTTGTGCGAAGATGCCAAGATACTAGGTCTCACTTTTAGGTCACACACTTGTTAGGGGTTCCTTCAAAGTGATGGATTCTTCTGCTAAAATTTAATGATGTCCGTTAAATCACAGGGTCATGAACTAGTGCATGTGCTGAAAATGGTTTGCCAAGGGACCATGAAGACAAGGCCTTGTGTCAGGAGACTTCCAAAGCAAATTGGATTTTCCACACAGCAATGGCTGTGTTTGAAGGTCTGTCAGTGGCCTGTAAAATCCTCCACCAGTGATAACAAGACAGAATTGCCAAGCACTGAAGCAATGCCATGAGCGTTATAGAACAAATCACTCCCCTCTCAGGACATAATAGCTTCTTGATCATCAGTCAAAGAAAGAATTATCCCAGCCAGCAAATGGGCTGGAGGAAGCTGCTCCTGCTCTTCCAGGAGATTATCCCAGAACTCCTGAGTTAAATCTGCTGTGGAGAGCCTGGGGGTTGATGAGAACATCAGTCTGGAGTGGGTAGGTGGATTTTAGGCTGGTGCACGGAAAAGGATGGAGCCACTAGATATTGGCTTGTACAGGGCCATCTGGCCCCGCTGGTGTCCAGCCCCAGGACAAGCCCTGCTCAAAAACGTCTGTGCTGAAGGAAAGGTGAACCAGTTGGGAGACATTGGGCTTCTCTCTCTGCCTCCTCATAGTAGGGAAGTTTATTTTTGTCCCATTTGACATCCCATTAATTTGAATTGATTTTACAGGTGATCAAGCTAAGGCAAGCTGTTGGGAAAGCAGCCTGAATCATTCCTACTGAATCCACAGAATACCTGCCTGGATTCTGTACTCTTGAGACCTTTATTGCTGCTGGTCTCAAGGCTGGTTGCCATCCAGTCTCACACTGGTTTGGCTGAACTGGTTTACAAAGCAGTTTGGAGGCAAACTGCCCATGCTGAAAGCATTCTGTACTTCCCCATGCCCTCCCTGAGCAGTGGCAACCACCTCTGAAAGCAGAGGGAAGTTAAACCCCACACTTTTCTGGCCCTGACCTTTCAGCTGAGATCACCGTGGAGAGGGGCAGTTCCTGATTTCTCACCAAGGGAAGCTGCAGGCAGACAAATATGAGAGAATTTAGACAAATGAATGGCAGATCTCTCATTCCAATGTTAGGTTTAGGAAAGCCAAGAGCTCCCTCCTGGGCCATCCACGTGGGCACTGCTGCTCTTGGACCAATGCCGGACCAGGGAACTCATTGGTCAGCACATGCTGACCAGTGGCTTCTCCAGCCTGAGCCTGGATTGAGTGATGGAGGAGACAGTTCTGGTTCCACCCAGTCTCTGAAGGATTTGATGTATTGTACTGCCAAAAGAAAACAGCATAAATCATCCCTGAGTGTGGAGCTATCTGACGCTCTTGGACAGAAAGTGCAGTGAGGGTGGAGCAAGAGGACATGAGGGTGAGTGCTGCCTTAGACTGGAGTGGCACAAAAATCCCCTCCGAGCTGCCTTCAGAGCTTGAAAGGTGGGTGGCTCTGTCATGGCCACACCAAATGATTTCTTGGAAGAGATGGTGTCTGGGGAGTGCTTCTGGGGTGATGCAGCATAGAGCCCAGGGTGGCCCAGGGGTTCATCCTGTTTCCAGTGAGATGTGTGTGCATGTTTATGAAATCTATCTCCCTCGGTGATGTCATGACATGATGAGAAACTGGGTTATAAATTAAAGGAAGAAAAAAAAATAGACCCCACTGTGGGTCAGATGATGGCAATAAATTCAGATAACAGCTCATCAGTGCCTCCTTCCTTGTTCTTGTACGTGTTTGCATTTTCTTTTTTCCAGCTGGGAGAAGATCTGGTGAGAAGCAGCTGTTTTTCATTTGTTCTCCATCCACATCTGATTAGAGAGTCCTCCTTCTGCCCACTGAGACATGCTTGGGAACTCTCCCAGCCCCTCTGCTCACTCATTTTCTGGGGCATCGAGGAGTTTGGGACTGTTGCAACTTTTTTTCACAAGCTCACAGCATTTCAGAGGTACAAAGGGCTCCTTCATGGTCACGGAGCTCAGGTCCCACTGGGCCAAAGGGCATGGCCAGATCCTGCAGTGGGGCTGTCCGTGAGGTGCTGTGGATTTAGGCCTGGGCAGGCAGTGGTGGGGAGATGTTTCTCTCCCTGACATTAAGCTATTAATTTGGTTTTAGGCAGTTCTGTGGCTCTGCAGCCCAAGAGCAGGAATGTTTCTCTCCAGGCCATGTGAATGTGCTCACCACTGGGGATGATGGGGAGGGAGCTGTGCCGCAAGGAGGAAAGGGGGTTGCAGTTTTGGAGCAGTGGGAGAGGACAACCCAGTGGTTAGGTGGGTGGCGTGGGAGCAGGGAGAGATCAGGGTGAAGGCAGGGGCGTGCATCCCCCTGCATGTATTGCTTCCTAAAGGCTAAGCAAGAAAATGGTGAGCTTCTGGCTTGTTGAAGCTCGTATGGAAACTGCCATCAGCTCAACTGAACTCCAAACAAAACCTTTCCAGGCCAAGCCTAGAACATTTCTTCATAGTTTGCTGCTGGAGGACTCCCACCAAAGCAATTTGCAGGCAGTTGTATTCTTTCAGGAGACACGTGTAAGTGTTTCACTGAGGGCAAGGAGACTGCTCTGGTCCTGTCCTGCCCTTGCCTTCCCTTCTCCTCACTACACAAATGATGGGAAGATTTCGATGTCTGGTCCTTCTCTCTTCCTCCTGCAGCTGCTGTTGGTGCCCAGACACAAAGCATTAGCAAGGGTGGTTGGTCATGTGGTGGAAGAGCTCTTCACCAAAACAAAACAGAACCAGAGCTTCTCTGCTCAGTGGACCCTCCTGAGCACAAGGGAGCCTGGGCCTGAGAACTTTTCCTTCCTCTTCTCCAGGTGGGAAGGGGTTCTCCCATGGCAAGTCTGAGGATGTGATTTGAGCTCCCAGAGCTGTGCCCGGGCAAGTCCCGAGCTCCTGTCATGTGCTGAGCAGGGAGCTGCAGCTCACGTAACCCTCACCTGTTGGCTGATGGGCTCTGCAGCTTTGCCTCAGGTTCCCCAGTGAATTCCTGGGGGTCCCAGGTGAACTCCTGTGTGACAGATGAGTGGGGATTGCAGAGCCCCCAAAGCTGAGGTTCCTGGGGAAGAAGGGGATGTGACCCTCCTGTAAGTCAAACGCAAACATGGAAATAATAAGGTGGGAAATGTTCTCAGACTTATCTCAGAAATGAGTTTTCTGTGGGTCAGCTTAAATTTCTGGCAAAAATTCACAGCTGATTTTATTCCAGACTTGTTTCCCCATTCCCTTTAATCCATGCAGCTTGCATGCTAAAAGCCACAGAGACAATTCGAGCCCAGGCTGAGGATCAGCCAATGTCCACGTGCCCCTCGGGTGTGTGCTGAGCCCTGGAGGCTTCCATGCAATGGGAGAGTGAGGAGGGAGTTAGGCTGCCATGGTGCTGGGGATGACACAAAACTTGGCCACGCTGCTGCTGCTCTGGCCTGCAGTGACCTTGTTGATGCAAAACCTCCATCTGACTCTGCATCAACAAGTTCAGTTTCGAAAAGAAGGATAACTTGCTTTATTTTACCAAAGCTTTGTGAGATAGGGAGGTTTCCGGATAGGATCTGCAACGCTCAGGTTCAGGTATCAGTTGCATAATTTCCTGTGTTATTTCAACACTCTTGTATTTTTTCTTTCCTCTATTTTTTTTAAAATGAGCTCCTTTGCATACTGGATAAGTCTTATATAAGCATATGTTGGGCTGGAAATTTTTTTTCAAGTATTTTTTTTGGCAGGGAACTCCTGGCACATGATACAGCACTCAGAGCCATCAACTGTAGCTGTGATACAGATGTTCATTGCCTGTATAATCTTTTTCATATCAAGCAATTACCCTGAGCCAATTTCTTTATTTTAAGCACCTTGTTGTGGGAACGGAGCTGTAAATGCATAAATTGCTGAGTTCCCTTATACCTTTTTACAGTAGACAAACAAAAAAATCAGCACAAGGTCTCAGTGAAAATCAAATATGAGGGCTGTTCTAGATAAGAAAAGACAGACACTAACTGAGAGTTTAAAAAAAAGTCCCTCTCAGAAGATACTCTGGAGAAGTGCCAATAGCACATAGCTGCATGGAGACTAAATAAAACCAGGTGAGTTTCCTGCCATTGTGGAGTATCAAATGTGATTTCCATTTGTGATGGATGTGCTGTTTCTGCCAAGATCATCTGGAGGTTTTCATTTTAGGACTTATTATTTTTGTTGGCCTAATATAGAGCTACAGCCCAGAGTGCTAAAAGGGAGCGTTGCAGCAATCCCATTCACAGAGATGAGGAAAAATGCCATTATCAGACTGAAAGGCTCTTCCTGGGAGAAGGTTTCTCTATCTCAAATGTAGGTTTTAGGATTGCTTTGAATGCAAAACAAATGGGAGAATCTGAGGAGAGGAAGCATTAGCACTGATCCTCACTGCAGAGGCACCAGGTAACATCCTTTCCAATTAAGAATCTGGCTCGCTCCAAAAATATTGTTCAAAAACTAGGTGTGAACCAGAGATGTAGATCAGGCTGTTCTGCACTTCTGAAGTGATTACAGGGAGGTTGGCAAGCTGCCCTAAAACAAACAAAAAAAGCCAAACACCCCAAAAAACCATACAAAAACCCAAAAAACCCCAGCAACAATCAGAGAGGATTTCACTCTCGCAGAGCGATGTGCAGGGTGGAGCAGGGCTGGCTGCACCGCAGGGTGGTGGGACATGGGATGTGCCCTGGGCCAGCAGAGCTGCCATGGCAGGTGTGTGTCACCCTGGCCACGCTCAGCTCCATCAGCTCCGATGCCAGCGCCTGTTTCACTCTCCTCCAGCTCAGGAGGAGTGGAAATTAGCTGTATTTGATTATTGCAGGGGGCTAGAAGGGCCCTGGGTAATTGCTACATTTGGTTCCTTTTCTCTTGGGTTTCACTGACATTTCAGATGCTAAATGAGCGGTTCCTTCCCCATACAGATGTTTTCTGTTGGCTGTAGTTGGGAAGAGACCATAGATGCTGAATCCCTGTGCTTCTTTTGTGTTTTTTCTAGGCTTGTTGGAATCAGTGTGGGGCACAGGGCTTGCTCAGCTCTGGATACTCCTGCCATTGGGGTGAGCAGCAGTGGGGCCTCCCTCCTTTCTCCCAGCCCTGTTTGCATAAGAGAGGAGGTAGAGAAAAAGTGAATCATGGTAGCTTGAGCCTCCCAAAATTTTTTTGATTTTTTGTTGCTGCAGGATGCCAAGTCTCTTCCCTCTTCATCCCAGGATCTCTGTGCAGTCACACCCCAACTCTGAGCCCAGTGGCTGTGGGTCTGTGCTCAGGAAAGCCTACAAGTCGTGAAGTTCATGCTAAGGGAGCATCACATGCAGGAAATTTGGGAGCAACCCTTTGCTGTGACTTGGAGCGCAAAGTTCAGCTGAAATGCTCAGGGGCTTGCCTGGAGCCAGGCCCAAAGGGGATCCTCTTACAGGAATAACAAGAATATGCAGTAAAAATAGTTAATGCTAGTGATGTTCTGAAAGGGGTATTAAACTCAGGGCTAAGCAATCTGGCTCTAAGAGGCCAGAATTAAATGTAAATTGCTGGAAAATGAGTGCAGATCTGCTACTGGATCAGGTGGTGAGAGCCCTGAGATATAATATTCTCCTGGAATCATGAATTTGGCATTTTTCAGGCTTTTGCAGATGGATTGGAGCTGATTTCTGAGCAGCAGTTGTTTACTTGTAAAAATGTCACATAACTGAATGGCAATTTTCTTAAAAGAGATCTTTTACAGCAGAGAGCTCAAAAGAAGAGCAGCCTCCTGCAAAATCCATACCCCTTTTGGAAAACATACAGGCATTTACATGATCTGTGCCTGCTGTTTGAGGTATGAACTTCTCCTCTTATAAACTGATTCATTAAAATCTCATTTGGGTGCTCACAGAGTAGGGAAAAAAGACAGAGAAGGAAGTGCTCGTGGTCCTTCCAGCTGTCCAGGATGTGTCCTCTTACTACAGAGTGGCCATAGCAAGCAGCTATTGCATATTCTGGTGCAGTGGTTCTGGGCTGGAGTGAAAAAAAAAACATCTGGGAGAACCCACCTCTTCTTTTCAGGTAACTGAATGCTCTTTTTATTTGATCCTGTGCCTCACAGTGCATCCTGAGATGCTGGGATTCAGTCTGTGCCTCGGGAGCATGGCCCCGAGGTGTGTGGTGCTGCTGGATTCAGCAGGAGCACCAGGGGATTTGATTTGCCTCTGTGGTGCAAAAGGCCTGAATACTTCTGGGATGTTCTCATCCTGGCACAGGGATTTTTGCTGAGGCCAAGGTCATGCCACATAGAAGTGGCACTGTCACTGACACCCTGCTGGGCAGTTTCTTCCCCTGAAAGCCAAATTCTCTGATGATTCATGTCCATGTGCCATTGCTTGATTCCAGCAGAAGAAGCTCTGACTGGCCCATCCCATCTGCTCACCATCTCTGCCTTCTGGGAGTCACTACCTTGGATGCATGATTTGTTCCATTTTTCCCTAACCCATTCTGCATTAAACTGTTGGAAAGTATTAGAAATAAGAAATTACTAAAACACAGTTTCTATCTTGAGGGAGGGATGATGACATAAAGAAGAAAAGATGATGAGTTAGAGGGGACAGTGATTTCTGGAAGAGGTTGAGGGGAGCACTCACATACCTGGCACCCCAAAAGTGTGTATGTCTCTGGTCTCTGTCTCCAGGTGCTGGAATGCAAGAGTTCCTTAGTCCTATTCCCACAGTTATGGCTCAACAGGAGTGAAAGCACTTTCTTTAGCAAAGCCTGGGGCCATCTCAAGGCTGTGAAGCTGTTGTGTCCCTGACCCAGAGGCAGGAGGGCAGCTCCTGCAGGGGTGAGGACAGGAATGGTGACATGGCCTTGAGGCACAACAGATCTGGTGGGACACTGGTGCTAGGGTTGGCTGAGGGGACAGGAATCATTCCAGGAGAGCTGTGCTTGCAGCACTGTGCTTTGTGCCCACCCAGCACACCTGAGCTCTCAGCACCCTCCCTCCAGCCTCTTCCTGGGCCCAGGATCAAGAGGGATTATTTAGATATTTTCTTGCTATTCCGAAGTTGTTCACTTGTTTCTGGAACAGCCAAGTCTGAGCTGGGATTTTGTAGGGATTTTGCAAGAGCCTCTGTAATGGACAGGAATTCTCAAATGGTCCAGGAAGGTTCTTCTGTCGACTGTTGTTGATGGTGTTGTTTGACACCACTTTTCCCTTTGACAGATCATGCTCCTCTCTTCCAGAACTTCCATTTGCAGGAGACTCTGGCAGCCTGCTGCTTCCTAGATAGAAAATCCAACAAGCAGCCTGTTCCATCTCCTCACCAGATTCATAATGTCATTTCTTCAGAGACAGGAGCTCATCTGTTGCTCGACCTCGGCGTAAGTTTGCAGATTGCTTTCTCCACTTCTTCACCAAATCATTCTTTTCTGCACTTATTGTTGGGAGATGTGTAAAGATTCATTAAGCTTCTTTCCTAAAGTGACTGTAGGAATTAGATACATTTGGAAATGTGGGTCTGATTTCGATTTTGTTTTCTTTCCCTGAAAGGAGAGGACTGTGAGGCAGGCTCAAAGCCAGAGTCAGGCTCAAAGCAAGCTGAGCCTGCTGGAAGCCAAAGGTAAAAGGTCCATAGCCCTCCCTCAGAGACAGCAAAATTAATTTCAGGAGAGAATGAATGGACATAGAGTACGTATGAATTTGGCTTCTTGTTCCACAGGAATGCAAGAAATCATGCAGCTTAAGAAAGCCAGACAATGCAAACCTCACGTAAATCTGGGGAGAAATTTAACCCCAAATACTTTCTGACCTTTACTGATGCTGCCCTTCATCTCACCAGTGTTTTATTCTTCTGAAACTCAGCCTCATCACTGGCAAATCTTCAGAGAAGTCAGTTCTTGCACAAACAGGAAAGCAGACTCCCTTCCCACTAATTTAGGTGGTGTTTCCAGTCCATGGCCAGAGGACAAGGGCAGGGAGGTGTGTTTGCCTCCAGGGCCAGGCTGGAGGCTGGTCTGGAATAGATTAATTTCTCAGGTGGGCAGATCTAGCCCTTCCTGTGTGTCAAATTCAGAGCCAGATCAGGGCTGAATTCAGAAATTTCATCTGGTTGTCCTGAGGGGAACTGATTTATGGTCCTGAGTGCTTCACCCTGCCACATCCAGTGTTTGCCAAGGGCTGGACCCCACCACTGACCTTCCTGACTGTATTTCTCAGAGACCGTCTGGATGTAACTCAATCCCATTTCAATTTAATGAAGTGAAATTGAACACAATGATATCTGGGACCATCCACCCTGAATCTTCTCTCGTGACTGTCACAACTCCTGCAGCAGCATCTGAGATGATCAAAGCTTGGGGATCACTGCTTGGGGATCACTGGATATTTTCTTGCCCAGACAAGATGTGAATTGGTGGAGGCCCCACCACAGATGGGAGGAAAAGGTGAACTTATTTCACTTCTGCAAGTTCGACAAGCAGGACACGAAGGCGATTTTAGGCAAATAAGTCACTTGTAGGGATGGGGTGAGGACAAAGGCTGGAAAGTGCTGGCTGGGACTGAGGTGGGATGGTAATGGAGGCGAGAGTGATTGGGGGACCCTTTCCAGAAGCAGCCAAGGTGTCTTATGTGCTTCTGTAGCACTTTGTCAAAAAAGAGCCAAAGCAAAAAGGAGCATCTGCTGCCCTCACACAGTCAAGCTGGCAAACTGGGCAAGCTGGTGTAGAAGTCACAGTTTTGGAGGTCCCTTTTTACCTAAAGCTTGGACAATTATACTGTGCAATCCCATTTCTACAGAGAGGCAGAAACCAGAGCTTGGGCCCAGGAAATGGGCTGGAAAAACTGAAAAGGGGACCAGTAGTGCCGCCTTGTTAATCTGAGATGAATTTAAATACACGGTGGTGAGGGAGGCCTGGCACAGGGGCAGGGGTGTGGGGGTAGGAGCTTCACTCCAGAGCAGAGCATGTGCTAACAGGGCACGGTGGGAAAGAGCCCTTCCCCGTTCTGTGTGGCTGACCTTGACCAGCTCAGTGAGAATAAGCACTGGAATTACAACCAAGAATTGGTCCTGATGGACCAGAAAAGCCTTTGGACATGGTTTTTCCGTGGAAGGCCAGTTTGTTCCCATTATAACCCACTGTACTTCTCCTAGGTGTAGGGCTTGCTGATAATGTGCAGATATATTAGTCCTTTAATAAAGGCAAATGAACACAAGGAATGCGAATGTTTAATCTTCAGTTTGTATAAAACTCTGCAAAGAGTGAAATGGAAAAACTCTCAGCTGATGTTCCAGACATCAGACAACAGATTTTCTTCACATGGATCTGGTGCACACACCCAGTCCTGATATGCTTCCAAGAATCCCTGTCTGAGTCCTGGAAGAAAAACCCAACCACACTGTGTCAGGAGAGGCCAATTGAAGACCCAGGGCACGCAGCCTGTGCTGTTCACTGTTCCAGGTTCTGAATCATTTCCTCCATTCACGTGGCCATCTCTCTCCATCTGGGTTTGGGTCCATCCGGCTCTGTGATCCTTTCACTTCCTGAGCCATGCAGGCTTCGAGTGCTGCCCTGGCTGTGCTGCTGTGGCCAGAGATGAATCCTTGGTGGACTGCCAGCAGAAGCATCCCTGGGTTTGGAAGAAGTCGGCTGCCCAGGCTGGGTCCTTTGGGGCAGGGTAGGTGGAGGGTCTCCATCATGCACAACCCCATTTGGAAGAACAGAGAAACCTCTTTCCGCAGTGCTGGGGTTACCTCTTGCTGCCAAAGTGACACCTCCAGCTGTGCGTAGGATCTCCCTGACCCTGGGACACCTCTTCCTGCAGCTCCTGGGCCCATGACACGGACACAGCTCTGGGTGCAGAGGTTGAGGGGAGGGAGAGAGGTGGTGGATCACCCAACAAGGGGTGGGTGGGCAATGGGCTGTCCCCAGCCCTTACACAGCTAGCAGTGTTCTTGCTGTTGGAATACAGACCACCAGGGACTTGGGCTTGGATTTAGCTGCTTCCTTCCAAGTCCTTTCCTCTGCTCACACCCTTGGGAGCTGTGAGGGCAGTACATGCACACATCATGCAGACCCAAAAATACTCTAGCTGATGCCTGGAGGAAGAACTATTTTTTTACAATTGATCAGCTGCCAGAAATCCTCTTCAGCTTCTCTGTCCTCTCCCTGTGTTGTCCAACATACTCGATGTATTTTCTGTCTTCACTAGACATAAACAATCAGACCTTTGAGAAGTGAGGTATCTCAGGACCCAACCTGACCTTTGTTGAGGAGAAAATGTTTGCATGAGGGAAAGTGAAAACAACATGTAAAAAGGTGAAATCACAGACTTCAGGGAACTTTGTCATTAACACCTTTGGGTTGCCTGGCAGTAATTAACAAAGTGGCACAACCACACGGGTGATAGCTCTGCTGAGTAAGAGACGAAAAATGGGCTGGTTGGGGGAAACTGAAATGCACTCATTTCTTGAAACTGTTTGGTGACATGTGTGGGACAGGAGGTGCCCGCGCCCACCTGGCAGGACCTGCCCCGCTGGTCTTATCACCAGGAGCAGCCACAGCACCACCGGTGCTCGGGCCAAGGGCTATTTTGGCTTGGCCAAAACAAATGGCAGTTTCCCCTCTCTTTGCGAGTTTTAAAACATAGGTTGTCATGCAAAGGAAATTGTGCACAATGATGATGAATGGCTGTGAAATACCATTTGCCAGAAATATTTCTGGATTCTGCAATTTAGTTGCAAATTATAGAACATGGAGCGCAGCCTTATGGGGAGGATAAAACCAACCTTCCCCTGTGTTGGGAGAATATATGTGACTATACCTCTCTTTTCCTTCACCCACCTCACTCCACAGACATTTTTAGCTCCGAGGCATTTTCAGAAGACAGCAATTCGGCCTCCAACAGCATGGTTGGGTCCTTGCTGGGATGAGCTGTGGCAGAGGAGCTCTGACAGTTCACATCTGCTGTCAGTCTGGCCCCACTCCCCTTCTGAGCTATTTCAAGATGAGCAAAACGGAGTGGTTGGAAATTGTGGGTTTGTTCAGCAGCCTTGGCTATCGTGCTGGATGGCGCTGAAGTAGGCATAGCAACAGGAAAGGAATGTTCCCTGTAAAAAGATAACCATGCTTTGCCGAGGACGGGGAGCAGTAAAGTTTGTTAAAGCAATCAGTATGTGTCATAATGTTTATTTAACTGAGAGCAGGGACGATGGAAAAGCGTTGCAGCTGTGGAGAAGCCCAAGAGTGCTGAGAGGGATGGGGTGCACAGATTTAGTAGCTGTCTTGCCTTGAAAAAAGAAAACAAGCTGTGCTATCAGGCAATCGATGGGGCAGATAGTGGGAGAGCACACAAGGTAGCTTCTGACTGCTGACTCTTCTGCAGGGGTGAGGTTAGAGTTTTATTATCTGAAGTTCACTTTCAGGTTAACAGCTTTGAGGATGTGGTTGCAACTCTAAAGGGAACAAATTTTAATTCATTTCTAAACATAAGCTATTTCTGTTTGAAGGCAGATAACCTTTTTGGCTGTGTTATTTGCCAGTGGTAGATAGAAAGATTGGAGTAGCAGAGTGATGTTTGAATTCCTTGAGTAAATAAAAGGGGGGAATTTGACACCACAGAGTCAATGTGGGGCCAAATTCTGTTTTAGCCCATTTCCTGGGGAGCCTTTGCAAAGAGCAGCTCTGGTGTGACTCCTTCTGCAGAAGGCCAGAGCAGTGCAGAAACAGGACACTTGGAAATATGTAGAGCAATAGATGAAATCAAATACTTGGCCAGTGCTCTGGCAGTGGGATCTGTTAAGCTACAGAGCAGTGTCAGGGGATCTGGCAAACTCACTGGACTTGCTGCAAGAGATAGACTTCCCCTGCTCCATTCTACTCCAGAAAAGAAGCAAAAAATTTTGGTCCCTTTTTTCTACCAAAAGTTAAAATTGCTTTTGGTCAAAATTGGAAATTATGTGAGTTTGGGGGTTTTGTTCTTCTTACAAAAATTCAAACCTGTTTTGGGAAACACAAGCCTATCCTTCACTCTGAAAATTGAATTTTAATTGAAGGCAATGTTGTCTATCAATGAGGGGAAAAGATTGCCTTAGCTGTTCTCAGACCACCTAAGCCTTAGTCAGTTGATATACTTGCAATATGCTGTGCAGAAATAAGGCTGAAGTACTTGCAATATGCTGGGCAGAAAGAAGGCTGAAGTACTTGCAATGTGCTGGGCAGAAATAAGGCTGTATGGACTGCCCAGGCACGAGCCACCCTCTTCCCATGCAGCTCTCCACATCGCTGTGTAAATGGAGCCTTGCAGAGACCCCCATTGCAGAGGCAGGACAGGGGCTCCTTCCAAACTTTCTCTCCTCCTTCCTCAAAATACACAACCCCTGTGAGAGCCACCACTCATCTCCACCTTTTTGGGGGAGCTGGCACAGATGTGTTTCCTCCAGGGATCTGCTGCAGCAGCTCTGTGATGTTCGTTGCTTTCCTCCTGCTCCTCTCTGCCAGCTCAACGGCAATCTCTGTAACAAACTCCAGGCTTCCCGGCTTGCCTGGCAGAAAAAAACCATAAAACCCATTTCAGAGACCAAATTGCCCATAATTTACATGCCTCTCCTCACTTTGAAACGCAAGACGGCTGATGATAACATCGGGAGTGACAGAAGTGGTATCTGTTGCTAATTACAAGCTGACATTATGGTCAAGCAGAGCCATGGGCCCCATCAAAAGCTTATTCAAAGATGCTTTTTTCCCACTTCAAACACAGGCTGGATACAATGCCAGGCATTTTCCACCTTCAGAAAGAGCAATCCCTCTGAATTGGCCTGGCAGCTACTTCTTCAGGAGAAAAATTGCTCAAAGAAGGAGCAGAAGTTACAACAACCTGGTCTTCGCATGGACTGAGCTGATCCTTTAATGGTGAAATTTGTTCATCTTTCACAGAGAAAAACAGTGACAATTTTGATTTCTAAAACACCTTTCCCCTCACAGGTTCTTTCAAGCTGTCCTAAGGGCTCACCAGGAAATGGTCACCACATCCAGGTGGTCAACTGAGGCATGAAAGTGCAGTGGGGACTTGAGGCTGCACCATGCCAGAGCTGTACAATGAGTCCCAGGTAAAAAGTGACAGAATGAAAGTGTCCTTAAGCTGCACCAGAGGACATTTAGATTTGATGTTAGGAAAAAATTCTTCATGGAAAGAGCTGTCAAGCACTGGAAAAGGCTGCCCTGGGAAGTGGTGCAGTCATTATCCCTGGAGGGATTTAAAAGATAAGTAGATGTTGCACTTGGGGACAAGGTTAATTGTGGGCTTGGCAGTGCTGGGTTGATGGTTGGACTCCATGATCTTAAGGGTCTTTTCCAGCCTTAATGATTCCATGATTCTATGGTTCCTATGCCCTGTGGGACCTGCAGCAAATCCCATTAAAAGTGGTGATTAAACTCCCATCAAATCTCCCCACTATGCTTTTCGGGCTTTGCCACAGTCTGAACTGCATTCCTTCTTTCATCCTAAGGACAAACACAATTGTCCTGCCAGGGTCAGTGGCACTCATGTCTCTAGCATAACCTTCTATTTTTTCTTGCAGCCATTGGCCATGGCTGGATGCTGCTGTGTAGGCAGCAAAAATTCATCCTGACCATATTTTCAAAGTGCCATTACGTGGTGTGTCATGGAGCTCCCCTTTGGGTCTCCTCTCTTACCTACCATGGAAAGAGTGTCTTCACCCCCAGTCTAGGAAATGTGGGTCCAAAAATAAGGCTTAGGAGACACAGCAGTCAATGAGCAAACAGTTCCTGCACTGTAAACCTGGGTCTTGTAAAAATTAAAGGAGTTTCCAACCAAAACATGCCACTGCCCCAACTGCGCCGTGAGGAGTGGGGCAGCACAGAGAGCTCTCTGTACCTTGCCTGGTTGTGGTAAATAAAACTCCTCATGGAAAGACTGATGGATTTTAACACATTCATCTCTTTCTTAGATTTCTTGAAAACAAACTAATTGGAGCATACCTCAACACCACCCCCAGTCCCTGAGCCCCAGTGGGGATGTCCCCCATCACTGTGTCACACCTCAGTGGTGTGAATTCTGACAGTGAGAGGCATTTTGTAAAGTTTCTGCTGCCCCAGTGCCCTGTAAGGAGGACACAGACCCCCAGCACCTCCTCAGAGGTGTGCCCAGGCTGGGAGAGGTATATAACCAGGGATTTGGAAGCTTAAGCTTAAAGCCTGGCAGAGGCTGTGCTGTTCAGTGTAAGGGTGGGAAAACTCTCTTGTTTTCTGGTGGTGAAGGGAGAGGAGCTCATCAGTGCAAACCTCCAGAGATGCTGGTCTGCAAACAGAGGCTGCCATCAAAGCAGAGAGGAGCATGGCAGGGTGGGCTCTCTGCAGGAGCTGAGCACTCCTGGGGGTCTTTTGCAGTGTCCGGAGGAGTCACTTGACAAGCCCCAGGAAGATCTGTTGTGGGATTTGCGTGGCTTGTGCAATCCATCATTAATGGCTCACTGGCAACTGCACTGTGTGGATAAACCTTGTCCTTCCAGAGGAGGATGGATGACACTTGCTGCCTTGGTTCAGTTGGTACAAAACACATGTTAGCTCTATCTCATCAAACTCAAACACAGGAATAGATGACTTGGGCAAACTCCACCCTGAGAGCTTTTGCCAGGAGAGTAATGTCAGTCAGAGTGTGGAGCTTTGGGTTTCTTTGGTGGCATTTCCAGACAGACCAAGAGCTCTGGGAGGAGGCTCATTGCAGATGCTGAAACCATTGCTTTCCTTGGGGACCCTTCTCATCCCACCCCTCCAGCAGGGCTTTTGTCCCTTGACTGCTCCTCACCTCCAGCAGTCAGCAAGGAGTTTGGCTAGCACAGCAACGCCCAGGGTGCAGCTCAAGAGCAAGCACAAGGTCCCTTCAGTTTTGGGGGGAACGTCTCCAGGTTGTGAGGCAATAACACAGAGCAGGGTGTGTGTATATGCACCGAGTTGTTACAGCAAATGGTGCAAATAATCAAAAGCTGAAACGTTCCGGCTAAATTGCCACAGAAACCTTGGCCAGAGGAGTTTGTTTTGTCTAATAAATAGGTGTGAACTATAGGTAGAACCAGCAAGCTCTTTCTGGAGAGATTTTGAGCCTATCACTGTGGCCCTCCCGTGCTAATGCTGCTCTGCAGTCACCTGTGGTGTGGTGAGGAGCTGCTGCTCCAGGCTGGGCTGCAATTCAGAGCAGGTGCGAGTGAGGGGCCTGGGGCTGAAGTGGGAGCCCAGTCCTCTCCTTCAGGTCTATGAAAAGAATCAAGAAAACTGATGTAGAAGCTTATTTGCTGCTTGGAGAGGCACTGCAGGTAAGTGTGTGGGAGCTGTGTCAGGGCAGGGCTTGGCTGCAGAGCTGGCAGGGTCCTGCAGTGCTGGGGCTGTTTGGAGGGTGGGGAGTACATGGCTTGGGGTTACAGAAGCTGATACAATTTTTAGAGGAGAACTAGTACAGCAGAGGTTTAACTGGAGTAATCAAATTTACTTGGCTTGAGAGCAGCCAGGCCTGGGCAGGAGCCTTGGGGCTGCTGTCTTAAAGGGTGCTGATTTGCAAAGATGCACTTGAATCCATGTGAGAGCTGTCTTTGTGGGGAGAGCTAGAGTGATGCTGGCGGTGAGACTGGCACCTTGTACTAACTTTCCTTTGCCTGTAGGTTTGTTTCCCCTGAAGCTGTGGGATACAAGGGAGAATTCAGGCAGATAAGGACAAAGTAGCTACGTGCTTTGTTTTGGTTTTAATGTTTTGTTTACTTGCTGCTTGAACCCGTGACTTGCCGAGTACTGAAAATCCTGAGATTTTCCTAGAATGTGGTCAGTGTGACGCAATTCTTGCTATCCTGCCTTTCCTTAGCCCAGAGCCCTGCTGTGGGTGATGTGAGGAGGCAGGAGCAGCAAACAAAGGTTCTTGGTTATCTCTTACCTGGTTTAGGGCTGCAGGAAGCACATGGGTGAAGGCAGTCAGCTTTGTGAGGGAGCAGCTGTGCTTTTGCTGGCTCTGTCCTTGTCTGCATGTGCTGCAGACTCTCATGGGGTGCAAAGCAAACCTGAAGAGCTACAGCCACCCTTGGGAGAGAGAGAGCAGAAGTGATGAATGTTTGCTCCCTTCTGGTGCCACTCTTCCAGGTGATCTCTGGAAGCAAATTCCCTCTTTTTCTGCCTCTAAAGCATTTTTAGCAAGTACCAAACTTGTGTTCCCTCTATTCCTTTTGGGACACCAGTGATGAACTGAGGTACCTTCAGTAGAGATTTCAGAGTGTCTAAAGAAGGGCAATGAAAATGGTGAAGGCTCTGAGAACAAGTTGTGTGAGGAGACTCCGAGGCAGCTGGGGTTGTTTATCTTGGAGAATAGGAGGCTATCTGAAAGGTTATAATGAAGTGGGACTGATGTCTTTCCCAGGCAGCAAGCAATAGGACGAGAAGAAACAGTCTCAAGTTGCTCCAGGGAAGGTTTAGATTGGTTATTAGGGAAAAAGGTCTTCACAGAAAGGTCTATCAACATTAGAACAGGCTGCCCAGTAAGTGGTGGAGTCGCCATCCATGGAGGGATTTAAAAGACAGGTAGATGTGGCACTTAGGGACACGGCTTGGTGGGAGGTTGGCAGTGCTGGGTTAATGCTTGGACTCCATGGTCTTAATCCTTGTTTCCAACCTAACTGATTCTGGGATTCTAAAGGGAAATACTAATGGTGTTTGCTGTTCTGGGCTTTGGGAGGTCCCTCTGTCTGTGGAAAAGCTGGGGGGTTTACGTTGAGCTGTACAACAGCTAATGAGTGATCAGTGTCAGCCCCACAGTGGAAGGGGTCTGTACAGGACTGGTGGGTGCTCAGGAGAAGACACAGGCAGAGAGATGTACTTGGCTGGAGCACTCCTGGGGCTGCAGGGATGACCATCCCACGGTGTGGCAGAGCTCCCAGGGAGCCCCTGCTGCACCAGGTCCCTCGGGGCTGGCTGGGCTCTGCAGTTTGCTCCGTGGGAGTGCTCTGCTGCAGCTCTCTGCGTGTCGTTCCCTCTCCATGGCCACAAAGCAGGTCTCAGACAGCCCTGGCTCCTGTGGCAGCAAACACCAGGGCACACATGTGTGTGTACATGCTAGAGCAGTGCTGGAAGCTCAGCACGGGCTGCAGGGTCCTGTGATGGGCCACTGCTCTGCTTGGGAAGGGCTGGCCCAGGGCTGAGCTAATTTTGCAGCCGTGCAGAGGTGCAACAACTTGGCAAGTGAGAGGTGTCAAACTGTAAAACCTGGTGACCCTCTGACGGAGGGCTGCAGGAGGGGAGCTGCAGAATGTGGGCTCATTCTACAGCAGGAGATGCTGCAGCCAGCTCAGGCTACTGGGAGCTGAGAAAAGCTCTTCTCAGCTCTGGTTTTGACTCAGTGGCTGAGCCAGAGAGGCAGGCTGGGCCTTGGTTGGACTGTTTTTAGAATGGGGGAGATGCTACACAGCAAAAGGAAGTGTCAGTCCCTTTCTCGCAGGCTGTGGAGCCTCTGCCTCAATGCTTTGAGCAGTGTGGTGCGTTTCCCAGGCTGTGGAGTGGTGCTGCTGCGGTGCAGGGTGAGTCCCTTCCAGTCCAGGTGATTTGAATGGCTCTGCTTTATGTCCTGAAAAGTATCTCTAGCTGTGGTTTATCCTTTCCCTGCCCTAACCCCATCCAGCTTGTTAGGCTGGGAATTTTTCTTTGTGAACATCTCTGCTGGATGTTTGAGAAAGCTGAAAGGTCAGATTGACTTTTTGAGGCTTTTCTTTTCTCAAGGAAGAAGGTTTCTATACAATTCATGTCATGAATCAGGATACATTTTTCTGCACCAGTTAAATAAAAGATCATTAAACCTAACAAATGTTTCCCAGCCTGCCTGCACTTTCATGGAGTGTTCAGCTATAAATATGACCTGTGCTTATAACAACATAAACTACATGCTCCTCAAAAGCAGGACAGACTATATACCTCTTTTCTTTTTATTTTTAAGCTGCCCAAGAAATATATACACACATTCCTAATATGTTTACTTAAGCAGGAAGCAGACGAATAGTTTAAGATAATGTTTCAGCCTATTGTGAGTTATATGTGCCCCAAAGATTGTTTCTTTTATGCAGTATTTTTTCAAACACAGAGAGAAAAAGCTGAAAAATCTTGTCAATTCCTTAACTGTAGGAAAGATTTGGAGGAATTTCCACTGTGTTTCCCTCTCAAAAGGATATTTGAGACCACTGATAAGGGGGAAAGGAGATTAAATAGTCCTAATTCTTTTCATGTACTATGGAGACTAATTCTTCTTGCTCTCACCACTGTGTCCAGCTGACTGGCTAGCTGCTGATTTCCCCTGCTTGTGGGGAGATCTGAGGGCTGATATGAGTTTGAGGGCCTGGAGAAGGAGGGGATCAGTTTAAAGAAGGAAGTTGCTTAATTTGTATGCAAAGTTTATTCTGGATTTGATCACACTGTAAACTTCTGCTGGGCTGTTTTCCCCTCCTCTGCTGAATATGTTTTCTCTGACATCACCAGCAGAATGGGACATCAGAGTGGGTTTAAAATGCAAGAGAACTTGAGTGCTGGCAGCTGATGAAGTCTCATCTCTGGTGAGCAGTGGTCTGCAGGCACAGCTGAGGGAGCCCAAGGGAAACTTTTCTGTGGCATGTGGAGATGGGCTAGTTGAAGTTTCTCTGCCTTTGGAAACCACCCCAGACTGGGCAAATGGCCTGTTCTGTTCAAGTCAGCCTGCAAAGGAAAGTGTGACAGGAGCTGTCCCATAATGCTTGTCCCTGGCTGGAGGGATGAATCTTCATCACCATGTCCTTCCCATGGTGGAGTGGTGAGGTCTAGAGCAATCCTCCTCACGTGCCTCCTGAGTGCTCCTTTGTGTTTTGTGCTTCCCAGGGTGGGAGAAATTCCCCCGTGGGTTTCTGAGGGTCCTGCACCCCAGCCCTGGGCACAGATCCTTGCCCTAGCTCTGCCTGCAACAAGGGCCAAGATGAGGACTTCATGCCAAAAATGACAAAATGGAAACCAGCCAACAGGCAGCTCCTTGGAGCCAAGTTCTGCCCTTGGCCACGCTTCAGCACCCATGTTGAATTTTATTTTTGTCTCCAGGTCAGCCAGGACAATTATTTAACCTTTTGTGCAATGTGAGTGCTGCCCTGGTGGGTGGGGGAGCCCCGTGAGCTCGATGGGTGCTGGGAGCAGGGGGAAGAAAGACAAACTGTTTAACTTGTAATGCTTAGATGGGCTACAAATAGATTGGCTGGTGTGTATTCTTCCCTCTCATCACCACTGCATGTCTGGCCCAGTGCCATGGGAACCCAGAGGGACAATCGTCTGCACCCATGGCAACGCTCCTTGGGTGTCATTTGCCCTCAGCCCTGGTGCTGAGCTGTCCTGGTGGCTGCAGAACACAATGAAGGCAAAGAGGGGAAGCTTGGGACTCCTGGTGTCAGGAGTAAATTAAAGCTGGGTGAAGAATGAGGATCTGATGGTGGTTTCCCCAGCCTGGGATCCTGTCCTGAGTCAATGAGGCCACTCAAAGCCTGAGGAGCAGCTTTGTGGGGTGTCCTAAATCTGATAGACAGCTCTCTGATAGGCAGATAAAAGGAAAGGATATATAAGGAAATAATTGCGATGGGGCTGGAGTCTAATTAAAATCGTGGTTGTTGGTCAAATGTGAAAAGAAAAATGCAGCCTGAGAAAAGGCACATGTGAGCAAACAGACAGGAGGAGCTCTGATCCTCCAGCTGGGAGGGGACAGGGGGTGATGGCCATCTCTGTCCTCTTCCAGGACCCTGGGGTTGGGGGGCCCAGGAGGCTTATGGGCAGGACCAGGAAACCTACAGCTCACCCCTTTGGAGCCAGGTCCTCCTTGGGGTCCCTGTTCAGCAGGAGTGAAGTGCCTGCTCAGACCTCTCTGGTAAGCAGGGAAAGAGATGCTTTGGGAAAGTGCTCCAGCGCCCAGCGTGGTCTGTGGGATGCAGATGCCATGGCTGAGGTCAGCAGGGTTAGAGATGCTCCAAATGACTGCAGAGCTTGCTTGCCAGCCCTGGGATGCAGTTCATTTAGGGTGCAACTCTTACAGCTTCCTCAGGACATGACAGTCCCTCAGTGCAGGGACATCTGAAGTGCCACTGCAAGGGCTGAGCCCAGCCTGAGCTACTTCACGAAATGCCCCAGGCTTGTCCTCCCATCCAAACACCATCTAAAGTTAGAAAACAGCTTTATCTGTGCTCCTGGCACTCCAGCACTCTGGATGTAAAGTCAGGCAGCGCAATTTCTCAAGCCTTTGATGTGGTGTAAACACAGCAGTGGGTGCAGTGACCCCAGCTTGGCTGATCTCAGCACGTTTGGCACAGGCACTGTCCCCCAGTGAGAAGGGGCTGCTGGGAGGGATGATGGGGGCCACAGGGTATGTGGGACATGTCCTGCTCCCCACTTCCTTGGCACTGGCCCTGCTGAGGGCGTGGGGCTGCTCCCAGGAGCCGAGTAGCTGACACAGGGAGCAGCAACTGCACAGCCACTCTTGTTAGAGCTGTTTGCTTTCCACAGTGAACTGCGTGTCACACTGAAAACTGATACCGCAGAGGGAAAACAGTGTCCTCTCTTCCCCCACCCCCCCGTGAAGGGACAGCTTATATTTACTTGTAAAGAGAGATGGGTGATTTGGTGAAATAATAAAGGAGTGGTTAAAGAAGCAAAAATTCCCAAGTAGAGAGAAAAAAGTAGAGGTTTTATTTTTTTCCATCACATTTTGTTTTCGCTAAGCACAAATACAAGCCCAGCAATAAGGGACTTGTCCCCGAGGTGGCTGCAAGGCCTTGTGACAGAGAGGAGGTGGCACAGGCAGCACGGAGCTGAGTCTGGCCATGCTGGTGCATGGAAAGTAATCCACACTGAGTAACAGCTCAGTTGTAATCCCTTTGGAATTGCCAATGAGTGCACAGAGAGACCTCGAGATATGGTTAGGATAAGTATCCAAACTTCCTGATCCTTACAGGAACATTAGAGCTGGTAAAAGAAGTTTAGCAAGGAATGGGCCATCTCTGAAGGTTTCTGATGCCTCGTGCTACCCCTCCGACTGCTGCTAGAGAAGGGCAGGGGTTGTGGCTTTGGGAACTACTGGCAGCTCTGTTTGTATTTCATTCTTCACTTGTAACTGCACTCCACAGAGCATTGTCTGGAATCTTCCTTATATTCAAGTCAAATTTTGTACAACAACGGTACCAGGACAAATTGAAATTGAGATAAAATTAAACACAGGAGTGACCTGCAGCAAGTTGAAATGGCTTTGTTCAGCTGCACTATTCCTAAAGGATAGGTGTGTCCAGCTCCCTGGCACAGTGAGAGAGGGCAGTGTGTGTCTCTATACATCGGTGTCTTTTTTTGCACTCACGTTATTGCAGTGCCTGTCTTGTGTCAGCATCTTCCAGGTTAAGGGCACTGTGTCTGCAGACAGGAACAGAGCTCAAAGGGAGCTCCAAGCCCTCTGTCCTTGTTTTGGTTTAGTCTAATTCACTCTAAAAGGCTATTTCAGTTGAATTTCTCTCTCCATGCCCTACATACCCTCCCCTCTGCTGCTTCTGTCTGCTGCGCTCAGAGGTGCCGCCAGCGCTATCTCGGGAAGGAGCTGGAGTCAGTGCTCTGGTAAATTATCTCATGTTTGTTCAGTGTGAAGCATTGCACTCTTTCCAGCTGTATTGTTGTTCTTGGCTTGAAAGTTTCTTGCTGTTTTCTAATTTGAACCCAAGCCCTGGTTCCCTGACGACTGCAGAGGTCTGCCCGTGCACAGCCCAGCGTGTGCCAGCCAGATGGGGACCTTGGTCCTGGCCAGAGGGCTACCAGAGGGTCTTTAGTCTTTGCTTGGAGTAAAGAGGACACATGGTTTTGGTCAGATGGCCGAGCTACTGTGGCAAGGGTCTGATGGACAAGATTTTGTCACACAGTCTTCGCTCTGCAATGGACAACCTGCATGTGTGTACTGTGCTTCAGTGCCTGTGATGTAAGGCAGGATGAGGATAAGCCTGATCTGTTGTGTAAGAATCATGCAGTGGTGAGGGGATTATTTCTCAGCAGTGCTAGAACTTTTTCGTTTCCATTGATTTCTCTTTTAATTTTTCCCCCAAATCTTCTATGTGGGTATAAATGCACAGCGAACACATTTAAATATCAGGCTCTGCAGCTCTCTAAACAAACTTGATGTGGAATCAATAAGTTAGTAATGACAGACGGATTTTAAACATATTTTGAAAGTTAGTATAGGAAAAAAATTGTAGGAAAATTGTGCTGCCTTCAGTGGTGTAACCTGCCAGCTCATGGGATGGGCACAGCAGTGTCCTTCAGAGCTCTGCATATGGAGAGGCTCAAGGGAGGAAAACTCCTTGGTTTAGCACATCCAGCATCTAAATATATGCACTTGGTATGATTCTTCTACGGAGCTTTACAGACACAGGAATGAGAGCCCAAATGAGAAAAACACTGGGGGAAGGGGGTGGTGGGGAATATTTGGCTTAGGTTTAGTGAAGGAAAACTCTGGAATAAGAAAGGACTGTGCTGTTGCAGCAGCTGATTCAGCCTGGTATCCAGCCTGGATTAAAGGTTGCTTCTGGTGCCTGGTTATTAAAATGACAGATTTTTCTATGGAAACCATTGCTACTGACTGTCCCACTCACTGTTTATTTTACTCATGCATAAGTGCCAAGTGAACCCAGGTTTTTCCATAGTAGTTGGCCATAATGGATTTTCTGAAGACTTGTCCAGATGATTTGATGTGGAAAAAAATAGGATTTGGCCCCAATGGAAAGCAAGTGGTACTATATATTGGTGGAGCAAACCTGCAAAAATTACAGGTATCAACAGTCACAGACTGATTCATTAAATCTTCTCAACTTGGATAAACACACCAAATTATTGGGATTTCAGAGGTGCTTTAATTAACGGATGCAAAGCAGTGTTATCTCTGGAAAATAAATTTAGCTTTGATTGTGGAGTAGAGTAATCATGGGGTGCAAGTTAGGCATGAGTGTTATTTTTTAAAAATATTTAATTTTTTAGGAGCTCTTTGTTGCTGTTCTGGAAATGTGTTTGTTCTGTGCTGGCTACAGCAAAGCCCTGGAGTGAACCTGAACCTGCTGACACCTGTTCATCCTGGGTGATCTGCATGTCAGAACCAACCCTAGGCCTTCCTACAGGTTCCCAAAACTCTCTCTGGATTTCTGCCAGAAAGACGCACTTAATCCTTTGATTTCATTGGGGTTTCTAGTCAAGGCAGTGATGATTCTAGGCATGTAGAATTAGTCTTTATGCACTGTGGTGTTAGCCCTGATTAAAACCAATGAAACTACAACAAAGGTGTATCTGATTTTATATTAAAAGGTATTTTAAGTCTTAGTGTTAAATGGTGCAGGGGTGGTATCTTACATAAATCACCATTTGGCTTTCTCAGGGCTCTGCAGTCAGTGCTAGTGAGGAGCCACTGCTCCCACAGCTACGCTGATGTCACTGGTGCTGTATACACAAGGACACATGCAAAAGCCAATTCATGGTGAATTCCACCCGAGGACACAGCGAAAGCAGAGCCTGCCAACCAGAGGATGAGGTCATTGCAGGAATTCTTTACATTCTGCCTTCTGCACGGGGTGCCCGAGCAACGAGAGTAAAACTATAACAATAACCAATACATAAGCTCTAAATGGTGCTGGGTCGGTTTTTACTCCCCCTGCTCTGCTCCCCAGCAGAAAATGGAGAGAATAAACTGTTAAATTAGGTCCTGTCCTGATGGAGACTATATAAACCCTGCAGAAAGCTCTGTTGCTCATTAGGAGTGCGTACACAGGGGGCTGCAGGGGCTCTGGCCCCAGCCCATTCGTACTCCCAGTGGTATCCATACTGCAGGCCTTGTGGTGGAGGGGCTTGTGAGCTGCTTTGAAGCTCTGCCATCTGGGCTGTGGCTTATTAACCATAAATAAAAGTAATTCTGTGAGTTCTGAAACTGTTAGAGCTCATTTTACTGTTGATTGGTGTCTAGTGGCTCATTCAAGTTTTATTAATTGTATTAAAACTGCAGCACGAGCCCTGTTGTCCTCAGAAGTCAGAAAATCCAGACCAATAAGAAATGTTTCTGGAGCAGGTTCCTCAGGGTATGACAATCCTGACCAGAGGTGTTCCTTCCCCAAGGTGGGGGGCCTGACCTCTTCCCCTGCTCCAAGAGGTTTTTCCTGGTGTGCAAAAGATTGATTTTTATGCTACTGCCTTTCTTTCACTGGGGATATCAACCGAGCTCTCTTTCCTTCTACCCACTTACTTTCTTTTGCCAAAAGTGAAGTAAGTTACTGTCCCAGACCTGTAGTCTTTGTTGGATGTGGATGACAAGCCCAAACTCTGGACAGGACGGAGTGAGTGTGCAGCGTGACTCCATAAACTTTGTTTCATTTGGAAAGTGGGATAAAAGACCTCCGCAATGAATTTGAATCCTTGTGTTTAATGAACAGAGCCAAAGAGCCTTCATTTTGCTCATGGCTGTTCTGTGGGTGAAGGCTGTCTGTATTTGACAATTTTATTATTTGCTGCTGTTTATTCTTTTATTTCTAGTACAGGAGGCTTTGTAGTTCTTTCCATAGATTTTGGAACCAAAAGAGACTTTAAATCATCCAGGCTATGACCTTCTGTATAGTACAGGCCAGAGAATTTCAACCCTTACTGAACCCAATAACTTGCATTTGACAAAAGCACATCTTCCAAAAACCCATCTAGTCTTGATTTAAAGGCAAGACATGGTAGCAGCTTTGAGAATTCCTAAAAAAATACGGCTTTTGCAGCTGCCTTGGTGTGTAATGTTATTCTCAGGAGAGGAGGGGAGTGGGGGGGAGTAAGAACCCTTGCTTGTTTTAATGCCTTGGCGTCTCTTATTTAAGACCTCGTGCTGCTGGTATTATTCTCCAGCTTTTAGCAGCATTGCCCTGAGCAGCCTTTGCTCTCGGTGTTTGTTATTCTGAACACTGAAGTGTTCTGGGAGATGCCAGGTGGGTAAAAGTGTGGTGGGTCTGGATGGGTTCAGTGAAGGTCTGACTTTCCTTTTGGTCTTCCTTTAGTCTCATTGAAAGCTGCGTGAACACCTTCTCACTGGGACACTCAAACCAGCAGAAGGTCCATTGTTTCTCTTGTTCTCCAGGAAAAAATGAGGTGCTGTCTTGCTCCCTGTCCTTGCAGGACTCTTATCTGCTTGGATCTGAGCTGAGGCCATGACTTCTTTTAGGGAGGTTCCTCCAGCAGCTGCCAGATGGCAATTGCTTCAGTTCCTCCAATCAGGCTGGTTTTGAACCACTGACAACAGGGTAATAACTGCATATTCCTACTCTTCCACCCAGCCAAATCCTGACCTGGGCTTTCTTCCTTCCTTGTCCAAATGTTTGAATAAGTGAAGCCAAGTTTTCTTTGTTTTTTCCATTTTTTTCTCTTTTTTCCATGAAATAATATTGCCTTGATTCATGCAGATGTTAAATAAACACATAAAATAAATCAGCTGAAGCAGGACTGGATGTAAAGCTGAATTCCCATGGTCCTTGGCTTCAAGGATCTGCTCTCTTGACATTTGTGGCAGGACAGGATGCCTTTGGTGCTCTGTGTACTTCAAATGGTCAGGCTGCTCTCTGTTTCCTTCTTCCATGATTTTAATGGGAAGGGCTTCAGGACAAGCAAGACCAGAAAAGAATTCCAGGGACCAGAGAGCTCCTGAAGCCAAATGGTCTCATGTCATTCATGGTTTTAGACCTTTACTTTTCAACAGTGTGGAGGTAGAAATGCCTTTTTCAACATCCCTCCTCGGACACCCTTGCTGCACCCTTTGCCCCTGCTGTTTGTCCCTTTTGGAATAAGTCCTTTGTCTCTTGTCAGAGCTCTCTCATGATTGAGCACTGCTGTGTTTCCCCTTGCTCTCTTCTCTCTCAAAACCAGGGCACCCAGGGAACAGTAGTTTTTGGGAAGTGCAGCTGGTAAATAGACAGAAGTTTTGAAAAGCCTCTCTCACCTCTATCCCAGACCTGCCAAGGTGACCCTGGGCAGATTCTTCCATCTTGGTTTGGCTCTTCCATTTTTTTCCACTGATCTGTGGTCATGGTCTCTGTGATTCCTCCTCTGTGTGCTGGACTTTGCTTTCCAAGTGGGACATTTCATATTCAAAAATGTAATTTTATTTTCTTTTTACGTTTTTGGCAAAACTCCCGTCTCTCTCTGAACTCATAAACAAATCCCACAAAGATTAAAGAGGCTGAGCTGACAGTGAAACAAGGAGCTGCATCACTTTTCCATGCAAGCCTGTTGCTCACTCCTCCTTCCTGTACCTCTGCCTGCCCTCAGTCAGGGCTCCATGCGGTGCTCTGCTCTCTTTCCTCTTTGGAGCAATGTTTGTGTCTCCATGTGCTTCCCAAAGCCCCAGGCTGTGAGGGTGCTTTAAAAATAAATCATTCTATCACCCAATTGCTGCAGTCTTTAATTACCCCCTACTTGATGGAGATGTCTGGAAACACAAACAGAAGGGATTCCAGCAGCTCTCCCGGTGTCTGGATGTTTGAACCGCATCGTGTGTTTCGTGCTCTGCCCTTTGCCACCCGTCCAACATCTGCTTGTCTCACTTCCAGGCAGGATTGCTCTCTGCCTGCTCAGTTCTGCTGGAGTCTGGGTCTGTTAAGTACTCCTAGCCCAAAAATGTGGCAAAGCAGAAACGGTCTGGGTGCACTTGCTGATCACTGCACTGCTGAAGAGGGACGGGATTAGAAGGCATGGGGTCACCTCCACGTGACTTTCAAACTCTTGGATATTTAGCTCTTCATGCACTCAAATTTATTAATCTATTTTATCCCTGATTAATGAGTTGCACGATTCCCTGAGTCTTTTTGCCCTCTCCTGTGCTGCGCAAGCATTGTGCTCTCCTGCAGCTGACTGTGCTCCAGGGGATGGGCAGGAACGGGCATGCTTCATCACCTCACACAAACCAATTACCACATTTACAAGCAGCATTATGCTGTGCTGAGTCAAAAGCCAGTTTTACAGCATTTTAACACCAGGAGTTAATGTTTCTTTTCTTTCCCTCTTAAGAAAGGAGCTGTCATTCATCCTTCCCCTTCTTTAAACCCGATAGATAAATCTGTTTTGACTTTTCTGGTGTGCCTTGGTGAACTCCCCTGCAGGTTTAGGCTGGTATAAAATGAGAGAATTGGGGTTACCTTTCTTTCCCATAAGTTTAGTAACGAAGTGTGTGGTTTTGGTTTTTTTTTCTTTCTCTATCTTTTTTTCTTTTTCCAATTTGAATGAAAGTTGTGGGGATGCAACGGTTATTGCATCTCTAATACCTGTGCTGATCCAGGATTACTGAACTCTGAAGCACCTTTCAAAGTCCCAGGTAGTATATTTGACTCTGTTTTCCTGAGACATTTGAAAGTTCAGAGGGTAATCCAGAGTTTATCCAAACTCATTAGAAGCTCTTTGTCCCGACTGAGATCTGGAAACTTCACAAAATTAGAAGCAACTTGTATGAGGTTTCCACTGCTCCTTGGTTGTGCCAGAATGGAGCATTCTCTTGTATTATGGCTTCGGGTACTTGCCAAAGCCAACAAAATGCAGAGATGTGCAAAAATGCTGAAATACAGCATGACAAAAAAAGATGTTAGCTTGGTGTTTTCAGTCCTCTGTAGAGGGTTGGCTTGAGTCTGGCTGGTTCAGCTTTGTGCTTGCTGCTTCCTCTGCTGAATCCAAACCCAGAGCCCCCAGTGGCCACCAGGAACCAAACCCTGCTCGTGGTGTGGCTGCTGTGAGAAATGGTGGGGCTTCAGAAACTGTGTCAATGACATTCTTCTCCTCCTGTGAGGGAGGAATAGGACACGACTTGAACTTTGTCCAAAACATGAGGTCAGACCCAAACCTGGAGTTAGTTTTGTTTAGGTGTTTCTGCTTCCAGCCTTCCATCAGAGCGAGGGAAGTGGGGCTGGGCTCCTCCTGGAGCAGATGTGCAGGGCTTGCATTGTTCCTCTGGGGTACTTCAGCCCTCCAGATCACCTTTGTGGCAGCAGTGAACCCTCACACCACGCCTTGCTTGCCTTGGCCAAATGGGAGGACTCCCAGAACAGCCTTGGAAAGCCCCAGCTGTTCCTGCAGCCCGAGGAATGTGTGCTGATGAGCACTTGATCAAACTGACCCCGTTGGCCAGGGGTTGTCATTCCAGTGCTTCTGCTCACTCGCTCCATTCACCGCGCGCTTGGCAGGATGGCAGCGGGGGTTGGAGGAGGAAGGAAAAGGGATGCAGCAGCCAATCTCCTGGGATGTGTGGCAGGCCAAGGAAAACTTTGCTTTTTCCCCATGTTCAATTTTAAAGGTAGTTCGTTAACCCATTAGCCCTTGGCTGGCAGCTGTGGAGCTGTCACTTCCTTCCCTCCTCCGTTGGATGAGAATTCCATGCAGAATAAGCATGTGTAGCTGAGAGGATTCTGTAGCTGAAGGTGGGAACTGGGCTGTTACCTTGGTGAACCGGGAAGTTATTTTTGACTCTGTCCTGTAATTTGATTTTCTTTTCTATTTGGTGGGACGGTTTGGGTTTGTGTAGCCATTCTCATTTCATTGCGTTTTGGGTGATGGCCAATTGTCCCCAATTGAGCAAAAAACAAGGTTTTCCTAAGCAAACAGAAGGACCATCAACTTGAACCTGCCACCTTCTGCAGTGCACACTCTGTTTTCCTCTTCCTCTCTGTCTTGTCTCCATCAGACACAAGCTGTGTCTGAGAGAAGTTCAAAAAGGAGAATTGATGCACAAAAAGTTGAAGCTGCTCCAGATGCAAGGCCCAGTGACCATGCAGTGGAGAAGACAAGCACACTCTACAGTGTGGAATGGCATGGTGGTAAGGAGGTTTCTACCAAAAAGAAGGCAAAGTATCTATTAAAGCCAGTGGAAAATTTTATGGGGTATGAGATTGCTGAGTTTGGACCCGTAAATATTCATACTGTTGACTGTGGTTTAAACCGTGGGTCCTCTTTAAAAATTAGAACTTTCTTAAACAAGAGCTCCCTCTTTCCCTGCTCTGTTTGGTCTCCTCAGCTCCAGAGAATAGCTCTTGGCTTGTCTGAGCCTTCCTCCCCACTGCGGCATGGCACAACTCCCCTGTCAGCAGCACATTGTTCTCATTGACTTTTATTATTTCATGGGCTAAATTACTGTGTGCTTTGATCTCTTGTTGGACTTGCTGTTTGGAAAAGGGGGGGAAAGGTGGATTTTATTTTTTTTTCTTTTTTCCTTTTATTTTTTTTCCACTCATACAAAAAGGCCAGGGAGAGACTGTGTGGTTTTGGAAGTCTTTTAGTAGAGAAAATCCCATAGATATGTAAGTCTCAAGGAGGAATTAACAACTAGATTTTATCTGAGCCCATGTCACAGTTCCACACATCCTTGTGAGCTGCGTGCCATGGTGCTGACATGGGTGCTGTCAGTGCTGAGCAGAGAAGACAAATAAGGTTTGAAAAGAGTCAAGGCTGTAAGGTTTGTTGGTAGTAGGGCATGGACACCACTGTCACAGAATCCCAGAAGTGTTTGGGTTGGAAGGGACCTTAAAAATAATCTTGTTCCACCCCATACCATGGGCAGGGAGACTTTCCACTATCCCAGGTTGCTCTGAGCCCTGTCCAACCTGGTCTTGGACACTTCCAGGGATGGGACAGCTACAGCTTCTCCTGGCAACCTGTGTCAGGGCCTCACCACCCTTAGATTAAATATTTTTTTCCTGATATCTAACCTAATCCTATTCTCTGTCAGTTTGAAGTCATTCCCCTTGTCCTGTCACTCCACGCCCTTGTAAATAGTCTCTCTCCATCTTTCCTAAAGGCTCCCTTCAGCTATTGGAAGGTTGCAATTTGGTGACCCCAAAGCCTTCCCTTCTCCAGGCTCAACAACCCCATCTCTCCCAGCCTTTCCCCTCAGCAGAGCTGCTCCATCCCTCTGATCATCCTGGTGCCTCCTCTGAACTCAGTCCTGCAGCTCCGTGTCCTCCCTGTGCTGAGAGCCCAGGGCTGGGGCAGCTCTGCAGGTGGGGTCTCACCTGAGGGCAGCAGAGGGGCAGAATCCCCAGGGTGAGACTCATGCTGCCCTTAGATGGGAGCTTGGCCTGTGGGATGTGCTGAGCTGCTCACGGGGACGCTCTGGCAGAAGGTCTGGCTCTGCTCTGGCAGGTCCCTTTGAGCTCTGCTCCTCCCATGCCTTGTTTTTCTCCCACCCCACACCTGGAGACAGTGGCTGCTCAAAGCTTTTGCTTCCTGAGGCTCATGACAAGCAGGTGTCACCTCTTCCCTCTGCCACCCCTTGTGGTGCTGGTGGTGGCACCGCTGCCATTGCTGCTGTGCAGTGCAAGACTGCAGTTGGGAAAGACTTCACTGAGGTGACACTTGGCAAAAGCAATGCTGGGGATGGACACTGCTGTCTCCAGGGACCATCTCCAAGCCTAGGAGGCATTCCCTTGGCCAGCTGAGACAGTTTTTCACTGGAGGGACTGGTCAGGGCAGAATTGGTGCAGGAGAAGGGCTGGGAAAAGCACCTCACTTTCACACTTCTCTAATGTTCAAGGCGTTACATCCATATTGCCCTTGGGTGTTAACTTTTGTGAAACACCTGAGCTGCTGAGGTTGCGTAAAGCTGACAGTGCTTTTGGGGGAAGCTGTCTGAGCATGTGGAAGGAGGTGCTGTGTTTATGAATAATGAGCTCTGGTCTTGGAACTGGTAAAATTCACACGTGGTACACATTGCCAAGGGCTCTGCTAGGAGAGCTCCCCAAATGCAGTCCTTGCACTGCTATCACACTTCCAAAGCAGTGATGGTGGTGGGCAGAGCAATTGAGGGAAGTGTTGCTCTGGATGTTGGAAAAATGGCTTTGGGCTTGGCCAAGAGCTGCAACATGTCTTGGAGAAAGGAGAGGAAGGATAGACTCCAGCAACTTCCTCTGACCCCTGCCTGCTCATCAGCAGGCTAGGATGGTCTGAGCCAGTGAAAATAACTCCAGTACTGCACGTGATGTTAATGACCCCTCCAGAGGCTCAGGACCACTCAACACCCCTTTAATCTGCTGGCGTCAGTACAGGAACAGAAGAGCTTGAAGAAAGCTTGTACATTATCACATTGTAGAGCAGCTCCTCAAAAGCTGAGGTCCTGAAAACAGCTAAACCTTCCCAGGCTGTTCCAGAGGAGACCTTTTTAAGCCTCAAGTAAACTCATGGGGCAGCAAAATAACATGTCCTTCAGTAAACCTATGGAGTCCTGATACTGCTCTTTTGGAAGAGTGCACATGCATTTCTTATTTCAAGGATCCCACCACCCTCATCCGTCATGCCAAGCTTAGCCTGACAGAGAAGTGGTGGTAACGTAAGAGGAGATGGCACCTCTTATCTGATTTGGATTCCCTCATTTTAGGCTGAATGCAGAAACTCTGACCAAACCTCATGACAGCACTCTATGAACAGTTTTGAAAATAACCCAGGCTTTGTATCTTGACTGCTCAAGAGCAGAAGCTAAAACAATCTCTGGACTATGCAGGTGTTGTTTGCAGATCTGATCCCCGGAAGAACTAAATTTTCTTCATAAAACCTGGACTTATGTACCACACAAATGCATTGTCCTATTCATCCTACAGCCCCCAAGCAGAACCTGGGGCCATATTCACCGGAGCTGTCTCCATGCAAAGTTCCACCTCACCAGGAAGGAGAGCTTCTGCATGTAGAGACCACTCCCAAGTAAGGCAAATTAGAGAGCTGACTAAGGTTGCTCTTTTCATCAGTCTCCAAGGAAATGGCCAAGTACTGGAGATGGAAGATGGATTCTTGCACATGGAGAACCAAGAAGGCTATGAATATGTGCCCGTCATGTGGAGAAACATCTTTGCAGAGAACCTTGTCTTGTCACATCTCTACTACTAACTGACCTCTTGGATTTCTTTTCACATAGTTTGTTGTCTTTGTGTAGTTACTCAGCAGATTGTACTTCTTAGTACTCACTGAGCAGTTTTCTACATGTTCAAGCACCTTTTAATGTAAGAGAACTGATCACAACCTCAAGCATGGGATTTACCCTACCACGGTACATTCCCACATTTGTGTCCTTAAGAGGGCTCAGTGAAAAGCTGTTCCTCTTCACTCTTGGGTTTTTATGCTCTTATTCTCTGCTTGTGTTAGTGTCTGGTTGCTGTTCTCAGTGCCTCACTGCTGAAGTGTCTGACAAAGGAAATGACCCTGATGTTCACGTTAACTCTCTGACAGTGTAAAAATAGATGGGTTGAAACTCTGCCCCCGAGAGCAACTCCTGTCCCAGTTTAGTGCACCCTTATTCTGAGCAGAAAGAATAGATAATAATTATAAAAAGAAAGAATGTGTTGTTTTCCTGGACTTTGAAAGCTTTTGACCTTTGAGAAGAATGCTCTATTTATAACAGCAGGACTGTGTGTTTTTAAAAGCCTTGAGACACACGTGTGCTAAGGAGTCAGAGATGTTCTTTGGCTCCAACTTATTTTTTGACCTCTGCTAGACTGGTGAAGATATAATTTGCAACATGACCCCAAGAATCAAAAGTCTCCTTTTATTAAAAACTTCAGAAATAACCTCACTAGGGAGTTAGAATTGATGTGTGCATAGATAAGAAATCCTCTACTAAAGCTCCTTTTGAGAATTAATACACAGAACAGATGAGGAAGTGGATGTATTTGGGACAAAACTCATTCATTAGGCTGTACAGCTAGAGAGCTACAAAGAAATGAGTTATTACTCATTTCTAAAGGATTTTAAAACAGTGCTAGTCCTGTATCTGTCTAAATTAGAACTATTGAGCAAAGTCTTTCAGCACATGCTCAAATGAATACTTGAGCATTTTCAGGGGTTTGTGCAATTTAGGTCCAAAAGTACCTCTTCCAGTCACCTAATTATATTTTCTCCCAACACGGAAATTTACCTCCTGATTTTGGCATCTCCAACTGAAGCTTTAGCATATATATTAGAGAGACCCAGCTTCGGCTGCTGGAGATGGTGGTGCTGATAACTGTCCTGTTTTGTGCAGTTGGGGTCATGCCACCTAAAAAATCATTACTAAAAATAATTGTTTTGGTTTTTTTTTTCACTCTGCCCCCCACACTTGTTGCTCTGTGCTGGCAATTGTCTGGTGGCAAAGGGGAGCTGCTGATTCATTGCTTTTCCTCCTGCAGCTGTACCTGACTTAATTAAGGCTCTAGTGCAGGCAACTAAGTGGACTAACCTCACAGGGGAGGAGGGACAGTATTTTGCTTGGTCCCACAGTTACCACAGGTCTCTTACCATGGACAGATTTAGTTGGTCCCTCCTGAGCACACAGCACTGTGGTTTGCTGCAAGAAACCTTCAAGTGCCAAAGCAAAAGGGCAAAGCGATGCTTGCAAGAAGCCAGAGAGCATCTGCAATACCTAACAGGTTTGTGACCATTTACTGGAATGAAAAGAGTGAGTCACTGTGCTAAGTCAGCAAACATTTTTTAGAGTCAGGTGCTGTTCCTTTGGAGCTTCTGAAGTTTTACAGGGAGCCAGGACTGAGATTTGGTGTAGAATGAACTGTAAAATGCTGGGCACGCCACATTTGTGGATATGTTTCAGGGCAGATTGAGAAGGGCTTGGAGCAACCTGGTCTAGTGGAAGGTGTCCCTGTCCATGGCTTGGGGGGTGGAACTGTATGATCTTAAAGGTTCCTTCCATCCCAAACCCTTCTATGAAAGAAATGCAACATTTGGAGCTCACCTGAGTAATTTATGAAGGTTTAGTCATCTTCAGGTGAACAAGGAAATGTAGAAAAAACTTTGAATTGGTCATATTTTTAGTTTTTTATTAAACATCCTTGTCAAATTAAGAATTTCTTAGTGTTAGCCACTTTGAACTGTAAACAGTCTTCCACTGGACCTCCAGGCACTTTAAACAAGGGGGTGGGCTTGCCAAGACACCATCCTAAATGAATAGTTTGCCCTGTTAGAGGCAGCACAGCTACCTGATGGTGATGGCTCCTGCTGAGCCCTTGTGCATGTCTGCCGTGCAGCTGTTTGCCTTAAAAAAAAAAAAGAAAAAAACTAGTGCTGGAATGATACTATTCAACATGAGAATTTGGCAATCGGGCATACCACCCACTTGGAGAGCTGGATGTGCAGCACTTGGAGTCCTCGGAAGTTGTGAAGAGCTGGAACTGAAGTGCTGCGCTGGCCCTGTGCTGATCCTCTCCTGAAGATGAGAGTTTTGCCGAAACTGAAAGGGGAGAGAGAGCAGGAGGCACCTTGGCCACCCCAGCCTTTCCTGGAGGGCTGTGCCTTTGGAGTGAACTACCGGAGGCACTGTGAAACACAGAGTGATCCTGGCAGGGGAACCTGAGCTCTGCAAACCAAGGGCACAGCGCAGAGCAGTTGCCAAGTGTGTAATCTCTCCTTATTATCTCCCTAATATACATAATCTGATTCACTGCCAGCTCTTACTTCCGCCCCTCTGTCTCGCTGCGCCCCCCCTTCCTGCCTGTGCAGAGATAAAATGTGCTCTTACAACTGTGAACGGGGCCCCTGGGACTGCTCCTGAAACCTTGGCAGCAAATCGCCCTTCATCTCTGCACATTGCCTTTGACATCCTTGGAGTTTAAGATGTAAAATAAATAAACTATATTTTTCTTTTTTATATATACATATACACATACATAAAATGTATGAAAATAATATAAATGTCACATTGCAAATCCAAACAAAAGTATTAAATGTTTTATGTTGACCATATGGCTTAGCGACACTGTGTCAGGGCTTCCTGTATGTGCTTTTTACTATTTCCTCTCCACACTTTGCGTAATCTGTCCAAGACCTCTGGAAGCTCACATAAATGGAGATTTATCTCCTCTGACAATGTCAGTTGGTCCCAATTTTTGTTTCTGTTGTGGGTCATAGTGACAGAAATACTGAGGGGGTTTTTTGGGTGTTTTTAAAATTTATATATTTTTCAGCCTCCCGCTGCAGACAGGTCTTCAAGGATGGGGCTGTGTGTACAGCCCTTCCCTGCTTCTGTAATCCTGGGGAAGTGCTTGAAGTTGTGACTTTTGGATCCAGGAGGGAGGTCCCCAAAAACAGCAGTGCTCATGAAATGCTGCCGAAATCCTCTCTTGTCCCTGGGCATTAGGAGTGTCCTGGGTGGAGCTGGAAAAGAGCCTTACTGCTGAGTGTGGGGGCACAAGGCTGAATGTAAAAATGCTGTCATCTTCCTGAAGCAAAGTGGGAAAAGCAATGCTGGGGTCATGGGACAAAGCTGAAATGCTCTGACCAGGGGAGAAGTTCTGTAACTCACGCCCTGGTAAGAGGAACATTCCCATGTGGCTCTCGCAGCATTCAGCATCGCTGCAGAAAGAGGCCAAGCCACGAGAGAACAGAGAACCAAGGGCATGATTAGGGTTCCCTGCCCTTTCCTTTTCTCCCCAGTGTCCTTTCTGCTGCAATGAGCCTCTGGAAACCACAGAAAGTTGCAGAAACAGAAAATACAGAAGTATTGTTAAAAGCTTCACCCCTGGGCCGGGTAGGTGGCGGCTGCTCTGCATTTTTACGTGGGGCAGACCAGCTTTAAGTGGTCCCTTTTGGCTTTGGTTTATAGCTCTGAGAGTGCCTCACAGCATGCACTGCAGGGCCTGTCTCTACTCGATAACAGGGCCCAATGAAAGAGTCATAAATCAAACCTGAAATGTGGCAGGTTTAATAATAAATCCCAAACTTGTGCCAGGTCTGTGAACTTTTCAGTGTAACTGAGGTGCTCTGAGAGCGAACCTGAGAAGTCTGATGGTTGCAAGAGGAAAACAGGCAGAACTTGTCTGTTTTGACCCCAAATCAAGGAAAATGTTGTGGTTTTGGCTAAGAAGGGCTTTGTGGGTTTTGTTAACCCAAGGCTCAAAGTAAATGTGCGCTTGTGAGAGGGAAGGGGGAAAAGGAACATGAATTGAAATGGGAATGCTTTTTTGTCATGTTTCTCACTGCTCTCACTTGGTAGAGGGTAATGCAAGGAAGTGGTGGTTTATCTCTGCATCAGGAGCGTAAATAATGCTATGGAAAGCCTCTTTTGTTACTGTGAAGTTCACGTACAGATTCCAAATCCCACATCGCCCAACGACTGATCCTTTCTGATCACATTTGCTTCCCTCCCCCAGAGTCCCTTTTCCCCCAAAGAGAAACAATTGATTCCATGATGTGAGTGCAGATAGGGGTTAGTGAGGAGCAGGAGGGCTCCTTGATAGTTCTGGACTAATTTTGGGGAAAAGGCCATGATTCCTGCTTGGACAACACAAGTGTTTGAGTGCAGAGTTCCCAGGGAAAATGCTGCTCCCATACTTTTTCCCTACCTCTAACAGCACTGCTGAACAGGCAGCCCCCAACTGATGCCCCCAGACTCATCCTGTGAGCCTAGCAGAAGCCCCTTAAGTTACAATTTGAGGGAAAAATTGTTCCTATGTTGTCTGATTTTTGATCTCTCAAAGCACAGCAACTGAGCCATAAAGTGGTGTGTGGATTTTGCTGTCATGTCTATGGCAAGAAATGGCTTTAAGATATAAAGCTTCTCCTCTGGAGACCCCAATGTTTCTACTGATTTTTAGCAAAGAGTCATTTTTAGCAAAGTCTAGTCTAGCAACTAAAGTAGTTGCCCAGTTTAGTTGTTCCATTCCCTGAGTTTCCCAGTTCTTATCCATAGGCTCTAGCTGGGAAATCACATGGATGGTGTATCTGACTGGTATCTTGCTCCAATGCTGCCTTGGAGAGAGATTTAGCATCTGATTCTGCTTAAGTCTTACTGGGAGCCAACGTTTTTTGAAGATGTGGGTTCCTGAGTGAGATTTCAACTCAGGCACGTGCTCAGTGGTAGTTTCAAAATGCCAAGGCTTTGTTCAGCACCCTGCTTGGAGGAAATTTTAGCAAGTTATAAGTTAATTCTAATTAAACCCTCACGAGGCATTCTGTCTGTCTCTCTTGGACCTTGCACAACTTTAAGAGTTATTAACTTTATTGTTTATTAGCTTTTTTTTTATTGCTCCTGGTCACAGGACACAACTGCTTGTGTAAGTAAATGCAAAATACAGACGTGAGCAAAATGTGCAGGGAAGTCCTTGGAATATGGGTCAGGGCAGAGGTGGCTAAAGGCTAAGGAGGAAACTTCCTGCTCCAGGGACAATAGCGTGATTGATGCACCCAAAGAACTGATTTAATCCAGTTGAATTATTTCATCGTGAGGCATAGAGTGGCGATAAAGAAGTTTCCTCCTCTCTGGATTGATGCAGGGAGGCAGCAGATAACAGGATTAATGATCTGAGCCTGCGGTTCAGGTTTCATTCCCAGTCACAGTATGAATCAGATGTGACCCTGCTGACTTGGTTGCAGTTATTCCAGAAGGGCAGGGGTTTAATGAAAGGTGGAATTGAGCCTCCTGATCTCAAGGAGACTGGCTTTCTGGGCATGGTTAATTTTTCCAAGTCAAACAGACCTTTTGGGCCAGTGAACAAATCTTTGTTCAACACTGGCAGGGATGTGTTTGGAGGAGGAGACTTCCCTGGTCCCAGCTAGACCCCTTGGGGCCTGGTCCTCTCAAATTAGGATGTTGTTGTAGGTGACAAGAAGTTCGTTTTGTCTGTGAGTTATGTTTGATCTGCTGATGTGGGGCTGGGAGTGTTCATTAGGGTTGGAGCTGCACAACTGGGCTGCATCCTTCATATTTGGGGGTTTGTTTTTTGCTCTGCTAATTTTAAATTTTTTTTTAACTTTCAAGAAACACTTGAAGTAGAGGCAAGAAAGAGGGGAGAAAATATTCTATTTCAGTCTAATTAGTTTTCTGACCCAGTCGGCTGTAGGGCTGCATGAAGAGAGGTCAGGAGCAGGGATAGGTGGGCAGGGGCATGTGGTGATGCTGGGACTGCTCCTTTTTGGCAGTGGATGTGTCAATGCTGAACTGAAATGTCTGCATTGCTGTATCCAGTGAAGACTGGCTGCACTGAGATGCTCTGGAGGGCTCCTGCAAACACACCTGGATTCCCTCTGCCCTCATCCCTTGGAGGTTTCTCCATCATGGAAGACCCAAGTGGTGCAAACTTGTTCCCAGAGCCTGTGAGGGAGACATGGCTGGCAGGCTCAAGTCCTGAAGTATATATATGAATGTAAATAGTGAAAACCTTCGACACGCAGGGCTGTTTGGATCCATGGCTCCAGCCTTGGCCTCCTTTCATGATGATCAGAAAGTGGTGGAAAATATTTATACTAACAGATTGTGAGCAGCTGTTTTAATGAAGCATTTATGTACTAGACAAACTTTAAATTGCCCCAAAATGGGACACATGTGTTTTATAAATACACCATTATGAAGAAGTGGGGAGTAAGAGATTCTGGATCCAGAAGGCTTATCCTCCTACACTAATTAATTTTGATAAACAATATATATGCTGGAAAGTAATGGTGTAGAAAGTAAGCATGGAGCTTTCCAGGATGCAACCATGCTTCAAAACTGCAGCAGTGGAGAGTTAACCTCTCTGGATCCAGCACATTGCCTCTAGATTCTGCACATCAGCCTATTTAAAAATGATTCCACCCCACCTGAGCAAGAAAACACCAATCAGGTATAGACCCCTTTCTGTAGGAAGATGTAATTTAGAAGATGGATTTGGATTTTGTTTTGGATCCAAACTCAAGCTTTGAAATACCTTTATTCTTCCTAGCAGACGATTAAAGATGAGGAGCCTGACTGCTGAAGTCCTGTCATGTGTCAAATCCCAAGGTATATTTCTTAGGAAGAATGGTAAATTGTTTGATGCTGGGGCAAGTCTGCTAGAAAACAAACTGAGGAAAGGTTTTGGGGCTAATTTCTCTTTATCTGCATGTCAGCTCTGTGGCAGGTAGGAATGCAAAACGCCACTTTAGAAAGATTTCCTTTTACCACTGTCTTCTCCAGATCTTAGGAGTCTTTAGCTCACGAAAATGCTGTGGGGAGCACATGTGTGTACAAGAATGACATGTGCTCACTCTGTCAATTAAAACTGGAGGCCCTGCCTAAAAGGTTGCTGAGAGTTAAACTTTCTTATTCAAATAGCATGTGGCCCTGCTGGTCTGGGGAGGTTGTCATGGTTATCCCACATCAGCTGATGTCATCCCCTTTTCTGCAGAAATGAGTGCTTTTCGGCTGACCAGTTCAGGGCAAAGCTGTTTAAAATGCTAAGGCAGCCAGAGCAGCTCGCTGGGGTCTGTGCTATCAGGGAACATAAAAAAGCTGTGAATCAGATGGCACTGTTAAATGGTGGAGGAATTGATGGAGAAACTAGCACGGACATGCTTGGATGGGGCTGCCCCAAAGGTATTGTGGGTACACAATGGTGGCACTGAGGAGAGCGGCCGAGATTGGGATCGCTGGGGGAGCTCATTGAAGCAGTTGAATAGACAGAAGGAGAAAGGCAGTCAGAAATGTACAAAAGCACAGAAAAATGTTGTTTGCCTTGTGACTTGGGGATTTTAAACCAGGATAAGGGTGCTGAGTGATAAATGGCTTCGGGATGTTAAATGTCAGGTCTGAGGGGCTGGCATGTGTATGTCTAGCGTTTGAGCCTTGCATGAATGGCACTATTTTGCTGGGGAGGAAGAGCCCTCTGCAGTGCACAGAACCTGACACCCAATTTCTGTCCAGCAGTGGCAGCTGAGTGCACAAGTCTCAGTGCAGCAAGCGGCGCTTGCTGATGTGCAAAGGATGTGGAGCCCAAAGTTCAGGGTAAAATTCAGGAAAAGACACAAGCAGGAGTTTTAAAAACTTGTCTTTGGGGTCAGGGTGAAAGTGGTAAGCAGAGACTGCTAAAGGAATGCTTTGGTGTAACTTCATGCACGCCTGTGATAAAAGCTTTTTCCAGCCCTGGCTGTGGTTCCTCATGAGTTGAGAGGTCCTCTTCCACCTGGGAATGGCTAATCTGATTTGTTGTATAGCTTCATGGAAGAAGCAAGTCTCATTGTGTTAGATTTAAGCTGGGACTTAATGGTTTTAAGGGCCTTTTCCAACCTATGTTCCTATGAATTAGTTGAAGATGCCACTCCAAAAAACCACGTGTTAGGGTGTTCTTGCATCTCTCTGCATCTGCTTCAGAAGCAGAAGACCCCGGACAAACCATGGCAGAAGCAAGATCTGATGGTTTCTAGGTTTTTTCTAGAACCCAGATGGAGGTATGGAAATGTGCTCAGTTCAGAGCTGGAGCAGTGCAGCTGGGATCTCTCTGATCCCAGGAGGGTTGAGGAGGCTTAGATGCTCTTTGGGGTGCCTGGAAACTACAGAACTGGTGGAGTCTGAATATCCTCCTGATGCCTACTCCTTTATCAAACATGACTGAAACGTGCCATGAGGTTCAAGGGTAGGAGTAATGAGAGGAAGGGACAAAGAAATGGGCAGTGCTGCTGCATATGACTCATTTTCTTTGGAATCTTGGCTGTAGAAATAACAATCCTACTCGTAGTTTTACAAATGCTTTTACAAACACTTAAGCATGGGATGTTACTGTTAAGTGTTGACCAAAATGCTCTGAGCATGAAAGCATCATTAATCTGGATGAAAACATGTAAAGTGATAAGATAATCTGTGCTTCCAGTTGCAGAACTGTAAACCAATCGCTTGCTTTCACACCAGTGCAAATGGGAGAAGAATTAGCTTTTATCTTTTTTTTCTTTTTTTTCCTGTTATGGCTGAAGACCTATGTCCAAACTCACTCTTTAGGGCTGGAAGATTTTTTTTTTTGTTAAGAAAATGGAGATCTAGTCCCTGAAGGAAACCTGATCAGAGACACGCTGACTTCTACACACACTCCAGGCCTATTGATCTCCCCTGTCCCTTCTGCCCTCTCCATCTATAGGTTATGGAAACAATGTCTGTCAGCAGCAGCTCTGCTTTCTGTGCTGGTTATTAACTCTCTGGCAGGAGGGAGTCTGCTTTCCCTTTATGGGGTCCCAAGACCCACAACGAACTTAACAACCCGAAGGGAATATCTCCAGGAGCTACCCATTTTACACAAATCCCAGTGTTTTCTAAAAAAAGAATAAAGTCTCATGACTCTTTAGTTGTACAAGGGTTGAAGATATCTAATGAGAAATGCACAAAATGTCTTTTTAAGCCTCATGTTTGGGCAGGTATCTAATGTGTTTTCTTGGTCAGAGTGCAACCTATTGCCTGTCTCCCTTTATGACTTTGCACAAGAGAAAAGAATCATAATTTCAGCTACTGGGCAGGCAAATATTGAGAAAAGTTTAACCTACTGGGACAAATTTTGTGAGAAACAAATTCTGGCGACTTTCTCTGCCCCTCAAAGTTAAAGTTTGCTTCAGTGCCACTACAAGGCACTTTCACCAAAATCTGAGCCCTGTGCTAATGGAGTGAGAAGGAAATCATGGCAGCTCACTCTGTAGTTCTTCAGGTTCCTGTAGGGGAGATGGGGACATTGTCCTGGGGATTTTAGACCAAGCTTTCAATCTCTGTGCCCCACATATAAGGTATTAGTCGTCTTTGCTCTGACTTCTGGAATTGAACTGGGCTGTGTCCAAAGCTCCGAGAGGGCCCCTCCAGCACTTCAATCCACTCACACTTGTGCCTCAAAATAGAACTTTACAGTTTTGTTTATTTGCAGGCAGGTCATCCTACCCCTTCGATTCACACGCTTCTGCTATGCATTAATAACTTGCTCTTGATCTTGGAATAGTCATGGCACTGGTATATCTTGAGAGAGTTCGAGGCTCTTATTTTGGGAAGGCTGTTGTGAATCCTATAAAGCAATATATCATAAAACTGAGCTGAATCTAGGGCAGCCCTTGGAGAAATTCAGTGGAGCTTTTGAGCAGTGTAACATGCTGTTAATTTCCATTCTACATCACCAAGATGTTTCAGAAAAATGCTCACTCGCGGTTTCCAGATTCTTTGCTTCATCTGAATCCTTTGTCTTGTGAGCACAGCATGTTTGCAGAGCTGATATACCTGGGCATTTATTTGCATTTCGAGTCCAGCAGCCAGTGCAGCATTGCTGGATCAAGCTGGCCTCTGCTGTACCCTCGTTCTCAAGTTGCTTCTCCTCTTGTTTTCGTGTAGGGCATTTCAAGGAGAAAACCCTTTAGTGCTTAAAGAGAGCTCATAAAAAGGAGGAGAGAGACTTATTACATGGGCAGATAGTGAAAGGACAATGAGGAAATGGTTTTAAATGAAAAGAGGAGAGATTTAGCTTAGATGTTGGGAAGAAATCCTTCCCTGTGAGGGTGGTGAGGCCCTGGTACAGATTCCCAGAGCAGCTGTGGCTGCCCCATCCCTGGGCCGGTTCAAGGCCAGCGTTCAAGGGCTGGGAGGAACCTGGGATAGTGGAAGGTGTCCCTTCCCATGGCAGAGAGTGGAACCGGATGAGCTTTAAAGTCCCCTCCAACCCAAACCATTCCATGCTTCTATGAAGTCAGCAGAAAGAAACCCACGTGATGTGGGCCTGTGGTAGCATTTCAGCAGTGCTTTCTGGCAGCAAAGGCCCTGGGATGGAGACGGAGTGAGGCTGAAGAAGGCTGATGATGCTTTCCTGAAAGCTGTGAGCTGTGATTCCATTGCCGTACTTGGGTTCAAGTTTGAATTTCCTACAGATTCCCTGGCTGATGCCTCAAAGGCTGCAAGTCCTCAGAACAAATCTGGAAGCTGTTTGGTGCAGGCCATTTGGTTTTAAGTAGAAACCAGGCATAACTGTAAGCTGTTGACCAAACTTCTCTGGTTTTTGATCTCACCCAAACATGCAGCAACAGAGAGAATGCCAATGTGAAACTCTGCAATCCTAAACCTGAGCACAGCCTGTGTCTTCCTTTTGACTTCTGACAACAATGCTGGCGTCCTTCCATGGGAAATCTTGTGGTGTCCTCATGTCATAACTGGGGATTCAGCTGGATCACCAAATTTTAGACAGCACTAAATTGAGGTTGGACTGGGGGCTTTGGAAAGGTGAGAAATTCTCTGTGCCTGTATTGAGACCCTTAAAGTCTGTCTCCTTCTGCCAAAAAATGGGTCTAATATATTATTTTACCTGGCTCTCCATTTAGAAAACTACTCTTGTCTGTCTTTGCTATGCCTTCAGATGGAATATATTATATTCTCCCCACTCACTGTACATGTAGGAATTCCCTCTAGCGTTCCTTCTTTCATTTGTCTGAAATACTCCCATTCTATACCATCAGTGGCTTGGCAAAGCATGGCTTCTGGAAACTCTACTCCCACTGCCTATGCTCCTCTTCACAGTGTTTCCTAACAGGTGTGAAATCTCTCTCCTTGCCCTGCAGCCTCTGTCAAAGTTGCTCTTATATAAATTGCTGTGCGTGTCCCTGGACCTTGTTAGGCCACAAAGGCTGGGCTGTGCTCAGCCCTTGGGAGCTCCCTTGGGCTTGCAAAGCATCTCCTGTTTCAGCATCTGCCCTTCCTGTAGGGAATGTTCTCCTGACTTGCTGCCTTGTTTAGCTGAGCTTTCATTAGCCTGGAGTCAGTGGTTTTGGTGTCTATTGCTACTTCTTGGTTTTTGTACCTGCTGAAGAAATTCAGTCTGCTGTATCTGTTTATCCACCCCATCCCTCCTGAATGCAAGTAAATTCAGTTACTGAAGGTAGTTCTGTGTTTCGCTGTGCAGATATTCTTGACCTCTTTTCTCTTGCTGATCATAGAATTTCTTTTGGGGATTTTTTTGATTTCTGGTTTACACTCTGCTAGAACTGTAGCGCAAATGATTTACTCACAGCAAACTAGACTTTGTTTTCAATTTTTTTCTGAATGGATGTGAGCCAAGATCCCATGCATGGTTTAGCTGCCTAATTTCACTGATTTCACCCTGATAACATGGTCATTCATGCCTCTGCCATTGGAATCAGGAAGCAAATGCTGACAGGTCACCCCAGGACTGTCCCTTGCAGAGGTGCACTGTCCCTGCTCTGCCACTGCCCAGCTCTGTGACCTTGGGCAAGTCACAGGGCTGGATGGGGAATACTGGAAGTCATTATTTTCCTCCAGAAAATTTTGCCCACAAAGTTTCAGACATCAAAGATGAGGCCTTGAGGCATGACTATAATCTCAGTTAAATAAACAACCACAGAAATAATTTGGGTGTAGTGTGCTGTTGTGGAGCAGTTGCAGTGTGTTTATGCTGTCAGTGAAGGCAAAAATAAATGAAAGTGGGGTTTTTTTTTGTTTTGTTTTTTGCTTTCTGTCTTGTTGCTGTTTAAATGGTTGGCTCCCCCAAGCCTCTGAGTAAGGCAGTGCACAGTCCCTACTGCTCCTGCTCCTACATTGCCCAGCTGGACACTGCTGAGGAAGAGGAAAGAAATCTCTTGGCAGAGAGCGAGGAGTAACCTATACTCAGGGGAAAGTTTTTCCATAATCCCTAAAAGGTTGGTTTATGGCTTAAAGGCTGCAGGCTTTGTAACCCTGACAAAGACAAGCCTGCCTCGTGTAACATTAGGTGCTGCCGTGTTGACAAATATAAAAATCCTTCTTTGATTTCTGATAAGCAAAGAAACTCGAGCAAAGGATGTGCCAGTGAGTAATCCAGACTGTCTGGTTGTTGTGCAAGGGCTGTGCAGGTGATGCTGTGGCAGCAAGCAGGACTGTGTGGATGCTGAGCGGTGTTCAGGATTTGCTTGCTGACAGAAGAGGAGATCTGATGAGATAGGAGGTATTGCAACAGCATGTGGCATAAGAGCTGCTGGTCCACACAAACAACACTCCCACAATGGTGTTTTGGAGAGATGTGGGGATTTTCAGAGCTGCTGCAAGTATTTTGTGACAATGGTTTTAGAGAAGCAGGGTCGTTTTCCTCCTGGGAGCTGAATGTGTTTGCAGAGCATCCAAGCCAGGGTGGGCTGGACTGGGCTGGGGCTCAGGGCAAGAAAAGCAATAATTTAGTCCCGATGGAGTTGGGGCAGAGGTTGGTGCTCCAAGTTAAGCATGACTCATTTGGCACAAAGTACACTAGAGATTAGAAAAACCTCACCAGATAGGTGCTCTGTAATTAATATTCCTCCAAATCTCTCCTGTTATCAAGCCAGATGGAGCCTTGGAAGTGCCTTTGCCAGACTGCCACCTCAGGCATGTGCTCTGCCATGTGCCATCTCTGATGAGCATCCCTGGTTTCTGATTAATGGGCAGTATTGGGCCCCTGGTGCCTGCCACCTGCACTTGACCTGCTATTGGTGCAAAGAGAGGAGCAAGGGACACCCAGGGACTCCTCCCTTCCTACTGCAATAGGCCAAGATGCCTTTCTGCCACCACCTTTCCTGTGAGCTGGTGCCAACCTGGTCTCACCAGCCTTCAGGGAAGGTGGTCACAAAGGAGCTCCTTGGAGGAGCAAGTGCAGTGCTGAGCAGTAAGAGTTTGCTGATAACACGCTGCATAAAACCCAGCCACGAATTCTGTCCTTGTCTTCTGCTGAAGGGATATATCAGCTGTCTTTTCAGTGTCAAATATTTAAGGGAGAATCCTTGCTGTTCTCCCCTGTTTTGGCCAAGACTGAGCTCAATTGCAAGTAGAAAAAAGCCCATTAAAAAAAACAGACAACTTTGGGCTGAATCTGGAGTTTGACATATATGCTTGGCATATTCATCCTTTTATTTGTAATATGCATCCTTTGAGCAGCAGGGGAATTGAAGTTTAAAAGGGTCACCGTAGGTATTAGGCTCCGGTGCAGAGAAAGAAGATAATTTTTGGCTTGGAGGAGTTAGTTGCACAGCTGGTTTAACAGCCTTCCGTAACCTGCAGAGCAAATGTATTTGCTTTGGCTGCTGAACAATCTAAACACTGTGAGAGCTTTGTCTGTGCTGCTCACACTGGGTTTATCTGCATTTGTTTCAGAGCTGTGTCACAGTTGCAGCCAGTGGCTCATGCAGCATAATCCCATCCCCATCTGTTGGAGCAGGCAGGCAAATCCACCTGGGTGCAGAGGGCCCAGAGATGCTGCACATCCCTGCAGCTCGACGGCCACGATTCGGCTTGACTTACACACACCTCACCTGCTCTCTCTGCTGTGATTGCTCTTGGATACACCTGCAGAGGGACTGAAATAGGACTGGGATGCTCTGCTCCAAATCTCCTAAAGTCCCTGGAGAAACTGCTGGTGTGTTGGTTCTCGATCTCCATCTCTGGAGCCCCTCTGAAGCTGAGGTGTGCCCAGCAGCTCCTGCTCTGGACAGCGTTGAGCTGTGTTGGGAAGGAGCTGCTTGGTGAAAAAGGAGCTCCTACCCTGCCCTGAATGGGGGCCTGGGGCTGGCCAGTGTTCCCCTCCCATGCCCACTGGGAACACCTCCAATGGTGTTCTATGGCCAGCTGGTAAAGCTATACTGTCCTGTGGCGAGTGTTGTTTCTTTGTTCTTTTCTTTCCTCTTAAACAAATCCATGCTCCACCACTTCCTTTCCATTTTGTTTTTCTGAACATGCTGGAATATGGGTACCAAAGGCATGAGGCTTCCAGAGCAGGGCTCAGCACGATGGGCTCCCTGCCTGCGGCCAAGGGTGAAAGCAAAACGAAGTGTGGAGTGTGTCGAGTGATGCTTCGAGTTACGTTTGTGTGCAGCTTTCCAAGACAAACACGAGCCTGCCTCCCTGCTAGCCCTTCTCCCTCCAGATTCCCAGAGCATGACTCGGACAGGGGCAGCAGATAGCAAAGGAAAGAGCCAAATTCACTTTTTTACTTTGTCAGCTCAGTAAAATGGTCTGATGTTGGTAGGAGGTTATGTTTTCATAGAGAAAGCCTTGAAGAAAATAAAACAAAACCAAGCCCCCCTCCTGTCCTGGGGCCTCCTCTCGTGGGTTTCAGGCTGGGCCAGGGCTGCTGACTCATGGAACGTGCAGGTGCCTGGAGCCTTCCTGTGGGGAGCACCACCTCCCCACCTGCCCTCTGGGACAGCTTTAAAGCTTTGCCCTGATTTTCACAGCAGACCAGATCCTGGGTTCTTCTCCTGGGTGCAGGTTCACCAGTCTGCAGCACATTGCTCTGCATCAGTCGCGTGCGCCTGCTCCAGCACATAATTTGGCCCCACGCCTCTTTCCTTTCCTTTTTTTGCACCACAGGAAGCAGCATTTATAAAATCCCTAATGATCCTGTCAGCTTTTATACATTTCCTGTCTTGCTTTTTAAACGAAAGAGGAAAACATAGAACTTTTGACCTGAATTACTTTGGGTTGTGTTTGCTCTATGTGGTGTTAGTCACTAGTCTGCTTTGCCTCTCTCATCTGTGATGCCAGGATGGCTGTGTGTGCTTCCATGTCCGTATCAAAATCCGGTTAACTTCAATATTTCCATAAAAGCCCTTCTTCCTCCTTCTGATTCAGGGGGAATCTGAGTGAGGAAATTGCTTTACCTTTTGGACTCATGGAAAATGTGCATCTTTTTCACTCTACAAAGTACCAGCAGAGAAATAAATAGAATTTATGTTCTGTTATTAAAGATTAAAGACCCTTCATTTTTAAGCTAAGCTATATTGGGGTTTCTGTAAATGTCTTATTTGAGACCATATGGCTGAATTACCTCTTTGCAGGAGACTATCTGGTTTGACACATGCATTCTTGAGGCCATAAATGGATTTATTGGAGGATGTAAGAAGTCCTGAGAGTGCCAACCACATGCCTGACGGCAGTTTTGATCCCTACATTTGTGCTGTCTCTATTTTCTGTGGAACAAAGAGCAATCCAACCTCATTTTTCTTCTGCCAATACCCAAGGATTTCAGGGGTTTTCATAGGCAGCCCTCATGGACAAAGTGAATGGAGCTATAGCTGTGCAAAACTCCTCAAAGCCAAGGGTTGTAAAGGTTTGTCTTTCTTGATGGGTGCTGTTGTGTTCCAGCAATCCACGCTCATCCAAGGGACCATGTGCTGATGATGCCTCAGGAGTGTGACTCCTGCAGCACCTGCAGGGCATGGGCAGGACAGGGCTTTTCTCCTGGAGCACTCCTTGGGGCAGAAAATAAGAGCAGCAAATTTTAGACCACTTTATGGCTAAAGATGGGGAAGACTGATTCTTGTATCCTCATTGCCTTGAACCTTCCCAAGGTTATTTCCTGAACTGGTGGAACAATTTAAACCCCAGACCAGACATTAACTGCTGAGTTGAAAGATATGTTATTCCATTCCCTCTCTTTGCTGCCTCTTTTTCCCTTCAGAAGCTATCTTGGAATACCATTCCTACCCATAACTTTGTGAAACATGGGGCCAAGTGCCTGGAAACTGTATCAGGCCAGCTTCTAAGCTGACTTGCATGGAGCTTTGGAAATAAAAGTAATTCTTGCAGTCATTGGAGCTTAACCAGACTGAAAACTAGACTAAGTAAGCAGAAAAATCCTGTCCAGACTGCTATAAAGAGGCTTTACTCTATCCAGGTATGAAGTGGCAATGCTATAACCAGGTGTCTTGAGCAAGGAAAAAAGTGGTTGAAGTGGTACATAAAAGATTTCAAGCTTGCTTTCTTCATCCAAAATAGGGAGCAAATGGCCAAGGACATCACCAGTTAAACAGGCTGTTAAACCAGCTTCAGGGAGAGCTGGATGCAGTTTTGCAAGGGGGAGAAATCAGGAGGACCAGCTGTGAGCTGGACAGTTTGCAGCTGAGATGAGGTAATATGGTCAAACATGTGCCTCTGCAAGTGAGGTTAGTTATTTATTCCCTTCAAAGACTTTCCTATGTCTACGCAGTCTTAAATTATTTTTACAGTTAATATCAGCCTGGCCCAGGCCAGACTTGTTCTGTTGCTGTTGGTACTGCTGAAGCAGCAGAGGAGCAGCCAGACTGGCAGCCCAGCTCAGGGATCCTTTGATCAGGGTCTGGAGGATCCCCAGTGACCCAGAGGAAGCCATGAGTGCAGATTATCTTTATCAGGCACTTGAGCTGAGGTCGCATGAAGTCAGTCAGAAAGCAGCTGGACTGATACTGCTGTGTTTGGCTCTGTCAGTGGCCAAGAATGGGAAGATTCGGGGAGTTGTGCTGAGGTTACCAGGGAAGGGAATCCTCACTCTGCCTTCTGCTGGGTGCGGGATCCCCGAGCTTGCTGCTGTCTCCCTGGGAATCATGCCATGCATGCACAGTCTGCTCTTTCCATTAGTGCTCTCGGGCGCAATCTTTGTGTTCAGGGCCAAGTGGAAGAGCACCTTGGTGCTTGCCCAGCCTGCTCAGCTCCACTGACCTGGCTCTTGGGCACCTGGAGCCCCCACAGTGCCTCACCACAGGGAGCTGAGGAGCTCCAGAGGTGGCTGTGGTGTGAGCTGCAACAGGGGATGGCCCTGTCCCACACCACCAAGAGCAGTGGCACTCATCCTAAAGCCAACACCTGTCTGTGGCACAGCACAGAGCCCTGAGACCCCCACCCTCGCTGTGCTGCCCCCAGTGTGTTGGTAGAAGGCAGGCTGTGGGTGAGCTGAGGCCAGGTACCTCATCTCTGCTGCCACCACAGTAACCAGCTCCTGTGGACCAGCTATAAAATCGCTTTAAATGCTGCCCAGAAAGGAGTTTGACACCCACGAATGGTGGGGAAAGCACCAGTGCTGTGTTTTTTACAATGGTTAACAGCTCTGGTGTCACAGTCTGTGCCATTCCCCATGTCCTGGTCTGGCTCTGTCACCCCTTCCAAGGAGTTCCACCACTCTTGCTGGAGCTGGGCTCCTGCCATCCATCATGTCTGCTCCAGAAATGAAGGTGTAAAAGTGCCTGCCTGCATCCCCAGTGAATGGCTAGAACAAAGAGAATGTCTGTGGTCGTCGTGCCCATCCTCTGTGCCAAGCGGAGATCAGCTAATCTGAGTCTAAGATTAAGTTTACACTATGGAAAGTGAAAGATGGACAAGATTGTTCTCCTGTTGCTGCGTGTGCTCAGTGGTGTTGGGCAATGTGCTCAGTAAGGAGCCTTTCAGCAAATTTCAGACTTGAGCAAGATGAAAGGAGACTTCCGAGAAGCCTGGCCAAAAAGAGGAGGAAGAAAAAAAAAAGACAAGAAGAAATATTTGCTTTGAGGTTCTACTTTGAGAGACTTGGGGTTATTTGGTTTTGTGACATTTAAATTAAGGGAGGAGTCAAAGAAATAAGGCATCACCTGGACTTTTTGATGCAAGGCAATTTCTTAACACACACAGATCACTCCTGACTTTGGGAGATTTATCCACACTGAGCTTAGAAAGTAGAATTGGAAAAAACATCAGAGAGCTCAAGTTTCTTACTAGCAGGTTTGGTTTGCAACCACCATGTTTGGCAGGAGGCACATTTTACTGGTCTTACCCAACCCAGTCTGTCCAGTGCCTCTGCTGAGCTTTCCATTACATGCTCCCCTCCTCCTGCTGTGCCTGATGCTTGTGTTACTCAATTTTGAGACCTCAGGAACCCAGGGATCTATAATCCAATCCCATTTCCAGTTCTTACTGGATTCTTCAGGACCTTTTCCTTCGAGGGCTCCTTGCATGGGAGTCTCAGACAGGTTGCTGTCTGTTTTTGGCACTACTGGCTGCTGTGTCCCCTGCCAGCACTGCCCCTTGTCACCAGCCTGCTGGCATTCAGTTTTGGGCTGCCTGGAACAACACATCAATACCCTGGAAAGCAGTGGGAAAACAGCAAAGAACATGTTGGAGCTTTATTTTTCTTTCTTGTTTTGACAACCTCTGGCAAGAATCTAGATGAAAACAGAGGGGCTGCAGGAATGATTGAGGAGGGATTTTTCTGCGTGGTGTTTTTTTTAGGATAGGATTTGCCAGGAAAGCCACCCACCTGTTCAGACAAGGCCTCAATTGTGGTAGGTGGTGGTGAACAACTAAATGCCTGTGTTTCCCTCCAAGAGCCACAATTCCTGGGTTATTTTTAGCAGATTTGCACACCTCTGTTTATTTGCTCTCCCTGGTGCACATTCCTCAGTCCCTGTGACTTCCTCCATAATGTGGCCAAAGCTGGAGGCAGAGGAGCTTTCTGTTAGCAAAGTTATTCTAACGGGAAAGGACAGACACACTGAGTTTTAGCCCAGCACTCGTTCAATATAAATCAAAGTTGTGGGCTTTGCCTCTGGGGGTCCCTGAGCACTGTCCTTTCACAGTGCAAATGCCCTGCCACCTCTCCTGTGCCTCTCTGGATGTTTTTTGAGCTTATAAAAACTGTATCTTCATCTGCTTTTCATTTCCTTGGATGCTGCTGGGCTATCAGCTTGTTTTGTCCTTAATGGCAAGTTGCTGCTCCACAAAGTCTTCAAGACAAGGGAGCTGTTTAGTCTGCTGTGGGTTTTTTCTGTGCTCATAAAATAAGGGAGACAGTAACTGATGTCTTGGGGGTGGAGGGAAGGGATTTAGCAGTGGAGAAAATTGGACTGACCTGGAGGAATCTCATTAGATGTGCATGAGTCCTTAAGTGGTAAAAATAATCAGTCAGCTGCCTAAAACAAAGTGTTTGTGGCCTTGAGCGATGCTGTCAGAGCGATCAGTGTGGTCTCCTTACCACAGTCCCCAGGAGCCTCATTGCTGCTGCTGTGCATCTCCTCAGCATGCCAGTGAAATAGGAAAGGAATGTCTTGTCATTGGAAGGAGCTGCACAGGGGGGAGAGTGCTGTCTGTCTGCCCTGTGGGACAGGTCAGGTTCTCAAGGCCACCCTGATCCAACAGTTTTGGCTTGGCCTCTGTGAGCTGCCCAAGATCATGCAGCAAAGTCCATCTCAAAGTGCAGACTTTCAGTGTAGAAATACTAAATTCCTTCTGTTCCCTTCCCTTTACTGCTGTTGCTGTTGCCTTGCTCCTTGGTTGGGTTCCTCCTCTTTTTTTTGTGCTTGGAACATCATTACTCATTTGCACAGGTAGGAAGGCTGTCAGACAACTCTATTTGCTTTCATTCTGCATTTTCTCTCAGGATTTGTGTTAATCCTTGATCTGATACATTTTCAGTGTGAGCCTGAACTCCTTACATCAAGATCTTTGGCAGCTGCACTGTGGTCACTTGGGAAGCTTCAGCAGTTTGAGGATCAGGTTTGAAATACTCAGACTCACAAATGACAGCAGAAGTGGCTCAGCTCTTCCCTGTTTGCGTAAGAGCCAGCTCCACTCGGTTACAGGGACACAGCACCTGGCTTGGGTCAGGTGTTACCGAACCCAATGCGATTTTTGTTAGGGATTTCCTTGGTGGCTTTGGGAGACCTGTAACAATCCTGCTGTTGTATCAGTGCCACCCCTCAAGAGATGTGTCCATTGGCGTCCCTGCAGCTGATGCAAGGGAGGATCCTGGAAATCAGTGTCTGGGCACCTCTGTGTAATATTCACCTCTGCACACTTCTGCCTCAACACCCTGAACTGAAATTTCCCATCAATTTGCTGCTGTGCCCTCCAGCTGTCCCTGTGCCTAGCAGTTGGGTTAGAGCTGTGTAGAAGGGGAATCTTTATGCACATTATTTTTTGTGATGGACAAGCCCCAAGGTGCTTTGGGATGTAGTTAGGATATAGACTGGCTGCCTAGGCCCAGCCTTGCTTGAAGGAAGGTTACAGGATCACAGGGATATTTTTATTGGAAGTGTAGTACACTGTCTGTAACAGATGTCTCATGTAGGGCAATACATGGGGAAGAGAACCAGGTCCTGGTAGAGCACCTCACTTGTTTCTTCTCCTCCTCTCAAGGCAAAAGTACCTCTTTCTAGGCTGACTGAGTCTTCAGTGGACTTTGCAGGTGGATGGGGACATCTGATTGTGCTGCAGTTGGAAACTGTTTTCTGTTTTTCATAAAGTGATGACCTCTCACATTTATCCCAACTGTTGGGTGGTGATTACTCGGTGATTCAAGGCACAGGGTAAGTATCTAAACATGAAATTATGACAGTGATCCTGATGCTGCTGGGATTAGAGGTGTCTCTCCCCTCCTGCCACCTACCACTCCTTGCAGCAGTGGGGCTAGAAACAACAGGAGCAAATTCCCCATCCTATTTTAATGTGGCTTGGCCATGAAACTATGTACACTCTAACCAGCTTGCTGTATGTTAAACAAACAGGGAGACTTCTCATTGTAGTGAAAGCATAACCATTAATAACATTGTTTATAATGTGCTTATTTGCTGATTTGGAGGTCAAGCATGTTTGACATTCCCACTGCTGGAATGGGGCTGGCTTAGCAAGGACCTCTGCTTTACATCGGACGTTTCTTTTTTTTTTTTGCAAACCACATCTACATGTTCCTGAGAAATGTTTATGGTTTGGAGGTCGCTGACATAGTTTTAAACATCTGCTCAGCTCAGAAAGGGAGAATTTGTAATTGTTTTTGCTATGGCCCTCTTAAGCGCCAGTTTCTTTCAGGCACTGTGATTCATGTGTCACTCTCCTGCTTACTTCAAACTTGCAAACAGTGATCACTCCAGAGCCAGTGAAAACAAACAGCACAACACCTGCCACCTCCATGCTGTCCTGTGGCCTCAGAGAAGGCTCTTGAAATTGCATTTTCGTGTGTGTGGGATGCCAGGTCTTGACAGTGCAGGGCAAGGAGGTTTTGCCTTCAGCCTCCAGTGTCAATCCAGCAAGGAAGATCTGGACACACACTGCTAACTCCATACCTGCTCTGGAAGAACCAGTGGGGATGCTGGAGAAGTCACCTGGCAGGCCCCGTTTATGCTGGCCATTGGTCCTGTGGAGGTCTTCCTCTGCTTTAGCAGTAACAGAGACACACTTTGATAGCTGAGTGTGGTATCAGAAGAGCCCTGGGCTGTGCTGATGTTTTGGCTGCCAACTCATTTCTGTGCGATGAGGTTGAGGGTGTCTGCACTGTAGTTCTGGCTCAGAACGGCTGTGGGATAGGAAGAGGTGGTAGTTGTTCAAAGCTTCACTTTCTTATGTTGCTCCAGAAGCTGAGAGCAGGAATATCTCCTGAAAAGTGCGCCTGAGCTAAACATGTTAGAAAGACACCTTACTCTAATTTTTGTGTGTTGTGCCCTACATTCTTCTCTGACAGCTAAATGCGACTGTGTTATCATTCAAAGCCTGAAATGGATGTGGAGTTTGATGTGATGATGTCTCTGGAAAATCGATAATGACAATGATATGATGAGTGATTTACAGAAGTAGTTTCTATTTTTTGAAAACATCCTTTTTCTCTGCACACCATCAGACAAACAAGGCAAAGGAAGTGGATGCATTATGAAATCTGTGAAACAAACTGGGTTGCTTTTCAAATGGCAAAAAGATATCCAAAGCTGCCAAATATCTTTTGGTGAGGAAAACAAGATGACAAACTGCTTTTCCTGTTGAGAGAACAGGCCAGGATTCAGAGTTGTGCATCTACCATCCCTAGAGAGGAACACACAGAAATCTGTCTCAACATTTCCACAATGAGCAAGAATAGACCCAAACATGAGTATGGGGTGCTCTGTCCTTTGGAAATCTGTCCCTCTTCTGGGTCCTACACTTAGAAATTCCAGCTATGAAGTTTGCCATTTGAAACCTCTTTGTAGAGGTGGGAGGTGGAGCAGTGTGTCAGCCCATATGTGTGTTCTGGCTGGCCAAGGAGAGCAGCTTTGTTTGCCTTCCCACAGTGCCAGGATTCTTCCTTTTACCCAGCTGCTGATTTTCCAAAAACATGTGGTGACTCTGCCTGGAGGACTTGCACCCATGTCTTGCCCATGGCTGATCCCAGAGAACTGAATGCAAACCTTTCTGGGGTCGTGGAGAGGCTTGCAGGGTGTGAACACAAAAGACTTGCTTCTTAACAAAAGTTAACTAAAAATAGGAAATTATGTAGACAGTCATGGCAGATTTTCAAGTTCTAAGCAGTATTTTAATTTTATTTTAATCCTAGTTCCCTAAGGAGGAAGGAATGGTGTGCTCATATGGGGCTGTGTGTGTGTATGTTTGCATGTGTTTGTTTATCCATCCACATTCACTCCTACATGCTGCTTTTTGAGCCTCTGGACAAATTTCAGCAAAAATTCAGAATTTTGATAGTGTTCTTGGAGATTATAAATCTCTAAAATTGTGTGGGATACACAGCTCAAAAGATAAAAAGCACTTTCATTAATAGTTGCAGCGAGAAGATTGACATCTAAGCTCAATCCTTAGTAGATTGCAGAGAATCCACATAGGGGGATGCTACAAATGCTCTAACCACAGAAGGAGTTTCAATCACAGCACATCCTTTATTGTGCACCAGAGAATCCAACCACAATGCAGAAATCCCCAGGAAACTACCCTGTGTTATTTCTGCTGCTTATAGAAAAACTCATCTGGTCTGTTTGTTTATTTGTGTGTTGGGTGTTTTTTAAATTTTATGGAGAAGCTGCAGGGCATGACATTTTAAATTAAGATTAGATTGCTATAGGAAATGGTGAGAAAGGTCACAGAAATATCCCTCTCTTGGCAACGAAAGGCCTTTAAAACCACGTCCAGGCTGTGCTCTGCTAAGCAGGGTGTTGAAGATGTGCTCAATCGAGGCGTGGGAACGGGGAGCAGAGTTCTGGGCAGCTTCTCAGGAGGTAATGGGAATCTTTGGGAGGTTCATGTGGCCTGGCAGCACTGTGCTGTGTTCAGTTGCTGTGCTCCTTCCCCTGGGGGAACAGTGCTTTGGGCAAACAGAGGCTGTGATAATACAGGGTCCAAGGAGGCACCAGCCTTTTGTAGGACAGTGATAGTGGGAGTAATTTCACCAAACCATAGCTGTATACAAGATATCCAAGGCTAAGTTATTTTATTTGTAATCAGAATAAATAGGCAAAAATAGAGTAACTTCCCCCCTGGAGGTACTTCATCCTATGGTAAATGAGGACCCATCCTCTGGGGTGGCTGCTTGTCTCATGGACTTCTCCGGTGCTCAGGGTGACTAGTTTAGATTTGGTCATCTCACTTGTAGACACCCTGTTGAAGGCAGATGAATCCCATTCAAGCTGTCCTAGCCCACAGTGATGACTTCCAAAAAGAGGTGTTTTAGTGTAGTGCTTTAGTCCACCTCTCCCAACAAGCTCAGCTCAAGACTGAGATCAAGATGATGAGCAGATATTGCCACCAGCCAGCTGCTGTGGGATTACCACCCTGCTCTGAAGCATCTGACAGGGTAGGATGCTGCTAGATGGACCTAAAATCTGAGGTGTCTTTGAAAATAAAGTGCAAATAACTTCTTGCATGGGAATCGTGATTAGGGCAAGCAGCTGGTTATGGGGGTGTGAGTATGTTTGTGTCCTTCTGCTCAATAAGTGAGACTTACAGCTGTGCTTGATGCTGCTGACTATGAGCATTTTAGTGCTCTTCATAGTGACAGCAAGGGACAGACATTGGAGATGATGGAAATTCTAACTGGTAGGGGTTTTTCTGTTTCTGTTGACAATTAACAGTGATTTTTTTTTTCTGTCCTCTCTATTTACTGATATTCTCAGCATGATGGGGAAGCAGTTACAGTGCTGCTACTAATTGAGCCCAGCTGATTCTTTCGAAGAGTTTCTGCTTGGAATTACAATGCTTTCCTTGTGATTATATTATGAGAACATGGCAGCCTCTAGTTCTCCTTTTACCATTTCTATCTGTGGCTGTATGTCCAAGTGTGGAGCTGTGTGACCATAAGTACACTCGCTCTTTTATGGATACTCTGTCCTGGTCTGTTTCCACTGTTTTATTTTTTTGCATGCTGTAAAAGTTATGAAGCTCGAAGCAACAAGCCAGCAATGTGGCCAGTTCTAGGCAGAGATGCCTTTTCTATGTGGGGACTGGGGTGTTGGAAAGACTGACACTTGTTTTTGTCATAAAAATTGCTTTTGTTAACTCCAGTCTGGCTTAGTAATACCTCCAGAAGGCCCTTGGCAGCTTCAAATACCCTTTTGCTATGCTCTCTGCAATTGTTTATTTTATGGTGTCAACTACTTTGTATTGTTAGGACATCGTTGCAGGCCAATATTTTACTTGGCAAAACTCTTTGAGTCACAAACTCAGTCTGTCAAAATTTCCCAGTGTGAATGATGAGTGAAACCAAAGCATGCTCTGACATCTGTGAAGGGTTTGTGGGTAAATGAGGGGGATTAGCAAAGAGGTGATCTCAGCCACTTGCACTTTGCATGCAGCATATGGGGTAATTGGATCATCATAACTTAAAGTGGAGCAAGACGATGCTTGTGACTCCTCCCCACTGTTTACAGCTCTGAAGTGCCACTCTCTGCTTTATTGGAGGCTGGAGACCAAAACCAGTTGAAATTTCAAAATGAAAAATTCTCCCTCATTGAATTGGTCATCCCCTATGGGTGACAGAACACCCACATGGGTACACACACCTCACAAAGAGCCATCAGACACTTCGGTGACAGAGATGGGTGGGGAGGCATCTGGTGTTGATGGGTTTGGTCTGCTGGAGTTTCTTTTATTAAAAAGTACTGAAACTCTCATCTGAAACATGATGTGTCAGGTCTCCTGACAGGTAGAGCAATGTGTGCTACAAATTTGGAGAGGGCATTTGCTGAATGCTGAGATGGCTCAGTCTGGATGTCTTATCACAATGCCCTTCTTCAGAGTTTGATATTGTAGTAATGATCACTCTATTCTTATTGAAGCCTTGGCATGTATCTTGTTTTCTGCTGTCACTCTTGCTTCTGTTTACTCTGGATGAGCCCTGTACCTACCATTTTTCAGAAAAATCACCGTGTCTTGGTGAATTGGAGCAGAACCCTGCTGCAGTGAGTTGCAAGGCAGATAACACTGCAATCCTGGCAGTCTAGATCCCCTTCATCCCCAACAGGCTGTGCTCCTCATGGTGCTCCTGCTTGTGGGAAACACAGCTGGGCAAACCTCCTCCAGCTTCTGTTCCACAAGAGCTTCTTATCCAGTAAATGTTTTTTTCTGTCCTGCCAAACTGACTGTGGGTCACCACAAGTACTGATATCTGTGACGGGACGTTGGAGGTTAGGATTTTTCCTTTTCTTTCTCTTAGGGAATTTTGTCCCATCCGTTGCTAAGAGACAATAGCGATTGGTACTTAAGAGAGACAAAAGATGTACCCATGGAGAAGGGGAAGGAGTGCACCTGGCTGTGCTTCTCTTATCCCAGGGCTTTTCTCTCGGAGGGGCAGAGATCCCACGGGACTTGGGCCAGGGGGAAGGGGCAGGGCGCAGCTCCTGGTTGGCTCTCTTGCTCTCTCAGCATTGGAGAAGATGAAGTGAGCTGCTGCTTACTGTGGGGAGAATTCACCGCTACTGCCAGAGCCCTGTACTGCTCCTTCCTTACTGTGGGTGAGCCTTCCTTTGTAAGAGCAGCCATTGACCTGGGACTTCATTAACACCAATTGACTGGGAAGGACCATCACTATCCATGCAGGTGCCTCAGGGGAAAACCCAGAACCCCGACCCTCTCCCCGCTTCTGGAGTGCGCATCTCCCTGGCTGCGTGCCACAGCTGCTAGGGACAGGCCCGGCTGCCACTCCCTAGCTCTGCTGCTTTTCTGCCGCTGCCTGGGTTTTTTCTGTCACACTGTAACCCTGCACCCCCCGCCTGCCTGGACACATTGTGGCTTCTGCCACAGCTGCAGAGTTTGTGCCACCTCTTGCTCGCTGCCCCGGGTGAGTGAGCCCCTGCCACCCCAGCTGCTGCTCCAAGGTCCCTGCTGCAGCCTCCTCTGCCATGCAGCCCATCCGCCATTGCCGCATGGGGGAGACACGGCTGAGCTGGCCCCGCAGCGCCCCCTGCAGCCCTGGGGGAGTCATTGCACCTGTCCTCCCAGCCAGGAGCCAACAGTGCCCCTGCCAGCTGTGACTGTGACTGCACCAAGGGAGAGGGCGTGTGATAGCCCAGAGAAGGCTGGTACAGATTTTTGGTTTGTTTGTTGTTGCTGTCGTCATTGTTGTTTGCTTGCCTTGTTATAAATACTAGTAAAGAACTGTTATTCCTTTTCCCATATCTTTACCTGAAAGCCCCCTGATTTCAAAGTTATAATAATTCGGAGGGAAGGGGGGTCATATTCTCTATTCCAAGGGAATTTCCTGCCTTCCTTGGCAGACACCTGTCTTTCAAAATGAGACATAGGACCAGGTGCTGGTTCATCCTGGCTCAGGTGGTCCCCTGGCCGTAGGAGATCTTGCAGACTTAAGGGAGCTTGCCCTGTGCTTAGAGGCTCGAGGGCTGGAGACACCAATCGCCAGCAGATGAGCCCTGATTGCAGGAAAGAGCCATCAGAGCTCACAGCTTTGTTAGTCAGAAGCAGGATCTAAGCCTGTATTGCTTGAGCAGCAGAGAGTGGGTTGTTTCATCCCAGGAGAATTTTGTGGGTTATTTTGGCAGAGCACAATGGAAAAAGCATGGACTGTGGCTGCCTTTCCAGCTCTTGGCTGTGTGGATGACAAAGTTTGCCTTCTGGCCTGCCAGGCCTTTTTCCTTTGTTAGCACAAACTTATTTTGGAGCCTTTAAAAAAAGTTTTTATTTTTACTTTCTTTCAGTCTCCTCTGGCTAGTCTTTGTCCCTAAAGCCCACATTGATGGGAGCATCCAGGAGATAAGAAAATGGTGTGAGTTATGTTTTGCATCATCTATGGCTGGAATTTCAGTGATGCAGGGTCAGTTTGAAATTATCCCTGGAGGGCTGGTTGTGTTTTATAAGCTGGATGGCTTGGCTTACAGCCGTTTGATTTTTCCAAATAATATAAATCTATAGACATTTGCCTTTGGCACAAAAAAACTCCCCACTTCGAAGTCAAGAATAATTATTTTCCCAGAGCCAAGGTCAGCAGCTGGATTCAAATAATGGGATGGAAAAAGCCACTCTTGTTGCTTTTCACATGATTTTTAAAAAGTAATTTTTAAAAGTAATCTCAGTGCATCAGCATCTACCCCTTGCTCCCATGATAGCCCTGACAGAGTTTCTTAACCCAGGTACAGCTCCCAGTATCCTTCAACAGGGCAGGAATTTCCTCTGAAGATAAATGCCACTCCTGTAACAACCTGAAAAATCACCCCCATCTTCTCCAGCTTTCTGAACAAAACTTTGGATAACCTGAGCTGAATTAGTTATAAAAAAGATTATAACAAAATGAACTTCCAAAACATCCGTCAATATGATTCTTGCTGTTGTATGTTTTACAACACTTGTTATTTTTCACCTTAATCCGAAGTCATAGGAATAGAGAAGAGTAAAGGGAGGGGAGAGAGAGTTTGGAAATCACCTTGGGGCAGTGCTTGGGTTGTGCCAATGTGTGATTTGCATCCACCTATTGAAGAGCTCCAAACCTGCTCCCAGCTCAGCAAGAGTGTGTGGGTATGTCTGAGTATGACGGATTTGGGGATATTTATGGCTGACCTCCCTGGGACAGTTTAGTTCTGTTTCTGGGCCCAGACACATCACCAAGTTTCCATGGTGCCATGAGCTGCCTGAGCCCACCAAGCCATGCTAGTGGCCAGTGTGGGTGCCCTGCACTGTGGGCACATGCCAGGGAGTGACACTCAGCTCCACCTGCAGCAACAAACACACAGAAAACCACAAGAAATGGTACACAGCGAATCTTCCCCTTGCCTAGCAGTGGATGTTTCCCTGAGATTTCCCAAATTAGTCTAAAAATTCACCTTTTCCTTTGCTGGTTTTTTTTCAAATTGTGAACTGGAAACCATGTAGTTCAAATCAATTGAAATCTTCCATTTACATTTCTACTTTTCCAGAAAGAAATACTCTTTGCAAGTAACTTGCACAAAAAATGCCAGTTTAGGGATGGGTCCCTAGACAGCGCTTTCCATCTGGATCTGTAGGGAGGACTTGGGATGCAGGAGGGAAGTGCCCCACCACTGGCCTGATGAGTGGTTTGAAGGAGAAAAATATACACTGCATCTGTGCAGGACATGATATGTATCTAGTCTGATTTTCCTTCTTGAACCTATAGAATTTATTAAGGATTATTATTTCATGCATCCTTTCCCCTGTTACTGAAAGTCCATTAAGACGGAAAATGAACCCTTTTTTTTTTGAGCACATGGATTGTTTTGGTCTGGACCAGCTTTTGTCATAGTGACATAACCCAAAAAAACAGTAGGAACCATTTGAGCGATATTCTGCTGCCAGAGATATTGAAGGTTAAAATAATTCTTGGCAGAGTCTCCCTCCCCTATGGATCCCAGGTGTTGGACACACAGATTCCACATCTGCCTTTGCTCTTTTGGCCTCTTGTGTGTCTGTGAAGCAATTCATGGCAGAGAAAGCAAAGGGTGAGGAGCTGTGGCTGAGGGGACAGGCTGGGCCAGGGCCAGCACACGTCTCCCTCTCCAGCTCTGTGTTTCCCTGTGCTCTTGGCTCAGTATGGATTTTGCTGTGTCTTGGTGCTGCTGACGTGCCTGGGCTTCAAGGGCTTTTCCTGGGCTGGAGCAGGAGGCACCTTGGGCTTCTCCACGAGCCATTGCCTCCAGGCTAGGATGCAGCTCCTTGCTGTGCAAAATGAGGAAAACAGGCAAAAAACAGATCAGAAAAGAGTGGTGAGATATAAAAAGATTGTGCACTGAAAACCACAGGTGATGGCTGAGGGGAGGTGGTGGATATAGCTTGTCAATCATAGGGATATCTTTGTTCCAGGGAGGTGTGCTCTTTCTTTCCCTATATATTATTTATGGCAATATTGAAGGTGTTTGTTACCTTTTCTGTACAGTTAATGTATTTCCCCCTTCAGCTTCCTCAACACCAGTTATATTTCCTGAGTAAACATCATTCATATTCTGCTCTTCCCCTGCTAAAAACTGACCCCTGAGGCTGATGGGGGTATCAGCCAACATAAGAGGCTAAAGAGGATGGATGACTGAGGTGACTGATGTCCCTGGAGACCTCAGTAAAATAACCCCAACATTTATCACGACCTTGAGTAACTCACTATTTCTTTCCTTGTATCTCTTCCAAATCTTTTAAATAATAGAAAAAAATATTCCTCCCTTGTAAGCTGTGTCAAAGACTGGGTGATCAGCCTAACTATGGATTTTTGAGGAACAGGCCCATTTTTGTGAAGCAGACAGATTCCTGTCTGGTGTAAATCAGGACAGTGTTGTCACAGTCACTCAGAGCAGAGCTGTTTTGCATCAGCTGGGGATGAGCCCCAGATATTCACTTTGCAGCTTTACATGCGGGCAGATCACTTTGTAAAGTATGGATACACTTTTCAAGTGAATTAAATCTCTTCATGTAGAAAGCTTTCACATCAATGGATATATTGTCCTCCATTCTAACACTTAATAAAACTTTCCATCTTCAAAGAAATCTCTGAAGATTGCCTGATAAAGACTTCAATTCCCCCCTGGAGAGCAGGCAAGTTTTATTAGTCCCATTTTACATAGAGGCAAACCAGCACTGGTGGGTGAAGGCTGATATTTTGGAAAGGTGCCTCTAATTCTGGGAGAATTCAGGTTTTATCCCATCCTCCAATGTACCAAGGGTGTTGTTACTCTGTCACAACACACTGTCTGAAATGGGAGAATGATGGCAAAGCTGAGGGAGGAAAGGCAATTTTGGTGATGGATACCCATGAGCCACACAGTTGCTCTTGGGATTATCATCCACCATGAATTCCTAGCTCACCCCAGAGCCATCAGCTCCAGTGGGGCAGGAGGACCAGATTTGGGGTTCTCCTGATTTGTTTCTACACTGGACATTGCCCTTTGAGCTGTTCACTACAAACCCTGAGGAATTGCTTGCCTAAGGAGTGAGGCTGACTGTTTGCCTGTCCATTTCTCCACTTCTCTGCACCTGGTGTTGTCATTCCGACCTGTCCTGAGTGGGTGTATAATAGCTCCCACTTGGATTTCACAGGCGCCCTGGGTGGGTAAACAAGGTGAGGGCTGGTTTGGTCTGGCTCAGAGAGCCAAGATGAATATCCCTCCCTGCACAGCTTACAGCAATCCCACAGCCTCCATGGGGCCCATGGGTCATTCCCTACCCAGATATCCACAGAGCTGCACTATTTGTCCGAGTGCTGTAACTGAGTTGTGCAGAAATAAATAATTTCTGCACAGTAAATACTCAGCAAAAGGGCAGCTCTCCCTTGCCACTCCTAAGCCCAGCAGGGCATTGATGGGCTTATTTAAGAGGCTGAGCAGGACATGTATTTTCCACAAAATAAGAAGGGTGTTGGCCAGGTTTGTTCACTTCAGGCTGTCCAAGGTGCGTTTGTTTGTGCGTGTGAGGCCCCCAAACCAAACGGGGCACAGTCATTTTGTCTTACACAGTGTACACTTGGTGTGATCTGTCCCTCGCTTTAAGCCTCACACATTGGCAATACATCTTGGGAAACCAAAAGTTAGTACCAAGTTTCTCTCTTGTGGATGATCACTCCTGATTTCTCTAGGCTTTTTACCCGTGTTGGGCTGACAGAAGTGGAAACAGGAGCAGGTACAGTGGGCCACAGCTTCAGAGGAGTTTTGAAGAGAGACAACTGCAAAACCTCAACCGTGATTAAGCCACCTTGGCTTCAGGAGGTGCCTGTGGATTCCAGTATGTGGGTATGGAGCACCTGCTCCAGCAGGCAGAGTGCAGCATGTGGGGGAACTGTGGTGGGAGGGGAGGAGGTGGGGCTGAGGAGACCTGGGCTGCATCAGCAAACCATGGCGGGGTTCAAACTGCTCGATACAGGGACAAAAACCAAAGCTAATTGTGGGAAGAAGGTGCAGATTAATAAAAAGATACTTAGGCAGACAGAGATTGGCCCAAGAATGGGGCAAATCAGGTGGCTGTCCCACCATGGATTAAATACAGGACATGGGACTTGGTGTACAGGGGAGGGCACTGGTCAGGTCTGGGGCATCTTGGGGTTACCAGACAGAAGAAGCCTGTTTCCAGCTGTGGATGTCAATTTGTTATATTCACAGAAATGCCAGGATCCCTTGCATTGAGCTATTAGGAAAAAACAGTTCTCTGAGCAGTAGTTTAATGTAATGTCAGATATGATATCAGTATCTCTTGGAAATAGAATTTGATTTTCTTTTTAATGTTTTTCTCCTCTGTGCTGTCAGTGAAGTCAGTAGGACCAATTAATCTGTCCACTGGTGCAAACTTAAGTTTAGATACTGGTAAATCTTGTCTTCTGCCCATAGGACCACCTTTTCCATCCTCATTAACATTGAAATAAATTTTCCTAGGGCAGAAAAGACCAAAGAGCTGTGGAAGAGGCAAACATTGGACTGGAATGACAGGAAGAAATGGTGCTGCCCAGAATTAAGTCCAACTTTGTTTGGCATTTTGGCCCCATGCAAATGAGTGGTAAAATTTGCATCAGCTTCAGCTGAGCTGAGATAAACCTTAATCCATTACAGATAGTAACTCTTTGCTGCTTGTATTGTGAGTAGTGTGAATTTGGGTTTCTAGGCTTCAGGCAAGTCTGATTGTGGGTCAGATCACAGCTGCCTCACCGAAGCCAATTGCAAAAGTCACGTTGACTTCAATGCAACCAGGTTTGGGCCCTGCAGCAAGCCTGATCTTTTAGTCAGTTGAGATCAAGCGTTATATTAATTTAATACCTGATGAATCACCTCGTAGGATATAATTTTTCCCGTTGCAGGGAAAGGGGTGTATTTGACAACTCAATATGATCCCTCCCTCTTTAACTACTAATCCAACTAAATCTTCCGGCAGCAGACATCTGAAAAACACTGGAAACAGCCATGCCACAAACGTGGAGATATGCTGTAAAAATAGCTTTACACTGAAATGCTATTTTATTACAGCAGTTGCTATAGTTTCTGGATCTGGCAGAGATTCCTTCCCAATAAACCCTGACTTTAAAGGGGGGGTGTTGTAAGTCAGCTGTTGTGATTCCCATTAGGCTGAAACTTGGCACCAAGTTCATCTGTATGTTAAACTCATCCTCTGCAGGTCTTCTGAGCTTTCTCAAAGTGTTTGTGTGTGACTTGTGCACAGGAGAAATATCAGCCCAGATTCACTGCCTGCCCTAAAAGATTCTTTTCTGGGTTTCTGAGAGGCAGGAGCAGCCCTAAGAGCAGCCAAGGTCAGGAGAGACTCGGCGTAGGCGCAGCCGCCTCAGCTGGAATACCACTGTGAAGGTCAGCTTCATTATTACAGTCTCTCTCTGTTTAATGTATTACACTTCACTTTTTCCAAGGTGACAAGGTAGAAAATGAGAAAACTCATATGTGTTCCTGGATCTCTGCTTCTATTCACAACTTCCATCTGTCCTGAGCAGTGAGATGTGGAAGCTGCAGGGAAAAGGCGAGAGCAAAGGAGGCCTTTACCAGCCAGGTCTCAGCTTGGTTTGAGCCACACAGCAGAAGGAGAGCAAAGAAATTCCCCACAGCCATCCCAGCAATGCCAGGGAGAGCCTCAGAATGAAACACTGGTGTACCTTCCACCTCCCATGAGCTGTGCAGAGGACCAGTGCTGGCCTTTCTGTAGAAGGCAAATGCTCTCTTGGGGCTTATTCAGGAGGACCAGAGGCCAAGGTGTGGACAAGACAGCCAAATTGTTTATCTCCTGACAGCAGTTTCCAGTCACTTTTAGTTAGCAAGAGCCAAGTGAGGGTTTGTGAGGTTTTCAGTTAGCATGAAGCAAGTCACCACTAGAAATCTTCCACCTGGAGACCAGTATTTCTCATGAAGGTGAGGATATGTCTGTGTCAGGTGAACTGAAACCTGTGAGCGAATGATTTGTTTGCGGTCACTGTAGAGTGGAGCTAAGCAGAAAGTGCAGTTATGGTTATGGTCTGTTATATATATATAGGGTTATGGTCTGTTGCTGTCAGTTTGGGTCCCGAACACAACCCTGTTCATTCTCATACCAAGGATCAGGGTCTGCACTGCTGCAGAAAGCTGTTGGTGATGGAGGGGGCTGGGGACCATCCCTTGGGGATGTGCATCCTCACACAGCTCTAGGGAATCCCCAGCTAGGAGAGGCTTAGGTCAGGTCTGCCATGTCAGAGCTGCAGAGAAGGGAAGGGACAGGAAGAACTTAAAAAACATCAAATTAATAAATAGTCCTTTCCATGCCCTGGTGCCTCTGACCCCACATTGTGTCAAAGTTCAGGAACCACCCATGTGGCACAGGCAGCGCTGTGGGTTCCTACGGTCCCATTGCAGACAGGTCGCTCCACAGGCTTCTCTTTGAAGATTAGGCAAGGCCTGGATATTGCTTTTCTCTCTACTTCTCACCTTGGAGGGACAAGTGCACTTACATTGTCTCAGAGCCAGATATGCTCTGTGCCAATCAGATGCCCATCACAGACAGCTGCCAGGTGCTGCTGTCCCTGCCAGCTTGTGCCATGATGGATCTGTGCTTGAGAGGTCAGCTGGGGAAAGCTGAAGCTCTGCTCCAGTCCAGTGCTCATCCCATGGCAGCACCGTGTCCTTGCAGGGAGGCTCCACAGCACTCACATTTCCGCAGCATCTCCCAAAGCTCCCTCAGGTGGGACCCACCTGAGTCTGATGTGACTGTGCAGCTGCTGCCTGGGGGGAGAGACACTTTCAGGAAAAGGGTGTGCAAAGATAAGTTAGTGAGGGAAATGTGAGCTGGCCTGTGGAAATCACTTGCTCCTGCAGAGCCCTGAGCAGGCAGGGGACAGGAGGTGCCTTTCTCTCCCTCCTAAGCCAGGGTTTGCTTATGAAAAATGAACCACATGCCCCAGTCCTCACCACCAACGCCTTTCCTTGTGGCTTTCTGTGTGCTGCAGTTGCATTTTGCAGACATCTGGATTCAATAACCCTGCTGATACAGCCCATAAAATTAGAAACCGAACACTGTGGAAGGCAGAGGTCAGTGAGTGATTCATCCTGATATAATGTGCTGGGGCTGGAGCACTCCATGACTCAGGATGGGGCTCTGCGGGACCCTGGGGTGCAGCCCCTGCCCACAGCTCCCTGAGCTCTCTGAGGAGAGGTGGGAAAGCAGGGGGAGGCATTGGTTGCCTCCAGCATTTCCCTGACCTCAGAGGGGGAGACCTGGCACCTCCTGCCTCCAGGCATCTCTGCAGCTTACGGAGGAAGTGCTGTGCATCCCGTTATTGGGGGATAATCGAGGACTTGGGAAAACTGGGCTTGTTTCCTCTCCACAGACTACTTGTGTAACTGCAGACAAATCCCTGCTTTCCTTCTGGCTATAAACCCAGGACCTGAGCCTGCTGAAAGTCCCATTTTGGGTGCAGAAGCTGCAGTATGCTGGGCAGGGAGGCTGAGCTGCAGCCTGTAGCTGGTCTTCCCTGGCCTTGCAATGCTCTCCAAGCATCTGAGCACCTGTACCACCATCCCTGAGGAGGAGGTGGCTGCAGTGTCCCCAGGCTGGACAATGTCCTGCCCGACAAGTCTCTTGCTGCCATCTGGGCCTGGAGCTCAGTGCCCTGCGCCTTGGGGGGATGGTTTCACTGCCCCAAACTCCTTCCTGCCCCAGTGGCTTTGGGTCACCACAGTCTCTGGCCATGTCTGGGAAGGTGAGAAGTCTGATTCCCTCTGTGCAGGACCCTGTGGCTCCTGTCTCTGTGGTGAGCAGAGCTGGAGCCGATGCTTTGTTCTGCAGTGCACCAGCCCCAGGCTTGAGCAGGGTCCAGGAGATGGGTGTGGGTTAGAATGCACCTGGAGGGGGGTTAAAGTTCATGCTTTAATATATTTAAATAGATAATATATTAAAATGGAGAATGAAAGCAGAGAGAAGGGGATGGAAAAGATCAGAGTGCAGAGCATAGATTGGGACCAGACTGCTGTACTGCTGAGCAAAAATTCAGACAGCCCATGGATACCCTCTTGCTGCAAGCACAAGCTGTGCATGCTGGATGGTGTGTGCTGCATGGTGAGCATGTGTGAACTCATCATCTGGGATTTACCTCCTGATTTCTGAGCCTCAGTGGTACTTGCTCACTTTGGTTCTCTCTGCAGCCAAGAGAGTGAGAATCTTTCATATTTGCACGGTGACAGCATGCAAGCCACGGTCTCCAGAGAGCAGAGGCAGAGCCAGAGGGCCGAAGGATTGTTTTCATCATCATGTGTGTGGGTAGTGACTCACACAGGGACGCTGGATGATGAGGGAGGGATTTCAAAGTCGGGAGGAGAGCCAAAGGCTTAATCCTGCCGACAGCACTTACCTGCAGGGCTGCAAAGACTTTGAGATGGTGTTTGCTGCTGCAAGATGTCCCTTGTGACCTAGAATGGAAGTGGGTTATGACCCACATGTGTGACTGGGCTCCTGTAGGACATGCAGGGCAGGGTGGTCAGAGCAAGGGCTGCTCTTTGGGCTGGTGGCAGCAGCAGGAGGGTGCTGATATCACACCAGCTCAGGCTGGGGATGTGCACTGGCCAAACTGGGCAGCTGGGCCAGGGCTTGGTACCACTGCTTTGGTTCTCTTAGAACTCTGCAGGACCCAGTCCAGACAAGAGGTTTTTTAATAATATTGGTTTTATCATTGTCGTGGGTTTGACCCTGGCTAAATGCCAGGCACCTACGACGTTTGTTCTCTATGCTCTCTCCTGCTGCAGCTATGCAGAGGAGAGGGAAAATTAACACAAAACACTGGACTTATGAGTTGAGATAAGACCACTGATAAGGTGACGCACTAGATTCAGGGCAAAAGCAGGCGGGGAAACTTAAAGTTGTAAAAAAAAGTGATTTATTAGTCTAACAGAGTCGGAGGATAAATCAGAGATAAAAAATAAGCTCTCAAGACACCGTTTCTTCACTGACCCCCCTTCCCTCTTAAGGCACCGCTTCCTAGTTCACCTCCTCTCACCTTTCTAACTAACCAACAACTCCCAGGCAGGGGCAGGGTGTGGGGTTTTTTTTCTTTAAGTCAGTCCATCACAATTCTTCTACTGCAGACACTGTTTCTCTATTCGCCTCCTCCTTCCATTCAACCAGCAGATCCGGGTTGGGGCAAGATATGTGGCTTTTCTTAGTCAGTCCAACGCCACAATTCTTCTGCTACAAACACTGTTTTTCTGCTCACCCCTCTCCCTATTAAGGCCATTTCTCAGCTCACCCCCTCCCTCCTTCCTTCTAACCAACAGCTCCGGGGTGGGGGCAGGGCATGGGGATTTTTCCTTTGGTTAGGGTCAGTCCATCAGGGGAAAAGAATCCTCTACTTAGCCATGGGGGTCCCTCTCACGAGAGACAGTCCTCTGCGAACTTCTTTGGCGTGGGTCCAATCTCACGAGCAGCCCCGCCCGATTGCTGCTGTCCGAGATTTTCTCCAGGTTGCAGAATTCCAAGCCGAGGCCAGGCTGTTTCCATCCCGGGAGCAAGGCCTTTCTCTCTCCTGCAAGGCTTTTGCAACTCTCAGTCTCTGGGACTCCCACTGGATCACAGCTTCCTGCAGGCTTCCGCCTGCTCCTCTGGCATGGGCACCTCCCCACAGGCTGTGGGGGGTTTCTCTGCATCCCCTGGACTCCATGGGCTGCAGGGGGACCACCTGCTCCCCCATGGTCTTCACCACGGCTGGCAGAGGGTTTTCAGCTCCAGTGCCTGGAGCATCTCCTCCCCCACCTTCTCCACTGACCTTGGTGCCTCCATGTTGTTCTCCCTCACATATTTTTACCTCCTCCTCCTCCTTCTCTGGCTACAAAGAAGTGCGTGCCTACTTTGTTTTGATTTCTTCTTAAATATGTTTTCACAGAGGCGTAACTAACATCTCTAATTGGCCCAGGTTTGGCCAGCAGCATGTCCATCATCTTCAGAGCCATCAGAGATTGGCTCTGCTGGACATGGTGGAGAAATTTCCAGAATCTTTACTCAGGACATGCAGGAGCCATCTTTGTACCCCACCCTATCCACTGGCAAAAACTGGGCCAGGAAAACTACCACAATCATAATGGTTCTCTGATTTTCACTCCCATCTCTTGACCTCAACACATTGAGTCCACTGGTCCTGTTGGCCTGAAACCATATTTTCCTGCTACTCTGTAGCTAAAATCCAGGTAATCTCTGGAGCCACTTCCTGGGCAATTTTTGGGTGAATAATATCTGTGATTTTCCTTGTGTTTGCACAAGTATTTACATTTGCAAACATACAGAGAAACTCTCAGCCCCTGGCACTGCAGAGACGCAACTTATACTTCCAAGTGCTGATGTCTCAAAGACTTTTCCTTCCCCCAAACCTCCAACTGGGGTGAGGCCATTAATCTCCTAGCCTGAGACACACTCCTTCACACCCACTGTGCTAAATCTCTCACCTTGCTAGCAGGGAGCTTGCCTAAAACCTACAGGGTTTAGAGCCACCCAGGTGCTCTGGAGCAGAGGAGTTCTGCACCTCGTGGCTTTCAGGGGAGGAGGCACAAGACACATTGCCCCGGGGGTGCCTTCCCCACCATGTTTTTTGTGGCAATGGAGCCTTGTGGCATTGCAGGAGCACAGCTGCAGCAGCAGCAGGGGATGTGATCCAGGAGGTGATTGCCTCCAGCCTGCAGGATCCGTCCTGGTGTGAAGTCGTGGGCATGCTCCTCACTGTCATTTTCACTGTTGCTGGTGTAAGGGGGATTCCTTAAGGTTAAGGTTTGCTGCAGAATTCTCATTTTCCAGTGCTGGATAAATGAGTTGCCAGGAGAGTGTTTTGCCATGAGGCTCTAGGCTGGACTCAGATTGAGCAGAGCCCTGGAGGCAGACAGGCTCTTTCTGCTTCAGCTGATCATGGATTTTAGTGCTGGATTGGCAGGTGCTGTGCTAGCTCGGACCTCAGCCGGGAGGGTGTAAAGTTTGGCTGCCAGAAGTGCTGCAAATGTGTGTCCAGAGTGTGCCCGGGAGCTTCCCTGTGGTGCCAGCTCAGCATCCCTCAGCTGCAAGGGACAGCTCTCCATCACTTCCCCACCCTGTGCAGATCTTGCTCCTTTTAAGGTGACTCTTAATCCCATCTAACTTTGCTGAAGGAAAACTGATATTCCCTCAGGAGGCACAGGCAGAATCAAAGACGAGCAAGATCTTTATTCTGGAAAGTTTGGCTGGATTAGGCTCAGCTTTATAAATATGCAGATTGAGTACATGACCTGCATTTCATTTCAAGAATATATTATTAATTTTATTTTTTTGACTTGTCATGGCTTGAGTGTGGCTTGGCTGAATGGCTTCAGACTGTTAACAGCCTTGGCTTTGGCGTGAGCTTGTGCTGTTCAGTAATTTGCAATGGGTTTCTTTAATTACAAATGCTCTTACTTTTTCACATTGTCACAGTCTACATGGCAGACAGAGATTTTTAAAAACCATGTGCCTCAGCTGTGAGGGATTTGTAGAAGCTGTGGCTCAGCTGGGAGAGCAGGCATGGGCCACATGGTCATCAGGACATCTGCAGGCAGAGGATGAGGTACACTCTGGGCACACCAAAGAGAAAACTGGGGTGCAGAGCTTTCAGCAGGAGAATGGAAGCCCTGTACTGCTGAAAAATCACACCCGAGGAGTCCCAAATGGTGCAGAATGGTCAGCTGCAGATGAAAAACCCCCGTGTTTATCTCTCCTCAACAGAGCTTCTGCACTGCAATGACGGCTGTGAGTGTTTTGGAGCCTGCAGAGCCATGCAGAGGCTCAGGCACCTTTGCAGGGTGGTGTCTGGGGAGGAAACGCCCAGCCAAGGAGGAAAAACAAATTAAATAAAAGCTCTTGCTGTTTACCTAATTGCTGCTGTTTCAAATAAAAACACAAACAAAGAAACCTCAGAGGAGTTCATGGTGGGACAGGAGCTCAGTTTGCTGCGCTGTAGCCCTGGCTGGTTCCAGCAATGCTGCTCTCGGCACTGGGGCTGCTGCTGGTGCCTTTGGGGGAAACAGGAGCATGTGGGGCTGTTGGGAGAGGCAAGACCTGAAACGAAACCTGTGCTGGCAGCTCGGTGAGCTGGAGAGGCCGTGGAGCCCTGACCATGCAGAAATCAGCGACAGAGGGAAAGAGAAGTCAATAGGATGGAATAAATCATGTCACAGTGTGTGCTGGAACAGGGCACAGGGAAGCTGCAGCGGGTGAGGAGCAGCTGTGCGTGGGGCAGCGTGGCAGACACGGCATCCTTGTCTGGACTGGGACAGTCCAGAACTGGGGCTGAGGGTGATCTGACTCCCTGGCACCGAGGACAAGTTTACCAGAGCCAGGGGAAGGGTCTGGGCATTAGGCACTGCAGGTTTAACCTCAAGGTAAGAAGAAAGTATTGGGATGTCTGGCATTTGGCAGGTCCAGCTCACCTTCCCCTGCTGCACTTTTTGCTTGGCATCCACACTGCAGCACCCACACCCAGCAGGTGACGTGTGTCAGGGTGGTGGGTGGCCCATGCAGTACACAGGGGACTGCACCTCTGCCCTGGAGACAAGGCTGGGAGGGCTGGGGTTATTCAGCCTGGAGAAGAGAAGGCTCCAGGGAGACCTGAGGTGCTAAAGGGGCTCCAGGAGAGCTGGAGAAGGACTTTGGATGAGGGCCTGGAGTGACAGGACAAAGGAGAATTACTTCAAACTGCCAGAGGGCAGGGTTAGATGGGATATGGGGAAGAAATTCTTCCCTGTGAGGGTGGTGAGGCCCTGGCACAGGTCCAGAGAGGCTGTGGCTGCCCCATCCCTTGAAGTGTCCAAGGCCAGGTTGGACAGGGCTTGGAGCAACCTGGGACAGTGGGAGAGGTCCTACCCACAGGAGGGTGTTGGAACAAGATGATCTTTAAGGTCCCTTCCAACCCAAACCATTCCATGATTCTGTGACACACAGCACTCTGTGGGCTGAGCCCAAGGGCTGCCTGCAGGCCAGCTGCTCCAGGGGCACCAGACATTCTGCTTTCATGTCCTGGTCCAGTCCCATGGAGCAGCCTGGGTGTGGAGCAGCAGGAGCTCCTTCATCCTGCTCTGGCTCTGGCTGGCCAAACCACACATGCTCTGAAGCAGTGCAGCTCAGATCTGAACAAATAAAAAGCTCTTCCAAATCCCCCCTGTCCCTCCCTTGCCTCATCTCCAGCTCTGAAAGAAAAAGGAGAGTTCAGGAGTTTCACACAGCATCCAGTTTCAGGCAAATGTTTTCTGTAAAGCTAATTGAAAATGTTCCTGCGTGCTGTTCCCACTCACACGAGGCTGTCAGGGAGGTCAGGGCTGTGGTGATATTCCCGTGCATCCCTGGTCTGGGGCTCAGTGGCCACCGTCCAGCACACGGTGCTGAGGATTAAACACTGAGTGATTATAACAGGAGCCGGGAGGTTTCATCAGATCCTCATAAACTCTTGGATCTTTATGGCAACTGCCCAGACCCAGAGAATAACCATCCCAAAGAATTTATGAGGCAAATACTTGCCCCAGACTTTTCAGAGGCGAGCATGAAATGGCTCAAATCATTGGGATTTGCATAGCATGAGTTGATTGGGATGTGTGGCCTCCAGTGAAAATGCTTTTCGCAAATCCTCTCTCCCTTATCTCTCATCTTTGATGCGCCCCTGGCTCAGCAATGCCCAGGCTGGGAGCCATCCCCAGGGATCCTCACTGGAGACAGTGCAGGAGGCAATGGCTGATGCCTGCACGTTCCCAAGGGTCCCTGGGCTGTTTGGATGGGCCAGATGTGTCCACAGGCAACTGGTGGGACCCCGTGCCTGTGTGCAGCCCCATCCCCTCCCTCCCTGGATGCTGGTTTGGATGTGCACATGGGGGCTGTGGCAGGAGCAAAGCTCCCTGCGAAGGCTCAGGTTTAGGAGTGACGCATTGACTTTTGGTGAATTACCTTCATATTCTTAGTCCTCCACTTGCTCGTGAGTGTCAAAACAAGAGAGTCTGGAAAGACGCCCAAACACACCAGAAAGGAATCTAATTTCTTTTTGAGGGAGTTTGCTGCAGAAAAACATTTGAGTTATTTGCTAAGCTCTAATAATGATACTTTGCATTTGCATTGCAGCTTCCACCTAAGGGCATCTTGGCACAGCCGGTAATTAAACCTCTGAGTCCTTGTGAGGGAGACAAAGCCCTTTTCTAACATTTGACAGACAGCTAAACTTTGGGCCAGGGTCAGATTAAGTGGCTTGCTCAGAGATGTACATTGAGTGTGCAACAAATCCAAACTCAAACAAGAGCCTTGCTCAGCCCAAGGAGACATTTGAGATTCTGCTCCCTCTGCTCTCTGCTCCAGTTGGCCTTTGTAAGCCTCTCTGGTTTGATGGCAGTTCAGAGACATCCCTTCTTGGTATTGAATGCAAAAAGGTCTTTTTGTCGGATTCAGGCAACAAGGCGAGCTAATTGCAAATTCAGTTTTTGTTTAGAAATTGCAGCTCAGTCTCCATCACCTTAGCAGCCACAGAGTTATCTCTCAGGACTTTGCTCCAGCACTAGATTCATTTCAGGTCTGTTTTCTTTAGAGCTTTATGGTCAGTAATTAATGGTATAATTACACATCAACATAATGATGGCTCCTGACATGGCAAAGCTCAGGGGCAGGGCACTGAGTGTCGCTCATTGTTCGCTCCTGTTTCTTTATTTTGGAGGGTGAAAGCAGGCGGCTCTGGGGTTTGCTTGGAACTGACAGCCCAGCTCCAGTGGGAGAAACCCTTCTGCCCTTCTGGAAGCTCTGTGTCCAAGGGCACCAGCACCCACAGAAACCCACACGTTCCTTTGCTGTGCTGGCAAGTCTCCTGTCGTTTCTCATTGCCCATCTGGCTCAGTGGCCATCGTCATCCACTGGGCAAATCCTCACGGGGACAGTGGGAATCCAGCACACCTGGGCACCCATTATGGGCAGAGCTGAACCTGACAGAGCTGTTTGAGCTGAGGAGCTTTCTCTGTGTCTCTGGGCTTTCCAGATTTTCCCTTCATGCAGTGTCCTGGCTGAACACAAGTGGGTCCGGGTGGTGGGTGTGAAGCGTATCCAGGAGGTGACAGCAAGCAGGGCCGTGAGATGGACTCTCAGGGCTCTCTTTCCTGCCAGGAGCTGCACCTGACCATAGTTTCACTGGGCAGTGGTGCTGCAGGCACCCAGACCTGGACCGGCTCTCTGCTCCTCTTTGACTTCCCCATCAGGCACTGGGGACCTCCATGGTGAGGACAGGTCTCTTCACCCTGGATTAACAGGAACAGGCAGACCTCAGGGGCACCTGGTGGAGTTATTTTAGGGTTTATCCCTACACTTGCACCCCTAGGGATGACACTTAAACTCGGGTATTTCCTCTGCTTCCAAGTCACGCAGCCTGAGCCTGTGTGAGCCCTATCGCAGCCCTGCCCTGCACATGGCCAGCACAGCCATCAGTGCCCCTGAGCCCTGACAGCCACCAGGACAGCCAGGCTGGAGAAACACAGCTGCCCATGGATCAGATCTTGGCTGCTCTTCCATCCCCATCTACTGGCCAGCCTGGAAAAGAGCTTCCATTTGGGGAAATTTCGCGTGGCTGCTCAGCTTGGCTATTGGGCATGTTAGGCACAGAAACTGAGTCGGTGATCCTTTTGCCATCCCTGCTTGGCCCTGGTCAGGATGGTGGGAGGAGTGGTGGATTTTTCTATGAGGAGAAAGCAGTTCACTCTGATTTTTGGTGGGATCTTGCAAGACCCTGTGGAGTCTGTATGCAGAGAGGGAAACTGCTCTGTGCTCAGCTCTCAGCTCTGATCCATGTTGGGTCTCTAACTCTCTCCGGAAGTTTCTTGTTCTCCTTCCTATGCTGAGTTTTAGAGGAGAAGGTAATGCTGGAGGGCCAGGAGTGGGACAGCATCTCCACTGCCCTGGCCCATTGTGAACTCTACCTGTCCTTGATCAAGTTCTCTTCTTTCTCTGTATTTTTTTTTAAAAAAACAGAGGAGCAAAACCTTCCTGCCTCACTGAGAGGATGCAGGAAACACATGTGTGAGGCTGGTTCAGTCTTGTTTTCTGGTCTCCTGGTTTACTCCAGCTGGAATCAAAGCTGTGCAATCTGATCACAGCAATGTTGTGAGGGTGCTTTACTATGGAGCTTGTTGCCAGAGGTGGGAATGGGACAGGGATGCTGTGGGCACTTGCAGGGCAGCTGCAGATTGGCAATGTGGCAGTGGCTAGTCTCTCCTTTGAAGGCAGACAGGTTGAGTGAGGGTGATGAAAGAGGGACAGCAGCTGCACAGATACCTTCTGAAGAGAAATCAGCCTGGAGATGTCCTGGAGAATTGCCACCATCAGGTTCTGCAGGTTCCTGGCTTAGGTGGCTGAACTCCAGCCCTCCCTTGAAGGACTTGGCTCCCCAGAGTACAACACTGACCGCTGGTTTTGTTTTTTTCACTTTGGTTGGTCTCTCCATCTCAGCACTTAGGGAGAGAAAACTTCAAGAGGGGCCCCTCCTCAGAACAATAAAGCACCAAAACAAGAGGAAAAAAACTCCAAAAACCTGAGAAGACAATAAGGGCTCAGAGAGCCCAGCCCAGCAGGAAGGTTTACCCTGCCTTCTAGGCAGTTTTAAAGTCACATTGTCTGGTTATCTTGCAACAGGAAAAATTAAGCTGTAATTTCTGGAGAGGAGTGTAGTTTCCAGCCATCATCCCTGGGTGATCCTCTCTCCCAGCCGGCAGGTGCTCACTTTGCTGTGTCCTTGCTCCTTGTGATGAATTTCTCCCTGAGCTCATGTCTCTGGGGAAGGAGTGCTAAGAGGAGGTTATGGCAGACACACCATTCCTCTGGCACCATGGAGAGGGTGACAGTGATCCCTGCACAGTGTCACAGGGTGGTACTGACACATGGGGCCAGGGGAGGCCAAGAGAGTCCAGGTTCCCCTATTCCCCCAGAGTATTGTGATAGAGGGGAAGGTGTGTGCTCAAGGGAAGGGATTTCATCTCCTGCTCGCTCTCAATGACATGAAAATTTTTACTGTGCAGTCTTTAAAATAAAATAGCAAAGAAAATGACATTGATGTCTGCAAAATTATTACTGCATCCAGGTGTAATATTCAGAAAGCCCTCTGTAGTTCTTTTATTAATTTCTGCTTTAGATCAGATGCTCACCCTGTGTTTGGGACAGTTGGAGAAATAACAGATTGGATAGGAATGCGTTATCCTGTGTCCTGAGGAGTTGGATGTGCCCGTCTGGCAGCTTCGGCCACCAGGGATGGAGAATCCACTGCCACTTCTGAGCTCTGTTCAGCCCTTTCACAGGAAATTTTCCTTTCAGATGCATTGCCAGTGCAATTTCTGCCTTTTGCAGACATAGGTCTGAAAGGAAGAGAAAACCTGGCAGCTCTGAGGAAAGAAAATTGATAGGTTGCTCCAGCTAATGCCAACCAGCAGATGCCCTGAATAATTTTGAGATCCAGATTTACAGAGAGGTCAGCTTATCCCCATGCTGATTAATGGGCAGCAGGAGCTGTGGTGAAAGGAGCCATCCCAAACCCCAAATCAGCCACAGCCTTCCCTGTGCTCCAAGACTGAGCCACAGCCCAGGCTGGTTTGTTCAGAGACACACCTGTGCTGCCATAGCCTGCTTGGCCTCAGTAAACTCCAATGATTGCACAGCTAAAGCACAACCACTTGGATCCAAGTTCAGCTTTTCACCTTTCAGAGAAAAAAGGAAAGCCCTCTGTAAGATGCAGCCAAAGCTGTGGTGGTGTGGGACCCGGGGTGGGTTGTGTGGTTATGGGTACTGGCTGCAGAGTTTGCCTGGATCCTCAAAGGATCATGTGTCGTTGCAGATGGGTTCCCAAGCATCTGCTTCAACATCTACTCTTAGTAAAATAATCAGAGAGTAAGTCAAACCGTTTACTGTCTGGCACAGTATCTCCTAAAGATCAGGCAGCCAGCTGAGTTTTGGTCGAGAAGCTGCTGCTGATGGCATCACACACCCTCCTGTGTCTGGGAATGCACTGACCCCTCCCACACGGTGAGAAGGGGAGCACAGACTCAGCAGCAGACCCCTCTGTGCTGCAGGCCCCTCTGCTCAGGGGAGCATTAGGAACCTGTCTGAAAGGCAGTGTGTGCTTGAATGCTTTGCTGAATATCAGGTGGATCTGGAGTCTGGATTCTGATCCCCAGCACACTGTACAGGGTTTTGTGTCAGCTTGAATCCTGGGGAAGATATATTTGTGCTGTAGATGTGGTCACTGACGTGATGGGAAAGGTACACATCTCTCCGGTGAGCACAGCATGGAACAAGGAGAGAGAGCTGATGTGTGCAGACCCCAGAGCTCTGTGACTCCAAAGCCAGTGACAGACTGGAAGCACTGACTGCTGGGGAGACCATTCGTAAGTGCAAACTCACTCGGATCCAAGCAGTTTAGTGCTAGAAGTTACATTGTGTGAGAATCTCGTGTACTGTCCCCCTTGCCATCTGCTGGCAATTTAAAATCTGGCCACTAGTTTTATTCCAAGGACATAAAAACAACACTTTGTAGCATCAATGGAAGACTGGATGATGTTGGATCCTCCTAAACCCCAATACCTGGTGTCTGGGCTGAGGACAGCACTGTGCAGTGTTCGTATTTATTGTACAGTTTTGTATGCACGCAGAAAAGGTGCTCAAATTCCAAAGCCCTTACTTTCTAGGCTCATTTGGATGGAATTTTTTAATCTGACAAGTTTTGCAAGAGTTTACCAGAAACCAGCAAGGTCTGTTCTGGTGAGCAATGCTGGGAGCTCTCAGGGCTTTCTTAACAGGATTCAACCTTTGCCTTTGTGCAAAAAGGTACATGAGAGAAGCGGGGGGAAGGTGGATGAAGAGCAGAGTGGTGCTTTGCTTGTCTGAACATGACAGGTCCTTTTGGACCACGTGAGCTGTGTCACCACCAGCCACAGCCTCCTAGTGTGACACAGGGCCATGTGCTCGGGCAGGCAGGTGGCACAGGTCAGGCTCTGAGGGCCTGGGGAAGGTGCAGGGTGACTTCCCAAGGACAGCCTTTCCTTTGTGTGTAAACCTGGCAGCTCAGCGATCACCTCAAGCTGCAAGGAGAGGTGTCTCAGCTGCTTTGTGTTAGAGATGGGGAGAGAGAGCTTGGCAGAGTCCAGTGATGGCGCCAGGCTCCAGCTGAGGAACCTCCAAGCTCCCTGTGCTTTGCAATGAGCTCCAACAGCTCTCTGTGTTCCTATTTCTGCCTTCCCATCCTGGCTTTTGGTGGCCTTCTGGATGCAAAACCCTCATGCTGCTGGAAAATCTTTTTCCTGACAAAGATTTGCGTTTTTCTGCTCCTTTGAGGGCCAGTTCTCATATTCTGCTCCTGTTCATTATGCAAACGCTGCATCACCTACAGTTTGCTCTTCTTCAAGGACACTTTCTTCCATTTCTAAGACTGTGCTTCTCTCAACAGGTGGTCCAACAGCCCAACTCTTCAGTGTCCACCTTCAGAGCACCTACCTGGCATCAACTTGGAAAGCTGCAAGCCTTGCTCTACTATCACAGCCCGTGGATTTTTTTCCAAGCTCCCTCAGACTGGCTTGAAGCAGGTGCTGAAGGCTTAATGAAAGGTGTCACCTAATACAACTTCGAAACATTTTCAGGACTATTGAGGTGCTGGAAGAAATCAGCTTAATCAGAACCTGTGAGACCTGTGATGTGGGACTTGGATAGCAGAGAAAGTTGTGGCTGCTGATTTGCTCCCAAAGGATGTTGGCTGTGGCACTGCAGGCCTGTGGCTGCATTTTTACAGAATATGCATGAGTGTGGTAGTTATGGAAGTGCCTGGATTAGTCTGTGGAAAGAGAAAACCAGAAACTTCCAGAAACCTTAGGAAGGTGCTTCCATCTCCATCTGAGACCCTCAGGGTCTCAGCAAGAGGGAATGGACCATGGGGGACCATTGCTGTAGGAGGTCAGTATCTGAATAACTCCTCTGTCTTGCTCTGGTCATTCACCTTGCTGGGACCAGGGATGGCTCAGAGCTAAAAGCTTTCAAAAATGCCTTTCCCCTTCCCAGGAGTGTGCCCATGTCCCCATACTCCCCCTTGGTGGCTGTCCAGAAAGGGTTGGGCCCTGCCTGCCACCCCAGCAGGTTGGGGAGCCCTGCAAACCAAACCCAGTGTGAGAGTGTGTTTGTGTGCCCCAGCAGCAGTGGGGACAGGGAGGCTGTGGTGAATCCCAAGGCACAGGCTGGCTATCCATCCCTTGATCTCTAAATGTGCACTGAGAGTGCCTGCCAGTTCTGTAACAGAGCCTATCTTTACAATTATCTGTGATCCCCAGCGATACGAGACATTTAATCTTTGTCTCCTGACTTCTTGTCAGATTAATTACCATCAGCCATAAGTGTTTTCTGCTGTTTTCAGGGAAATCCAGTCATGGGAAAGTGAAGAAACAGCTCTGCTTATTTCAGCAGGGCTGGAAGGAGGAGGGAGGGCACTGAGGGTGCTGTGGCACTGCAGGGGGATGGCCATGCAGTGGGGCTTTGGAATGTCCCTGCAGCCCACCCTGCAGTCTTGGGCTGGCCTGGGGGGACTCGGTGACCTTAGAGGTCTTGTCCAGCCTTACTGATTTTATGATGCTGTGACCTTGCAGGCAATGTCAGTGGGAGCAGGCATCGCTTGCCAAGAGATATCCTTCCCTGCAGGACACCTTCCCTGCCAGTGCGAGCAGCACCACAAGCCCTCCTGCTCATGGGGTGAGCCCTTGACAAGTACTCTGTCTTGGCCAGGAGGGCTGGGTGCGTGTGGGAAGAGAGGGGAAAGGGAATGGGGAAAAGTGTTTGGGCTCCTGAAGAGCAGTACAAGGCTCTTCCCTCTCCAGGCTTTGGGCAGTGATAATTTTGGCAGCTGTTCCAGTGACTGCGGGGGCTGTTTTGGTGTGCGTGTGACTCTTCCTGGTTTCTCAGGCTGAGGCCCTCTCTGAAAGTGAGCTGAGGGGTGGAAACCTAATCCTGTGTGTGGGCGGAGAGCTCATCCACCAATGCTTTTGGAATGGCCCCCTGCCCAGTTTTTCTCAGTAAATCTGAACGGATGCTCAGCAGTGTGTCCCTGTCCCTCTCCGGGGCCAGGTGGGGGATGTTGTGTGGGTGATGTTCTGCTCGTGGCACCTGTCAGGGACCCGGGGTGTGCCAGGGAGCAGAGCAAACAGGGAGATGCTGAGGCTGTGGAGAGCAGCACACAGAGCTGCCAAGCCCTGCTCCTCGCAGGTGTCCTGATCAGAAACCAGACCTGCTCTGATCAAACAGCAGCAGAGGCTCATTTTCACTCACAGGTGCCACTGAGCTGAGGCACCCCCTGCCCTGGCAAGTGGCACTTTTTCTGCTCTGTGTTGTGATTATGTGCTGGGGCTCACCACCTCCTCCTCCCCGCTGGCTGCAGCCAAGGGATGCGATGCCTCCAGCCTGCAGCATCACTTCAGAAACAAAACCCCCTGTGGGCTCATCCCTGTGGGATCCTGTGCTGTGTGTAGCATCAACCTGCTGCTTGTTGCTGCGGGGCTGCAGGCAGGTCTGGGCGGATGTGTTGGAGAGGATAAACTGCAGCTCACAAAAGAAAAATCTAAATTCAGTCTTTTCTTAATGGTAGTATCTCCCTTGAACAAATCCATGAAGATGCTGGGGGGAACAACTAGTTCTGCATGGAGTGTGGGAAATGTCTGGCTGGGAAGCTCCTGAGCTCAGTAGTGCAGTTGGAGCCACTTTGTTCTTTTCCAAAAATTAGATAAAATCTAAGGTATTTTCCCGGAAAACTCTCTGTCTCTTCCCCCTCTCCCTGATAGAGGCTGCAGAGCAGAAATGCTTTTGGAGCCCCTTGGGCTTTTCCCATGGAGCACTTGGCTTGTTAAAATATTTGACATCAGGGTTCTTTATTACCTGCAATAAAAAGCCTCTGCTTATTAGCCTCTGCTAATATTTAACATGCAGTGTGTCAGAGAAAAAGGATTGCATTAAAAACCTGTTTATGGGAGTGTTACTAAAACTTGTACAAAGGAGTAAAAGTGAATGATGACTAAAAACCTTCACTTTATAACAGCAGAGGTGCTGCCCAGCCAGGCAGTGCCCAGGAGAAGTGTAGTCCAGACGTGAATCAAAGGGTCGGTGAGTGGATTACACAGCACCTTGCTCTCTCTCCACCTTTGCTTTGCAGAGATTCCCAAGCCTGCTGCTTTTCTCCTCAGCAATCTTAATTCAAAACTTCTTCACCAAACCTCCCTGGACACTGTGTTGAAGAGCACAGCCTGTCTGGGTGCAAGACTGAAGCTCCAGCATTGCCCTGTCCCTGTGGCACTTGAGTTCAGCATTTTATGACAGCTTTCCCTCTTTTAGGTAGTTTGGATAGGTTTGAATGTTACAAAACTAAACTTTCCTGCAGAATTTAGGTTTTTATAATGCTGCCTTTCAACACAATACTTTAATGCCTTGTGGGTTTTGATATTTTTGTCTGTTCTCCCACTACATGAGGGTGGAACAGAGCAATTGGCTGCAGTCCCAGGGTGAGATGGCAGCAGTGTACCTGCTTTTTCAATAACCTCGTGAAAACATTTCAGTCCTCTAGAAGGATAATATCATCTCAGTTTCTGTTCAAGACAAGGTCTGGGAGTGTCTGAGCTGTAGTCGCATGGACATGTTTGTTCCCAGAGCTCAGCTATTGGATTTCAGACAAGGGAGAGGAGCAGCATCATGTGTCAATTCTTTTTTCTGCTCTTTCTACTCCAGAGATTATTTTTAATATTATTTTATTGCATTGTAGATAAACAGCAAGTGGATGGGTTCCCATGAGGATCAGGGTCCATCCACCATTCACATCCGTTCAGCCAAGGGGAAAGTCCAATGGCACGAGAGACTCCAGTTCTTTCGTATTGAGATTTCATCTCTTTTTATGATTTCATTATGTTTACCAAAGCTGGCTCATATTAAGCCATGAAGCCAGTGCTGCATCACCCCATGGTGGGAGAAGGAATGGGGAAGGGTTGTTTCAACATCTTTGTCATCCCAACTGCTGCTAGCAGCAGCTCTCAGTGGGGCAGGGGGGTTGAAGGGGCTGCAGGATCCTCTTTTGACTTCCCCTCCATGATTCTATAGTGGGATAAACATTTCCTTGCTTTCCCCAACGCTTTGATCTGCAAGAGGGTGTTTAAGTTGGTGCAAACCAGCACATTTGTGGTAGCATTGCAGAGATTTGGTAGATTTGCAGATTCCCAAGCATGCTGCTTTTCTCCTCAGCAGATTTAACTCAAAACTTCTTCACCAAACCACCCTGGACACTGTGTTGAAGAGCACAGCCTGTCTGGGTGCATGACTTTGACCTGCAATGGTCTGCAAGAGGGTGTTTAAGTTGGTCCAAACCAGCACATTTGTGGTAGCATTGCTCTGACTTAGTCTTGGGAGATGCACCATGGCTCTGTGTCCCGTCAGCCCTGGAGAAAAAGCTCTAGTGCGTGTGTTGTGCAGGCTCATCCCCATCTGGGAGGAAAATACCAGCTGCCTCAGATGCCTGCACAGGACAGGGATGTTGATTTACCCTGTTGGCCTGGGTGTGACTTGGGCGCTATTATTCTGGTCATGAATTCAGCAGATCAGCTGAGCTGTGCATGTGCTGGCCCTGTTGTGTGGTGAATTCCAGAAGGTCCCAGGTGGATACACTCTGGGAAAGTGGTTTTTGAAGGACAGACGCTGTTGAGTGCTGGGACTGTGTGTGCTTGGGCAGGGAAACTGAGCATGAGGTCAGCGATAGGATGTCTGCGACGCAGAGGAAATCTCCATCCATGTGTGATGCTGATGAATTTGGTGACAGACACAGCAAACAGCAGTGTAAGGAGAAGAAGGAGATGTGGGAAAGAGCTGATGGATTCAAAAGGCATCGGAGAGCTGGAGCATCTTCTGCAACTGCAGTCAGGATAACATGTGGAGGTGGGACTGGTGCCAGCTAGGGAGATGGGTGATGTCACACAGAACCACAGGGGACCCTACTTAGTGCTACATCCACCCCTGAGAGTTACAGCATTAGATCTGGAAGAATTTCTTGCTTTTATATTGGAAGCTGAGACCTCAGGGCAAGGACCCTGCCAGATGAGGCCTGGAGAGAAGAATTCTTTTCTGTGGTTGCATTTTTGAGAAGCCAAAAGTCAGAGGGTGGCTCTTCAAAGGCAGCACTGCTGTGCTCTGCAGATGGGCTGTCTCCTGCTCCAAGGCTCTCCCTCTTGTGAGCACAGACCAGGCTGGAGCTGCTCAGGTCTGAGCTGCTTCCTGGAAGCCATGTGTGAAACAGCTGTAGGAAATCAGTAGGGGAAGGGGTGGAAATGGGACTGGGATCTCCGTGGGGGTATTAATATGGCATTTAGTGCAGGCTGTGGAGGATGAGGCTTTGGTTTGGGGAGCCCCAGCAGGGTTCTGGGGGGTGTTGTTCATCCCCTGTGTCCCTGTGTCCCTGGTGGGGGTAGCACAGCCCCTGATCTCCAAGGGATCAGCGGTTCATCACTGGGGCACCTTTTAATGGGATGGCATCACTGGAGTCACAGTGTTGAGTGACCCCGTGCTCCCAGGGGTGCTCACACCTGTGCTCTCTGGGGCTGCCTCCAGCTCCTGGCTTGGCCAATGTGTCACCCTTCCACGGGACCCAGGGATGACACACAGGTTGGGTCTCTTCCCTGGCCACTGCCCTGCTCCAGCCTGGGTGCAGGAGCTAAAGCCCCAGGGATGAGCAGAGCCCTGAACCTGCTCAGCAGGAAATGCGGCCTCTTATGTCATTGAAACCTGCTCCCCACCTCTTGGCCTGAGGCTAGGGCTGGGCCTGTGGGGATAAATAGATGGTAAGTGCTGACAGGGAGGAAGTCAGAAGGTGAGACATGAGCAGTCTTGGTGCTCTGGAGGGTGACAGACCTCTCACAGGAGGAGTTTCTGAATGTTTAACTAATTGCAGCATGATACCTTGCATGCTGGATGGAGCAGGAGGGAAGGATCCTGCATTCGAGTTCCTACTTGTCCCTCACCAGAGCCAGAAGCTCGTGGCTCTGGGGCTGTGCTCTCCATGTGTGTGCCCAAGCACCTGTGCTTCCCTTTCTGCCACGACCCCATCAGCACAGCAGTGCTGCAGGTTAGCCTTTCCCAAATATCAGAGCCCTTCATGAGCTCAGTGGCCATCTCCTGGCTGTAACCCTAGCAGATTGTTTCATTTCCCACCTTGCAGCCTCTCTGTGTTTTCTTGCTGCTCCCTCCAGCTGGGATATGCTTAACAGCTCCGCTACCTCCCTGGTCTGTCACAGAGGGGAGCAGATTTTTTTTTACCCTGCCTTCCTCAATTAAACATGGAATTTGCTTCCTGGAGTAGAGAAGAGGGTTGGTACCCCCAAACCTGCTCTGGCAGGAATTTATGGCACCTCTTGGGAGCTCCCAGCATGGCCCCCACCACAGTGTCCTCCCTCAGGGGCCTCCTGGTATCTGCTGAGAGGAACCAAGCAGCACAGAGGGCTCACAGCCCGAGGTGGAGCTGAATGTCTCCTTTGACACCAAGAACCAGACCGAAACTATACCAATGGAGAGAGCCGGGGCGGCTTTTCCTGTTTTTCCTGTTGGAGGCTTTGAACTGTGTCCTGCAGGGTCAGTGCACGGGGAGACACCTTGGGCTGGGATGGGGAGGGTCTGAAATCCTAGAGCCTGGGAAAGGGGAGACCAATTTGCCTGGGAGAGTCCTGAGAGCCCATCCATCTCCAGGGCATTAGCCAGGAAGAGGAACCTGGGGGCAAGTAGTGACCCATGATTTATTCAGAAAGCTGCATCTACCCTACGTGCAATGCCATTTTGGCTGATTTAGCTGCTGTAGGTAAGAGTGCGGTTTGGAAGGGAAACTTGGAATGCCCCAAAGCCTTGGGCATCTCTACACACTTGAAGGGCACCTGTGGGCTGCAACCTCTTGGTTTGGGAACCCCACATGGGTGTTTTGGGATGTGTTCTAAGATGCTCCCTGCCCAGACCAGGCAGGTGGCCCCACGTCAAGGGTGCAATGAAGGTACAGCTGAGTCTGTGGGGGCAGATTTTTGGGGTAGGGGTTTCCCAAGGCTCAGTGATGCGTGCTTGTACCTGCAGGGCTCCTTCACAATCCCCAGCTTCAAAGGTGTTTGCAGAAGAGGCTGGGGAGTAGTGCTGGGTGGTTAAATCAGCTCTGATACAGAGCCTGGGCCCTGGGCCAGCAGCAGATCCCCCACCACTGAAAATAGATGTGCAGAAGAAATGCTGTTCTGCTGTCTGTGAGTGTCTCAGGGTTCTGCTGACACAGAGTCAGTCCAGGGCTGTGGCATTCTCCACGTAGCACTTACAGAGACACCAAATCTCCTCTGGGTGGGTTTTCCCTGCCACCTTCTGCCCAGTCTGGTTATTGCTGCAGCAAATGGATTTATTGGTGTGAGGCTGTGAGTTTTAGCTCCGCAATGGAAATCCCTGCCAGATTTAAGCTGGAGCACCAGAGTTATTTTCATTCTTCTGCTGACATCTAGTGTGTGAAAACCTGTAGCACAGTGTATGCAGTGGGTTGGGAAATCTAAATATGGGAAAACCAGGACAGTTTCCTGCCATATTCACAGCCAAGGAGATACCAGCATCTTCCTCCAGTTCCTTTGTGGGAGCCTCAGTGACCCAGGGGACCACCAGCAAGGGGGGATCCTGCAGGTTGTTGCTGGCAGGTCTTTTCAGGTAGAGCTGCTGAAAATTAATCCTAACCAGAGCAGGAGAATGAATTTGAAGTGGATTGTCATCCAAGCCTCTTGCTTGATGCACTGTGTTAAGGTGAATGTGCCAGTGGAAATGAGGCAGTGCTGCATTATCACAGAGTTGTGTGCTCTGCTCAGGGTCCAGTCTGGGGTGGCAGATTATCAAAGAGGCTCAGTGCTCTGCTTCTGCGCTGGATAGGGACGAGAGGGGGAAAGGGGAGCAGTGACTCCTTGGGTTTGGCTCTCTCCTCCTTATTCTGCCTCTGGGCTGGTTTCCAAGTGTTATCTCAGGTCAGTGAGTTCTCCTGTTAAAATAAGTACCTTTTAATGCCTGGTGAATTAAGCTTATTAATGTCAGCAAATACCCTGGTTTGGTATTCCACACAGGGTTGGGATTTGCAGGCTGCTGATGGTGCCTTGGACATGGGTTGGGAGCCGTGGCTCCATCTCCTGAAGCTGCACATGGGGCACACAGTGTGTCCTCTGGAGGTGACAGGACACTGCCTGCCCTTAGCACAGCCCCAGCACATGTCCCTCCATGGTGGTTTAATTTTTTCAGTTCCTTGTGTTTCTCCTCTTTTGACAGGAGCCCAGCTTTCGCCCGCAGGGCTGTCACCACTTTATCACCTTTATCACCCCTCCAGCATTCAGCTCCCTGGTCTGGAGCACCCAAAATGACCCAAACTCACACTTTGAGATTGGCACATCCCGAAGTTTCAACAAGGATGCAGTGGACCTGCCCCATGTCCTGACTGCTTGTCCCGGTGGCACCCACAGGCAGTTGTGCCCTGGGGCATCCAGTGGGGCTCCTGCTCCTGCCTCACATGGGAGTGCTGGTCCTTGTCCCAGCCTGGTAAATGCTCCTGATGCTGCCATGGGACGTCTGGTGGCTTCAGGGCTCTGTCATGTCACATCACAGGATGACAGAGCCAAGCAAGTGCTCCTCTATCCTCATATGTAGAATATTCTTTAAGATACCAAGTGCTGTGGGAAATCTCATGCTGAAGCGTTTACACTGCTGCTCACATGACTTTATTTTGTACAAAACCTCTCAAATCTTGCCAGAAGTCAAGGGTTATTTCCCCATCCTGAGGCTATTTAGTCCTCATCTCATTAACTTTGATTTTTATGTACAATTGCTGAGGAGAGAAAACAACAAAGTTGTTTTGTATTAGGGAACAGATCAGACATAAATTTATCCTGAAGCCATCCAAGATGCTTATCAGCATGTTTTTCCCTCCTCCCTAGCTGCATGAGCTTGCAGAAAAACTGGTTTTGCTTGGCTTTGGCTTTCTGAAAGAGAAAAAGATTGCTGGAGAAATTCCTTAGGTACTCAACTCTGCTTAGGATGGGTTGATGGTTTGCGCATGGGATAGAAAACAAAAAGCTTCACTGCATGGAATCAATTTGGGGTACCCTGGGCAATGGAAGGACTTGGATCTTGAAAAGGAGAGAGATTTTTTCCCCAAAAATTTATGCAGAAAAGTGTCCTCTGAGGGGAGTGTAACTTAATTCTGCAGTTAAAACCATCTGCTTGCTTTCAGCCACAACCAGCCCGGATTTATGAAATCAAAAAGAGGTGTTAAGTGTGATTATGATGCCAAATCTCACACTCTCCCCCAGATTTTGCTGAGGCTGTCTGGAGGCAGAGCACATCAGGGCATTTGACCGGTCCAATACTCTACTTAGCTCTGAATAATAGATGAAAACTAGCTCTGGTAAAATCACTTTTTTTGCAAAGTGAGAATGAACATCGCTTTAAAACTGCTTGAAAACCAAACTTCTGCCAAAAGGAATTTTTGCCAAACATCATGTCAGCAAAAAATAATAGGAAAAAGCAGTTATTTTTTCCTATTTTGGTACTTTCCATCCACCATTCCCTGGTGATTCCTACTAGCTGTATGAGGTTAGAAAGGAGAAAATGCCCCAGCTGCTGCAGGTATACACACAGAGAGGTGAAAGTTGGGAGGGCTGAGATGGCTTGGGAGGAAGATTGGGCTGGGCAGTCAGGTTCCTTGCAGCGCTGCCCTACCCTAATGAGGGTAGAGCTAAGCCACAACCCTCCTGGGAGATCTGAAGAGCTCAGGTGTGGCTCCATTCTCCTGCCTGGCCTCCAGAATAACAGCACCAGCTTGCCAGGCTTTGGGGAGAGCTTAGAAAATGTCTCTCCCAGGAGAACCACCCCCAGACCTGAGGCTGGAGTGTCCATCCCTGCAATGCAAAGCAAATGGGGCACCCAGATTTGCCCTGTGCAGGCTGGTTTTGAACGGCTCAGAGGAAGCAGCCAGTGATCAGGAGAACAGAAAGGATGGTGGTGGTGATGTCCTTCCTGGCCGAAGTGTTTGGGAGCTGCCCTGGGGAGCAGTGAGCTGTGGATACGCTCGACCTGCAGCCACTCTAAGGAACTGAGCTGACAGCCTGTGGATTGGAGCACTTAACTCTACACCCAGAAACCTGGTCATGAGTGATCAGCCCAAGGAAATGAAGAGCAAATATTTTCAGGTATAGCCCTGGTTTGATAGGGCAAGTGGGAAAGAGTGAGGTTTGAGAAACAATGCTCTTTGTCCTTTGCCTGTATGGATTTACTTTCTCCCCTTGGCAGGAACACATCTTCACTTCTAAAAAAATTGTAGGAATGGAAAGTTTGATAAAACTTGTGGTAAAAAGGGAAAACTTTGGGCTGTGGCTGGTGCTGTGTAATGGACATTCTGCCCTGCAGCTTCCTGGGTGCCTGGAAAGCTCTGCTCATGTGTGAGGGTCAAATGGCCTGAGTGTGAGCCCAGGTCTGCAGAGACCCCCATGACCTTACCCTGTGCCTGCTGCTTTCCACCTGGCCTGAGATTCTCTGGAGCAGCTGGAAGGGCTGGACTGTGCCCCAGCTCTCCAAGGCCAGGCACTGACTGCTCTTCTTCCATCACTCGCCAGATTTTTGGTCTGAATCTCTTCCCCCAGGTAAGAGCTTGGATGGGATGGCAGTTTTATACTCCTCTTCCAGCAGTTTTTAAAGTCATGGTTGGCAGGAATGCATTCATACAAGGCACATTTCCCAAGTTTACAGAGCAGCAGAGGTTTTATTTCCTGCCACTGCAGCAGGAGTGTGCCATACCCACCTGCAAGATGCCTCTGACTCAAGCACTGTAGCCAAAAGCAGAGGGATCTTTCTGTTTATTTTGTGGCTAGGAGTGCTGTGAACTCAGGAACTCCTCCCGGTGGATGCTGTTCTCAGCATTTACATTGGGCTGAAGAACAAACTCTCTGTAACCAGGTGAGTTGTGGAGTCTGATATCTGTTTTTACTTATTTTTGGTGAAGCTCCATCTGAGGGCACATCTCACTTATAAACAGCTCAGTGCTGTCACCAAGTGGAAAAAGCAAATCCCAAAAAATAGCACATGAGCCAGGCTGGAACCCACCATAGCCCACAGTACACCATTACCTTTCCCTTTCTGCATGATAAGGTCATCACTTTGGATTTGCAACATCACACTGGCTGCTGTGACAGCAAGCAAAACAGGCCGACAAATTCATGAATTTTGTTTTGATTTTCTAAAAGTGGAACTTTTCAGAAGTCCCGATAAAACTTCCCTGAAGAATGTGTTTCAAATCCAGGAGGGACTTTCTTGTCAGGCCCAGAGAGAATGCGAAACTGTCAGATAAAAAGGGCATGAACCCACAGTGTGAGCAACAAAGACCAAACTCCCTGCCCATCTCGCTCGAGACAAGATGCATGACCTCACCATCCTGGTGAATCCCCCAAGACCAGGGTCAGGCTGGGAGCTAACTCTGTTTTATCTCCTGCTGAATAATTTCAGGTCTCATCTTGACAGGGAATGTGAAAACCGTGGTGATTACAAACTGTTTTCAAAGCTGACAGCACTGTTTCTTGCCCCGCTTTGGTGACAGGTTGTGATGAGGTGCTAGCAGGTTGTGGGATGATCAAAGGCAGAGGGGAGGAATTCCCTGTACCAAGAGGGATGCTGGGTCTCACTCCAATGCCACCTTAGAGCAGAGGGCAAGAAGGACCAAGGTTTTACGCTTCCCCACTTTGACTTTTTCCTGCTCTTTCTTTACAATGATAAACAGCAGCAGTCAGCCAATAGTGATTTAGTATGTGGGAAGCCTGAGCTTTATCAGTGTCCCTATCCCAGCTCCTTTTAAGTCTCCAGTAGAAATCTCAGGAGCAGCAAGATAAAAGCTGGCTGAGTTTGTATCCACACAAGGTAATGTGGCTGAGCCTCATAAATCCCAGCACTGTATAAATATCAGCCCAGTTTCCTCAGCAAAGGCAAAACCACAGGGTACCAGCAGTGATGGAGAGGAGGGCTTGTGCCGCCTGGGATCAGTGTTGGAAAGTGCTTTGCACCCCAAATGTCAGCAGAGGTGGGGCTCATGCACGAGTCTTGTGGTGTGTTTAGGATGCTGAACCAGCCTCTCCCAGTTTCAGGCAGGAATAATTTCTCATAAAAATAAGAGCTGAGGCAGCCATGCAAAACGGCCCTAATGCCTATGGGCAGCACAAGAGTGTGTCTGATGGGAGAAGGACGAGCAGCCCTGTGTTGTTTGCAGCTCTGCAGGAGCCACCTGCAGATCTCAGCATCACTGAGAGCCTTCTGGAGCCAGAACATGGCTGTGGGTTGGAGGGTCAGAGGTGCAGGGAGGAGCACCCCATGCCCAGGCTGAGGCTGATGTGGGCTGCCCAGGGTGAAGCTGGAATCAGGCTCTGTATCTGCAGGTGCTCACAAAATCCTTCCTTTGGATGGAACCCCCACAGCGCTGGCCAACAATTTCTCATCCTCCTGACAACACAAGGAGCTGCTCCTGCACAGCCAGGGTCATTGCCTGAGCCCCAGGTACCACAGCCCTGGCAGTGCCGGGGCAGTGGTCATTACTGTCTTTTATTCCTGAAGAGATCTGTGGGATCAAAATGATGCTGTTTGCAGCTGGACTACCCACCCATCACACCTCTGTCCCCCCAGCCAAAGACAGGGAGTGATTTCCTCAAGTGTAGGTCCTGGATTTGGTGGTTTTTTTTACTGCCCTGCATTTTAGGAGGAGGTGGAGGCTGGTGAGAGATTCCCTGGAGATGCTGAGTGAAATGCCTCTCACCTGTCCTGGACACACACCTCTATCAGCAGCACTGCAGCACATTCCAGAGGTGTCTGTTTCCTGCCACGAACTGCAGAGAGAGCTCAGGTATTGGCTTAGACTCATAAGGACACTTAGGAAAGAAAAGCAAAATTAAATAAATGTTTATGGATTAAACCCCTTGGTAGAAGGCTCTTACAAGAAAATCAGTTAACTTTCATTCATTTAAGGAGAACTAAACTGAGTCATGGTCATTTTAGTTCTGCTAAAATGGTACAAACAAGTAAAATGTGAGTTATCTTAATCCACTTGAAAAATCAATTCAGATTAATTTTCTTGAGTGTCTTGCATAGTTTGCCTTTGATTTTTCAAATGTTAATTAGTTTTATTGTGGCTGACTGAAACCTAGCATGACCACAGCTTTCCTCAGTCACAGAAAATGCTCCTGTGGCTGTGTGCAGACTGGAAATGCAAAGCTCATATGTTGGCTGGAGGATGATCCTCTATAGGTCCCATAAACAATTGCACAGGATCACTGTGGTTAGAAGGTGCCTCTGGAAGGTTCAAGTCCAGCCCCTGTGCTTAGAGAAGGCTCAATTGGAACAAGCTGCTCGGGACCACGTCCAGTTGGGTTTGAAGATCTGCAAGGATGGAGTCTCTAAAACATCTTTGGGCAAACTTTTCCAATATCTGCACACCCCAGCAGTACAAAAAAAAAAAAAGTTTCTCTGATGTTTCAAACTTGCTCCTTTCTATTTTTCTGTTTCCTCAAGCATGTGACATGTAGTTGGAGACAACAAAAAATTGACCATCACTGCAGGGGAACTGCTACAACAGAGGGGACTGCTGTAAAAGGTGTGTTCTGGGAACCCAAAGTCACATTTGCAGCCCCCTTACACCCAGAGCCAGGACAGAAATGGGTGGGAAGCTGAGAAAATTCCCTGCATTCACCATGGCTCTTCAGCAGGGTGTATCAAACTGAGAGCAGAAATTGATGGAGCTGCACAGACTGCTGGGAAACTCAAAATTTCCACCCCCCAGAAGTCAATAGAGCCATAAGAAAAAGAGGCTTTTACAAAGCACTTTGCAGAGTAGGTGAGTCCATCATCTCTTCGTTCTGCAGGTGGGAAAATGGGGCAGGAGTTAAAGAAACCATTTGCCAGTGGTTACCTGGCAGAGACGTGCATGCAGGTGCCTGCTCAGCACTGTGCCAAGTCATGGCCTTTATCCCAGGGACTTCCAGCCTTGGGGCTGTGATGGATAAATGCTTATTGTGCTCTCTGTACAGAACAAAACCAGAAGTGCCAAGGTGGGGTAGAGGGAAAGAAAAAGCACCAAGGCATGGGAATCTGCTCATGGTTTTTCTACTGCTCACTAAAGACTTGGATAAAAGCCAGATTTTAATTTTTGATGGTTTTCCTGGAGAGAAAAATACCAGTAAAATGCCAAAAAAGGCCAAAACAAAGCCACTGGCTGTTGAAATCCAAATTTATTCTCAATTGAGTTTATTCTCATTTAACCTGTATAGAAGCATGTAAAATGGAAAAAGAAATCTGCTTTCTTGTGATCCAGTAAGTCATAGAATCATTAAGGTTGTAAAAGACCCCCAAGATCATCAAGTCATAAAATGATCCAACAGGATCCAGTGTGTTGGAGATGAAACTGGGCAGTGCCATCTGGACAGGAGGCTCCCATTTCCAAAGCAAGAGCAGTAACAACCACATCCCCTGAGCAGCTCCAGGGTGGCTCCTCCAATGCCAAAAGCCAGGAAATGAGGGGCTGTGTAGCTAAAGGAAAAGTTGCTCTGGAGATGGGTGTGTAACAGCTGGTGCTTAAAGAGGCTTGGTCTGTGTTATGAGAAATGCCAAATTACAGTATTAAATCAGTCCCTGTTGGTTTTAAGCCTTATGAAACTGTATTCCTAAGGGTGGACTGATGGTTTTGCTGCTATGTCATCAGTGCTCATTACAGGAGTGTTTTTTACCAAGACACTGGAGTGGAGGGGCTGTAAATCACACCCCCATTAGCCCCAGCAGAGAGGATCTGATGCTCTAGGGGGTCCAAAGGGGACAGTGTAGATGAAGCAGAGGTTTCCCACTGGCTCTGCAGCCTCGGGGGGCTTTGAAATGAGGATTTGAAAAGCGCTGGGACTTCAGTGAGCCTCTAGCAATACCAGGGACCGGCTGGAGCACTGCTTCTTCTCTCTTCTCTTCTTCTCTTCTCTTCTCTTCTCTTCTCTTCTCTTCTCTTCTCTTCTCTTCTCTTCTCTTCTCTTCTCTTCTCTTCTCTTCTCTTCTCTTCTCTTCTCTTCTCTTCTCTTCTCTTCTCTTCTCTTCTCTTCTCTTCTCTTCTCTTCTCTTCTCTTCTCTTCTCTTCTCTTCTCTTCCTGAAGCTTCCTTTCTCCTGACAGTGTGCTGTGCTCCTGTAGGTGCACCACGGCTGGATCATCCCCAGCTGTGTCCAGGCTTGCACTTGTCCTGCAAGAAATAAGATTTCATGTAGGTGAGATGTGCTCCAGTTCACCCTGACGTGGATAAAAGGAGAAACAGACACTTGTGCATTTGAGCTGTTGCAGACATGGGACCAGCCTCAGACCCAACTCCCACATTCAGCTGCAAAACCAGCTCCTGTATCCAGGCTCAGGCTCTTCATCCCCGGCAAGGCCAAACCAAATTCCATTTCCCAGCACCAAATTCCATTTCCCAGCGCCTGTGTGTGGGTGCTCTGGGCTGCAGGAAGGGATCATGGTGATGCCATGTGTGCAGCCCATGTCCCCGTGTGGCAGCTAAGGGCAGAGCTGGTGAAAACTCCACCCAAGGCTGGCTCTGCTGCTCCGCTCAGCTCTCATTTGAGCTTGGCAGCCCGTGCCTGGAAGTTATATATTCTATCCCCTGCATGCCAAGCTGCTCCATCCCCAGGCTTCGTTCAGGGATTGCTGTGCAAATAAGCCCATTGCTGCCTCAGACTGTGCTAATTAAAAGTGAAGTTGTAAAACAAGCAGCATCAATTTTTGGTGCATGTCCCCAGTAACACATGGTGATTGCACTGAGTTAGGAGACATTTCCAGCTACGCAGCAAACTCTAAATAGCCTGGAGAGAATACATGGGAATTTAGCTTGTGCAGCAATTTCAGATGTCAAAACAAGTTTCCTTGTTAATATGAAACTATTTGGACTTTGCATTTTTAATTAAAGCTTTTCATTATCCAACAGTATTTTATTAGCTTTTATGAAGACAGCTGCTTTAAACACTATAAGCCAAACCCGTGCTCTGAAGCACTATTTGTCCGGGACGGGGTTTCAGATGCACACAGCCTTCATCGTGAGTAAATGGGGCAGTTTAATTTAGAGTTTACTGTCCCATCTTGATTGAAACCCTTTTATGGCAGAGATAATAAACAGCCTCGATGGCAGTGTTTGTGCACTGACAGCTGGGAGGGGACGCTGTGCCTGTCAGCCCTTCCCAGGTGAGCATCAGCTGCCCCTGGAAGGGATTTCTCTGCCCACCTCACCTCCATTCTCATGTTGTTTTGAGTTGTAGTCTTTGAGCACTAGGTTGAGACTGGAAGGTCCTGGATGGAAGCCTTTTGCATCCCTGGGGTGGGTTTTGTGGTGAGGAGGCCCTGGAGCTCTTGCTGCTCGTGGGTCCCCAGCAGTCACCCTCTCCAGCACAGGAACTCAGGGGAACTCACTGGGCTCTGATCTGCAGGAGGTCAGGCTCCAGAGCTGTTCTTCTGTGCTCGCTCTGCAGCACGGTGATCACAGACTCATCAAGTCATAGGCAGCACTTGTGGTCCTGTTGATCACATTAATTATTTATTCATTTGCGATTGTGTTATTTTCAGCCGCAGTGTGGCCTCCCTTGGTTTACATCATGACAATAGTTGAAGAGGTTGTGGAAACCTTTTTGTCCTGCCTGTGCAGAATTCCTGAACACCATCACAGGTAAAGAACAGAATTCCTGAACACCATCACAAGGGAAGAGCTGTCAATCAGAGCAGGTTTCTGGCTGGAGCACAGCCCTGTGCTGAGCTCAATGCTCTGGTTTGAGACCTTACTCTTCATCATTGTCAAAAATCAGCAAAATGTTCTAAATCATCTGTAATTTGCCGAGATGAAAGGCAAAGCAGGCAGCTTTTGAGCAGCGATGCAGGTCAATCCAGAGACCTGGGAACTGGCAGGATCTGAAGAGATGACAGCTGTGCCTGAAGCTGAAAGGGCAGCTCGAGACCCCTGTGTGCACCTCGGTGTTAGAGGACAGGTTAGAAGCATTGGTGCTGGGCAGACCTGTTCTCTGCAGACTATGTAGGAATCTGTGGCTCTGTTGGATGACCTCTGCGGTGTGTAGATGCAGCTTGGACGGAGACAGAGATCTCTGGAGTCTAGTCTCAGGGCATGAGGTTTATTGTGATAAAAAACGTGGGGGTAAGAGCCTGCCGGGAGCTGCAAGATGCAGTTCCAGGCAGATAAGGGAGGTGAGAGAGAGAGAGAGAGGTACAGGAATCGGGGAAGAGGGATACAGAAGGGTAAGGGTAAGGGTCCTGTGGTCACTGCTTACAGTACAATAAATCATGTTCTGTGTTGAATATTCTAATTTTCACTAACCAATCTAGGACAAGATACAAATTCTATAGCATTTACATACAACCTATGAGCATCCTTGTATTACCATATGGTGTTACATTTTAAACCCTTAAAACTGCTTTTTGTACTCTGCTGGAGTTGGTAGGGTCTTCTCTGACCCTTGGACCTGGAGCAAGCAGGGAGCATTGTCTAATCAAGGAGTGGATTACCTTCAGTTGGCCATACCATTGTTTTCCTGTTAATTAGTAACTGGGGTTTGGTATCTCAAAGCTTGTCTTCATTTCAATCTATCTTATAGTTTCTATATTCTCAGCATCTCTTGTCGGGTAATCATATTTATAAGATTTTTCTATTTCTTCCTCCCCAACAGCAGACCTGTAGTAGCTGCTGGTGCTGAACTATCTTCTGCCCTCTTTTATGTTTTGAGGAGTTTAAGATGGGATTGGTGCAGGTGGAGTGTTGTTCAAAGGAGACGTCATTACCCTTTTGGGCATGTAGGGGCCAAAGGACAGTAATGGGGACCCTGAACATGGAAGATCAGTGAACTGAATGTCTTCTGGCTCGCCTTGGGTTGGTGCCTGAGGTGGCAATCTGTGCCTGTGGAGTGCTGCAGTGCAGACAGATGGACTCCTCCAGTAAATGGTTTCAGAAGGATCTTGCAGTGACCGCAGCCCCAAGGAAGGCACTCTTTGCTCTGAGGGCTGCCCTGTGCTGGGGGATATTTTTAATGATTATCGAACCAGTGTCCAGGACTGACACCCAGGCAGAAGCATGTCCCAGGACACCTCTGGAAGGAGCTGACAGCAATGGAGATCGTGTCCAGCTGGCAGATGACTCATGTGGACAGAGTGACAGAGCACGGGGACTTGGCTGGGCTGGGACTTGGGCAGAGCAGCTCTGAAAGCCTGACAGTCTGAGTTCTGGCCAAAGCCCATTGTCTGGCCCTTAGCAGTGACTCAGTCTGACAGCTCTGCTGTGGCCCGGTGAGTTTATTGACCTCATTAGGAAAACGAGGCATCATTTGGTGTCATTTAATTCATCTTTCCTTTTCCCTGCCTGGTCTGAGTCTGATGCTAACACTGAAACACAACCAAGCCCTTCTGTAGCACAGGGCTGGGAGGAGCTGGTGATGTGAGTGTGCAGCAGAAGTTCCTCGTGGGTGCTGTGAAGGGGAATGCAGCTTCTTGGTGCTGTCAGGGTCTTCACTGCACAGTGGGATTGTGAAAGGGAGGAGGAGACTGAAGGGAGAAATGAGAAAGCTGATGAACTTGAGAAATGAATGCAAGGAAGGAGTCACAGTGGAGCTGGATGGGAACAAGCTTGTTGTCATTTAAACATGTTCGTGCTGCTGGCTGTCACCCACTTGGTTTGCAGGGGTAGATTTTAGAGGAAAGCAAGGATGGGGCTGTGGCCTGTGAGACATGCAAGGGGTGGGGAGCTGCCTTCCAGAGAAGAGTCAGCAGGATATCCAAAGGGTGAGTCTGGAGCAGAAATCCTGACTTCTTCTGGTCCTAATTGTGGAATTACAGTGTCTGCTGGCGTGGCTACACACCCGGACCAGCCAGCAGCTTTGGCTGGGGCAGAGTCAGTGCTGCCATGTGGGGAGAGGCTGGGGCTGCCCATGAGCTCTGGAGCACAGATCAAGGCTTGTCCTTCATGCTTCTACATGGGTAGGTGAATTTAGCTTGGGACAAGGCTGGGCTGGTGCCTAACTGGAAGGAAGGACATCCCTGGCTCTGGTGGGGCTGGGGTGGAAGTCAGAGAGTTACCTGTTTCCCTGATGTGTTGAGGGCATGAGGATAAATTGAATATGTTGTACTGCTCCGTAAGTGTGTAAAAAACATTCAGGAGCACATAATGGTTCAGTGAAATGAAGCCTTTTGGAAATACCCTAATCTTGCATGAAAAAAGTGTATTTTAATGGCTCAGAAGAGTTAGAAGTGATGAACAAATGAGTCCAGTTCCACTTCAAGTGTTATAGCCGAGTCAGAAAAAAGTTACAAGGAAAGGCTGAATTCTGACCACTCAGCAATAAGCCTGTTTCTATGCAAAAGCCTCTGTCAGGAGGAAGAAATGAGGACTGAGGAAGAAGTGGGGTGTTGGGCATTTGTTGTAAAGTACAGCATGTCAGGTTGAGGAGCACAGCTGTAGTCCCTCCCTGAATGTCCCTGCTGGGATATCTTGGGGGGATAGATCCTTTCTCCTTTGTCCTCTCTGCTCCCAAGGGTTAAACCCTTGCACATGGCCACGGTGTCCTGTAGCACCAGTCATTGTGGCTTCATCCTGCCTGGCTCCCAGGGCTGCTTGTCAGGGAAGCTCCTGAACCAGAGATGCTCTGAGACAGGGCAGATCTTGCCGTAACAGCACCAAGGCTGGGAAGGAGACCCCAGGAGTTATAATTCCCTTGCCAGCAAGTAGTTGTGTCCCCATACCAAACCACGGGGTTTTATTCACCCCTGGACTACCCTTTTTTTGTTTCTTTTTCCCCGTTGGGATCTTTAACAGAAGGTTTCCAGAAAAAGATGTGGTATTCTGTGTCAGTATCCAGCCTTGCTGCAGTCTCTCAAGAGCTCGTAATGATGAAGATTTAATGCAAATTGAATGGACTTTTCATCTTAGCAGAAAAGTATTTACAGCCCATTAAGTAGATGGGAAAACTGGTCATTTTTTTTGCAGAGGAGCAGAAAAAAAATAGTGCTGTGTTAAAATGTGGCCACAAAAGGCTCTTAGCTTGAGAAATTTAGCCTGAGAAATTTATCGGCTCCGAGGATGGAAAACTCATCATTTATATATAAAAATATATCACTTTTAATTGCACAGCCAACTTCAGCTTTACTCATTAACTACTTACTCTACTCTGCCAAGTTACACAGTGGCGAGCTGGCTGGAATATTTTATATGGCATTTTATCCTGGACCAGAAAAGTCAGCATATGGCTCCATCAGCCTTTGTTTTCTTTGGTCATTGGATAGGGAAATGAATTCAGAAAAATGGAGAAAGGCTGAGAAGTAGGACAGGAAGAGGAAGGTGAGTGCCTGGGAATGCTCTAATGCATCAGTCAGGGTGTGGCACTCGCAGGTGTCTTTGGGTCTGCAGGTCTCTGTCTGCTCCAAGGCCACGTACAGGGCTGGTGCTGAGGTATCAGAGACAGGAACATCTTGGGTGAGGGGGCTTTGAGCTACCTTTAGGAGCTCTGACCCCTCTTCTTCCCCCAGGTCACATCTGCATGCCCTCCCAACATGTGCTTACACCACCTTCAAATACCTCTGATAAGGCCGTGACTCGGCTGGGATGGCCAATTTCTGCACCTAATCACTCTTGCTTCTCAGACAGTTTTTCTTATTGCCTTGCCTGAGATATTTCCATTTGTAGCTCCAGGCCCCAGCTCTCCTTGTTTTACTGTTTCCAGATCATTTGAATAATCCCCCTTTCTCCTTTGATGGTATTTCCCTGGAGGTATTTATAGCATTATCACTCTCCCTATTTAATCTCCTTCCTTACAAGCTGTATAAAATTAAATTCCCCATCTCCTCTCCTTTGCCTGCTGTGCTCCTTCAGCTTTGTGTGTTTGTGGCAGCTTGGTCTGAGCTGTCTCCAGTTTGGGGTGACTCCTCTGCCACACCCCATCTGAGGGCAGCCCACGCTGGGGCAGCAGTGCCAGGCTGTGCAGAGCCTGGGGTTGTCCAGTCCCTTGGAGGGTTTGCAAAAGACTCCATGTAGTTCAGGGCATCTGCCAGCATTTCCCCAGGTCAGGAGAGCTTTGCTGGAAGCCCAGGGTGGTCTCAGCAGTGTCTGTGCTGTTTGGAGGGTGCTTAGGTGACCCTAGCATGCCATGGTCAGCAGCAAGCAGCAGCTCCCTTGACTGGCAGGAGATTGGGGGTGTGAGGGTCCTGCCTGTTGGGAACCTGCAGAGAGATGCCAGCAGGGGCCATGTGCGGAGTGTCTTCCTTTGACATTTGGGGCATTTTCTGAGCACTAAAGCCCTGGCAATGGGGACTGCTCTGAGCATGAGGGACGCTGGAAGGGCTCCAAAGAGACTTGGAGCAATTGGATAGATGGGCAGAGTCCAAGAAGATGAAGTTTAACAAGTAACAAGTCCAGGAGCCGAGTCCTGCATTTTGGCTGCAATGACCTCCTGCAGCGCCACAGGTTGGGGACAGTGTGGCTGGACAGTGCCAGGCAGAAAGGGACTTGGGGGTGCTGATGGACAGCAGGCTGGACATGAGCCAGCAGTGTGTCCAGGTGGCCAAGCAGGCCAATGGCACCTGGCCTGGATCAGGAATAGTGTGGCCAGCAGGAGCAGGGAAGTCATTCTTCCCCTGTACTCAGCACTGGTGAGGCTGCACCTCGAGTACTGTGTGCAGTTCTGGGCCCCTCAGGTCAGGAAGGACATTGAGACATTCGAACGTGTCCAAAGGAGGGTGATGAGGCTGTGAAGGACTTGGAACACAAGCCCTGTGAGGAACGACTGAGGGAGCTGGGGCTGTTTAGCCTGAAGAAAAGGAGACTCAGAGGTGACTTTATCACTCTCTTATCACCACCTTTCAGGTGGGGCTTGGTCTCTTTTTCCTGGCAACAACTGACAGAACAAGAGGATGCAGTCTCAAGCTGCACCAAGGGAAATTTAAGTTGGATGTTAGGAAAAAGTTTTTTACTGAAAGAGTGATAAAGTTCTGGAATTGTCTGCCCAGGGAGGTGGTGGAGTCACCATCCCTGGATGTGTTTTTAAAAAAGATTGGATGTGGCACTCAGTGCCATGGTTTAGTTGAGGTGGTGTTAGGGCATGGGTTGGACTTGGTGATCTTGAAAGTCTCTTCCAACCTGGTGATTCTGTGCGATTCTCTGAAGAGCAAAAAAAAAAAAATCCAGCAAAAATGGGAAATAGTTGATAATTTCAGAACTTGCCCCAAAGAAGGGACACCTGCACTGTTTTTCTTTTCCGAGTCTCTCAGGCCAAGCTGAATGACTGCACAAAGCTACTGGAATTCTGCAGAACCTGGGTTAGAGGGATGCAGCTTTACCTCTGCAATATCCTAGCTCCTGAAGTCTTGTTTCTTCCAGGCACTGCCATGATTGACATAATACTACTAATTTAATAGTATTAGTAACTATACTAATAATAGTTCCTTTGTAGCCTGGGGAAGCCTGAAGCCATGGGCAGCAGTGGGGAATGGGCACTGCTCAAGGGAAAATGCCTGCATCAAGATGGATGTGATCCCCCTCAATGGGCAGAACCAATTTAGTGGGGAGAGGAAAAAATAAATCTTTGAAAGGCTTGTACCTAATCAGTAACTTTGGAAGGATGAAATAGCAGCAGCCTGATGCTGACGGACAGGTTTTGAAACCTGGGCTGAGCAATATCGGTAGATGAATACACCTTTTTGCCTTTAATGTGAAATATTGCCTTCAAATACAAAAAAAAAAATAAAATTCTTTCCCCACTTTCTGGCAAAAAAATGGAAATGGGAGCCTGTGGACATGGTCCAGCATAGTTGGGAATGGGAACCTGTGGACAGGGCTCAGTGTCAATGGGCAAACTGAAGGTTCTTACTGAAACGAAGAGAGAGTTTGTGGTTCCCATGGCCAAGCCTTGGGTGAGACCTGACTGGTTCTGTAGCACATATCCCTCTGGCTGTGGCTGTATTTTTCCCCCACTGGAAGTGGTGCTGGCCATGCACAAAGGTGGGACTGCCATAGCACTGGGGTCTGCAGGACAGGAGGCTGAGAGCTCTGCCTCATAACACCCAACACCTTGTGCCACCCAGCAAACTGGAATGAATGGGTAAAGTTCACAGTAGCATCATTGTTTCACGGGTGTGGGATGCTGAAGGCAGCCCTCCTTTTCACAGTTACCTAACTGGCAAGAAATCAAGGGACACTCGGAACAAAAAGAAAAAAAAAACAACCAAAAGCCAACTAAAAACCTCAAGTCTTATGTCAAACCTCAAGTCATGAGACAGAGCAGTAAATAATGGATGTGGTGACCTAGACTTGCAAATATTTACATTCCCCTGGCTTAGCTGATAGCAGGGGTTCCTCTTACCCTGTCTCACCTAATTAGCAGCAGGCTGCAAGAATCCAGCAACGGGTTCTGGTTTCTTTTTCACCTCGTTTGTAATACGTGCCGCTCTCTGCTGTGCTGTGCAGTTTGCACATGGGTGCATGTCAGGAGTAACACACGGGAAAGGTGAGTGTGGTTACACCAGGGACTGGCAGGACTCAAGTGCAACATCAACTTGGGGGCCAAGGACAAGTTCCCACAGCCTCCCAAGAAGTGCAGGTCTTGATCCCCTTCAGTCCTCATCATAAAACCTGAGGGCCGCCAGAGATATAAAGCTCACAAAGAACAGTGAGCTCCTTGATTTTGGGCCTCTCTCACCCCAGGGGCTCAGCTGGTTGTATTGTTGGAAAACATGCCAGTTTAAAAGTTTTGTATAACTTTAGTCAAAGGCTTTGTTTGTCTTTACCCCGGGAAAAGGAATTTTAAGTGTCATTCTAGGGCATTGTTCTACCAGGTGAGGTCTGATGAACTCAACACATCAACAGACTGCGAGTAGACCAAAAGATAAAGGGCCATGAACAGAACAGCAGCTCCAAACTTCACCCCTGGTGGGTCACAGACACCTGGTCTGGGAAAAGGGAGATAAGAATGAAGATCTAATTAACATCGGAGGCGAGAAGATTCGGATTCAATGGGAAACTGAACACTGGGGGGTCCCCAACTCTGGACCAATGAACTTTGAAACAATGCATCTCTATGGGTTTTGACTGTATAAACTTTGGGGGGAAATCCTGTAAAACTGTGCATCATGGAATGATTCTCTCTGCACACCCAGGCTATGTGTGGACGAGATGATTTCTGTGGCACACCCTGGCCAGAACAGCATCCTGGCCAGATAATAAAGTAATGCCTTGACTCTCTAAGATTAAAAATGTTGTTGGAGGGCTTTTGTTTTTCTCACAGTTTTGGTGACCGTATCTGTTCTCCTAATAAAATATTGGCTGTGCCACTTCCTTGGACCAGGCATGGTTTGGGAGGGTAATGGTTGGCACATGCCAAAACCTGTGGTCAAGAATGTCATAAACAATCAAACCTTAGATTGCAAGCTCACATTCAGGCCTGTGTCCTGGCTTGGTAGAGAGGGAACTAGATAAGAGCAGGACCATTTTCAGCAGATGTAAGAATGTGTGGTAGGAGACACAGCTTAGGTGATTAAAGAAAAAAATTTATATAAAGGGTGGAATAGTGACTGGCTACAGCTGATGAAGCTGTGGTGTGGTGAGTGGACAGAGGATATCCAAACCAGCTCCAGCTCCAGCCTCTGCATGGGGCTCGCCACGGGGTGATATCTCCCTGTGGTTGCAGCAGAGATGCCCATGAGGAAGGGACCTGAATCCCTGGCACAGCCTGACCTCACAGCAGAGAAAGTAAGGCAGAACTAGCTCCAGATCAGGACACTCATGCAATGGAAACTTCATTTTGAGAAATTCAGCTTAAAACTCCCCTTCTGATGGAAGCCTGACTGTATTCCTCAAAGGCCTTTTAGAACAAATGGTTTGAAATAGCTGTGTGGTGAAATCGTTTACATGACCAATGATGGCAGTTTGGGAACAAAGGTTAAATCATCTTTACATCAACAGACAAGTTCTGTTGATACACAAGCCCTCTGGGTCAGAGATAGGAAATGCCAAAGCAGGAAAGAGGAATTTCTTTGGGTTTTGGTGGTGTTTTGTTCTTTGTTTTCCATTGCATATCCTTACCTCTCTTTCATCTATGTCATCGTCTCAGGAAGTGCCTCAGAAACCTTACTAGCCCAACAAGAACTGGTGGACTTATCACTAAAACTGCAGAAAAAACAAAAACTCTCCAACCACATTTTTAGTGTTAGGGAATTAAGATATTTCTTTATTCTGGCCAGGATGTTGTTCTGACCAGGATATGCAACACAAATGATTTCATCCACACATTGCCCAGGTTGTGCAGAGAAAATCATTCCATCGCACATAGTTCTTTACTAGATTTTTCACATCTAGTGAAAAATAATTGGTTCAAAGTTTATTGGTCCCAAGTTACACAGTTCCTAGTATTTGATTTCCTATTGGTTATCGATCCCTTCACCTTCAGTAGTTCTCATTCTTTGTTCTCTTATTGTTCTCTAACTGATCTTTTCCTAGACCGGGTGTCCCTGACCCACCAGGGGGTGATGTTTGGAGTTGATGTTCATTAATGTTGATATTTGTTATCTCCTGTGTATCTTCTGACTACTCCCAATCCATGTAGATATTAAACTCCTCAGGCCTCTTCTGGTGAACAGTCTTTTGAAAAGATACTTCAATTCCTTTTCCCCTGGGCAAAAACCAACAAACTTCTGACTAGAATTAGTCAAAAATATTAGAAGCTGTATCATTTCAAACAGAGTGAGTTAGGGAGCTAAAACCCAAAATGTGAGTCTGTACAATGGCTAAGCAGCAGCAGTGGCTCTCAGGAATGGGCACTAAAGGAAGACACCCCTGTCACCAAAACTGCAGGAAAAACAAAAACCCTCCAAGAACATTTTAGTGTTAGAGAGTCAAGGCATTACTTTATTTCTGTCCAGGATGTTGTTCTGGCCAGGGTGTGCAACAGAAATAATTTCATCCACACATAGCCCAGGCGTGCAGAGAACAACGTTCAGTGACATATAGATTTTACAAGATTTCCCCCAAACTTTATACAGTCAAAACCCATAGAAAGCCATTGGTTCCATGTTCATTGGTCTAAAGTTGTGTAGTTCTTAGTATTTGGTTTCCTGTTGGACCTGGATTTTTTCACCTCTGATGCTAATTAGGTCCTCATTCTTATCTCCCTTTTCCCAGACCAGGTGTCCACAGCCATGCCAGGGGTGAGGTTTGGAGCTGATGTTCATTAATGGCCATTGATGGCTTCGATCTCCTGTGTGTCCTCTGGGCCACTCCCAGTCTGCTGAGATGTTACCTTCGTCAGACCGCACCTGGTGGAACACTGCCCTGGAAAGAAACTTCAAATTCCTTTTCCCAGGGCAAAGGTGAACAAGCCCCCTGACTAAAGTTATACAAAAATTTTTTTAAACTGGTGTATTTTCCAACAGAGGTGGATATGAGGGGACACAGCATGGACATCGAAGACAGGACATGTCCATGGCTAGCTGGAATTTCCAAGATTGTTCAGCTGTTTTCCCTGCCGTGTTTATCACACAATTTCTTTTTGATTTCTTCTCCCAAAGTCACACATTGTGTCTCCAAGGCTAATGGGGGTCTCACTCTGGCTTTCAAAGGTGAGTTTGATAATGACATTTTGTGCAGCCCAAAAAGAGGCACATTTCCCCAGGGGTAGCCCAAGGACCTATTGGGCCTTTAGCTCCTGTGTGTTGGACCCCACATAACCCTGTGAATGCCTCTTTATCTCCCTTTGCCATGCTCTCTGCTCCTCTAGGCTGAAGGCCTTGCATCATTCTTACAACACTCCTCAGCCTGACCCGCAGTGCCCTCAGTTGTACAAACAGTCACGAGAGTGAATGTTATTCATGTCTCGTACAGAGCTTGCACTATGTCTTGGGCAGTATATTATAAAGTTCTTAAAAGAAAAAGCAACTGAATAAAATCCAGTCAGCTTTACCCAAGGGGCAGCCAGCATCCTCTCTTCTTGTGCTGCAGCCAAGGAGGCTTTGATGGAGCTGTAACTTGCTGCTCACAATAGCTCTCTGTGGCGGACAGGGGATGGAGAAAGCTTCCCTTTATAGTGTCACCAAAACTGTGGGAAAAACAAAAACCCTCCAACAACATTTTTAATCTTAGAGAGTCAAGGCATTACTTTATTATCTGGCCAGGATGCTGTTCTGGCCAGGGTGTACCACAGAAATCATCTCATCCACACACAGCCCAGGTGTGCAGAGAGAATCATTCCATGATGCACCGTTTTACAGGATTTCCCCCCAAAGTTTATACAGTCAAAACCCATAGAGATGCATTGTTTCAAAGTTCGTTGGTCCAGAGTTGAGCAACCCTCAGTGTTCAGTTTCCCATTGGATCTGAATCCCCTCGCCTCTGATGTAAATTAGATATTCATTTTTCAATTCTCTTATCAGTCCTTTCTCGGTGAGGTGTCTTCAGCTCTGTCAGAGATGCTCTGGGGTGGATGTTTGTAGATGGCCACTGATATTCTGTCAGTGCTCTGTTGATGGCCTTTATCTCTCTGGGGATCTTTGGGCTGCTCCACTCTGTCCTGTGCTGAGCCCATCTCCTTAGAGTGATGCTGTATCTCCTAAATAAACTAAAGAAAATTCCCTTCCCCAAAGCAAAGTCAAGTCAAGCCTAACTAGAGAGACGAAAATAATAAGTTAAAACTTATACAAAATTTTTAAACTGGTATATTTTGCAACAATAGGGCAGTGCCTGCAGTGGTACAACCACAAGGAGCTGGAGTCCTGGGCAAGTGCGTCCTGGGGCTGCAGCAGCTGGATCCTCCCAAGGGCGTTAGATGCAGAGCGAGTCTGATCACTCTGTCCCAGCCTCCCAGGTATGACACGCTTAGGTCTGCAGAGCTCCTCACATTTTGCAGCCAGATCTCTAGTGCCAGGGAGCTGAAATCCTGCAGTGATCCATCCCAGCAGTTCGGCCCAGTCAAGAGCTCCCTGCACAACCCCGACAACACAAAACTCCAAGCATAAGCATCAGCCACGTTAAAGTCTGAATTGTCATTGCAATTCTTTTTCCTAAATTTTCAAGGCCAGGTTTATGTCTTTCAATATTGAGTAAATGAAGCCTGATGTTGAGACAGACTGGCTTGGTGATGAATGGTGTGTTGAGAGATGGTTTGCAGGGCCATCATGGCCCACTTTATCTGCTGCCACTTGCAAGCTGCCAATTCATTCCTTTTCTATTTTCAGAGTTAATTTTTGTCGATTTCTTTCCCTTGCATTCCCCCAGCCATGGAGAATGAGGGAAGAATAAACGACAGTGGGTGCGGGAGGATGGGACATCAGTCAGACTCTACATGCTGATTCGCCCCAAATGGGCCCAGAGACACTTCAGAGACACAGTCAGAGCAGTGGGGATTTGCTTTATTCAGCACAGGGTGTGGGGATTCACTCCTCCAAACACACACACCCAGCACTGCCAACACACAATATTATGGGTAACATTCATGAATATCCATCACATTCCCTGGGATAGGAGTGGTTATACAAATCATTTCTCGGAAATCATTAATATCATTAGCTGTGTGCCACGCATGTGCTGTGTGTCCTGCTGGTCTTTGGGGTCTTCTCGTGATGAAGATCTGTAGTCTTCATCACAGTGCACTTTTCACCTTTTTCTCTGGGGCATGGGCAGTCCTTGGTGGGTGATTCAGGGTTTCTGTGCTGGCCTCAAACAGATTCTTGTCCTTCTTATCTTGACAAGATAAAGGCAATCCAGTTTTTCTGGGTTTAGAATTCACATATTCTGTCTCTCAATAGTTAACTTGAGTTACCTATTGACCAACACTTTCTCAATGCCACCCTGTGCCACTGGGTGAGCTGGGGCTGGAGGGGGTGCTGGGCATTAGTAACCCCTCTGGCTCCCGGTGACCTGTGTGACATGAGCTGCTGGCCCTGCCTGTGGCTCCAAGTACAGCTCCTGCTGTGTAACGCATTCCCCAGGCTGGGATGCACATCAGCTCTAATGAGGGTTGGACAAATAGGGGAGAAGGATAGGAAGGAGTTAGCAAGTGGTTGATCCTGCAGCCCCACAGCTGCCAGCCAGTGCAGCCCTGTGCAGCCCCCATTTTAACACAGGGTTTAGAGAGGGGTGTAGAATGCCAGATTGGAGGGAACACGCTTTTTTTAAAGAAGGAACAAAAAAAGCCCTGGATGGAGCAGGCACAGGGGGCAATGCTGGTGAGCAGCTTTTCCATGCTTGTGCCCCCAGCCCTGTGTGGGTGCAGGGACCTGAAGCATGGCTTGGGCTGGGGGAGAGGCCTGGGCTCCAGGAGCTCAGGGCCCTCAGGAGGGGTGACCCCCTGAAGGGTCAGTGCTGTGGGGTTTGGGCTGTGCAGGGGGAAGGGTCCAGGGAGCCTTGGTACCCCATGGGAGACACATGGGGATCCCACCCTGGGGACCCCAGTGGCACAGGGACGGCGGGATGCAGGAGCTGTGGGGCAGTGGGTTCCTGCAAGGAGTCCCTCCATGGTGGGATGTGTGTGGCCTGGAGTAGCCAGGCTGTGGCAGTGACCATGCCTGTCACCAGCTGCAGTGCCTCACACTTGTCCAGAAGCCCCACAGTGGCAGCTGCTGTCTTGTCTGAGGACAATCCCAATCCCTATGGATGGTGTGGGTGAGTGCTTTGTGACCATGATGCCACCTCCCCCCTGTGCAGTACCACCTGCTCTGAAAAATTGATGGGAGGGCACAGGAGGAATCACTGCAATTAACCTCTGATGCCCTGACTAACCAACTAACAGAGCATCCAAACACAGATCCATCGAGCCTGGGGAGCAAAAGTGGCAGGAGAGTGGCTACTTGAGAGCCCTGAGTGGTCCCTTCTCTCCCCTCCCCATGGACATGCACTTGCATTAGAGGGCTTGAGTGTTTTTATTTTGCTAAACCACTTTGAAGTAGAAACCAAATTGCTTATCTCCCTCCCAGCTCCCCTGAGCCCCCCTGGTTTTAATTAGTTCCATTTGATGTTCAGAGGCTTCCAAGAAATAAATGTGCTTTCAAAATACTTTAAAAGCCAGTGGTGGCAGAGCACAGGGAGCTGTCTCAGTGACACACAGGCTGACAGGGAACACGTGGTGGGCACAGCTCTGCCTGCAGCCAGGCTTAATCTCCCACTTTGGCCATGCAGATGGCTCTGCTGTGCATGTTTTCTGTGTCCACCAGCTGAAGTTTACAGCCAGGTGTAAAGTTTTTGTGCTGAGATCAAGGATCGTGGAGAAAGATGCTTTAACCTTTTTGCTGTGCAGGCATCAATGTTCTTCCTTCTGCTCCTCCATCCACTCCTGCTTTGCTCTATGTTTTCTGTCTGTAGTTCAACTTCTCAGCCCAGGCTGAAAGAAGCCTCAATGGAAAAGAAGCTATGTTGTCTCACTGCCTACAGGCACTTTCTGCACACAAATCTTTGCTGAGAAAGACAACATCATCCCTGTCGAGGTGTGGAATAACTTGAAAATTAAGTCCTAACTCAGTGCAGACATTGGGTTATCAGAAAAAGGCCACAGTATCACAGGAACTGTGCTAGCCAGAGTCCTTGGAAACAAGAGTGACAAAACTTCCTTTGAGGCTTGCACTGCACATCTTCTCTTCTCCTTGTTCTCCCTCCGTTTCCATGCTCCATACAGTCCTCAAGACAAGCTGCCAGAGGAGGGTTTTATTCCCTCATGTATAAACTTTTACCTTGGTTTCCCTTGTTCTCGTGATAAGCAAAGCCAGTAAATCTTAGCAATGTTTGCTCTTTTGATTTGGAGAACAGTGAGTCAGAATATATCCCTCTTATCGTCTTGTAATGAATCTGCTGCCTTCTGTTCAGGTTGCCAGGTATTAAGCTGCAGTGTGGCTGTGACTGTGGATTAGGTGAATGAGCTGATTGCAATGACACCTCCAGGTCCTGCTAGTGTCCCAGTGAAATTCTAGGTGCTCTTACTGCAGCCTGGGCTCATCTCGCAGGGAGGGAAGAACAGCCTTCTTCAGACAGGAGGATCCTATGAGCATCCAGGCACCTCAAAACTACTAAAACGAACCAGACATGGGGGGTAAGTCTTATTCTGCCACCACAAAAGGTGTGTATTTCCAGTTTGCCTTCCCTCCATAGGGCACCCCCTGGGCTTCCCTTCTCCAAAGGGCTCTGATGTAGCAGAAAGCTCCCACTGCTCCAGGGTGGGGATTGCCTGGGGAACTGTTGCCTGTCTCAGTGTTGTGATCCAATTATTGAGGTTCTTAGAAATACCTCTGCCTGAATTGAGGTGCAAACGAGACCATATGCCAGTCAATAGTCTGGGTTTTATTTGATAGTGAATATGAAAGAAGAAAAGAGAGAAAGGGAGAAGCAGGAAAAGAGGTGGGGGGACAGAAAGAGAGTGACAGAGACAGAATAAAGAAGATATCACCATCCGTGGATCCCAACGATGTTGTGCTGATCCTCTTCAGTTTGGTCTTCTTGGTGGTGATGGTCCCCCCAAAAGCACAGGATCCCATGGGTTAATACACACTCAGGCCAGGTGGCAATGTCCAGCCATGTCCCCCGGGGGAGGGACAGTCTCTTGCAGCAGACTCTGCTGGCATCACGTGTGGTGCAAGGCTGAGCACTTTGGGGGGTCTGTGATGGATTGTGACACCTCCTCAGCTGCCTCTCACAGGAATGTCCCATGGATGTGTCCTGCGGGCTTGGGGGTTCCACAGCTGGGCCAGTTTGTGTAAGGGAGGATGAGTGTTTATTGTCTCTCCCCAGAGGTTACACCACACACCCAAAACCTCCTCCTCTCCCCTCGGCTGGGGGAGTCTGTGCAAACCTGGCTGTGTGAGCTGTGCTCTCCCCCACCCCAAACTCAGCCAGGGATGATTCTCAGTGCAGCTTTGGCCTTTGTGGATGCATTCCTTTCCTCCAGCCTGAGATGACTGAACAATAGGTTTCCCTTTATCTCGGCAGTTTGACTCTCAGTCCAAAGTCCCAGTCAGGTATCTTCAAGGGAGGCTCCTTTGGTTGTAGCTTCTTTATACAGTTTTTGTTACAATGAGCGAAACTTTATATCAATGTTTGAGGCATGAAATATTTCAGTCTCTGACACTCAGGTTTCAGGCACCAGTTTAGTGCTGCTTTGTCTCCTAGTCACATACTCTGGGTCTGTCCATCTCATGGGCAGGGACACTGTGACCCCCTGGCTCTCTTTTACAGCCCAACAGGTACCACTTGTCATGTCCCCAAGCTGTGGGATGTCACACACTGACTGATGTCCAGCTGCTTCACAAGTTACTCTCCATGTATATGGAATGCTATAAACTCTGTGTGACTGCCTGGGGCCCCACTGTGTCTTTGGGTCCACATTTTGCAATTTCCCTACGTTTTTATAGATCCTGTTAGAACTGTTAGGCTGGGAGGGGTCCTCAGGCATCCTCTGCTTAAAATACTCCCTCTCCCACACCGAGGCAGGGTCACAGGTAACCACAGCCAGCCTCTGCTTCGGGGAGGATGCAGCTCAGCCCCTGTTCCATCCTCCCACACCCTCCACCTCGCCCCTTGCAGCATTTGACACCCCAGAATTTGGGCTCTTCCAGCAGGACCATGCCCCAGAGAGTGTAAAAATAGAACATCTGCCTTCCCTTTCCCTTTGGGAGCATCCCTAATAGAGGATGGCAGGGCTGCTGACCTGGGAGGGGTTAAGAGGCTGTTTAACATGATGCCTAAAGCAGGCTACCTGAAACACAGGACTGGACAAAATAGGAGTATAAAAAGCCGACAAATTTATTCACGGCCTTCAAGATACTTTCAGGCAAGCAAAGTCCCCCTCGGGGACTACACCCAAAATGAACTGTGGGTTACAAGCCCTTCGCCTTTTTTAAGTTCTGTCCCATTAGCACATTGGCCCCTAATTCTCCAATCACACCTTAGGTGATGATGTTCACCACTCCAGGCCTGCTCCCCCATGTCACAGTTGTTTACATATTTTTGGGCCCTATGGCAAGGAATATGTCCTTGAATCTGTATTCAGAAAATTTTGCTTTGGCCAAAGGTGCTGGGCATAGAGGTTTTCAGCACTTTGTAAGAAGCACAGAACTACAGCAAGTTACAGATACATGAAGAGTGAAAAACCAGAAATTATTAAGGCATCAAACACACACAGGGCTCTGCAGGATTTAAAGGAAGTGAGGGAGGGGTCCTTCTCCTGTTTTAAAATGGTGGGGAGAGTTGGGAACTTGCTGAAGTTATGCAGGGCTGGAAGAAGCACCCTGTCTGACCACGCCAGGCTGGTTCTGACTGTGGCTTTTTACATGCTGAAGTTCCAGCTCAGTGCTAGGAAGAGCTACAAAGGACTGGTCTGAGACCCAGGCACTGCCGTCCTTCTTTTCTCACTCCCTAGAAGGTCTGCTTTGCAAAGAGCCTGGTTTTCTTGGTGGTTTTGTCTGTCCCAGGGAGGCTGGTTGCAAGAAAATCCAGAGCCTGCGTCTGTGTGGGTGAACACACCTCTGTAAACTGTGCAAATCCCATCTCTGAGGACCCAGGAAAGATATCAGTGTAGACTGTAAGGTTTGGACAGGGCTCTGTATGAAAGGAACTCTTTCAGTTTTGGTGGTTTTGTGCTAAGTGGCTGGCACACAAACATAAGAGTGGATCAGTTTAGTTCCTGGTGGAAAGGGGCAAATCTCTGGAGGCTGTGCAGTAACTCAGACTAGTAGTAAATTTGTTTTTCTGGACTTGCTGTTTGCCTTTCATCTTTATATCTGTAGGTATTATATGTTTTGGTGTGGTGGTTTTAGGGGTTTGTTTTTGTTTGTTTGGGTTTTTTTGTTTTGTTGGTGGGTTTTTTTTTTTTTTTTTGGTCAGTTCAGTGTACTTGTCTGGGTAGAAGATCTTCCATTTTGTTATCAAAAGCTCAACAAGTATAGAAATCTTCCAGTGCCAGAAGGCTTGTGGAGTCCTGCTCAATTACAGCCCATCTTCTGGAGTGATTTCCTCCTCCAGAGAACTCTTCTGCTATCAAGTGTGACTGTGTGGTGTCACATTAGTGACAGAAATTGCATCTGTGATTCCAGCTGCTCTTTCCTGGGCAGTATCCTGTTTATAATTAAAAAAATATATGAAGCAACAAGCAGATTTAATCACTTGGTGTCCGTGTCATATCCACAGACAATAGACTGGGAGGAGGAGAGGAGGCTTTTAGGGAAGTGTTTTAGAGCATGGTTCAGTGCTCTAAAATATTGTGTATCAGTTAATAACAGGAAAAAACCCAAACCCTTGAAACATTCACTTTTTACAACCAGACATTTTCATTTTGTTTTCAGATCTGGTTCAAGACCTGGAATTTGCTCTCTGAAGCTCTGGATGATCTGGGAATCAATGCAAGCTTAGGGAAGAATTGAGGGGAGAGTGTTGGTTTTCTCTGAAAAGGAATGAGAGGGAAGTGCTTTTACAAACAAACTGTGAGTCTGCTGCTAAGATAAGACCTATACTGAGAGACAGAAGAAACAATGGGAAGGATTTCCATAGGAATTCCATTGATTGACTCACCCAAGACTGTGTTAATAAACTACAAGAACAGAGACATAAGGAAAAGAAGAGTGGGATGTATATTAGAAGGAGGTCTGCATTAGGCATTTTGTGAAGTCTGTACCTCTCGAGTACCTCAGCCACTGGGGAAAGAGAGAGGGAACCTGTGGCTGGGAAATTAGGATAAAAAGAGGCTGTGTCCTCTAGCAATTTGAGAGACCCCATGGGAAGTGCCCATGACCTCTCCCTTTATTAATGAATAAAGTTACAGGACTCCTCTGTCTCCTTTTTGGACATAAAACGCTGCTGATTGTGGATTAATTTTCCTGACACTCTGAATTTATGTTGGTACTGACAACTTGCAAATTATGACTCAATGCAATCGTGGTTAATTAAAGGCAGCCTGAGCTGGTGTTGGAAATGCCATCACCTAACAAGGAAATAGGAAATACCACTCCCTCCCAACTTGTTGATTATTGTGCTTGTTTCTGGTTTGCACTTCATTAGCCCTTCCTCCAACACAGCTTGAGGTTTGATTTTAAGAAAGAGCAGTATTTCTTGCCATTTTGTCTTGGAATTTTTTCTGGACTTGGAAGTCAGCAGCCTAGTCTGGATGATACCTGTCCATGTTGTTTTGCATGTTTTGGGCTGTCACAGGAAGCAGGCTCTCACCCCTAGCCTTTTGGCATGTGGCTGAAGAAGAAAAATGATGCCAGAGGATGGTGTGTTGCTGTGCTCACTCAGCTGAGTGAGACTTACAGGAGCACCGAGTGGAAAACAACATTTACAATCCACCGGTTTGGTTGCTCTTCATGGAGATACCCGTGGGTGTTTCAGGGCTCCCAAAGGGCTCCTTGCAGTTCTGTATGTCTCAGTTCCCACAGGTGATGCATATTGCAACACTCAGACCACCAGATTAGGGCCAAATGTGTAAAGTCTCCTCTCCTTTGCAGCAGGTATTCAACCAGGATGCACAGACTCTGTGATGTGCTGTCAAGGTAATTCTCCTTTTGAACATATATATTTATATATATGTCTTCATTAATCTGTTAAAAGGAAAGGTTGGAAACTCTAAAATGGTGTTGTAATTTTTGGCATTGCTTAGGATTGAGTCTGTCAGTATCAGTCACACCAAAACTTTGAAAGAGCTGCATTGGGGATCAAAAGGACCAAGAGAATACTAAGGCACTGCAGTGCTTAGTTGAAGGCTAAAGGCTGAAAACTCATCTTGTGGCAGTGAGATCTGCTGAGAACTAACTCTGGTGAAGTGTGAGGAGAGTTGAGACACGGAGAGCTTTGGAATGTGACTTCTTCTACAGAATAGATGAATGAGTTGTGTTTTCCCAGGGCACATGTCTTGTGCTGTGTCAGGTCCTGGAGACCTGTGCCTTCAGGCTGCAGCTTGGTGGCTCATCATTTGCTGTGTTCTGCCTCTCTGTTCACAGTGCTGAGCTTAGTGCTTTGGCCCCAGCAGTGCATCAGGCACTGCTCTACTGGTCTCTGTAAATATATTAATTTACAGGGTTTAAGTTTAGTTATTCGGACAGAGCTCTTACGTGGGCCTAGTCCTGCTGAATGCACAGCAGCCAGGGAGACACTGAGTACCCTTGCCTCTCATCAGCTTCTGCAGGGCTTGGTGTATCACTGGGGTCAAGCCCAGCATGGTTTGTACCAACTCTTGAGAGTGAAATGTGGGTGATGTTCTGCAGCTCTCAGCACTCTGTGCATGTGCTGTGGTCTGGGCAGCCCCAAGTGCTGACCGAGTGTGTTGATTCCAGACCTGCGCTCTCCCTGGACTTCTCCTTGACCTTCTGGTCCTGCCTGTGTGCCTCTCTCTACCCACCTGGCCCTTTAAGCTCTCTCAACCTGTTTCTTTTTTTTTTTAATCTTTGTTTCTCCTTTCCATGCAGATTCTCTTTGACTTGACTTTGTGCTAAACAGCCTTGGTACAATACATCCTCCCAAAGAGCTTGAAGCTATTGGGAAAGTAATTTGAAAGTAATGTGAAATATTTGGTGAAAGATGACTCGATGAGATTACACTGTTTCAGATATTAGTCCTCGAATGGAAAGATTTTTATGCCACTGCCATTTAATCAGACTATTTTCTTTGAGCTTTGGTTTCAGCTGCTTTGATTATACTGGAAATGTTGGCAAGATAATGCTGAGTCTTCAGAGTAGAACAGAGCCAAATTTAGAAATCTCTTTCACTGAGGATGAGGTTTGTTTTTCCAGCAGTTGGAGAATCTATCCAAACTTTTCCCTTATGTCATTGGCTGGGTAGGGTAGGTTGCCCAAGCAAGTGAATGCTGAATTTTACCGAAGTTTTCAAAACCACGACATTGTTATAATTAAGTTAACATAAGGTAAGACCTTGGTTTTAAGATATAGTGAAATGAACCAACAAGAGACTTGAACTCTCTGGACACCACTGTTAACACTCTGTATATTTGCAGCCATGTTTTCTTTTCTTAAAAAAGAAGGAACCTCTTGGAAAAGGTTTACTCTCTTCGTCGGTTTGGGAAGCTGGAATTGCCTCTTTGGAAAACGTTCTCTAATACATTTTCATAATGTGCTGGTTTTGCTTTCAGATTCATTTCTGTTGCAATACCATTTTCACAGTTGCTCCTTACAATTCTCTTCCTTACGATTTGTAGGTCTGTAGTGGATGTTGTCTCTAATCCTAAACACAGCTCTTAGGTCTGTGAGCTTTGGGGTTTCATGGAAGTTGCTTTTCATCATATCTTATATAGCTATAATTTAAGAGCAAAACACTGTGAGTTCATAGTTGTATAACTGATGCTCTTGCCTTTAATAAACACTTGATGCTGTGATTTAGTATCTTGAGTGGTTAAGCAAGAGCAGAGCAGTTTCTGTGTTCTGCTCTGGATTACCAAAGCATGGCCTTGTACAGAGCAGCACTTAAATGTGAGCTTAGCTTCAAACATGTGAGTAATTGCACTGAACTCAATGCATCTGCTACAGGTTTGAAGTAAAGCACTTGCTTAACTGCTTTGCGTGGTTGGAACATATTAAATTTCCATAAATCAGAAGTGCCTGTTCCACCCTTCAGCCCTGCAGGAACCTGTTCTCAGTGCTTTAACATCCATATTTTGCAACATCCACTGATCCAATGATCTATCCTGAATGCAGCCTTGCAGGGAGTATCTCATAACCATCTTCAACAAGGCATGCAGAAGCTGAGAAGTTCAGATTTAAATTAGTCATCTATTATGCTGCTCCTGCAGGTAGCTGTACGTGAGCCCTACACGAGGGCTCCTGTTAGGAAGGAAAGGAGCTTGTCTGCAAAGTCTTCCTCTGGGAAAAAGTGTTCTCCTAACTCAAAGCAAGCTTGCATTATACAATTTTAAAAGTGTTTATTAAAACATCTTTCACATATTCCTGCACTGGGAGATGTGAAATCCTTTTTCTTTCAGGAAAGGCTGCGGGGTAGGGGGAGCAGGACGTAACTGGTTTGCTTTGCAGCTCAGCTGGTAGACTGTCTGGAAGGGAGCCAGGGGGCCTGGGTTCAGTCCTCTGATAAGTCATCAATTTCTTTCTCACCAAAAACATCTGGTTTTGGATGCTAAGTTATGAGCTAATATTAAATACAAAAGTTTATAGCATCACATATATAATATTGTTGATTAGAAGCATCAAATAAAGTAATTGACCAGAGGGGATTTGGTGTGAGCAGCTGGTAGAACATCTGGAGGGGAGCCAAGGGGCCTGGGTTTAATTTTCAGGTCATCTATTTCTTTCTCACCAGAAACATCTGGATTTGGATGACGGAAAGATATAGACTATTGTCTCATGCAAGTGCTGCTGGGATCACACTTTTTTATGGTAATGTGTTTCCAGGAACATTTCCATTAAGTATTTACACCCAGAGAATCCTGTAGGAGTGACGAGGCAAAGGTGCATTCCTGGACCATGTGAAAATCAAAAGCAAATTTCTCTTTTGTGGAGCTGTGATTTTTAACTGGATTCTGCATGAATGGTGCTATGAGTAGCCTGAAGCAAGTATTTAGTTTGACCCTGCAAACCTGATGCTGCCCTGAAACACAGCAAATTCAGTGGTTTGCCAGGTGCTGATGGCTGCCAGGGGGTCAGAGGCTGTCCTGGCCTGGCACAGTGAGGGACTGGAGCTGCCTGCCCCAGGCTCTGGGCATCCTGGGCACCAGCTGTCGGGAGAAGGCCACACTTGTGCTGGATGAGGCTTGGTGGCAGTGCCAGGGCTCCTGAGCTCCCCACAGTCCAGGGCGTGGGGGACCTGTTCTCAGTGCTGTTTGCAGGAGATGTAAATCTCTGCTCTCTGCAAATGCTTTGGTAGAAGCTCTGATGTTGGATAAGGAAAAAGCAAGCTCAGGTTTAGAGCATTCTGTTGCTACTCTTTGCTTGTCATGGAATCACAGAATGGTTCTGGTTTGAACGTGTCACCAAAAATCAGGAAGAAAATACAAACCCTCTAGCACTATATTTGAAGTGAATCAGACATTGCTTTATTTTCTGACCAGGATGTCCCAAGGAAAATATTCCAAATATGTATGTTTTTACAGGATTTTGCCCCAAATTGTATACAGTCAAAACCCATAGAGATGCACTGTTTCAAAGTTCATTGGTCCAAATTTGAGCAGCCCCCTGTGTTCAGTTTCCCATTGGATCCGAATCTCCTCGCCTCCAATGTTAATCAGATCTTCATTCTTTGATTTTCTTATCAGTCCTTTCACTAGACCAGGCTGCTCCAATCCCCGTCCAGCCTGGCCTGGAACAATTCCAGGTATTATCCTTAGCTCCTCTCCCCCTGTGATTGCTCCATCACAACAAGAGGATGGAGGCCTCTGGTCTCTCTGCGGAAACAAAGGACAAATCGTCCCAAGGAGGAAGGAAGCCCGTTCCTAAAAATTGCATTTTACCCGTACTGCAAAGCCCTGCCTTGATTTCCCTGGCAGTGGTTGCTGCTGGCAGGGGAAGGGGGGTGAGGGTGGTGTGTGTTGGATCTCACAAGCAGCAAGCTTCTTAATTGTGGTAAAGTGATACTGATTAGCATGAGCTGCAGGTCTGGCCTCTGTGAATTAAATCAAGGAGTTATTAATAACTTGACAATGAGTGTGACTTACAGGTGATCAGCCAGGATGGAGGTATGGCACAGAGCTTGGGAAAACTCTTCTTTTACACAATTCTGTCAACCTCTGCAGTTACTTTTTACTGGCCCTATGCCTGTGCAATGTGCCAAGGTCTCTCCTGAGCCACTGGAGAGAGGGCTCTGGATATCTGTGCACTGGAGAGGGCCATGGTTGTGAACCCTGTCTAGCTAACTTGCATTACTGGAGTTCATATTGTCTCTTTTTTAGCTATTGAGCAATGCCAGTGTGAGAGGACAGTGAGGAGGGAGTCATTCTCCAGTCCTTTGGCATTTTTGCCTTTATTTTATTAGGAAGACGTACAGCCATATCCTTAATTATTTTGCCAGAATTCTCACAAGGGTTTGGTTCTTGTCTAGGTTTTGGTTAAAGAAATAAGAGGCCAAATGGAAATAAAATATTAGTCTACCTGGCTTTACCAGCTGAAACAGTTTAGAACATCATTACTGGGCTTGTTCCTGTCCCTTCCTCTCAATAAAAATACCATCTAAAAAAAGAACCAGAATGGGATATTTCCAGAGGAATATTACATTTCATAAGTATGGATTTTAACGGCCAATCTCAACCAAACAATGTACTATGTGGTGCCAGAAATAATAAATCATTGCAGCCCTCATGACTGAAATCGAGAATAGCCTCTCCTCCTGTAGCTCTTTGGAACTTTAATCTGAAATATGCCACAGATCAAAGGATAACTTATTGGTACACAAGAATTCCCGTGCTTAGTCAGGTCTGATTTCTGCAGAGTCTGGCACTTTTCTGCTCATGGTGGCCAGAGCCAGATGCTGTAGAGAAAGGACCAAAAAGTTGTTAGTGGAGGAATGTTTGCAGTAATGTGTCTGCAGAGAACACTTAATTTTGGTAACTTTAATAGTTTAGGAAGGACTTCAGTATACCTGATCTTAGTCATGTAGGAATTGCTGCCTGGTCCTGCAGGTTTCTTTTTTAGTGGAGAGATACAGCTCTCCCAGAGGTAATTCACCCCATTGTAAGATATATTAGGGCTTGTTATTGATTTGGTCAGAGAAAACCAAATGTTGTCTAAACACAAGTGCCTAAACTAAAGCAGGAGGGATCCTCGTGACCTTTTTCTGCCTGTGAGCACTTTTGCCATAGCATCCTGCAGAAGTCTTGACTATGGAGGGACCCACTCATCTCCACATAATTTCATCTTACTGGGAGGGATTTACTTTTGTGAGGGGACTATTTCTTACACAACGATTGTCTTCTATAATTTGATGCATATCTGATAGCTTCAAGGCAGTTTGGAACTTGTCTCCAATTTATTAGCGCAGTGAAAATGGTCACACAACAGTTCTTTCTCATGAAGGTTTTGCAAAGTGGGAAATGCCCTTTTTGTGTCTGGCCCATCTGCCCTGCTCAGGAGATGATTTTCTAAAGGCATTTTCCTTGGTATTTTATTTTTTAATCCCAGTCCTACCCTGGCTGTGCTGCTGGGGTGAGCAGTGGGGATGGTTGGTGAGTTTGGTTTCAGAGCTGCTCTTGTAGCTGTGTCATGGCTCAGTTCATCTGAAAGATTCATTTTTGTACACTGAGGAATGGAACTCACCTTTGCTATGCATTTTTCTGTGTGCTGCTTTTCAGCTGTTTCATAATTGTAGGAAATTGGAAGAAAAGATAATGATTTTTATGATCACTCTATGTGATTATCTCACCAGAACTAAAACCATTCATGCTCTTAGCTGGGAGTTGAATGTGAATCTGCCTGTTCCCTTCCCACTCTGGCTGAAGTAGTGCAGACAGGGTACTCCAGGGCAGGGTGTACACCAAGTGCTTCTTATGTTTTAGTGCTGCTCTCACTTGGATTTCACAGCATTTACCTTTAGTTTGCTTATTTTGACCACTGAGCAGTGATTGATTTTTTTTTTCCATAGCTGCCCACAATGCCTGCATTTTTTCTGATACACAGAATTTATTCAGGACTTGTTTACTTCAGCTGTTTTTTAGTGTGCTGTGTTTGTCAGGCTGAAATTTGCCCTTTATGAAAGATGGAGGTTGTTCTTTTCTCCTGACTCACCTTCCTGTATAATTACCTAGTGCCGATGTGCCCCAGGCCATGTGAGATCTCAATATTATCATTATTAATAGCACTCCCTCGTCCCAAACGTGTGCAGCAACTTCCCAGCACAGGCAGGCAAGGCCAACCACGAAGTCAACAGGAGGACTTGATTATACACGTGCTTAAGTGTTTGCAGGCACTGAAGTTTAGATTTTCACAAGCAATTAGTGGTGTTGTGTGCCTCAGCTTTGGTGCCTCATTCAATGTGTTTTAGAAGGAGCTGTTTATTGCAGAGCACCAGCTTTGCCCTCCGAGGGCTGGGCCCCTTTGGGGTGTCTGGCTGGGCCATCAGGGCTGCAGGGATTTTCTGGTCAGTCAGCTCTTGGATTAAGAGCTCTGGCTGGGAGCTTGTCAAATGGTGTGTGTCTGTAAATGCCGTGGATGGACTGAGGCTAAATGCTTTACCCCTTACTCCTCCCTTTCAGTAGAGACTCCATTCCCTTCTGTGTCAATATTAGAGCAGATCTCTTTATGATCCCATTTGCTTTCATGGGACATAGTTGGCATTTAGCAGAAACTGGTGTGCTGACCTATTTTTGTCCCTCTCTAGACAAAATATCTGCAGATATTTATCCCTATTTCAGGAACTAAATATATATTTTAAAAGCAGTTGTGGAAAAAAAGTACTGAATTTATTCTTTTCAGTTAGAGTATAAAAGTACCCCCTAATCTGTCCTTAGAAAACTCTGCTTGTTGGCCTGAAGACAATAACTGTTCAGAAAAATTAATAAAATACCTTTTCTCTGAGTATATACCCTGCACACAGAGGAATTTCTGTGTTAGCGTTGTCAGGCTTGATCAGGCTGGGTGCGTGAACAGTTTTGGGGTAGGCACATCCTTTTTCAGTTAAGATGAGTTTTATACTTTCAAAATTTTTTAAAGTAAGAAATCTTGGGTTAAGCTTGGAATTGTAGAAGGATTAAATGGCTTTTGAAGGCAGGTGTCTGCTGGGAAAGGCAATGTAAAAGTGAGACCTGGGCTGGAGTTGTGTTTTGATGGAGAGCCAGTTTCAGGTGCTGGTGAATAGGATTGGAAAATGGGATATGTACTGCTGACTATACAGTCTGTGCAGCCTAAGCTAAAATAATAAAACCCAGGATCATGCAAATATTTCAGTGGGACTTGGAAACTCGAGTTGGATCTGGGCTCACTTCTGTCATGAGGAGCTGGGGCTGTCTTGTGGCCCAAGCAGAGGGAACCCATCAGGGAATTGAGTCAGGAATATAATGAGCTCTGCTTGAGTCTGGATTAACTTTGTCTGGCAGTTAACATGTCAGGCATTTTGGCAATGATGAATCCTGTTCCTTTTCTCCAGTCTCTCTCTTTAGGGCAGATTTCAGCAAAAAGGGAATTCTTTGTATGAGCTGAACTCTCTAGAAGACTTAAGGGCCTGTGGTTCAGAGGCAGCTCTCCCAACAGTGCCCAACAGATGTTCTGTAGTGCTTACGAGCTACACAGAAATACTGCTGTTTTGAACTCCTGCAAACAGTCAACAGATTCACATGGGAAATTAAATCAGTGTAATTTTGTGGAGAGATACTGAACGTGGCTGCTAAATGAGCACCACCAAAATAAAACACAAGCAACAAGGGCTGTTTGCTGGAGCAGCTGGGGAGGGACAAAAACGACAACTGAAGGATGTGACAACTTGTAAATTGGCTCCTCTGCTTAAAGACTTCACTGTAGAAAAGGCTCGGCATTTAGTGGGGACCTCCAAGGAAGCCTTTGAGCTGTAGAGACCCTGGAGAAAGCCATGGGGAGAAGGGATTTGGAAGGCTGGTGGAGGAGCAGCAGGAACCAGGGAGATGGAAAGTAGGAGAGAGCCAGAGAGGGGTGGAAGGTCTGAAGCATACTGGGGGAGAAGGGGGCTGCGAGAATAATTGGGGATGATATCCAGGAGTGTGGCTGTGGCTCCATGGCATCTGTGAGGGCCCCACCTACTCTGTGTATAAATCCAAGCATGTCCTTTTGTGTTCCTTGCTGTGGAAGAATGTCAAATGGTTCCCATTGCATGAGATTTCCAGGATTTTTGTGGCATTTTTCTGATGTCCTGGGAAGTAGAGGCTGTCTCCAAGTCTGTGCAATCCCAGCTTCTGCCTCTGCTCAGTTTTGAATCTTGCCTTCATCTGTAATACCTAATTAGTGTTTTGAAGTGTGTATGGGGCAAGAAACCAAATAACCTTTCAAGCTGTTGATAAATGGCTTTTTATTTGAATTAAAATCACTGCTTACGAAGATATTTTCATTACAAATGTCTATTAAAAAAAAATCAAGTTATATCTGAACCATCCAAGCAATACTGAAAGGACTCATCACCTGTCATGTAACCTGTAAATCAGGCTTCAAAGCTCTTAATACTGTTGGTATTTTTAATACAAATTTGTGAAAGAGCATCTGGGGAAAAGTGAAGTCGTGTAACTTACAGCATATTGACATGAAAACAATTTTGAGGGTGATTTGGATTTCATTTTTGGCTGCTTTCGGTCCAACCCCATTTTCTGGGAAGGATCAGGCAACATCTGAACTAAGGCAATGAAGGTTGGTTCTATTTCTACTACTGAAGCTTCAACTCCAATCTTTTATTCCCCTGGGTAAGAATTATAAAACCCACAATTTTTTTTTCAGTATTGTTCCCTGACTCTCATCAGTGACTGGGAGAGGGGTGATGTGTCTGCAGTGCACAGGGTTTTCCCTGGACACAGAGGAAGGATTGCCTAACCTGTGTGACATGGGCTCCTTTCCATTCTCACGGCCTGGGTGAATGTGAGAATTCCCTGCTGGGAACACCCACTTGACCATCTGGTTTATGTTTGGTCCTGCCAATGAGAAGAACATTTTGAAAGGGTCTTGTGGGAGTCCCATTCCTGATGTAAGCTGAACTCCATCAGGAGCACACCGAGGGCTGCAGGCGCTTCCTGCTGACCCTGCGTGGCCTCTCCGAGCAGAAGGGACACAGCCCCAGGAACCTGGAGGAGCTCAGTCTGTGCTGACCCAGCATCTGCTCTGGCACGGGCTGGGGCATAACGAGGAGCTCTTTAACTGCATAATGAAAGCCACATTCCTGTGATTGTATAATGTATGGACACAGCTTTGTAACATCACTTTTCTGAATGTGATACAAATTGGAGGCAGAGGCTTAGCCTCTTTGGCAACAGCTTTATGACTATTAGTATTTTTATTTATAATATAATTCTGGTTGACTCCCTCATCTGAAGCCCTTGTGTTTACCCTGGGATGGCATAGGAGTTAACCCCTTTAAAGCTGTGTGTACCCTGACCCTGCCTGGTGCCCAGCTGGTTGCACAGCTAATGGGCAGGCTGAGTTGTGGTGCAGCAGTTTTCACATGTGGGTGGATAACAAAAGTATTCCCAGTTCCAGCAGTTATAAATGCCTCAAACCCTTGTTCTTCAGAGCATGGAGAAGCCCCTGGCTGACTAGGATTAAGAAGGAGTATACAGCACAGGCCTTTTTGTACCCTTTCCAGAATTAAATACCAATAGCCAGAAAGCCAAAAGTGGAGAGCTGGTCCATCTGGGACCTGACAGACTGCACAGATGGGCAGTGGATCTGCAGAGGGCTCGATCTGCTCAGAGTGGATCCAGCACTGTTCCCTATTCACAGGGACAGCAGAGACACAGCAGCCTTGTCCAAAGCAACAGCAGCTGTCCCCTTGGTGCTGCCATGGAGTGAAATGGAATAGAAATCTCTTCATCTCACCACTGCTGCTCAGGCTCTGGTGTTCTGATGTTGAATTGCTTTGATGCGCCTTTTTAGGATGAAAGGTTTGATTCTTTCTTCGCCTGCTATAAACTGACTTTTCTTGCTGGCATCCTCAATCCAAATGGGACAGTACAAACCCAACTGTGAGAGGTCAGCTGAGAGATTTTATAAGCTGCAGTGAACTTGAATTAAAAAATAGAACCAGTGAACTTGAATTAAAAAATATAACTCATATTTGAGCAGGGAAGTTGAGAAAGGAAGACACTTGATTGCAATAAGAATCAATTTCCTCTGCTTGCATTCCTGGCTATTTTTCTCTCCCCTGACGATTACAGGTACTGTATTTAGGGTTTAATTGGGAATTTTCTTACCCAGTACTGAAGCAGACTGAGATGTACAACCTTTCCACCCTCGCATAATCACCACTGGGCCTTTCCAAGGTGGTTTGGTGACTTCTCATTCCGTTGTCATCCTGTTTGAAGTGCAACAAAATATTTGTTTCTTGACCTGTACTGAAGTGTGCACTCGAGCTTTTTATTCCTCAGCTGAAGATGTGACTTCACTTGGCTCTGTAATTTGTAGGCTTGAACAGTTCTTAACCTCACACCAAAGGCAGCAGAAGGGCAAAGCTGGTGTTTGCCTTCCACTAATAGTGATACTTTAGGTCAGCTTTCCTTGGAGATCTCAGAAATTAAATGCTGTTGACTCTATTTCACAAGTGGTTGGTATGGGCGTAGAGAGGCACTTTGCCGAGGATCATGAGACCAAGAGGGAATCTGTAGGGTGGGGAAGAGACTTCCCACATCCTAATCCTCTGTCCATGGGGCCACAATGCTCAGACTGCAGGTACTCAGTCTCCTGTGAGCCTGTTGTGTCAGAGGGGTGCAAATAATTTCGCCTCTGCTTGTACTAATTTAACTCTGGTAGATGTCCCAAAGCCAGTAGATCTGCTGGATTGGAACAGCCTGAAATGGAGAAAGATCTGAGGATAAACCTTTCAAAAAGTTTAGGACCCCTGTGGGCCCGAGCTCTTTGATAGCATCCTAAACTGGGTTTCAGCAGCCCAGCAGTTTGGAGGATTCTGGCTGAATGACCTCGGGGAAACTTGTTTCATCTTCCTTGGTTTCTGGAGCTATTGATGTGAAAGCTCTTTCAAAAGAAAAAGAAATGATCAGCAAGGGCTCAAAATGAACAGCGATAAAGATTGGTGTTTTCTCTAGCAAAAAGCCTTCTCAGAGGGAGCTGTGAAAAAGAGTGTGGGCTTAGCTGATCTCCTTTGGAGCAGCCTGGCACAGTGTGAAGATGTTATGTAGACCTTCTTCTTGATACAGGCACATGCTCACACATGTGTGCCCCTGAACACATGTTCACATGCTACACAGAATTATAGAATGGTCTGAGCTGGAAGGGAAGAGAAAATTTATTTATTAAAAAACAATGCAGTTCCAACCCTCCTGCCATGGACAGGGCTGCTAGAACAGGCTGCTCAGAGCCCCATCCAGCCCTGGCCTCGAACACTTCCAGGGATGTGTCTAACAGACTGTGCGGATGTGTGTCCAAACACCTGCGTGTGTGAGGCTGCAGAAGTGCTGCTTTTAGAGCTGTGCTTCTTTCCAGGAAGGATGGAGAGATGGGAGAGAAGCAATTTGTTGGGGAATACAGAAGCGGTTAGAAGCAGGCAGTGTTTATGTGAAAGTCAGGTGGCTTGAATATGGAATTTTACCCTTCAGGGAAAGCTCTGGATGGGCAAGAAGGAAGCAGGATTGCCCCAGAGCATAATTCCACTGCAGGTCCAGAAAGCCTAGGCTGAGCACTGATGCATAATATCAGTTGCATCTGAGTAGACTCTCTTTGGTAATTATGTAAATTAGTGAGATTGTTCAGTGACTTCAGCAAGATGTTATGTCTGTGTCTCTCTGGTCTTTCTATGGACCTTGAAGACCACAGATTCTTAAAGTCAGCCTCTAACTGGATTTAAGTCCACTCACCACCACTCTTTGGGCCTGGCCAGCCAGTTTTTACCCAGCGAAGAGCACCCATCCACTCCAGGAGCAGCAGGTTCTCCAGGAATGTGTGGGAAATGGTGTCAAAGGCTTTATTCAGGTCTAAGTAGACACATCCACAGCCTTTCCATCTCATTTCGTAGCAACAAAGTGATGACATCAGCCTTAGATTGCTCAAAGTTTTGAGCTAAATGTGAAGGTAGGGATAAGAATAATCTTATCTTTGTTTTTCAGCTGTCTTCTCAATTTTGCTGACCTATTTGTCCTCAGATCACCCTTTTCTCCACCTCACTTGCAGTAAAAGATGGTTAGGATAGATTTTAAATTTTGTTGTCTTTTAAAAAGGGAATTCACAGAGTTTTGCAGTCATTTGTTTCTTGTATTTGAGCTGGTCTATATCCATCTCCCTGCACATCACTCAGGCTGCAGCTTCCAGACACACACACACATAAAATAGTCAGCAAACAGCTGTTCAACAATCACAGTAACAGCAGCAACATTAGCAATACCAACAGGAGCTGTGGTCCCAAGCAAATTCAGTTTATCCAACCAATCTTGAATTCATTCATAAAAAAGTCTGAGTTTTGCAGAGCTAAGTTACCACATGAGGCCAAGAGAGGGCTCCATCGAACTGTATTTCCTTTACTCTGAATTAAGGGATTTGGGAAGATCACAAGGGAGGAGGGAGAATGAGAGAGGGGAAACGTGAAAAGTGCAAAGGCATGCTAGAAAAGGAAAGAGAGAGAGGGGAGAAAAAGAAAATCTCTGATAATTTCTAGTCTTTATTTTCAACAAGACTGTGCAAAACAAAACCATGCTCATAAAGTGTGTAAGTGTACATGAACAAGGAGAAAAAATATAGTGGGAGGAGGAAGAACATGTGGCTGGTGCCCTGAGAAAACAACTTTCCTGACCGAAAATAATGAAAAACTCAGAAAATACTCCGGACAAGGGCAGGGAATTTGACAATGTCACATAACTGGCAAATCTACAGTTTTGCACAAAACTAAGTCTTTCTGTGAAGCAAAATGTATAATCCACCTTTAATTAGTTACAGCCACATTTTCATTTAAATTGGTAAGAAAGTACTTTTGTTACTGTGGGTTGCAGAAGAAAATTTGAATGCCTAGCTTCCTAAGATTATTTTAAAAAATAATCTCAGCTCAGAGCCTCCTTATTTTCTGAAGCTTAAGGACTGTGAGGTGTCTGCATGATGGGACTGTTAGTTGTACTTCGTTGCTTTAGAATTTCTCTCTCTTTGCGTAGTACAATTGAAAACATCTGATCCTCCGAGGCAAAACCCACTTGGACCATGGAGAGCATTCTTCTGCCTGTCTTTTCCCTTCTCAGAATCACCTTCGAGGTGACAACACTTGACTTTCACAAGAATTTTAACCATTCGCACTTTGGTACAACTTTAAAGCATTTCACACAAGTGTTCCAGTGAGTTATAATAATTAAGTATGAAGTGCATTGTTACGTATTTGCTCAACATGAAGAGCTCGTGGCAGAACATGTCACAGCAAGGACTGCAGGATGCTGGTAGTCAAAAAAGGAAAGTTGGAAGGGTCTAAAAGGCAGCAGGCATTCAAGCTGCTGACTGATAAGCAAAAATTGCTGTGGGGGAATAAAGAATGAAAGTCTTAGAGGAAAGATAGCCTGGATACCTTCAGGATCTCAGATTTGGTTTAGAAGGTCATACAAATCCACTGTAGGCATTTCAGGAGATGTTAGACACCACTGAAGCATAGGGTGTGAAAGATTTCCTTGGCAAGGGCACCACAGGTTTTCTTTTTGCCATTTAAAATTTCTGATTCTATGACTGAGTGGTGCCATTTAAGGTCTTGATGGCCCAACAAGGTGGCAATTCCAGCTTCACTGATGTGCAGTCCAGCCTATATAAAGAGTAACCTTTATATGCCAATAAATGAAGACTGTCTCTAATTGGGCTGTTGAGAATTAATCACTGAAAAAACAATGCAAGTCACAAGTGCAGCAGGCTTTCTGAAGAGTATTACCCTGATAACCCAGCCCCAGTCTGGGTAAGAACACTGACCAGGGATTTTAAAGGTCTTTTATAAACCTTCTTTGACAGTTGCAGTTTCAGGAGCTCTTTGATCAGAGCATCAAAAATAGAAGGAGATACATCCTGCTGAAATGCCAGTCATAAGCTCTGAAAGAAGGGTCTGCTAAACTTCCACAAGTCAGACTGACACAAACGTCTTGCTGGTTTGTGGTTTTTTTGTTTGTGGGGGGTTTTCCTGTGTTTGGTTTTTTTTTTTTTTTTGGGTGGGTTTTTTTTGTTTGGCTTTTTTTGTTGTTTGTTTGTATTTTGGGGTTTTTTTTTTTTGTTTTTTGGGTTTGTTTGGTTTGGTTTCTGGGTTTTTTGTTTGGTTGGTTTTTTGTCTTGTTTTTGATTTTTGTTTTTTGGTTGTTTGCTTGGTTTTTGTTGGTTTTTTGTATTGTTTTGGTTTGGTTTTTTTGTTTGGTTTGGTTTAGTTTTGGTTTTGGCTCTTTTGCTAATTTTAGACCAGGTAACATGAAACTCTGAATTTTTCCTCATCTAGTATTTCCACTGTGAAGGGGAGGTATTCTGGAGAGATCTTTTATGCATCGGGGAAAACACTTTTCCAGGCCTCTGAGGTTTGTGCTGCCCACATGCAGTACAGGACACCTGAGTGCAATATCAGCTTCTTCACAGCACCATTAATCCTCTAAGATAACACAAGCAGAGCAGCTCTGTGCCAGAGGAGTTCATTTTCCATGTGCTGCCAGCCTTGGCTCTGTCAGCAAAGAGGCCAACAAGAGTCCCAAGCAAAAAGGTTTATTAATTAGTGATGTGGACTTTACTTTTCATGTATACACACTGGATAGTGTAAAGACAGTGCTGTAAAACTTGCCTTATCATATTGATTTCCCGTGTATGTATCACTTCTCTTTTTTCCTTTTTTCTCTGTCTCTGAAAATCAACTCCCTGCTGTCTTCTGAGCACACTTCTAAGGATTGCCCCATTTGCTCTAAGCCAGGCAGTGGAGACAGAGCTAACACCTTAAAAATCTGTGTTTCCTGCAGCAGAGCAAAATTCATTACCTGTTTCTTTAGGTTCTGAGCTGATCTATGAAGTGTGGTGGTTGTAAGTGGTGAGCCCTTTCCTGGAAGAGATGGTTTTTGTAGCAGGTCTGGTAGCTGGTCTGTAACTGGTCTATTAGCAGCAAAATAATATGGTAATTTATATATAATTTATATAATATTATATATTTTATATATATATATTATATAATATAATTTATTATCTATTATCTATTTATTATATTTATTATATATTATGATATAGTATAATATATAATATAAGTTATTATATATATTATATTAATATAGCATTATACATTATAATATATTGCAATATAATATAAAACAATATAATAAATTATTATAATATATAGATAATTTTTGTATATTATTATAATAATGACATAATTATTATTATAATAAATTAACAGCAGGATAATCTGGTGTTTTCAGCTCCCTGCACAGCTTGCTGTTGCTTCCGTGGTGTGGTCCCTTTTGTGTTTCTGAGCAGGGTTTCTGTTCAATGGTTTGTTTGGCCCATTGAAAACGTGCCTATTTGGCAGAGTGTTTGAATTGGTACAGTGACAGTGCTGGAGGCACCTGCTGGGCTCTGGGTAAAGCTACTCCTGCTCCTGCTGAGAGCTTGATGGCTTGGGGTGTTTGCTAGCCCTGAAAATGGGAAAGAGCCGTGGGTTGGATCTGGGCAGGTTGGCTCTGCTGCAGCTGGGGGATCTCATGTGCAGGAATGACGACACCAGAGTAAGGAGCCCTCCCTTCCTCACCTCTCCCTCTATCCTCTTGTTTCTTCCTCTGAGAGCTTCAGCAGCTCATATGCCCAAGGAGCAGATCCACCAGGACATGAAGTTTCGTACCTGGTTTGCAGTGAGAGCTGTAACATGAGCAGGTTTATTCCATGTCAGCCGCTCAGTCCACATTTCATTTGTTAATGCAGAGTTTGATGGTCCTTCTGGCTCCTCATAAAGGAGCATGGCCGGTCTGATTGTCTTTTTATTCTATTATGTCTCTTATTCTCTCTTTTACTGAAGGACTCCTGGACCCATCCTGGAAAAGGCCCTTGTGCATCATTCAGGTGATGCCTGCTCAGGGTTGTGAGTCTACTCACAATCCAGTGCTGCTGCTGTTAATTGGTGTGCAATGTCAGGACCAGGAAACATTGGCTTCTCTCTACTTCTTTTTATTCCCCTCTCCATTTTTTTCCCATGGATTTTCTTTCAGATGGCAGTAGCACGTGTGAGGGCACTTGTGCTGCCACCTTCTACGCCATCACAGGGATCAGCCAAAGAATGCTATTGTTATGCTCCCATCATTTCCAAACTTTGAATTTTCTCAAGCCCAGTAAACTCTTAAAATGTTTCTTGAATAAATCTTCCTCTGTGTCTAGCAAATCTTGGGATCCCTCAATTGCTCCTTCACAGCCTTGACCAGCCCTTTTCCCATTCCGAGTGGATGTGCCACGTGCTGGGAAATCTGAGCATCTCTTGGCCCATTCACAAGCTGAGGGAGGTGGCTCTGTAGTTTCCACGCCAGAAAGGACATAAGCTGGTGTTTGCCTAAGACAAGGCATGCACGAAGGGACACTACCTTTATATATAAACAGGGATGTGGCTTGCGATTTGCAAAATTTATTTTTGTGTTGGCAATGGCACCAACATATGAGGAAACCCTTTTGTTTTTTTGGTCTGAATCTCACTGTGTTTTTATTAAAAAAATTTTTAAAAAATTCTTGCCAAACACAACTCCTGACTAAACATTCTGGTTAAAAAAAATATATTTAAGAGAATGATGTTGCCTCTGAAAAATTTAGCATAGTTAAACTCGGGGACACTTGCCCCTCATTTAGAAATGAGTTACCATTAGAAATTTGATTTCAGGTTTTTCCCTCGGTAGAGACATTAGAGGTTAATTTGACCTGAACTTGTGAAGGACTTAAGTCAATGTCAATCAGCATGTGGCTCCTGAGCAGGTTCCATCCCCAGCTAATCCTGCTTGGTTACTGCACCAGCCTGTCCAGCGATGCACCGTGAGGTCTGAATCTGGACCATGGGTCAATTTTACTCAGGTAAAAACTGATTTTCCTGAAGGAGATCCATTCTGCCTCATTCTCCCAGTGTTTGAAGGTGTCTGAAAGGCATGCTCTACCTGGCTGTAGCAGTGGAGGGCTCCCACATTATCCACAGGATTTTTGGTCTACTCCCCATGCAGCACATGGTTTTTGAGGTAGTGCAAATAATCCCAGATACTATTTGGAGATCCATACCTTGCCCCTCAGCCCTTGAGGGTATGTGTAATCTCGGCCCAAATTTGCTCTTGTGCTCCTGAAATAATTCATATTGTTTCTGCCAGGGGAAGGTGGAAGGGAGGAGGGGCAGAGAGGAGCCTATTTGCAAACACTTGTGAAGAAGAAAGCAGCGTGGATTTATATTCTAATAGGGGGGATTTGGCTATGGGACATCTGAATGAATACAATCTGATCAGTTTCATTAAGGGTACACCTCATTCTTTTAATTAACTTCTTGCTCTTGTCCTTGGTGAAGTAGTAATTATTTTTAATTAGCCCCACACTGCATTGCAGAGCTAGCCAACCCTAGCCTCATCTTGGAGATGCGTCATAAGAATTAAGTTAATTAGCTTGTCACCATCCCTGTAAAATATGGCTTGTTCTGCAAAAAGGGAGAAAAGAAGACCCTTTGCTGTTCCACGGTTAATTAAAAACCACATTGCACAGGAGTCAAGTGGGGGAGAGGCAGATCCCGGGGTTTGGTGAGAGCTGTGGGTCATATCCTATGAAACAGCAGCAGAATTCCCTGATTCCTGCTGGTCCTCTGCATCCTGGGATTGTGGAGAGATGGAGAGAGCAAGTCGGGGAGCTGTGGCCAGCCTGGGCTGCAGAGCAGAGCCCATGGAATAATGGAAAGTTTTGGGTTGGACAGGATCTTAAAGCTCATCTTGTTCCACCCCTGCCATGGTCCTGACTCTCCCAGGCTGCTCCAAGCCCCATCCAGCCTGGCCTTGAACACTTCCAGGGATGGGACAGCCACAGCTGCTCTGGGGGGCTGTGACTGAGGAGGTGGGAAGGATCAGAGACCTGAGGCCTGTCACCCTACACTTTTCTGTGTAAATTCCATGCAATTGCAATTTCTGCAGTTTTAGCTGGTGAGCAAATATATTTCAGGTTCCAGCATCTCAGAGTCAATACCAGATGGTAAAGCCCCACAAATGGAAAAGCCCCATGAACAGTTAAAAATTTGTAGAACTGATCCATTCCCCCCAGATGTTTTCATTAAACCGAAAGAGGTTCTGTAAAAATGAACTTTAGAGTTGAAAAAGCTATTTTCTCTGTCAAACCCTGTCTCAGTGAGAGATTTTCCACCGTCTTTTGACAAACCCTGGTCCCTGCGCACCGATGCTTCTGCAGGAAGCACACTCACAAGTATTCTGCTGTGCTGTGGCAGCTTCTCTGCCTTTCACAGAGAGTCCAGGGAAATCAGATTTTTTTCTTCAAGCCTCATCTTTTGCTTGTTTTACAGTTCAGGGCTAATTGTTTTTTTAAAGGCAATTTCTGTCTCTTCTGATTGAAGAGATGAACTTGAATATGTGATTCCTGAGGGATTTAGAGCTGTCTCCTAAATCTCTCCAGACGATTATGGCTCTGCTCTCTTTGTTCCAAGGCAATCCCTTTTTTTTTTTCCTAGGTGCATTGCTAATTGCTGCTTCTCCTGGATGGACTCTGAATGTTCATTAATACTTTCCCTTGTGTGATTTCCCAGGACAAAAAGATGGTCCTGACACCCCTCCTGCTTGCCAGGGATGAGCTGGGGGTTAAATTCATGCAGACAGTTCTCAGAGGCGATTCACTGATCTGTGTAACATTGAACCAAGGCTGAAGCAGCTCCAGCAGCTGATGGAACAACAACTGGACGTGCTATGTGTTGGTTTGAGGCTTCTGACAGGGTGCTGTGACTGGTGCTATAGGAGTTTTTTTAATTTAAATAATTTGAAGAACACCAGATATCTGGCACAGTTTGATTCTAATTGTTGTGTCACAAAAGGCGTGTGTGAAGAGGGGAAGGGAAAGGTGGAAACTCTTGACAAGGGATGGAAATCCTCCATGGATGGAACGGCTTCAAAACAGTCATTTGTTGGCTTGGGACAGTTTTCAGTATTGGTGTGCAGCACAGGCGTGAGCAGAGCCAGATGTGAGCTGGGACCTGGAAACATCAATCCTGCCATGGGAGAGATGGGGAGAGTGTGAGGGGAGCAGGGAGAAGGCTCTGAGACATGGAAGAAGCAGAGCTTTAGTCCTGAGTGGGCACCTGGAGCTGCTTGTGGAGGCTCAGGAGCTATGGCTCGCAGTTTATTCAGAACTGTAGGGATGGCAAAGGTGTTAACCCCTCCTTGTCTGTCTGTCTGTCTGTCTGTCTGTCAGGTATCCCTACCTTCTGTTACTTAGCCATTTGGATCCTGTGGCATCTTTGAGTCAGCTTAGAAAACATCAACAATACACAGAAAGCATCATTCTTTGGTGTGCTCTAGCCATTGGCTTTATGGGATTTAGGACAAACTTCTGTGGTGGAATTTGTACCATGACTTTCTGTGTGACAGTTTGCAAGGATTTCTTTAGAACAGAGCTGAAGATACTTTTAAAGTAAAATTTCGATTATTTTATAAGCTGGGGCTATTTTAATGGAAGATACTGATAAATATGAACTTAATTTCATGTAACATCTTTTTCCCAGAAAATTCTGACTCTTCACTGAAAAGCAATTGTTTTCGATAAGGAAATGGAAGACTTTATGTCCAAATTACAGAATCACTCATGTTAGAGAACTCTGTTATTGGGTTTTGGTTTTTTTGTTTTTGTTTTTGTTTTTGTTTTTGTTTTTTTTTTTTTTTTGTTTTTTGTTGTTGTTGTTGTTGTTGTTGTTGTTGTTGTTGTGAAATCACAATTTCTGTAGGCAGTAGGTCACCTCTTTTTTTTTTTTTTTAAGTATCTATCAGTAAAGCTTTGGCATAAAATTTATGACCAGCCCTGCTCTAGAGCAGATGGCCACCATCAGACACAGGATACTGGGTAGACAAGCCCCTGCTCTGATCCAACAGAGTGATTTTTATATTCCAATGTAAATAATCATTTAAGAAGTAACCATTTGGGGCTCCCTTAAGCTTTCAGCTGGGGGTCCACAGGCTCTGTTTTTAATTCAGCAGAGAAGGTTCTTAGTAAAAAACTGAAGGGGAAAAAATAATTCCAACAACCTCAGTGGTCTCCTTCAGAGAATAAGGATATTTACTTCGGCTTTAATAAAAACATAATGTTAACTCATCTACTGTGAAGAGCTCCAACTGCAAACTGTAGCAATTTACTAGTAAAAATTTGGAAGGGGACTGAGAGTTGGAGGGAACATGCAGTCATTAGCTGCAGATTAAACATGAATTAAATTACTTCTGATTTTGTGGACACATCCATTGCAAGGATTGTACCTTTCCAGCATTTCTCTGCCGAAGGGAAGAAAGGGAAGCTCTGACTGGATTCGATGCTTCCCTGTGGTGGGGATAACATGAGCAGGTGGGATGTGGGATGCTTGTGATGCACAGAAATTCTACAGTGTTTAAAGAGGTGAAGGCTTCTCGGGCTGCTGGTTCTGCCACTGCAATATCCTTTTAAAAAGTAGCATTTCTGGATTTGAATCCCAGAATATGCATTGTGGCCATGTATCTCCAGGATCTGAGACGTGTTTCCAGCAGTAAGGTGGGATATTGATGCATCCCCAGGCTGGAGAGCAGAGGCATTTGTTCCAGCTAAACTTCTAGGTTAAGACGAAGATCAGTTGAGGAGCAGTGTTTGGATCAGGTCCACTCAAGGCTTTTGTATTTGTATGCACTTTTAAGAATTTTTCACTGCTGTGGAGCAGTCAGTCGTGCAGATGCCTTGGTGGTGTGTCAAGGAATGCTGGCTGCGGATTCCTCAAGTCTCTGCTCAAGTAAGAGTCACTGGAACAGCCTCCTGAAAAAGACCTGTTCCTCTGACATGCCATAAAATACTTGCATTTTATTTGGTACAACTGGCTATATTTATTAACCACATGGATCCTGTTGCAATACAGATGAACACTCAATCCAAAATGACTAGAGAGTCTAAATAAAAAAACTGTGTCCCATTTTTGAGAGCATCTGGCCTTTGTGAATAACCTTAGTATGGAACTCTGTTATAGTAATGGATAACCTAATTCTAAAAATTTTCCTGCCTTAATTGCAGGGAAGTTTGTATTCATTCTGCTCAGATCTAAGGCTTTCCTTCTCCCTCTGGGATGTTTATCAGATCACATACAGTCTCGCCTGAAGACAGAAAAAAATGTCACCAACCTGCAAACTTCCAAAAGACCATTCCAAATTGGGTGAACAATAAACAGAAATGGAATCCTAATTGTATGGCATATGGCTTATCCCTACAAACCTTCACACTCAAAGAGCTGGGGGGCAATAACTGCTCAAAGTGCAGGACACGTTAAGGCAAAGCCTGTCAGAGCTATCAAACCTCACTGCTTGCAAGAAATACGTAATCCCTTTTAATCTCATTCCTTGCATTCCGTGTGGCTGGAAGGCTGGGTTCCAGGAAAACTGATTTTCTAGTTGATGATCAGAATTATAAAGGAGCTGGGAAGGTGCTCACAGCTCACTGTGGGGTGCAGCAGGCTCACTGCAGTGTTTGCTGCATGGACAAGAGGAGACAAGGAGCAGGGAATAGCCCAGGGCCAGCTGCTGATGCAGCTCCAGGGCTCAGAAATAGCTGTGTCCAGGTTTACCTTGCTGGGAAGTAAATCTCAGGTCATAGGCTTTTTAAACAGAAGGAAACAGGAGTAGTGTTTTCCCTCTGGGATTAGACCGAGGGGTCACTGGTGGCCGCCTGGAATGTGGCATGTGAAATTGATGGTGTCTTCTGTAAGAAGTTCCCCACTGGGTTTGGTAATGCTCCTTGTTGTCTTTACAGCCTTTGGACTGCTCAGCAGACAGCTGAGGGCAGGCATTCTGTACAGGAATAGGACTGTAGATGGTGATTTTATTTTAGCATGGTAAGGCACAGGGCTTTTTCTCTGTGAAGCTCACAAAATCACATTCATCCCTAACCTGAACATTTCCAGTTCCTGAGGTCTTTGGAATGGGGGGAGCTGATGTAAGAATTGCTGGCCTTTGGAATGAGAATGATCAGCATGTGAGCGGCATGGCGCCATTTAATAAGCCTGGAGGGAGGGGTGTGTTTCCCATTGGGAAAAAGATTTAGGTTGAACCTTTCAGAGTGCTTTCCTACACACCCAGATTTATGGGAATGAGCAGTGTCGGCTCCAGGGAGGATGTTGTGTTGCTAGATTAGCCTAGGTGTGACCAGGGAATATGTTAAATCCTGATGCATGTCTGTTCCTTTCCAATTTGGTTTCTATTTAGGAATGGGGCGCAGGCTGAGGGACAAGTCTGCCCTGGGGAGCAGAGCCAGCTCTGAGGTGGCAGTTCAGGTAAAACCCCCAGGAGGTGTAGCGTGTGGAAGCAAACTCTGGTTCTTCTATCCAGACACTGCAATAGGTGGTGTCATGTGAGTGTTTCCAAGGTAGTAATTGAAATTAAAAAAAAATTCCACATCCACCTCTTGCTGTTTCCTTGTATAGCTCCTCAGGGACCAGTGGGATTTTGCTCAGCTTCAATGCTAATCAGTTTTCTTCTCTTTAATAATCCCCTTTTTGAGAATTCCAGACCAAGGATGCTGCTCCTGAAATGGTCAATTGTAGCTGTTTAGGCTCAGTGAAACAAAGAGGTTCTTTAAATGATTTCAAGTTGACCAGAGATATTTCACCATTGGATCAGTCTGCAGGACTTAGTCTGAGGTGTTCAGAAGAGCTTGGGAGGGATGAGAAGTACTTCTGCCAAGCCACTGTCTTGTGATAGCTCCACCTCACGCTGTGAGCAGCAGTCTGGGTTTTATTTTGGCTTGCAGGGCAGTATAAAAAATTAAATATGTGGGAATTGTCAATTATGCTACAAATCAAAGTTCATATGGGGGTTATTTAATCCTCTTCATTAAAAGTAGTTTAGTCTCTGGCTAAAAATACAATTTGGCAAAAGGGGAGTTGAAGCATTCATTCTGGATGATGCTGAGATTCAACACAGTGACCTTCCTTGGCTCATCTCCAAACTGATTGACTTTTTAAATATATTGGTTGCTGAAATTATCTTTTCAGCATGCCCTGGCCCATCAAGATGAGTCCTGCAGGTGGGGTCTAACGGAGAAGCAGCACAAAGTGATGGTCTGGGTTTGGTAAGGACTTTTACTTTACAGAGGTCTACGTTGGATAAAGCCTCCTCTGCTCCCTGGAGATGTTGGAGGTGCTTTTGTATTTGTAGTCTTCACACGCTGTGAGCCTCAGCTGGAGTGGAGTGGAGCAGCTTGGGAAGGAAGCCGAGGGTTGGTCGATCATGGGATGTGCTGAGCGCTGCTCCACACTGGGACATGTTTTCCTCTGGCTCTCCATCTCAGCCTGCCTTTAGCTGTGCTGTGGCCTCCAGGTCGCTGAAAAGGAGCCATCTGTTTCAAGCTTGAGTGAAGGATTTCTTTTTGCTGTCGCTGTTTTTTGGTGGGCAGTAGGTTGGAATGAGGAGCGCAGACCACAGAGGCAGACAGTGACCAGGTGAGCAATTTCCTGCTGGAGGAGCAAACAGGGCCAGCTGGGTCTCCAGTGGGGAGAATTCCACTGATTTCAACCCAGGAACCACCTCCACAGTGGCTGTTCTGCCTTTAGATAGAGTGAAGACTGCGATATGTAAATCACAGCCATGAAATATTGCGTTAGTAAGCCTCCTGTAACATTTTCATGGATGGGGGGAAAAGAGGGAAGCATCTTCTCCCCACAATGAAATATTGCAGCAGGCATCAGTGATAGGGCTGGGTAGGACAGAAATACAAAGATAAGGACACTTCTCCTCCCCTCCTCCAAGCACCTCCCTCACTTTCTTCTTTCTCTTCCTTTTTTTCCTCATGTTTCTGAGTTAAGAGGATTTTTTAGGCACAGTAACGAGTTTTTGCTTTGAACTTGGAATATGCATGCTGCAAAGAAAGCCCCTGGACTGTCCTTACTTAGTATGCCCAAATATGATTAGTGTCAGGCTGTGAAATATCACTTCCTTATCTCTAGGAGCCAGCAGACAGGAACATTTCTAGGGATCACGGTCTTTTTATTTTTTTTGGCAAAACGCCGACTTTGAGAAGGAGATGGTTTGTGTGCACACATGATTCTTATAAGCCTCTGGAGAATCTCCGTGTTTCTCTCTCGCCTCTCTCCCTCTCTGCTCTCCCTTTCACTCATTCATTCCTTACTTCATCCCTCATCATCTGCCTTGACACTAATTCATGATCAAGAAGCAGCATTTTCAAAATGGCAGCTGATTTGGAGTTGAATTTCATTCTCAGTCATGTCACTCTTTCACCTATAGCTGAGGAGCAGCCCCTTCCCTCCTGCTCCCATCAGAGCTAGACTTGAAGAGATGCTTGAAGGAGGTTCCTGGTTATAGGAATTAATTATTTGGGCCATCACACAGGCTGCATTGCTGCTGTTTATCTGCTGAACAATGTTGCTTTGGCAAGAAAAAAAATGTTCAGCCCAATTTATTTACATATTAAAGGTCTTGCATGTCAACAACTGCAAACTGTGGATAAAGGATTTGTATCTCCTGTAATTTCATGGATCTCTTCAGTGGTTTTATTGAGGAAAAATAGGAGAAGAGGGAAGAATATTAGTAGTAAAATGTATTAAAATGTGTTTCCATCCTCACTTTTTAACAGGCTGCCAAAATTGCCTTCCTTCCCCCCAAAAAAATCCCAAGTGTGTTGAATAACAGTAGAAACTCATTACAAATATATCACTTCAATGCTTTTGAATGCTTTTGTTTCCAATTCTCTTTGATCTTCAGATGGGCTAAAGATAAGCACTGAAACTGCTTTTTTAAACATCTTCATCCAGATCTGGCACTCACAATGTATGGAGAAGAGTTCCTACTGAAATCAGAGCCTGGGTTTGAGCTCATTCTCTTAAGCATCTCTTTGAATTGCAGGCTTTGATTGTGATCTATTTCTGCTTGCAACTTGGAAATGTTTAGGATTTAATGTATATCAAGCTTAATACTCTTACATGCACCATGGGCCTCTACTGGGAAGGATTAGAGCACTTCAGTTATAAGTCCTAAACCTTAATGCTGCTCTGAAAGAATCTTCCACTTAAGTAACAGCACACACAGCACTGGGCTTTAAGCTGCAGGAGCACTGATCCTGCTGCCAGGACGTGGCTGATTTTGTGCTGACCAAGTTTTACTGGAATCATTGCATCAGAAATGTCCTTTCTATTTTAGGGGAAATTGGGAAAGTGCAGGTACTGCTCTGAACAGACTCTTCTTTGGAAGAGGTGAAAGAGTAGATGTCCTAGTTGTAATCAAAACTGAAGGAGAAAATTCTGAGGTTACTGTGAGAAGGATCATGCTGTGGTATGAGCTGAGAGGTTGGGCTGAACTCTAAAAATCAAGGGAAATGCAGCTATAAGGAGTTTGTTGGCTTTGAAAACAGGAGTGGTTTTTGAGCAAGGGCGGAGTCAAGGATTCAGGAAAGGCTGATCCTCCAGAGGAGTCTGCAGGTGGGTACTTACAGACCTGGGAAAGTGTGACCTATAAAACGAGAAATTCTCATGTTTTAATTTAGAGTGAGAAGACAGAAGAGACAGGAGAAAACAGACTTTGTGAGTGAAAAACCTATTGGAAGGAGGATTTGGAGAACTTCTGGATTGTGTTGCCCCAGGTGTGCATTACAGGAGGGGCTGTAACTGGTAGGTGTTAGGAGAGGAGTGTCCTGCCATGGAGGTCTGCAGGAATTTGGAAGCATGGAACAAGTGAAGTTGTTTAATAGCTGCTTGGGGAACATGTGGCAGGAAAGACATGGGCAGAACTGATCCTGTTTTGGAGTACAAGCAGGACAGTGAGGCAGCCTTATGGCATCCTTTTCATTCTTCTTCTGTAGATATTCAGTGATACTGCTTTAATTCTCCATTCATTTAACCAGCACCTTAAAAGCACCTCAAACCATCACAGTGAGCTGTCACAGGCTGTAGGGAGCATATTACATTATGTTATTATTATTATTATTTTATTTTTTGCTCATTTACCAGCCTGCTTTGTTCATAATGGACCTCTTATTTGAAATATTCATTGGTAGGCAAAGTGCTATTTCCTTGACCAAAAAATATTGACTTTGAGGTTTGGGCCTTCAAATATGTTCAGTATTTGCCAGTCCTTCTCCTGTTGAATCCTGTGGCAATAATCCTATTGATCACAGTGGGAGCAGAATTGATGGGAACACAAAATAAAAGGAAGCCTTGGAAATCTTGCTCTGAGCATTTTGTGACTCAGGTGTCAGAGGAAACATGATGTAATCCAGTGTCAAAGGTACTCTGAAACCTTCTACAAAGAATTTTTAAAAATAAAAGTGACCTTTTAAATAGATTAACATTTTTGAAGCAAAAAAAGTCTACTAGCTTGACAATGTAGGGAATTGAATCACTTCTCTCAAGGTGTTGGAGCAAACCTCAGGATGTTGTCTTTTCTTGCTGGAGAGAAAGCCTGACCGAAGTGAATACATTTTGAAATATGGAATCAATTTCCTTGTTAGCTTTATTGCCATCAGCAGGGAAGGAGGCTCTTGGTGGAGAGCAGGAGGTGCCTCACCAGAAATTCGAGGATAAGAATCTCCGTGTGGGTCTCACGCTGTGGATCTCGTGGGATCACTGACCCAGGGAAGGAATCTCCCATGCCACCAGTGCTTTCTGGACCTCAGTTCACTCCTGTAATTCCTGCAGGGTGTGGCACTGCCCTCTGCCCTGGGAGGTAGCGGCCAAATACTTAATGACTGTGACATATATAGATACATCAAATATTTGGAGAGAGAGGATGTGCATGTCCATTTGCCTTTCAGTGAGATCCTACTTCAATTGCGAAGCTGGAGGATGTGACTGTTTCCCAGTCAGACCCTAAGGGAAGTCATTCTTCTAACCATTCCATGGTTCTTCATTCCTCAGAGCTCAGAATTCACCTTCTATTTTCCTCTTCTCTGTTTTACTCTGCCAGTCATTTCATAAAATCATGAAAACTGAAAAATTGCTCCCATCATTCACATTCAGTCTATGTCCGAAAAGTTCAATTCTAGACAGGAAATTTGCTCTGTATTTTTTTATTTAACTCATAATAACATTTTCTCTGAAAATCTTCAAAGATTTTACTTATCCCTGGTTGATTTATGAACACAAAAAAAGCTGGTTATAAGTTCAAATACTTGGATTTGTGGCTGTGATTGATTCCTATGGATATACTTTGCTCTTCTCAGATTTTTCAGTTCTCAAAATACCAACAGGAATAATATACCCAATGTGACCCCTGTAATCTGCTCAGGTTTAAGTTCAGCAGAGATTTCTGCCTCCAGTACTGCTCCTGTTTTAGTCTGCTCTTTCAATGGCAGAAGCTCCCTGGATTCCAATGCCTCAGCTCTCATTTCCAGCCTGAGTTTGCATTTTGCACCATCATTTGTTGGTGGGTTTGATTCTGCTCTTGACTTCACAGCAGCCTCGTGCACAGCCTGGACTGAGCTGAGCCTGCGGAGGGCAAAAAGCTGTGCTGGGCCTCAGACATGGTCTTGGAGGAGAGAGATCAGGAGATCACAGGACACATCAGGAGATTTCGTGTCTTCTGACTGCTTTGTGAAACTCAAAGGATTGGGTTTTGGCTGTAGGGACTCAGTGTGTGTTGTCCTCTGCGTGGGACTGAGCCCTGAGATGAGATGGGTCCTGTGTTGGTTCCCAGAACACATCTGCCTTTTGAAAATAGGTGCTGCTGTCACACTTCCTGTAGGTTCACCCTTGCTCTTCTGTGGCTCTGTCAAGGCACATTTCCTTTTTCCCCTGTGTCTGTGGAGTTTGAAGGGGTGTGTCCTATCCATTTCTGCACCAGAGAGGATTAAAGCCCATCTCTCCCATGAGGTAATCATGTCACTACAGGTTCCTGCATTGGGTCCAAGTTTCTCAGAAAATGTGAACAGATTTACTTACATGTTCTTAAATTACTCTCTGTAAGGAGAGAGAGGGGGAGAGGTACCCAAGGATGTAGGTAAGTGTCCTTGCAGTAATTTATGTTGGAAATGTGAAATATAAATTAGAGTGTGAAGTACCTGCTCTTATCTTCGGGTCAGCATTGTTCTGTCAGTGCAAAGTGTTACAGTCTAAAAACAAACCAAAAGCATATTTGGGACCGTAAAATTGTTCCTTTTCTGAAGGCAATTGGTATGAGGTGTGAATTCCTGATGGGAACAAAGGGCAGAGAGGCTGAGTGAAAACTTTCCATGCAGGCAGGTGGGACAAGACAGAATCTTGTGGATGCTTACTTTCAATGTAATATAGAATTTAGGAAAGTATTTGGTTTGCCAGTGGATGGATCCCATGCAGGCAATGATTTGGATTTTGTGGAGGAAATAATATGAGCTACTGTACTCTGTTTTCTGACAGCAGGAACAATTAAAAACTGTGACACACCGCCTGCTTTCCATCTCCAGCTGTCTCACTGCACTAACTGCTCCCTTCATACCCTGCGAAATTCCTGCTTTAGCTTGAAGCAAATTTGCCAGTGTGTCCAAGGAGACAAAAGAGCAAGCAGAACAGAGAGAAACATTGTTCAAGGCTCAATCCAAAATTGCTTTCACAAAATCCAAATGTCAGGGTAAAGGCAATGGCTTGCAGAGAAGCTTCCCCCTTCCAGTAGAAACAGACAATCAAATAAAATAATAAGCACACAGCTTCCTGTGTGTGAGAGTGTGGTTAAAGTGCAATATACTGTAGGGAAATCTCAGGCAGCGACAAATTCTTGCTGTAGCTTCAGGAGATCTGGCCTGTGTGGCACTAATTGATGCCATTTTGTCCCCAGCAGAGTGAGGGCACACTTGAGTCTCCTGCAAAGAACTGTAGTGACCTGGTGGTGAGTTATTGCCTGGGTTTATCTGCAGCTTCCACACAAAATTCTATGGTGTTGACTCAGGGTCTGTGTGCAGTTCATGTTGTGTTCTTCAGCTCGTGTTGCTGGGATTGGAGACCTTCTTCTGGATTTTAGGAGTGAGGAGGGTTTCCTTGGTGCTGGAATCGTTCCCTAGGTGCAATCTGTGCTGGGGATTCATATGGGACCAGTTATCTTCATATGGAAACTGCAAGAAACAGTAATCTACAGCTGGGGACAGATCTGGGTATTTTGTTTGGTGTATTTGTAGGCTTCCCTGTTTTCAAGAAAGACAAAGCTCTAGATGCTGTCTGAGGCTTTTACACATTCAATAAAATGGCTCCAGTGCACAGCTTCTGTGGGAGCCTGGGCTGTGGCAGATGGATGATGGAGCATGGACACTGCACCAGCTCATGTCTGGGGTCTGGACTTCTTTGGGCAGCTGATCCCAGGACATGTGAACACAAACAGCTCTTCTCCTGTTCTTTATCATATATGTGTGGCCTTGAACATCTCCGACCGACTGGGACCATCCATGGGAGGTAAGAACTGCTTGAGTGGAGACAACTGGGCAAAGAAGGGAGCAAGGAGCTTGTCCATGGGTCACCCTGACCACCCACGCCATTCTGGGCACTGCAGCCCATCACATCTGTCACTTCAGTTTAGGGAGGGGTGACGTAAGAGTCCCTGGAATTAACAGAATTTGCATTGAACGAGTGGATTCTGAGAAACTTGCTTGAGGCATTAGATGTTCTTTGTTACTGCATTAGCTTCAAAACCAAGAAAATAAACCTGTAATTCCTGAAGTAATTATGAGCGAGTTTTCATGGCTTTATTCAACCCTCCCGGATACTGTGATTTTTTTTTTTTTGGGTTTGAATTTAACTTTTTAATTTAAGGTTTTAAATTAACCTTTTTTTAATTTAATTTTTTGTTAACTTTGCTGTTAACACTTTACAGCATTCCTGTATTGGAAATATGCCCAGCTCTGGCACTGTTAGATTTCTGGGTGCCAGGAGTTAGGGGATGGAAGGTGTATCTCATGGTGGACGCACTGGACGTTGATAAGGTCGTGGCTTAACCTTTCATGGATGCTGAGATATCATCTCTGTGTGTGGCTAAAGATGGGACCAGACAGAAAAGATGCCTCTGGAATTATCAAGCAGAGGCTTGATAGCAAGGCCTGTTTAAAGGGCCACAATTATCATTAACTGTTTCTAATCTGTCCTCTCTTTCTCTGCTTGTTAATTCAGAAGTACCAAACCAAAAGTCCCTTTATAGCTCTGGGGCAAGTGGCTGACTTAAATCCACCTCATTACTTTTAATGAATAAGACTTTAACACTTTTCTGGACAGGTGGTTAGTAGCAGAGTCTGTAGCCTTACTTTGAGGCCAGGAATGCACTCCAAACAGCAAAACACTTAGGCCAAAGAACTCTAAATTCACTGTTGTGACATTTCAGTAGATAAGAAAAATCTGAAGAAAACGCAGGTGAGGTGTGATGGATGGTGGGCAGTGTTTGCAGCTCCTAGCATGTGTTATCACATCTGGGTTATCTAGTGTGTTTGTGGGGAGTTGAGTCAATAAATGAATTGCGGAAAGGAGCTGTGAGTTGTTGGTGGATGAATTTCTTCAGTCAGCTGTTGTAGTAATTTGTTCAGTAAACTTGAATATCATCAATGGCCTGATTTTCAGTTGTCCCAGACAGGCAGTGCATAGGTACAATATTGTTTATAGGACCAGCAAAGAACTTTGGAAACCCCTACAGTCCTCTCCTTTCCTTATCCACCAACAGCCTACCAGGGTCTTTGAGATACATTGGAAGGTGCCTTATTATTTGTTTTAATTGCTCTGAAGAGAGGATGTAATCTGCTTATCATGAAAACCTGCTCGTGTGTGCCCAGAATAAGACTGACCTGAAACACTTAGACTTATGACCCGGATTCAGTCTTTCACAGCACTCAAAAAATGTTAGCTCTGCTTCTTCATTGCCTTTGGCCTTTCTGGGTTGGACCATACTGGAAATTGTAACACTAAATTGCAGCAATAAAACTAAGCCTTCTTGTGATACTTCCAGAAAGAATAGGAACTTCCTTAAGTCTCCTGAGAAGGGTTTAGCTCATGAGATTTTCAGCCTAAAATTGGGACGTTTGGAGAAAGTTCAGAGGAAACACCCAAGCTTTTGAGCACTTCATCACACTGAGCCCTTGTAGGTTTTCCCATTACTGCTGTCTGGTTACACACTGTTCCTCATCAGAGGTTCAGCATGTCTCCTCCACAAAGGAGCACTGGCCAGACCCCTTTTCCATCCCATGCTGTCTTCTCTCTGAGTTCTGTTTCCTTTTAGTTGTCTCTGAAGACTACTTACTTGCTGACAAAAATTTCTTTTGGAATGATATTACAGCTTCCAAACCAAGCCTGGGCCAGCAGTATCACATGCATAAGAGACTCTTTCTCTCTCATGTGATACCATTTTAGTAGAAGATTAGGCTTTTAACCCTGAAATAAAAGCAACTTTCCCTGTTCCCCCTCCCTCTCTCTTGTTATCACTCCTGCTGTCTTTTTTTTTTGTCCTCAGGCCCCATCAGTTAGACACGACATCAATTCTGGCTGCTGGTCTAGTGAGCAACCCATCCTGAGACTTGATCCGGGGACTTAATTAAGTGTGAAATTGAAGGGAGAACTGGCACAAAAAATGGCCAGGGTCCTGCGAGGCAGAAATTTCATAACTTGTTAGAAAGCAAGGTGCAGATGAATATTCTCCAAGATGCCAGGAAATTGTTGACTGTTATTGCTCAACACCATGATGATGAAAGATAGTTATCTAGAAGGTATTGTCAGGGACTAGATATTTTGCTGTGGGCTTTTTGCTTTTAAGTGAATACCACTGCTGTCTTAGTGCCTGAGTGGACTCACAGTCTACCTGTGGCTTGGAATGTCTTCCTTCTCTTGTATAAAGCTCTGTAAAGAAAGAATCAGCCTCCAAAATGATTGCTGGGCTCAGCTTGAGCTAATGCTTGGTTTCACAAAGGTAGTCCTGTTGTGGTGGGACAGACTGGCTGATTCCTGCTGGGAAGTCACCTGAGGTGCTTTGCGCTGGCATAGTCTGAGCTGGAAATTCCCCAGGTCTCCAGCCCTGCTCCACATAATCTTACAGCCTCCTTCTCTGTCCCCAAGGGGATCTAAATCCAGAATATTATGTCTTGGGATGATGTAGTGTCTGTCCTGCTGCTGGGGGCTCCTCCCTGCCTGTTGGCTGCTCTTCTGGGCTGACCTCTTGGTGTGGTTTGCTCCAGAGGTGAGGGACTTGGAGCAGGGCTGTAGCTGACTTGCTCCCATGGCTGTTGAAACCCTAAAGTTACAGAGTACATCACTGGCTTCAGGGGTTTCTCTGTAGGAGATTTGTTATATGAAAATTCTTTGCAGGTGGGTGTTGGCATGACCTGGCCTTGCCTTGCAAATCTGCACACTTTGGCTTATGTTTGTTGCTGAAAACTTTGATGTTTGAGGGTTTTATCATGGCAGAAATACAGTTGCTGGGGACATTTTTGGACTGGGAAGCTGAGCAGGGTAGAGGATCCTTGAACACTGCAGCTGATGCTAAACACCCCAGGTGTTAACACTGCTCCTGCATCATGGGAACTGTAGACATGTACTGAGAACTACTTTGTCATGAGAGAGGCCTGTTTGTCCCAGTTTGCACTATTTCTCTGTAGCTCAAAAGAAGCAGGAATCCATAAACAACGATCATAAGAGACTCCCAGGAGGTGTTTTTGCAAGATGCTGTTCCAACTATGAGTAACCAATGACGTTGTGGGGTGGTGAATTGAGAGCCAGTGGATGTGTGACATGAATGGTAGAAATAGCATAAAAAGAGGCTTTGTAAAATAAGGAGTTAGTTCCTTTTCTCTGACCAAGAAGCTGTTGTGGTGTGTTTTTTTGTGTCCTGACTGTCTCAATTACGACACCTGCATGGGGCAAACTGGAGATCTGAAGTGAGCCAGGCATCTGCTAGAGCAGGCTGGGGCTGTGCACAGATGCTGGTGGGGTCTTGGAAGTGATGTTGCTGCATTGTGTATGGTGATCTCCAGCAGAGCTGCCCAACCAGCACTGCTGCAGGACTCTGTGACCTGTGCTGCCCTGTCTGGGCTGCCCAGGAGCTGTGGGGCGGAGAGGTCCCAAGGCCCTGTGTGCAGGACCAGCGAGTCTTCTCTATTCCAGTAATCTCTTCCCTGCACTGCGCTGCGACTAAAGGTCTGCTTTCTGCCATGTGGGCTAGAGGTGCTCTCCTCCCTCTTGGAGCTCATTTTGGTCAGGGGTGGGTTTAAGCAGCAGGAGGGTGGCAGATGTTCCCACCCGGCAGGGAGCCAGCAGCTCCATCGAGTCCCAGCAGCTCCATCGAGTCCCAGCAGCTCCATCGTGTCTCACAGCTCCCTCCCACTGGCCCTGTGATCTCTGGGGTTTGCAGGCCAAATGCTGGTGTTTCCAGAGAGCTGTGCCAATGCTCTCCATCCTCCCCAATACTGAAATCCCACCTACTCTGGAGAAAGGAAGAGAGGGTGATGTACAGTAATCCAATCCTTTCTCAGATAATGCAGTGTTCTGAGACACTTGCTACCCATTAGAGAGACAGGAGAGCATCCATCTTGGGGGACCTCTGTTTTCTCTCACCTCACTTTCCTCTTCCTTTGTTGTCTCCTAATCTCACAAGGTCGGTTTACAGTTCAGAGGGTGTGCAGCTGTGCAACAAAGGCATTCAGATGGTTGGATATTGAGCAGGACAGAGCCTGTTGCCTGCAGAGATGACAAAGGTACTCCTCGAGTCAAAACACCTTTCTCCCCTCCTTGCTTGCTGGAGCAGTAAACTCCCATGGGAATCACGGGTTTAGTCTTGAACAGAGGCCAAGGTTAATATTTTAGTGATGTCCTCAGCACCCTGTGGAGAGCAAAATGACAATAGCACTGAATCAGCAGATCCCTGCTGGTTGTGGTGAAACAATCAGCCTTTCCCTTGTTGCCCTGTGTGCTGGCCCTGGAGGACCTACAGCTCAAGGAAAACTGTCCTGTGCTGTGGGAGAGAGTTACAGTCAAGTGCAGAGCTTTGCTGTTGATGGGGCAGTGAACTTATGGGGCAAGTGGGGCAAGTGGGGCAAGGGGCTCCTGCAGGATGGGTCTCTGGGATCGATGCTCAGCATGTGGAAGATGCTGAAGGGCTTTTTTAAGGTGAATATTTCCTCAGACAGGCCATTCTGTGGATGCAGATTGAGTTCATGAGTGCAGGTCTGAGCCTCACAGCTTTCCCTTGGGCATAATCAACACCTTTGTGTTGATTGAAAATTTTCTGAGGAGTAATAAGGACAGTGAAATCACTGGTGCTCTGGTGTTTAGCATCACCTGAGGATCACCTCAGGCACTGATGATAATTGCCTGTGGAGATGACGCTGCAGTAAATACTGAGCCTCAATTTAATGTTGTATTTACGTACAATAGAAGCTGACAAAGCTTCATTTCAGTACATTGCTTTTCTTGTAAGCTCTCTAGAAACTGCTGGTCTATGTAAACTCCTCAGCAAAGATTTGTAACAGATGCTGTAGCCATGTCTAATGTTAGCAAGATTTCATTAGCTATATATAGTATGCTCCTCTCATTGCAGTGCCCCATGATGTTCTCTCAGAAATTGCTACTTGAAATTGAAAAAGAGAGTATTTTGATGCATTTATTTGTACTTCTCTTACTTCTTTTAGTCAGAAATATTTAATGTGGTTTCCTTGCCTTCAGCGTGAATTAGCAAGGTGCTGTTGTATTAATCTCCTCTGGGCTCAATTCCAGTTTTCTTATTTACACCAGCTAGGATTTGACTCCAAATGTGGCTTCCACAGGACCATTTGTGGATTAATACACTGTTCTGCACAAGCATACCCTAATCTAGCTTTAATTGTGTTTTTATAGTGACTGTAACAAAAGACATAGTAGTAGTGGATAACTGTAGACCTTTGGGTTTGACCTGAATAGAAGGAAAAGCTTTGCAATGAATATTGGAGAAAAGATTGTTAAAGATACAGGGGCTCGGAAAGTGGGATGGCATGCAGGTTCATTTTAGGTGCATTAGGTCAAATGTGACACCTCTGTAAACTGCACTATCTTTCCTCCATCTAGAAAAAGCCAGGGATCTTATTTGTGATTGTCCAAGTATTTGTTGTTATACCACATGGGGAATTTTTAGTTTAGTCAGAGAGAAAAAGGATTAAAGCAAGATTTTAAAAGTTAGTCTACAGGGAGCAGATTTTGTTAATAGCAGAATTGTCAGGACTAAATATGTTGTGAGGTGGAGTCTTATGAAGTGGGTTTATGGCTGATTCTATTAAATATTTCCAATAGTGAAGCTGTTGCAGAGAAGGAACATGCTGATGATGGATTGTGGGGAGGCATCAACAGAGGAAGAGGATTGGAGAAGGGGAGCAATAGGAGTGGTTTGACATATAAATGCAACGTGATGAATTTATGTATTAAGATCAGGAATTTTTGCTGTAAATTTGAGCCTCACTGGCCGTCAATGACAGAAGTGAAGGAACTGTGTAAATCAATCACAGATGCCTTCAAGACACTGGCAGAATCAGAAGAGCTGCATGCAGGCTCTCACCAGCAGCCATCAGGAAGCACTAACATCATGGGACACAGCGATCTGGGAATCCTGGTGTAGTTCTGCTTGCAAGCTTTCAAAGAAGAAAAAATCCCAGTGGAAGCAGTTCTAGAGAAATCTGGATGCTGTAAAAGATTAGGAACAGGGTTATTTTATGTGGACAAGATCTTGTGTTCTCTTGTGCCACAGGTTTCCTTGTGTTTTGGCCTTGGCTTTGTGCAAGGTGTGGTCGAGTCTGTAGATACTGGAAATGTGTAACTCTGTATTTTCCCTGCTATTTTGGGATGAGGGCCATGTGTATTGCAAATTATACATATATTTGATGCTAAAAGGGGAATTATTGCAACTTGATAAGAGCGGAATGGAATAGATATGCTTTAAATTTTATAACCATCCCCAATGGAATTTCTTGCAACTTCTAGTGTAGCATCTGGATGTGGTTATAATGGGAGGTAATTGGACAAGGTGTGATGCTGACTTACCCAGTTTCCATTTCTTGTGTTCAGTGTATTGACTGATCAGAAAGTGTGGGAAATACAGAAATGCAGAAAAAAGGAAAGGAGGTAGAAACTAGAAAAAAGCAGTGAACTCACCTGTGAAATGATAATCCAAGACATACACACCAGAGGAAGATGCTTGGGAGTTGGCAGGGCTGAGAAACTTTTGAGCAAATCAGGTAAGAGCCTGCAATGCATTAAGCAACTGATGGGTTTTGTGGTTACTTTATTTCTTATTTCAGGGAAAACCAATGTGTTTTTGCACTGCCTCTGCATGCAGCACACCACTAACTGAGTAGGTGATGGTTTCTTTTGCTGTTGGAATGAAAGGGAGTGTTTATCCCCAATTTCTGTCTTCTAGGGCAGGCAGGTGTTATAGGTACAACAGCAAAGGTAACCTGTAGAAGTCTGGGAGGGTTAGCCCTGCAGAATGAGTAGAGGGATGGCTGAAGGAGCTCTGCTGGGTAAGAGAGCCAGGATTTGGTTGGGTAACCTGCAGGTGAGAGGAGGAATAAGATCACAGAGCCATGGAGGGGTTGGGAGAATGGGAGCAGTCAACCTCCAGACCATTACATCTCTTTGACCGTGTCACTAATAGACTAAAACATAGATGAGGTGTGATGATAAGACATCCCTCTGGGCCCTGCCTGCTTGTGAGCTTTGCAGGCACCCACCAGGGCAGGGCAGTGTCACCTGAGCCCTTCCCACAGCAAGCAGAGCTGAGTGGGCCAGCGAGAGCCCCACTGCCCAGCCTAGGGGTGGCCATGAAGTGAACTCCTCTTTGAATATCATGTTGTTTTCATTAAGTCTGCAGGAGGAAGGACTGAAATGTTTTGTCTTTTCTACCTCGGTTTTCTTCATCTCTGTACTAGACTAACAAACCCCTCGAACTTTGGAAGCCTGACAGTATCACACCTCATCCTCCATTTTTCAAGCTTGGATCAGCTCAGCTTGAGCAAACATAGTTGTGCTCCTTACTGGGCCAAAATAAGACATGTGGAGGGAAAACAGAGAGGAATACTGGTCTGGAAGAGACCCAGTGCCACGGACTTCACATACTTTCACAGAGCTTCCAGGCTGCTTTAGAGACTGCCTGGTCTGGAGGCTTCAGCATCCCTGGGCTTGTTGACAAGTTGGTGGCAAATGAGTGCAGAGAGGGGGATTTACCCTCTTGGACTCAACAGAGCAGTCTCTGGCCCTACCGTTTCAGAGTGTGTTTGGTGCAGTGTTATTCCTGTGGGAAAAATACCAGTTGTTCACTTCTTGTAGGTCAAGGCCTAGCTTAAATTGAAGGTTTTGGTGTTTCTTCCTCAGAAGGGCTCTCCTTAGCTCACTTTGTGTATCAGTGGCTGCAGTGAGGAGTGAGGCCGCTGGGATTTTTACCTGTGTTTGCAGAGGGATGTTCATCACCTCTGCTGGGCATAAGTCTCTGTTTTGCTGCTGGTTAGGACAGGAAAATCCAGACAAAAGTGATGGCAATCAGTGAAACTTTGGAGAATAAAAGGGAGGATCTTGTCCTCTCTGTGAAGAATTCTCCCTATGCATTGGAGAGGTTCTCAGCACTTCATCCTATCTACTTCTTGCAAAAATTAGTGGGTATTGATCCAAAACATTTAACATGTGTCAACATAAGGGATTTCTTTAATTTTCCAATCCCAGAAAAGAGGTAAGTCCGACCAAGGTGTGAGACTGAGGACTCTTGCCAAGGCAGCAAAAGCTTTGCTGTTTAAAGAGCCAAGTTAAACAAGACACAATTAGGAATAACGTGCCCCCACAGCTCCCAGAGGCCAGTTTATGGATCCTGAGGGGCCCAAAATTGGGCTTTGCTGTGTCTTATTTGCTTTGGCTATGTGACACTGTGAACCCTGTGCCTGTTGCTGGCGTCCAAGGCCCAAATCACACTTGCAGTAGGCTCAGGCACAGAGCTTTTTTTCCTTTCTCCTCCTCTCTGTCTAAGCATGTTCTGAAAAAGTGCAATATGATCTCGATGCCGTGGTGCTGGCTGTGCTGAGGAACTTCACTGTGCTGCACAGGCTCCCATGTCCCACAGCAGCTCTTTCCCTCTGGATTTGCCCATAGTCTTGAGGCTGGTAATTGTCTTTCTCTCTGGTTAGAAACAGAGAGATTTCCAGATTGATGGCAGACAGGAGCCATTTCAGGAACTCTTTTATCTGCCTTCCAATATCTGACCGTGGTCAGCACTGCAGATGTAGCAGTACATTACCACCAGTCTGACTGCTCTCTGATATGGAAAAGCAGCTCAGACCTGTTGGGTACTACAGATCGCACTCTCACCCGAGCTCAGGGGAGTTTTGGGGTCCATTACAGCCTTACTTAGGGAGTTTTAAGTTAGGCTGTTCCTCCTGTGGTTAAACTCTAGAAGCTTTCAGTCCTAACCAGGATACCATCTGTCAAACGTGCTCCTGTAAATGCTGCTTTTCCAAAGCTTGTCTGGCCACTTCATATTCGGCCTCTCTTTGGAGTTTTGGCTGTAGAAGGGTCTAGTGTTATTTTTTAATTTGAAACCTTTTTTCTTCTGTATGAATGCCACTGCATACAGAGATGCTTTCCAGCCTCTACAGGGAGAAGAAGCTAGGCTAGCTCCAGACACACACTGGCCAGGCCAAGCTTGGACTGGAGGCACAGATAATGCTTTATTTGTCCACCTGACACAGCTGGGAAACACAGAGAAGCCTTCATGCCTGCAAACCCTCCTAGAGAGCCATTGCCTGCTGTGTATCTTTAGGCCATATGGCTGCAAGGGCACTGCATTAAGGAAGAGATACACATCCCTAATAAAGGTAGTGGCATGTGACTGCAGAGGTCAATGTGCATCACCTTAATCATGTTGTTTTAGTCCTGGAAAGGACTCAGGGGGAGCTGAGGAGCCCCCACTCTCAGTAACTGATAGGTTGAATTCGCAGACAGTGTTCAGAGGTCCCGAGACCATCCTCAGTTTAAGAGAATATCTAAGCCCCTTAACCCTTTTGGACTCCATTTTCTTGTTTAGCATCTGCACTAGGTCAGCAGTTGTTTGCTCTGCTTCTGGGCTCATCTGAAGGGATTTTATCTCCCAGAGCCATGTAAGGACTCCGTGAGGCTCCAGAGAGGCAGGGGATTTGTGTGGAGATGCCAGAGCGAGGGCTGATGCAGTGTTGAGGAGGTGCCTTTGTGCAGCCACCTCTTTCTGTGGCCCTTAAAATCACCCACAAATTAAAAAACAACAAATAGCAGGAGGAACTTAATGGCTCCCCAGTGAGGGTGACTGAGAGGGAGGGGCACTTTTTCAGTTTTTCCATCACTTTTGTATATGCTGCTGACCCAAGGGATGTGCCCTGGGTGCCTGCTCATTTCAGAGATGCAGATGGGGACTCTTGGAGGAACTGTAATCTCACATTAAACTCCTTTTGGGGGCAGTTTGCTATTTCTCAAACTTCTGTGCAGAGCAAGGTTTCCCAGAGACTCAAATTTAGGGATGATGCTGAAGTCAAAATAATGTTTTCCAGTGTCACTTTGCTCATACAAGGCCATCCAGGGCTTCACCCTCTTGGCTGTGAGATGGTGTGAGGCCTTGAAGTGGAAGGCACTGAGGTGTGAATGGAATCATTATTATCCCAGAGAGGCTGGATGATGGAGGTAGCACAGGTTGAGCTGACTCCTATGGATGAATGAATTCATTATTCATCATGTTGAATAAAAGAAATTGTGAATCGTAATTAAAAGCACAGTCCTTTGCTTTTGTGGAGACATGGTTTTCGGCAGTTTCTTTAGCTGTTAACAGGTTGTAAAATCTTTTTCTAGGGTTTTCTTTTTTGGGGGCAGGGCATAACTAGTTAGGCTGTTAAAAAATACTAATTGAGAAAAATAAATTTGAAGGATGGCTTAGTGGTTTTGGAGATGAGGACTTGAGCAGACTCTTTGCTGCTGCTTTACTTGTCTCAGTCCAAAGTGGAGCTTGCTTGCAGTGGCTTTGATCATGGATGAGCCTCACAGTATCCTCAGTTTTTTGCTGTGGACCGTAGGTTTCCTCTGCTCTCTCTCCAGACCCTCACCAAGATATCCCCAACCTCTTTATGCTCTCGGGTGTGTGTCTGTGTCTCTGCTGACATCACAGCTCAGGTCGCCACTGGCTGATCCATTCTCCAGCTGTGGGCACATCTGGGAGCAGAGCCTGCTCAGCCCCACAGTGAGCATCAGTGGGGATCCCACTCAGTCTTTCTCAAATGCCTCAGGGTTTCAACCCTCAGCACCTGGCAAACTGTTTGGCTTCAATCTTTTTGTGTTATGAAAATAGGGCTTGCAAGTGCACATGTGGCAGAAGCAAGGCCTGGGAGATGGTCTGCTTCTAATTTCCCCCATATTGATTTTCCCATGTCAAGTTCCTTCCTTCATGTTTGACTTGTTACATGAAGGTTTCTTCTCAATGCTGTAAGATCTGCAAAGGTAGCAGGTTTGCAGAGCTGGGACCAGTGTGGTTTTATCACTCTTCTGCAGTAACATCTCTACATGGCTAAAACATACTTTCCAGATTACTTTCCGCAGAAGAAGTGGAAATCCTGCATCACCTAGGGGCTTTGAGAAAGATATTTTTGCAAGGAACACTGAAACTGTTGGGTTGTTATGTGTGAGGAAACTCCACTAAGATGGCAAGAATTCTCCTTTTTTCATGGTTAATATACCAAGCTTTTAATTTTTTTGTTAAAACCCCCTCTCATTTTCACTGGACATCATATTTTTGCTGCTTTTGTTTTTCCATTGTGAACCTGAAATTTCTTCACGTAAGTGGATATGGAAACAGCACTCCCTCTCACTAAAGCCTACTTTATCTGTAGCAAAAATATTTGGATAGGCTTTGGATAGGCTTTTTTTCCCCACACCCCATTCTAGTATCATGAACACAACGCTGTTGTTGTGTGAATGCTTCCTGTGGTGTGACCTTGTTCCATCTGGATGTGTTACCACAAAGCAGCACAATGATATGATCTTACAACAACTGAATGTTCGCTCAGGGTGAGATTTCATGGCAGGTGGGGAAATATCCCCGCAACAATGCCATCTGCAATTATTTCCCTACCTCCAGTGTCACCGAAAGGTCTGTCCTAGTGAAAGGCTCTGAATGGTTTGTTCTTGCTTTTGACACTCAAACTTTGTCTTGGAGGTGGAAGTTCGCTTGAACCACATCTTGGTGAAATATCATAATATTCAATTCTGTAGCAGGTTCAGAGAGTGTTTCATAACATTTTTGAAATGGATGTCAAGCTGATCTAAGAGGAAGAATGAAGGCATCTTTAATATGTCACCGTACTTTATCTTAGAACAAATAAGCCTTCTAATTCTGCAGAGGGAGGTCATGGCAAGGAAGGCAACTCAAGCCCTTGTTTAAAGCAAGCTGATGACATCAGTCTGGCAAGGAAATAAAAACAGCTGAAGCCCAATCCTGTGGGTGTTACTTGGGCAAAAATCCCAGTGACCCTCTCTAAATGTTTTTCCTGGTTACCAGTGATAGATCTGCTTCAGGGTTGGGCCTCTGAGCATTTATAAATAAAAAGGATGTGTTTGTTTTGCTTGTCCCATGTTTGTTTGACTGTTTCCATGGTGATTTGGGGGAACAGCAGGTGTCTGTCCTGTGTCAGCCTCTCTGCTCTGGTGAGGGCATTTGGGATGATGTACCTGTGGAGTTACAATACCCAACTGCACTTTTACAGCACTGAGGCTTTAATTCACTGACATTGCTGCCTGGTTGATGCTGTGTCTGATTGTGGCAGAGGACAAAGCAGCAGTGCTCTCTGCTTTCATCTTTTCCTGTTCTTTTTGTTCCGCTCCCTAAGGAAGGGAAGTTCAGTCGTTGTGTTTGCAAATCTGCTGCTGTCTGTTGGCTGTCCTCTAAAACAGCCTTTGACCCACGAGCTGATTGCAGTCGGGTTTGATGGTGGTGATGCCTTAAACAGGCTAGTAAAACTATGAAGCAGACACAGCAGTACAGGGAAAAGGGAATTTACTTCGGTTTTAATAGGATCCTAGGTGCCCAGGCTCATCAAAGGTGGAAACATGCTAAGGAGCGAGCGACGAGCCGGAACCCCTGTACAACATGTACCGGATTTTTATGAGCCTCACAAAATTAGCATATCTACTTAAAATCCCCCAATAAGAAACATAATAAATGAATAATTGCCCCCTATTCTAATGAACCCCCCCAAATGAGACTACAGCCTAGTTTACAAAAACATGTTCCAGAGAGAAGGCTCCGTCCAAGGTTGGAGCTCCTAGTTCTGAGATAGTGTGAATGTTTGGTCTTCTTCGCTTTGCAAGAGCCCAAACTGAGCTAAATATCAGACCACAAGGGTTATAAACATGTGGGGCTAAAGTACAAGGAGTGTTTGTGCAGGGTGCAAGGAGTGTGTATAGAGGGTAACAGGGTATAAAAGGGTATAAAAATATGTAAAAAGGGTATAAAAAGAAAATACAAAAATCACCGGCATCAGTAGGAGTGAGGTTCCAGAGCTGTTGGGCTCACGGCTCTTTGCTGCAAGCAGGTGATGGAGGAGTGGAAAGATGTGACTGCAGGGAGGAAACGAGGAGGACTCTGTGTGTGTGTGTTTATGTGGAGTGAAGCTCAGGGGCGCTGAGGCAGCTCTTCACGCAGCCCAGTAGCAAGATATGCACTCTTTTGGGCATCTCTGCTTGCGTTTGAAGGCTCTGATATCTGCTCTCCCTCATGGGTGCTGCTGGGCATCTCCAAGGTCCCACCACGTGTGCTGCTGATCCTGCTTTCCCCTGTCCACTGCAGTGCTGAGGGCACCCTCACCCTGCCCAGCCTGGATGCCTCAGACCCCTCCACTTTCTTCCATCTCCATTCTGGGGGCATTTCCCCCAGCCATGCTCTTTTGCCTGTGAGATAGAGCAGCATCCCTTGTTCTACCTGTTTAAACCCAATCCCTTTCCTTCCTGAGCCCCCAAAATACAGCTGTTTAATCCATGATTAAGATGATAAAACTGCTGGCCGGAATAAGGCAAATTGTTTGGGTGTGAGGCTGCAGCAGTCAGGGTTGCTCAAAGCCCTGGACTCTGGCCCTGTAGTGGAGGTGTGGGGGCTTTTCACTCCTGAATGTCAGATTAAAGCAATTTACCCTAATCCGATTAGTGGCTAATTCAGTGCCAGTCTGCTGATGGCAACCTGGTTTAGGGGGCTCAGGGACTGATGTTTACCCTTGAGTGAAGGGTGCTCATCCCCTCAAGGGGGCTGGCTCTGAGAAGCTGATGGCTACTTTGTGTCCATGTGTGCAGAACAATAATAATACTAATAATACTACTACTAATAATAATAATAATGGTTATGTTCAGAGCACTTGGGGGCAGAGTCTGGGGCTCCTGGACTGCACATCTTTGTCTGAGCTCTTGGCTCTGCTTTGGCTGCAGAAAGGAAACTCAAGGGGTTGTTTCCTTCAGAGGAGCTGCAGGGTGGGGGTTAAGGCTGAGTGAATGACGTGTTTCATATAGATGTCCCCCCTTTGGAGACATTATATGTGAATAAGTTAGTTGCCCTCTGTTTAACCCTTTTTGAGACCTGCCTTTCTTTTAGAAGGGTCCTTGGGGATTTGCCTGGGTTTTCCAAGTTGTTGCTTTTTGGGGGACACTGGACTGACCAAGATGGGGCTGTGACTTTATCCATTTACCTCCCCCTCTGCAGAGCTGGTTCCTGGCCCCACCAGCACAATTTGCTGTGGCTCCAGTGACTGTGGAGCTGCTTTTACCCATCATGGGCACTAGGCTGTTCCAGCTTAGCCATCCACGTTTTCTGTGTGGCACCAAGTGACAGTGTGCATAAAACCTGGCTGATCCTTGCCTGTGGGATGTGTGCTCTTTGGGTCCCCATTTAGCTCCCTGCAGGCTGGTAACACTGAATAGGGCATCAAGAGAGATACCAGAGTTGTTCCAGGGCACTAAATGGGATTTCAGCTTGTGCAAACAAAGCTCTTTCCCCTCTTGCAGAGAATTGTTATAATAGGAAGATTATAACTGCTGAAATTTATGATATATGGACCAGATTAACTCTTCCTTGTATTGCTGAGTACCTGGAATTTCTTCTTAGAAGCCAATGCGGTAACACAGAGGTAAATCACAAATCAGGTCTACAGTTCTGATACATGATAAATAGTATATTACCTTCTTGATCCTTCAGATATATTTGTACTACCAGACTTAGACTTCTGTTTTGTTTTCTTTTCTTCCCCATAAATCTTTTACTTAAAAACCAAACCAGTGAAAGATCTGTAATGTATTACCAGTTTCCCAGTTTTCTTAACAATGTAGCAGATGTTCATTGATTTTTTGAGATGACATCAGATAAGGCAAACAGAAGCAGAAAGAATGTGCCAGGAAGTTTAACACAGTTAATTTGGTGACCTTTAGATGTCAGTATAATCAAAGCATAGCACAAAATTCAAGGCAGATTTGGGTTCCTGCTTGGTAAATTTGGCAGTCTCTGTCCTTGAACTAATTTGCTGGGCTCTGGCTCCTGGAAACCCTGTTGCTGCTAATTTATATGTGTGTTTGATGTGCAGCTCACATGAAGGATGGAGATGTGTGTAGCCTTCACTTGTGTGCCAGGAGACCTTCTCGAGCATTTCTCTGTGGCAGATCATTGCTGAGGATTTTGGCTCTGCTGCCTTCTGGAGCAGCAAAGTTTCTGCTGGACCATTCCAAGGGGAGGGCACGGGCAATAGAAACAACTTCACTGGCATCATGCTCTGTGCCAGATACTTGTGCTAACAGAAAAAGTTTTTCAGTAAGAGTTGTAATAAATCCAGCAATTTTCTCTATCTGTAAACACATTCTTCTATCAGATGTTTTATAATCCCTTGGACATTCGAAGCGGTGTTCTAGTCCTTAGGGACATTTTTTTTATTTTTTATCAAAGAGGTTTTTGCTGTAGTGATGCTGACATGACGGGGATGTTACTCTCGTTATCACAGACTTGCTTTGAAATGTTGAATTGTGTGAACAAAAATGTACCTGGAAATATTTTTGTACTTGTCCATCAGGGTTAAGTTTCCTATGTTGTTTTGGTGACTGTGTCCTCATGGGTTTGAACTTCTAGTCCAGGTAGGTAGTGCTCTTCTCAAGTTCTGGATGGCAACTACTTCTGGGTTATTCATGACCCATATGACCTCTGCCTATGAAGCATCTCTTTTTTCTTTTACTTGTGCCGGTATTTTAAATGCACGTTTCTGTCGTGCAGAATTTGCTAAAACCTAGGCAATGAGCTGGAGACCATTTCCACAATCTACCCTTTCCACTTAGTGTCTGTCCTGTTGTTTTGAAATACTTTTTTAATTGCAGTTTTCCAAGGCAGTATTTGAAGGGATTGACAGGACCCCATTAAGCATATTTGGCCCCTGAATTACTTTCTATTAAAAAAAATCCAGCACCCTCAACTTCTACAAAACAAAAGATCAACAGACTATTTCTATTATAAGGAAATCCAAATGGAAACAGCTTTTAAATCTATCAAATATATGTTCCTTTATTTGCCTGTCAGACCTTGCATGTGTACGAAGGCCAGACAATGAATTGACTTGAAACATGTTATTACCCAAAATGATATTGACACCAGAAATGTAAAAGCACCAGTGAAAAAGGTGGCTAGAGCTTGAAAATTCTGTCCTGGGCTTCAGTTCAGATTTTGAAAATCTGCTGCCTACATTTGGGTCAGAGGATTGGGATGCAGGGCTTGCGTGTGAACCAGGAGTGGGCCATAAACTGTGCTGAGATTTTGCTGTTCAATAGTCTCAAGCTGGGCTGCCCAGTGCCTGGCTCAAGAGCAGCATCTGTCCTGCCAGGACAATTCATGGGGCCTGGAGCCCATTCCCAGCCTCTTACCTTCCTGAGGGCCTCTCAAACACAGCCAAGGAGTGGGCTGTGTAAATGATTCTAGCTGCCCTCAACTAATTCTCAGCTACCTTTCCTATGAACATCATCCCTTTTTCCAGCCATGAGGTTAGATCATAGAATCACAGTATAGTTTGGGTTGGAAGGGACTTAAAGGTCATGCAGTCCCAGCCCCAGTCCAAACACCTTCCACTAGACCAAGCTGCTCAAAGCCCTGTCCAGCCTGGCCTTGGATGTTTCCATGTTTCCAAGGCTGCCTCTCTAGCCCCTTACCTAGCTAGTGTTTCACCGCCCTAGGCATGAAAATTTTCTTTCTTCAGTCTCAAATGGCCCTTTTTTAGTTTAAAACCATCAGCCCTTGTCTTATCTCAACAGGTTCTGCTAAAAAGTCTGTTCCCATCTTTCTTATGAGCTTTGTTTTTGTATGGGAAGGCTGCAATAAAGGTCTTCCCAGAGCCTTCACTTCTCCAGGCTGAGAAAACCCCACTCTCTCTCAGCCTCTCTGCAGAGCAGAGATGCTCTAGCCCTCGGAGCACCTTTGTGCCCTTCTCTGGACCTGCTTCAACAGGTTCACATCTTTCCTGTGCTGAGGAACTCAAAGCTGGACACAGAATCTGGGTGCATTCTGACCAGAGCAGAATAGAGGGGCAAGAATTGCCTTCCTCAACCTGCTGGCCCTGTTGTGTAAAATGGGCTGGTGGAAAGGAGAACTACTCCATCCAAAAGGGGAAGGGCACTCAGGAGGTTTGCAGTCATCAGGCAGGTACAGGGTGACTGCTGTGGGAGGGAGAGATAGAGCAAGGGATTGTCCACCAGTGGTTTGAAGCATCATGGCAAAGCCACATAAAAAGTTCAGCTCAAGAAGGGTGATTCAGCAATGCCACAGGGTCTTGGAGGCTGTGAACCTTACTTTTGTTATGTGGGTATACGATGCAAACACTCCAGACTTGAGTCTTTGCTTGGATTGTAGAGCAGTCGGAACCACAGTGCTGTCAGAGTTGGAAACTGCGACGTGCAGTGTTGGATGGGTGGGGAATGGCAGCTTAGTCAGCACAAACCACCTCTCCCAGCTCAAAAACTGAGGCAGTGACAGATTTAGGGCTCATTAGGTTTCAACATAACTCAGAGGAAGCCTTGCCTAGTGTGAAGGTATCCACCGAGAGTTTATAAAGCCAAGATCTTGCATTGTGTTGAGCCTGGGTTCTACATCTCTTGGTTCCCCCATCAGAATGGTGGGATCAGTTCTTCCTTATCTCCCAGGGCTATAGATGGCCTTGATGTATGAAAGATGATGAGGTGACCCGAATTTTTAACAGTGAAATACCTTTTCCACAGGATCAATGACCCCTTGAATTTCCCTTTTTTTCTGAGGCTCTCTGAAATGTGTTAATTCTTTGAGCACAGTGAATTCACTCTCTGCCAGGCAGTGTGGATGTTCTCATTTATAACTATAATATCCTTTACTCAAATTTCTGAGAACCTGTTCCAGAAACAGATGTAATTTGCCAGGTGAGCGTCTATAAAGATGGGATGGGTGAGAGAACACAGATGGAAGAACAACACTGCTATCTCCCTGAAGAGTCTTTGAGGAAACTTTGCAAGTGTGAAAAAAAGTTTCTTCTTCCCATTATTTCATCTCCAATTCCAATTTTCAGGCCAAAATGATGACTGACATGGTGCACTGTCATCAGAATATATTGTTATGATCTTGTACTATTTCTAATTGGTCCAGAAGCAGGAAATTCCACGAATTTCCCAAGCAAGCCCTCTCCTCTGGGATTCTTAGTCTCTGTTGGCATCCCTGTCAGGTTTGGATCAGTTTTCAGTTAAAAAAATTATTATACTTTGTTGCTCTACCAAAGTCTTCCTGCTGTAAACTGGTGCACATCTGTCCTGCTGACCAGCCCAGCTGGGATCTGTGCAGCGAGAGGGGATGAAATCATCCAGCTGGAATGAGGTGGATTGTGGGACTGGGATCTGTCCTGTGCCTGACTGTGCCCTGCACTGGTTTGGGTCCATTTCTTCCATGTCTGTGTGTTTTCAGAGACATCTCAGCTTGTGACAAAAGCAGTCAGGTTCCACATGGAAGGTGACTGTGCAAGATGATGCTGTTCATGGATTGCTGTTCTGAGAGAGGGAAGTAACGGCTCACTGGATTTGACTAAGATTTGTGAATACTTTTGGGATTGGGTTTTTAGTGCCTACCGCAGGAAATAGTTCCCACAGTTGGGCGTACTCAACCCATGTCTCTCCTTGGGATTCCTTGGTGCTTGATAAAGATTTGGCTTGTGCTGCAAACTGTCTCATGAAGTCTTTCAGCACATATCTTCGTGTCTGTTGTGCTTTGGAAAGCTCTGCACTGTGGCTGGGCCTGGGTGATGAAGGTCATTGGGCTCAGAAGTCACTGGTCTGGGTGGTGGAGCCAGGCCCATGGTCTCACAACAAGGTCAGAAGATCCATATTAACAAGTTGATTTTAGCTCTCAGGCTGAAAGCAGAAGAGCAAAGAAGCTCCTGTGGTAGTTCCACTTCCTGCGCCGGCTTCCTTCCTTTAGTGACTGTGTACATTTATTTACTGGTCTTTGAAGGTGTTTTTTAAGTGTTAACAGGTATTGTAAGTAAGAGTGATCATAGTATTGACATTTGTGCCCACTTTTTGTCCATGTCTGTGACTGCACTCATTTAAAGCAAAAGCATGAGCATGCTATCTGGAATACAGTTTTCCAAGGGTCTCTTTGCAGAGCAGCAGAAGATTCAGAGCAAATGGATAACACAGCAGTAAGTTCCATTGATTCCAGCAGCAATAGTACAGGGCCTTTTTGATGTACAGTAACCTCTCTTCCCCTTATCAAAAGGTTTTCCCAGTCTAAACATCACTGCCAAATGTGTTCACCTTCCTATTTAAGGAAAACCAAATGAGTTAAACCATGTGTATCAAAGCAGAGGCTGGCGGTTTAAAGGCTATCACAGACTACTGACAGCAAGATATCACATACAGAATTCTCTCCAGATGGGATGAATTTCGTGTAGCTTCTGGATTGACCAATACATTAGTCTCAACAGGAAAGCTTTATAGCTTCATCACCATATATCTGAGCCTGGCAGTCTCAAGAGGAGCTTAAGTGAGTTAAGCCCTCAAACCACTGCAATACAATCTTCTACCTCTCTAAATACCCCACCTGCCCACAAGTTTTGGACTTCTGTTGCCTTTCCCAGACTCTTCTGGTGTTGTACTGCTGAATACAATAGTAACGCTTGGATTAAATGCATTGCCACTGTCCAGCTTCCAACTGCTGCACATGTTCCTTGCTGGCCAGCTCAAGTGCCAAGGAAGGCAATAGTGAGTTTTCAGAGATCCCTGTGTCCAGGCAAGGATTAACCTGGGTTTGCCATGATGTGGCTGTGGGGGTGTGGGGTCCCCAGAGTGGCCGAGGTGGTAGGATCCATGCATAGGAGGTTGAGTGTAGAGGCTATAAGAACATATCCATTCTGTATTCCTGAATTTGGATGAATCTCTCATTGGAGTGATAATGGAATAACTCTTGGAATTTTTTCTTTTTGTAGAGGTCCTGTGTAGTCAGGGCATTGAGGAAGACCTAGCTGTAAGATGTTGAGTGCGTATGTAGCTGGAAATGAAGCAGTAATGAACAAATCCATTCAACTGGTTGAAAAGAGAGGTTTCAGTGTCTTTGGGTAGTCATTAAAAGTGAAGGTCATCTCTTGCAGTGTCATTAGCTTACATGATGAAAATGCGATTTTTTTTTCCTCGCAGGCTTCTGAGAATGATTACTCAGTGGGGAAAAATAGACAATTCCTTGACAACCTAGAGCTGTTGGAGCTTTCAGTGAAATTTCTGAAGTATTGGCACAATGATGAACGGCCTCTTCTGGAATACAGAAACGGATAGGACACAAAATAAATCCTTCATGTATTGCAAGGCTTTGCTGTAGTGCTGCTTAACTCAAGGGTATTATGCAAATTTGGTGCCTATTTAAATCTTTACACTCTCATCTGGAGCAGGTGTATTAGCAACTTACTTTTCTGTGGGCCAGCTTCCTTCCAGCTCTGCTGTAGGACTAGGAGTGACATTTTAATGTCAAGCTTCCAAGTGGGAATGCCTCTAGGTGGATAGGAATGCAGCTTGCACTACCTGGCAGGTGTGTCCCTCTCCACCTAGAAACATTTACTGCCTGAAAGCTACTAAACATAAACTTTTCCAAGGACCAAAAATGCAGTAGAAGGTATGCACTCTGCTAGGAGCCATGGAAATCCTGGCAATGGGATTACCAGATGATGTTACCAGATGATAAATTGTCTACACCTGGTGAACTAACACAATGCTTATTCTTCAAAAAACCACTGGCCCGTGGAACTACACAAGGCCCACTGTGTAAGGAGGACTGGAAGTTCACCAGCCCCAGCTGTAACATTGGGGTCTACGACCACCAGGGACCGCCAGAGAGACCCCCAGGACAGAAGAACACACGTGTAAAGAGGAGGGAAAATATGTTAATGATTTTGAGGAAACTATTATTGAATGCATGTTTATTCTGGGACGATCAGTGAATATGTATGCAAAGTAGAGTATATAAACAGAAACTTTCCTGTACTCAGCATGCACAACTTTCGGAGGGGATATCCCCTCCTGTGTCTGGCCAAAATAAAGAATGCTCCTTCCTAATGCTACATGGGTGTTCAGGAGTTTTTTTATTTTAACCCATGTTGGTAAGAGGATGAGCCCAAAGGATGATGAGGGGGCTGCAGCAGAGAAATACAAATAACTTGATTGGTTAAACATACTGTAATGGTTTAACATCTTGGATGATAACCTGTTCTTAATGATGATCTAAGCTGCGTTTCTGGGATGTTATCATGATAATGCTGGAGTCCAACCATCTTGATATTTTCTACAGGATACCCTGGGCTCTTTAGACATTTTTAGTTGTCTTTAGGTGAATTTCTCATTGTCATAAGACAAAGTCTATGTGTGCATCTCTTTCAGTAATGGCATCAGTTGTCTTGCTTAGGGCTGATCCTCTTAATTATCTCTGGCCATTCAAGCAGCTATTAGAACCCTTTCCTACTTGTGTGCCTTGTTTTGGAGTTCTTTCTTCTTGTCCTCTGAATGGAGAGAGTACTCCTGCATGAACAGAAGGATTGTTTCATCCTTTCTCTCTTTAGAATGTTTGCTATCCACTAAGGCAGTAGATAAGATATTGTGTGGCCTGCACGGGCAGTCTCACATTTGGGTCATGAAGAGCAACCACACTGGTGTGAGTAGTCCATTGGATGAAAATTATTCATTCCAGCTCTGGGATGAGCAGCTTTGAGAAATGAAGTAATGGATTGGCTCACAAAAACTCCTGGACTAGTTCACAGATGATGAAGACTGATGGCTGTTAATATTACTTGCAGTTAATATTTTGACTGATCTAGGGGAACGAGTGAGAAATGGTGATGGGGTTTGTTTTGTGCTGGTTCCATTGATGCTCAGAAGGAAGAGAGTTCATTTCACCCAGCCCTGTTCTTACAATATGATCTGTTGGACAGAGCTGACTGAGAACTGCCTATTAAAATTGCTTCTCAGTAAGATACTGGTGTTGAGGCAAAATTTTGCTGAGACATTAGCTTGCTATTACAAAATATTTGTGTTTGTGTGTGTGTGTGTAAAGGGTCAATGTATTTTTGGTAGAAGCTCCTACTTGACAGGAAGGATTAGAGTTTTCCAAACCCATTTCACTTCCATCAAAGTTTTCCCATGAATCCATTCTCTCTAGGCTTTGTTGAGAACTTTCCACTTGACTAAATGTAAAAATGATGCTCGTTCCTGTCTCACACCCGTCCTGTTTAGGGGTGAGTATCCCCTGACCCTCAGCTAGAAGACTAATTTCCTGTGCAGATGCAATGATGGCCTTCGAGGTGCAGTGAGGCTCAGTACAGCACTCCTGGGGTCGAATTACCAGCTATTGTTTTGAAGGACAGAGGTCCGTTGGAGCTCAGCCCCTCTTTTTCCTCCCTTTTTCCTTGAAAGAAATGCATCCAGACAGCGACTGCCGACCTCAGGGGTGTTCAGCGGCTGCTGTTCCTCAACGACAGCACATCCTTCCCCACTCAACGCATTAAAGCCTTGAGGACATCGTGATGTCTTTCCCTTTTGGCAATGTCTCACCTGTGGTGTCACCAGCACGTGCTGCCTGTGGGTCTGGTGGCAGGGTCTGTGTCAGGCTGTGCCTCCTGTGCTGGGATACACACACGCTGCTGTGGGATTTAGCCTGGCCTTAGTCTGCCCCTTGGGGCTCTGTCCTGGCTGCTTGTGCTTCAAACAGAGTGTTCAAATGGCCATGGAAGATTTCTGCCCTGGGAGTCAACAGAGATTCCCTTTTATTTTTTTCCCCTCCCTTTTTAAACCAGGAGAATGAGCCCTGGGTTGCCAAGATGACCCAATGTGACCTGCAGCCCAGGAATTCAGCTCTCTCAGGCCCAAGGCCTGGTTTGGAGGAGCACAGCTGTGTGACCTTGGCTCTGTTTTGGTGAGAAAATTGTTTCTGAGCTGTGAGAAAGTCCATCAGCTAAAAGCATGCAAGGTAGGAAAAGGGAAAACAGAGAGTCATTGTTGAGATAACGACTTAAGGATTCAAGACGGAAACTGTTGACATGGAAAGTTATAAAAAAAAAGAAAGTTATAAAACTGTAAGGAAAAATGTATAATAAGACAGCAACTATGAAGATTGGGAATTAGCCTGTTTGAAGAAGGGGAACACATTTCCACCTTGGCCACCAGAAACTCGCTGCATGTGCTAATACTTATCCTGGTAGGATGTGACTCCTAGAAAACTACAGGGGATATTGACCAATAAATAGTTGTTCTATACCCATAAATCGTGTGTATCCCACCTGCACAGCTCACAGGAGAAAGTGTTAGAGGAGAAATGACTCAGGGACATTTACACCAGCCATGTATTAATGCTGTACACATTGGAAAATGTCATTTGCCAAAGAGTCTTCTGAATGAGAAGGATCTCATCAGGTCCTGGGAAGAGAGTTAATGAGAGGATTTCAGATGTTTTCCACAATGTCTGTCCTCGTTTTCAGCCCACCACTTTTGGTTTCTGAGGCTCAGATGGTTCCTAGGGGTGACTAGCAGGAGCAACTTGGCACAGAAAGCACTCCTGGAATTTGCAACCCTTCTTAAATTAAGGCCGTGACAATGGATCAAGATGGGAATAATTTGCATCTAAAGACTGTACAGAGAATAGCTTCATGTAACATCTTCAGTCAAATGTCAGTCAAATTTTATTTTGGGGGAGGGTATGTCTCAAAAACAGGTGACAGTAAGGCATGGTTAGAGTAATGGCCAGGATATATCATTGATCAGGCAGATAACAGCAGATTACCTGTTAACTAATAACAAATAGTTCTTTAACCCTAATAACCGCTCCTCAGCTCCACATTACTGGAACTTATCAACTTATCAACCATCTCCTGACCTTTTTTATCACAGAGTCATAGAAGAGGCTGAGTTGCATGAGGCCCATCAGGATCATGGAGTCCAACTCCTGGCCCTGCACAAGACACCCCAACAATCTCACCCTTGCCTGAGACCTTTGTCTCTCTGCTCCTGGTGCTCTGACAGCCTTGGGGCTGTGATCACTGTTCCAGTGCTCAACCACGCTCTGGGTGAAAAACTTTTTCCCACTATTGAACTCAGACCTCCCCTAGATCAGCTTCAGGCCATCCCATCACTGATCACGAGAGTACCTGCCCCTCCTCTGCCCCTTGTGAGGACATAGAAGACAACAATGAGGTCTCCCCCCAATCTCCTCTTCTTTAGGCTGAACAAACTTTGATGCCTTAAAGAACATATGGGTGCAGGAAAAGTGGAAATCCTAGACATGGCAATGTTATATGCTTGAGATGTTTTCAGCCTGCAGTCTGGGGATTTTTTTTTCTCTGCTTAAACCAGAACCTATACGCTGAAGACCCTCAGACCTGCAGTGATCCCAGCTGTTCCCAGCAGCAGAACTGCAGGAATGAAGGCCCTGCCAGATCCATCGCCTTGGGCTGTGAGTGCAGCTGAGTCAACAAATGAAAACCAAAGGAAAATTGACTATGAAGACCTTTAGAAAAGAAACAAAACCAAAACCCCAAATTATCCAGGCAGCAAGGTGCACTCAATTCCAAGCATCTATTATTTTTCTGCTGGGGCCTTGTGAGCCAATGTGTGAAATCCTGCATGCCCTGGGCAGAAGCCTGCTGGAGCAGATGGTTTGGTGAGGGTGAATGAGACCATGTGGTTACCATTTCTCCACTTCATCAAAAGCTCCTCAGGCGGAGTGAGCTCAGCACGCTCGGAAAGTGTCATAGCAGGGCTGGAGGAATGGCTGGAGGGCAATAGCAGGCACTTTACACAAACCAGCTGGCACGTGGGTGTGCTTGGTTACCTCACTCTGAAAGATGGATCCGGCAAGGTCTGGGTGTGTTCCAGACAGCCCCCAGACCTCCTCACCCCCAGGCTCCTAATAAAGACTTTGCTGCATGAGGATTGCCATTTCTCCTTTGCCTTTCCCTGTGAATCACTCCTTTGTAATCTTGTGTGGGTTTTATAGTTAACATGAAGGGAGAGGAAAGGATTTGCCCCCCATCCCCTTCCATCAGAGGAGGAGATGTGGAGGCTGATTGAAGCACAAGGGAAGTCAATAGGAGATTTCTTGGTTTGTGTCAATGTGTTTGAATTCCAAAGAGCTTGAGGCGCATAGGGACGACACCTTTGTAATCCAACAGAACCAAAATACAGCTCTGCTCAGTCTGGGCAGCAGCAAATTAGCAATGGCTTCAGGAAAGTCATGATTTATATGAGGTATTCAACCACATTTTTTTTAAGAGACAGATATGCTAGGTTATAATTGGCAGCAGATGGAGTTTTTCTCTACAAGTAACATTATCCATTTTCTGGAGATAGAGAGGTGCTAGAAATTGGTCTGGAGAGTATGTTTGGAATTTTTGTCCCTTGATCATGGAATGCCCTTTCTGGTCTTGCCTGTCACTACACTTCTCACTATAATCAAGTCTATCTTGAAAACCTCGTGCCACAATTGATCATTTTGAACCAGTCACACCTGTACAGTTTTGTATCCTGTCTCTGGGACAGGATTGTGCCTCAAGCTTACTAGTGAAAAAGTCTAGGTGGGTTTGATATCTGCTCTAGTATTCTTATGTGATTTTTTAATGTTAATAAGTAATATCAAAAACTGTGTTGATTCTTGCTGACTCTGTAGCCTGGAAAACTTGTATTAGTCAATTCTGCAGCTTAATTGCACGATTCTTTGGATTTCAATTTTGCACCTTCTGGTGTGCTGGAATATTGCCTGTAAGAAATGCAGGGATTGATATACTGCTTTTCCTTTTGACTGAAGGCATTCTTTGGATGACTTCTTCAGCGTCTTATTTTCACCCTTGACCTTCCTCTCTTTGTTGTTAATCCATTAGGGGTTCCATTTGTGGCCCTCAGCTGATACTGAATTGGGCGTTGGTGACTGACAGCAGAGGATGCTGAGGAATGAAACCTGGTGCTTTTCCCTGGGCCTAGGCTGTTCCTCACTTGCTTGGTGACTGAAAAATCAGCTGGAGTTGTGGAGCCAACCTTTAAGACAGAGTATTTTAGAGACAATGTAGGCACCACAGCGAAATAACACTGCAAAAGCCTTGTGTGAATAGCACTGATTGCCTCTGGCACTCTGCAGTTGAGATATTATACTTATTGAACTTTTATCTCTAGTTGATATTTGAAGAAAAACTGACCATGAGACTTTACCTGCTTGGGATTTTTAAGAAAACAGGGATTTTTAGATGTTATTGAAGCCTAATGAAAAACCCTAAGGCTTTACTGATCTGCTAGAAGCTAAGAGGTCAGCTTCATGGCCAGAATTTATTTATCCAAAAGGTCTGGGTGTTTTTATAGATCATAAAAACACAACTTCAAAAGTCATGGTTTATTTCACAGTGGTGGTCTCTGCCGTAAGGTAAGGTAAAGTAAGGTCAGGTTAGAAATCTATTCCTGGGAGAGAGAGAGCAGCCCTGAAAGATCTGCTTTCAGATCTGCAGAAGAATGCCCTGAACGTGCCCTGAGCCTTCCCTGGGAGGAAGCAGAAAGAGCGATGTTGGTGTGTGAGACTGCCCTGTTCTCACTTCCCCACAGGAACAGGACATCTTCTGCTGCCTCTGGGAGCAGAAATGCATTTTCAGTGCCTTCTGTTCATCCAGGCTGCAGGTACCTGGGACTTCTGCCAGGAGTGATGGGAAGGTTGCACAGGCATTTTCAGTGTTGGAAAGTTCCAGAGATTAGGTGTCTTCTCTGAAAACGAGCTGTAATGCTCATCATTGTGCCCATCGGATACTCTGCAGTGCCTCTCTGGTCTCGTTCAGCCCCAAGCTATCCCTTGCTCTCTCAACAGACACTAGTATAAAACAAAAACAAACCAAACATATGGACCAGACTTGCTGGAGATGTTGCTGGAAGCGTTTTTTTGGCTATGGATAAAGGGGAACTGCAGTGATCAGAAATATATTTATCACAAAAAGTGGACAGATGTGGGTAACAGGGTGCCCAAATTAACATCATCGGAGTGGTGAGATGTGAATGGTATCAGAGCTTGTCCCAGGGCTAAACTTATTGCAGTGCAGGAAGCGAGACTAGCCAAACAGGGAATGCATCAGAGAAGGATCTTTGGGCACACTGAAGCTCAGTGTGGAGCCAGGTTTTGACACAGGAAGAAAGTTCATCCAGTGAGAGACCAGAGGTTCTGCTGCTGTTTCAACACAGTGTTGTTGGTTATAGATCTGTTATGCTGATCTTTTTCTGAAGTTTAAAAAGTCATAGAAATCTTAGTATTTGGGAATTCTGACTTGCTACACAACTGGTTATGAAAAACCAAAACAATAAAGTAATGGTATGAGGTGTTGAACACCACATGATCTTTTCTGAAATGAGGGAACAACACCTGGACACGGTAGTGAAGCTGCAGGTAAAGCCCAGACTTACAGAGAGGTATAATGGTATTCCCTGGTTTGTTCTTTAGTCCTAATAATTCCCAATGATGATTTTTTTGATTGCTGCTGACCAATGACTTGATCTTTCACAAATCCATCTCTCACAACCCAAAGCATTGCTCCTGTGTGATTACAGCCAACTTAGAGCCCATCATTTCACACAGGAAGTTCAGACAGTGTTTTTTCCCAGGTGAGTCCTGCATTTATGTGCACTGAATTTCATCTGCAACTTAATTACCTGACAGTGTATCACAAAATTGTTTTGGAGTTCATTATGATGCTCTCAAAATTAGTATTGTCAGCAAACTTTCCCACCTCACTGCTCATGCCCTTTTCCAGGTCATTTATGAACATGCATTTTTAATGGCACGGATCTCTCTAGGGCTCCATGTCAGCCTTGGTCCTTGCAAGATCTGATCAACCTGACCATCCCCAGTTTCCTGCCTTTTAAATAGGGTTTATCCTTGCAAGAACTTTTCTTCTTGTCCTCTTGTGTTTGCTTAGCTTCCTAAATGGCTTAAGTCAACATCTTTTGAAATAGGTTTAAAAAATCTGGTTTAGGCTGAAAATTGTATCTTGCCTAAAGACAAACAAATAAATAAGCCACATAAAGACAAAACAAAACAAAACAAACATTCTCCCATTTTTAAGCATCTAGTGAAGTGTCCCCTTTCCTTCCTGTCTTTCAACACCTGAATATTCTTGAGATTAATTTTTCATCTGATTTTGCCTGGGAATCTCAGACTCTTCGGGGAGGAGAAAATTGTTTCCTGATTGTTTTTCTAGTGGTAAATATATAGGCTTAAATTGAGCTGTGCTTCCTTTCTCCCCCTTCCTTTCTCATTTGATTAAGTGTGGCTCATACTTAATGTTTAATATTCTCGCACTGGATGAAACTGTGGGGTTTTTTTAATAACTGCACATTCAGAATTGTATTGGGATAATTATAATAGTTTAAGGACTTACACTGGTAATATTTATTTTTTCTGTGAGGAAATTCAGGTAAAAAAAGACGGAAAACACCTCAAAAGAAACATTTATAACTGTATTCACATTAGGAGATTTATCAGCTTGCAAGTAAGTTAATGTGGTACCACTTCCTAATGGAGGATGAATGATTGAAGTCCCTTTTGGGCTTGCCTGTGTTTGGGAGGGTAACCTGTGCCATGTTGTGGATGCTGTAGAAATGTCCCCAGACCTCAATTACAACCCACAGGTTCTGTCTGCCCCCTAAAACCTCTGGACCTGAAAACTGCATAGGGTGTGTGCCTATTTCCTTAAAAATTGTCCAAAAAAGTGTTCTCTGGAGCTCTGCTGAATTGTCAATGCCAAGTTTCGGCAAGAGGGGAAAATTTTATTGCTATTATAAACCTTGAAAATATGTTTTTTATAAAGCAATTGCCAGCATAGCCTTCAGTACAGCTGTGGTAACAACCCGACCTGACTTCCATGGCACGTCTAAATGAAACTCCTAAACAGTGCAAAGAAAACAACGGCGAATTTACAGTGTAAAACCAGCCTGGTAATTGTATTAACAGTCCCTTCTAAGCAGAATCAGGCTCCCAGTTGGAGCTGAAATCCATAAAAAGCACACCATTAATTTTATGAAGAGAAGAAGCCATTTGAGTCCCCTGGAAGCTCTGGAGTCTGTAAAGATAAGGTGATGGACTTTTCCCACAGCTGCAAGAGCTACATCTGGAAACCAGGTCTGTACCACGTCATGGATCTGTAGGAAACTCAGCAAAACCTCATCCTGCTGGAGAAAGGTCACCATGGTGGGGTCCTTTGGATGGGGATTTGCCCCCCTTTGCCTGTGCCTCCAGCAAGCCATGCCCGGTACTTCTGCTATTGGCCTTGCGTTCCCAAAAGGAACATTTTCTTCCAAAAGAAGGACAACTCCCTGCTGTCTTGAGTAACAATAGAGAAGCCCAGGATGAAAAACCCGAAAGTATTTGCTAAATTTGAATTTCCTGCTCTTGATTTTCATATTTTCTAGCCCGCTAACTTTCTGGATTTCCTAAACACTGCTAATTTGTAGTTAAATTTGCCATTTATATGTTCCTGGATGATTTGTTAGGCCTTATTGGACAGCAAAGAGGTTTTTTTCTTTTTTCTTGGAGATGGCTTTTCACACCATCAAGGCCACTTTCTCCACTTATTGACAGCTTTATGAGCACTGTTGGAAAGGCATCAGCTTCCTTCGTTTCATGGTACTCTGGCTTTCCATCGAGTGAAAAGGCAGTTTCTTAATTAGGACCTGAGAGCCTTTGCTTTGCTCCAGCATTCCCCAGGTACAAAGCAATACACTGACCTTTAAGTTAAGTTAAAAGTTAATCACTTTTCCAGACTTCAGGCCTCTAAAATTAGGTGGGCTTTGCGGTCAAATGTTTACCTGGCTCGGGGCCATCTGAAGAATCTGACACATCTGCATTTGGCATGTGTCTGTGTTCTGGCTGTGCTCACCAATTAACCAGGAGTGCAAAAAATCAAATAAAATAAGAAAATAAACCCAATCTCTCTCTGCTTATAAAATACCCTGTTTTCATGCTATTTCTGCACACACAAAAATGGAAAACCCTTCACTTATTGTTTCTTTCTCCTTACCCAGGTTTTTAACAGTACTTCGTACTGGAGCAGCTCACATTTGCACCAGTGCCTCTGGCTCCCTTTCAAATCTGTTTATGAGAGTTTTGAAGTTTTATGTTTGTGGTTAGATTTGAACTCCTCATCATCACTGCCGTCCTACAGAACCATTTTCCTCTCTTCTGAAGGGATGGTCGTGACATCATTTTGCTCAGCTGAACGGCAGGAGCGTTGCAGTGATGCCACAGGCTCAGTGGCAGCTCCATGTGTTTTATTTTGCTGGAGCAATTCCTCTGTGCTTGAAGCTGCTGGGGTTGGAGGAGCTGGGGACAGTGAGGTGCTGGCACCTCCTTCATCTCTACACGTCCCTGTGTGGGAGCCTGGGGCTGAGAAGACAGAGCCAGAATCCATCAGACTTGTGGCATTTGTCCCCGGTTTTGTTTCAGATGGTCGGGACGGAGAAGAGAGATCTCTGTAGTCAGGTCTTAGAGCATGAGGTTTATTGTGAAAGGGCGTGGGTGTAGGGGACCTGCCAGGAGCTGCCAGACACAGCTCAGAGCAGGTCAGAGAGGTAAGAGAGAGAGAGAAGTAGGAAAAAGAATAATGATAGAATAATGTGGTTGCCATTTACAATACAATAAATCATCTTCTGTGCTGAATATTCTAATTTTCACTAACCAATCTAGAACAAGCTACAAATCCTACAACATTTACATACAGCCTATGGGCGTCATTGTATTACCATATGGTGTTATGTTTTAAACTCTAAAAACTGCTTTTTGGACCCTTTGCCAAGTTGGTAGGGTCTGCTCTGACCCTTGGACCTGTCTGCAAGCAGAGGGGATTGTTTAATCAAAGAGGTGGATTGTTTAATCAAAAGGGGGATTATCTTCAGTGGCCATACCATTGTTTTCCAGTTGTTCAGTCACTGGGGTTTGGTATCTCAGAGCTTGTCTTCATTTCAATCTCGCTTATAGTTTCCGTCTTCTCAGCATCTTTTGCCAGGTGATCATATTTATAAGGCTTTCCTATTTCATCCTCCCCAACAAGACTTCCCTAAAAAAGTGTCTGCCCTAAACCAGAGGGTATTTGTGAGGCTGGAGACTTGTCCTCAGGCTGCAGCTGTGCTGGCCACGGTGTTTATTTTTCCTGGCTCTATGTCCATCCTCTCCTCCAAGTCCACCAGCAAAACTGCTCCAGTAATTGCCCCCTGACCTGTCCTGGGTGAAGCTGGTCTGTCCAGAGGGAAATTGCCGTTTATAGTGGTTGTGCTGTTGAAATCAGGGAGGGGTGAGTGGCTCCTGAGCAGCTGGGGGTGGGATTTTGTGAGGGAGTAAGACTGCAGCAGGAGGAGGGTGTGAGAAGGGCACAGTCCTCAGGAACCAGGCGGAGCTGGTGATTCCTGCTGCTTCCATGGAGGACGAGCTGTACTGTGGTGTTTGTCTTATAGATTTCATGGACTGGAATTGCCCTATGGATCCACACCTGTGTCTCAGAGCATCCGTGTGCTTCAGAGAATGGTGAACAGGGAAGGGCTGGGGTAGGGATGCCCTTTGTGCAGAGGTGTTGCAGGAAGCGTAGAAAAATGTGATTTCAGATCCTTTCCAAAATTGTGTTTTTGCAAGTTTTTATCACTGTGAATATCACCTGGAGTCTGCAAAAGACCTACCACAGTGATGGGCAAAGGATGAGCATCTGCAGAGCTCATTTTGCCCTCCGGCCGTGGAGCAGGAGTCAAGCGGTAGCAGGCTCTGAGTACAAGCTGGAGCTGGGCCACCCCTGTCCAACTCATCATGTCAGTGATTTGAATTCCTAACTGCATAATCAGCTCTATCCATGTACCTCAGAGAAGAGCTGGTCAGGAATGTCTGGAAAATATAAGTCTTGAAATGCAGTTTTTGAAATAGCCCTTAATGAGAAAGGGATCATTTTAAGGGCTAATTAGACTTTAATAGTGTTACGGAATTAAATACTCCCAGCTTCAGCAATGGCTTTTCATATAAATGTTGTGCTGCTTTGGCATTATCACTAATTTATAATAAAACAAAATCCAGGTTAATATTTCTCCTTATTAAAAATTAAAAAAAAAAAAAAACCAACAAACTATTTTGCTGTCATTTGAAAAAAAAGATTGACATTTGCTCAATTCAGCTGATGTTGGCTTGTGCAGCTTCACAGGACTTTTGGGCTTTTGTGTGTGTGCTTTCAGTTTTAAGAGGGAAAGAAGAAAATATTTTGTATTGATGTGTCAGGAGCTGGGAGATTCCTGTCCAACTGTCATCCTTCTTTTCCTTGTGGTTCCCTTCCCTAGTGCCCTACAAGAGAAGAGATGCTTCTTTCTGAGCTGGACTAACTATTGGGAAGAAGAGTAGAGGCAAACTGGGATAAAGGATAGAAAGGTCACAGAACAAGAAGAGAAAGAAGAGAGAACTAATTTGGTTTGAGATTTACACTAGTTCATTGAAATTAATTAGAGATATAGGGCCATAAAATCTTTATCCATTTCCCTGAAGTTAACTTACCACTGTCCTCCCATTCCAGTGAACACTGACAAGAGAGCATTTTTTACCACTGGGTACAGGTTGTGAATGAACACAACAAATCCAGCCTGTGCTCTGCATGCAGCAGCATGAGAGTGATATGTGTAAGTAGTGCCAGAGAGTCTTTAATGGCATTAAATGTGTTTGTTTAGGGATTAGAGCAAAAATCCCCTCATCTTCCAATAGGGGGGGGAAAGCTCTTTTATGTTTTTCCTCTAGAGGCTGCTCTGTGCCTGCTCAGCTGCAGTGAAGTCAATAAGCCACAGTCAACTCCAACCTCCACAGGGAAAACCACTCTGCTGCTGTATCCTTGTTGGAAATCAGGAGTGTGGCAAACTGCACCTGACCCCTGGTGCCAGCTGTCACCCCTCCTTCCAAACCGCTGTGATTTCTCTTTTCTCATCCCCTGGCTGCTCGCTGCTTTCTTTGCTGCTAAACAAATGTCCATCGTGTCCTTTGTTTGGTTTCTCTGGTGATGATGTGGGAACACCTCATGGAGCGTTCCCTCCCAAAGTGGTCCTGTTTGAGGGGCTGCTTCCCATACAGGTGTTAGCTGGAGGGGAACTACCTTTCACCAAAAGTGACTCTGAGCTTTGCTGGAAATCCCACCTCAGACTAAGAATCAGAGGAAACCCTTGCTTCCAAATGCAGCTGAAAAGTACCTGTCTGAAGGGTAGTGCCCTGCTCCTCACCTCCCTTAAAGCAAGAGGGATACAGGAAGTCTTTCCTTACATTGTTAGCAACAGAAATCAGTTTATTGGATAGAGCTCACAGATTTGCCAGGAAAATCAGACTTTTCTTTTTCTCCCTCCTGATAAGTCAGTGTTGCCCAGAGAAGAGAGGATTCTCGAGTGGGAGATGGGCTGTGGAATCCTCCTCTCTGGCTCTGCTGTGGTTCTGCTGCAAGAGTGATGGAGGATGCAGGTTTTAGCCAGGACACCTGGCACTGGTCCCTTGCCGGGCTGTGTCACTCCAGCAGCACCAAGGCAGCTCTGGGAGGGATGGGCTGCTCAAGAAATGTCTCATTTCTCTAAGAAAAACATTAGCAGGACTTAAGATTATAAGTTTTGTCAACAGAGCTGACACTGCCTTTCTCAAATGAGAGATCCTTAGAGCACATTGGGGTCGTGATGATTGAGCTGGAAATATTTACACTATTCTTCTTTTAAAAGAAAATTTAAAAATAGCTTCCAGATTTTTGGTGTCCTGTAAAAAAAATTACTTTCCCGCCAAAATTACTCTTTTGACAAAAATGTCTGGTTCACTTTTTTTAATAACAAACTCTGTTTTGTTAACAACAAGCTGCTCATGCTCCCTCCCTTTCCCTGCTGTGATTGCACAGCCCTGGGATGCCTCTACTCACATCAATTTCTCTGCAATTTTCACCTGTTATATTTCTTGTCAGCCCTAGATCATGCCTTAGGAGGTTTAACTGAGGATTGAGTACGTTTTGGGACCTGCCCATGTCATTGTTTGATGGAAACTGGGATCAGCAGTTTGTAGTAATAACCCTGCTATTGATTTGCCACTGCGAGTACAGAGCTGGGAGCTGGTTTGATATATCTGACTGGAGGCAGCAGCAGCCTTCCCTTTCTGTCCTGATAGGAACACTGACAGGCAGGTAGGGAAATCTCACCCCATTTGCACTGAAGCTTCTGCTTTGGTGGCTTGAGTTACAGATGTTTGACAGGAGCTGAGCTGTCTCCGCCCATCAGTACCGGGGAGAAATCAGATGTGCGGATTTTCTGGATTATTTCGATATAATTCTGCCTCTGGGAGGAGAGGAAGAGTGATGGTGGAAATGCACCCTTCTGGGTCTAGGGGATGCTCCAGGCAGCCCTGGGGCAAGAAGCACTGCTCTATTTGCCCCAGTGCAGACCTTGGGGCTGTCCAAGTCCCTTCCCCTCGTGTTGGGCCACATGTGCCCTCCGAACCAAAGTCCAAATGCTTCCAGCTCTCTGGAACTGCTAATCTACTTGAAATCTCAAGCATCCAGAACCATTTTACTACCAACAAAAGGAATAAAGCAAGTGATTTGTGACTTGGTAGTGATAGTAGGCAAACCCTGGCAGAGTATCCTGGGCCAAATGGGAATTGATTGCCTGCAGTTTCCAAATACAACACCTAATTCCATTGTTACAATTCTGCCTCTGCAGTAATTTTTGCAAGCAGAAAAAAGAGACCTCTCATTTTACTCCGAGCAAAATATTACCACAAAGGGGCTTTTCTGCTCTGTTTTGTTTTGCCAATGCCATTAATGAATGTGTAAACACCTGCTGGCATAGATTTCCCAGTTTACTGAGGTTGGAGTTCACACTGCTAACACGCCTCCCAGTATGAAGTGCTTCTTTCGTTAACCTTGTGCATCCACTAATTAGAGGGTCACTTGCAGGTCAGAGGTGTGCTTAGGCTCTGCTTCTTGGCTGGCTGTTGTATTATTATTGCAACTGTAAATGCCACATGTGAGAAAGTTGAAGAGTGTGTTTAGAAGGCTGGCTGTATAATTAGGGCACATTTTTCCAAGGCAGAGTATGCCAGCTGACATTCAAGTGGCAATAAAAAGTGGCTTGTTGTTTTTTTTTTTCTCCTTCCTTTGCAGCACATTAGCTGTCAGTAAAAAAAATGTTGAATTGTTTCTGATTTTAGCTAGTCTGAGGTATTTGCTACAGGACCAACAGCTCAGCAGCTCATCTATCCATCCATCCATCCATCCATCCATCCTGTAGAATCACAGAATGATTTGGGTTGGAAAGGACCTTAAAGACTTTCTCATTCCACCTCCCTGCCATGGGCAGGGACACCTTCTGCTATCCCAGGCTGCTCCAAGCCCCATGCAACCTGGCTTTGAACTATTCCAGGGATGGGGCATCCATAGCTTCTCTGGGCACCTGTGCCAGGGTCTCGTCACCCTCACAGGGAAGAATATCTTCCTAATATCTAGTCTGAATCTCTCTTCCTTTCATTTAAAACCATGTCTTATTTAAAACCTTGTCCTATCACTATTTGCCCATGTAAAAAAATCACTCTCCATTTTTATAAACTCCCATCCAGGCCTCCATTTGGCTACAACTGCTCAGCATGTGGGGCTGAGCAGCCTCTTCCACCGTTGTTTTTGGCATGAGCCAAACCCTCCTTCAGGAAAACACACTTGGGAGTTTAGTGAATAATGATGAGTTCTTAAAATCATAATTTGTCTTCCATTGGCCCTCAGTTTTCTGGTCATTTGTTGTCCCCATGTTCAAGCTCCTTACTCATTCACCCCATTGCAGAAAGCTCTCTGGGGGTGTTTTCTGCCTGGCTGGAAGCTCAGAGAGTGGCATTACCTCTGCCATTGGGTGACTCCTGATAGTGAGGCTTCGAGTCAGTCATTAAACACGTTGAGTGCTCTGTCTTTGCTCTTGACACAGCATTAAGAACATTAAACTGCTTGGAAACAATTAGATGGTGAATAAGCTTGTTCAGTAATAATGCACAAACTGCTCTGGCTACATCCAGATGTTCCTGCTTCATCAGACTTTCCTTCTACAAGGTAGGACTGAGAGGTCATCTGATAATTATCAAAGCTGTTAGGACATATATTACCTGCTGCTTCTCCACCTTCAATATGTGTGACCAAATCAGGAGAATTACTCAGAATTAGCAGCTGAATAGCGTTTTTTGATCTCCATTAGTTATCAGAAAATGAGTATAAATCAGAAATATCCTTACTGACATTTTATTTTGCTTTTCAGTAGTGGAAGTGACTGCAAAAATTATATGGCAATAGAGAATTTGGCTCTTTGTGTTTCATCTGAAGCCTCTTAATTCCTGTAAAAATCTCTGTAAAAGCAGGGAAGAGAGGAGAGAGAGTTCAGAATTTCGGGAGGAGGAATGAAAAAAATGCAGAAAGGAGGTTGAAATATGAACATATGAGACACCGCAGGGAGTCCCTGAGGTAGCTGAGGAAGGCTATGGATCCTGTTTAGTTTGTGAAATTAATTGAAAAAGGAAAGAAGTCTATATTCTGTTATTCTGTGTTATTCCTGCTTATTCTGTGCTATTGTTGTTCTGTGTTCAACAAAATATAGTTAAAAAAACACCAAAACAAAACAAAGAAACAACAAAACCAGAAAACCAACCAAACCTCTCCATTCCAGTTGTTTTTAGGCCTTGGCCAAGAGCTTTGGAAACTGTCCTGGTCCCTTTGGGCTGTGTGTGCCCCAATGTGGAGCATCGCGGGAGGGATACTCCTCCCAGAATGCCAGCAGGGGAATTGCTGTGCTGGAAGCTTGGGACAAAGGAATGATTCAAAAGGGCAGGGAGAAAAGGCAGCTCTCAGTGTGGAGACACTTGCTCCATCTCTCCTGTCTATATGTCGAGGAACAGAAGCAGCCGAAAAAAGAGGAACAGGCTGCTGCCATGCCAGGCAGGAAGTGCATGAAATCCCAGGAGCAAGTCTGTGCTTTATAATGATTTCCAGATGACATCCTAGACCAAATGTGTTGTGGTTGTCTGGATATGCATTCACACATTGTGAGGCTTCTACAGAAAATCAGAGGATCTCCTTTAAAGTCATACCTTGGCCTGAGCCAAGGGCCTTGGATGCAAAGATCCATGTGGTAGGTTTGGCTTCCCCTCCACCAAGGGATGTTCATGCTCAACCTGTGGAAAATTTGCTTTAGATGATTGCATGGAATTTATATTTTTGTCAAAAAAAACCTCAATCCAAACTGTAGAATCTACTTGGATTTCCAAAAATCTTTACTCAAGTGCTCTCGTCAAAGGTTCTTAACACTGAGTTAAGGTGGGAGATGAAGCCAGGTCCTTCCATGGGCTTGATCTGGCTAAAGAATAAATGGTCAGTTTTCTTTCTGGAGAATGGTCACTAATTGAGTTCCCTGTAACCAAAATGTAGGGTGAAATGACAGATTTTGCAGATTATAAAAGCATTTAGGATGGTCACAACTTCAGCTGCCGGTGGGAACAATAAGGCAGGAGAGGGCTGTTTCTACTCTATAAATGCTGGAGTCTGCAGTCCAGCTCTGTGCTGTTTACCCAGCAGCAGGCAGGGCTCGGTGATGATTGACCTTGTGTGTCAGGCTGCCTGTCCACCCTCGCTGCACCTCAGCTCATCTCCCTGTGCTAGCACAGCGTGCTGGTCTTGAGCTCCAAGAATTTTCCTACTGGAAATATTCTGGAAAAGAAGACAGAAACCAACAGTGTAAAATTCCCAAGGGAGAAGGGCTAAGTGGGCTCCTTTGTGCCATGCCAAACCAGCTTTACAGACAGGTAGAACCCTTAACGTGGGGAGGGAAGATGACACACCTGCAGTGGTGTTAAATGCTGCCTGTTTGCCATCCCTGCAGCTGCGGTGCTACGAGATAAAAGCTGCAAAAGGCCAAATGCAGATCTCAGACTCCTAATGTGTCAATTACCTTTCTGGCAATTACATATGGATTTAATTAGCTTGCTAAACAGTACTTATTACAGCATCTCACCTGTTGGAGGGATTTCCAGTAGGAAATGTGAGATGGGAAATGCTGACAAATCTCAAATTCCCAGGGGCTCTCAGGGATTCATGCAGATAAGGTGCAATAAGGGCAGCCTGGAGCACTCCTCCTTGGCTCTGTGCAACTGCATCTCTTTGGAGAAAGGATGGGCACCTGGGTGGATTGGTGGTAGGATGTGCCTGTGGATGAATGCCTGGTAACCTTTCTGATGCTGCAGAGAGGGGAGGAAAAGGCAGAGCAGGAGATTATCCTGGGGCAACCCAGTGATGCCTGCCTTCTCTGAAGAGCTTTGACATGATATTTTCCTGCAGTTTCTCTATAAATTGTAATTTGAGCTTGAAGGTGACAGGTAATCCCCTCAAGGAGTGTATTTGAGGGAATGCTGCGCCAGATGGTGAAAATGCCCGGGATGGATTTGCTCTTAGCGGTCTTTCTCCCCTGCTGCTTCTCTGCAGTGTCTCCCTGGAAGTATTTAATATTTTCTTCATCTTTGACCTTGCAATCTGCAGGAACTCATCAAATGGGAGTGGTGAAAGAGAGGAAGAGGGGTAATGATCAGGGAGGGTTTTCATGATGGTTCCTGTGGTGCCCCTTTGACATCTACCCTGGTCCCTCTAAGCTCATTCTGTGGGGCTTAGTGGCTCCTAGGAGTGACCCCACAACCTCAGAGAGTGATCCCATAGCTCGTGTGCCCTCCTGCCGTCCACTCCATCTCCCATCTCCTACAGAACCACTCCCTGGCTCCCCACACAGTTCCGTGGCTAAACAGAAAGGTGCTGTCGGCTGCCAGCGTGGCTGGGTGTGGCTGGAACATGCTGGGGACTCTTTCCAGCCTTGGATGTGTGCTCTCCATGTGCCTCTCCTGCTGATGCTCCAGCCTCCTCTGGGAAAGACAGCTCTCCCAGGTGGCTGTTTAGCTCAAGAAGCTGTATGCTGAGAGAAGCAGCTGTATGAGGGAAACAGAAAAAACAGGCTGATGTTGTGATGGAAAAGAATGCCTTGAAGGCTCCTTTATTTATTTCACAGTGCTGCTGACACCAGCTGGGAATTACGATGCCAGCCAGGACTTGCTTTCTGCAGCACTCCTGGCACACAGAGGAGATGTTGGCTCCTCCCCTGGGCTTTGTTCTCTTTTCTGATGAAGTTTTTTCTGCTCTCCACACTTGGGTGTTAACTACAGATCAACTCTGGGTGCACTTTGGTTGTGGTGTGGAAAACACGCTCTAAATCACTTCTCCAGCTCTCCCTGTCCAGTGTGTATCTGAGACTGGGGCACAAGCCAGAGACGTCCTGGATCCCTCAGGGAATCCCTGTTGGCAGGCCATGCTCTAGAATTTCTCCCTTCCTCCCAAAGCATTCAAGACAAGAAGTGCCAGGGTAGCCTGCTGAAACTTTTAGAGTCCTAAAAACCTGAAATCTTTGCTGAATTAGAGCCTCAGGAGCAAGTAAACATAATTGTGTCCCAGTCAGGTGTGTGTGAATGGCTTTGGAGATGCTGGTTTGTGTATGGATACAAAGGAAAATTCCCTTATAGACAACACACTGGTGCACTGAACTGAACTGCAGGTAATGTGTAAGTTAAAGAAATAAAAATTTAAGAAAAGCGTGTAACCATACAGCCAAGGCAGCACCCCTTTAATTCAGAGCCAGCCCAGAGCAGGCCCCATTGGGTGGTGGAAAAGGCAAACAGCTTTAAAGGTCTGGTTCTGGTTTGATATGTGACTGTGAACTCCTATATATCAGAGCTCATCACATCTCCATGGGGTACCTCTGCCATCAGGGGATCAGGTGTCTCCATGTTTTCTGCAAAATCAAACTAAAAGCTGCCTTTGATGCCTAAAAGGTGTGAGAACTTGTGTGGCTGCTGGCTGGGGTTGGGGCAAAAGATTTCCCCAAGTATCTAGCTCAGAAGGGTATGATCAACAAAAACCTAGGAAAAAATTTGAATTACATTAAAACTGTGCATGCATAAAAAAACTAAGTATTCACTGCAGCTGATCTTTCCTGCAGTGGAACTTTTCCTTGAATTGAACTAGCATCACCACACACAAAGTGAGAGATGAGCCTTTAGCAGGTGAATACAGACTCAAGTGGCCATGGCTGTGAAAGCTGCTGCTCAGAGCTTTATGTTTTTTATCTATTTTTGGGCATGCACAGAGAAGCCTTGGAAGGAGCTCTGAGGTGAAGATCTGTGACAAGGAGGGCTCAGGGTGTAAGACTCTCCTAAGTGCACAGGCCCTTGTGGGGTTGTTCAGGTGAGCTGGGACATGGCTGGTGTTTGGTTGTGCCAGCCTGTATTTAAGAGCTGAGAGACTGACAGTCTGCAGGACAAAAAAAAAAAAAATAAAGGAAAAACTTGAAGGAATTGCCTTAGAGCTTTGCATTAGAGATGATCCTTGTGTCTGATTCTCTAGGAATAAATACCTAGTTACACAGTATAAATGTGTAATTGCAGTGTTGGTATCAGTGTAGACATTAATATTGCAAATCACATCTCATTGGTCTTAAAACTGTGACCTTAGTGCAAGGGGAACTGGTAGGGAATTGTCAGCCATCCGGGTTTGACTTTCCCTGCATGATAATTTTCTTTTCTGAGGAAAAGATGACTTAGCAGACAGTCAGAACAGGAGGGAAGAGGGGATGGTATTCCCCCCATGGCATGGTTGTGGTCCTTGTAAGGCCACACGGATCCATCCTGTTTTCATATGCTCTGTCTCCAAATGCCAGCCCACATCACATGTGCAGCAGTGGTGACTCTATAGCTCATCACAGACAAACACAGTAATCTGATTTATCATGGTCCCTCGACAACCCTCTGCACACATTTTTACAGGTACTGCTCACACTGATCCAAACCCATCTGACAGCTTCAGACAGATGCCATGTTGAGAGCAAAACCTTCCATGAAATCTTGCTTCCACTGAGGCTTCGAGGAAAAACATCTTCTCTGTGTTATACTGATTTAGAGCACATGAAGCTTTTGGCTTTGGTTCAATGCTGGACTAAAAGTCTTTTACATTATAAACTATCAGAGCTAGAAAGATTTGCTCTATAAATGGCTCCATGTGCATATGCACTGTATATATATACATTATGGATTTGCTTATGTCACGGGGCACTTCAAATATCCCTTAATAAAATAATAGACCCTAAGGTAGCTCTATATACTGGCAGAAAGTTATTTGGTACTTTGGAGCCATGGAAAAAGCTAGAGCTCCTAAAGATTTCTTCTTTTTCCTCCAGCTGGTTTCCACTGTGAGTATTTAAAACTGCAGAACATCCTGGATCCTATTGAGTGAAGGGATGCAGCCGTGGTCCTCTGAACCTGACAGAAGCAGAAATGGAAATTGCTTAAAGAGAATGTGAAATATTCTGCTTGTCTCCTGACAGGCTTTGGAGGTCAATGAGCTGCACTGGGAAGGTCTCTGATGAGCAGAGAGAAATTGCTCCTGAGCTTTGTTCCCAAGGCCTGGGATTCGAGATGTCACTGGCAGGTTCACAACTTTTCAGCAGGAAGCTGTTTTTGCTGCTCAGACAGGCCTTTCAGCTGTGAGCCGCCCCTCCAGATGATCCTTCGTAACACGCAACCCCTGGCACCTGATCAGAGATGCAGCCAAGCTGAAAAACTGTTTTCCGTGGGGCTTTGTTGGCTGCATCCCAAGAACCAGGCTACAAGGTGGGATTGTTGTCTTAATCCAAAAAGAAGAGTTGGGGCTCCAGGCTTGGCTCCATAGGAATTTCCTAGGGGAGCTGACCTGCCTCCCAGTGGCACTGAGAGGGAAGTAAGGAGGGGAATAGGAGGGGAGAGAATGCACATAGACATGAGATAATGGGCTAAGCGATAGGGAGATGCCCTGAGGCAGGGAAGGGAGAGCTCTCCCTTGGGCTCTGGGGCTGTAAGAGTGCTGCTCAGAGGTGTGGGTACTCCAGGGACTTGTCCCTTACCTGGCATTTCCTGAGATAAGGAGCCACTTATCTCAGCCCCCTGCTCTCCAGCTCCTCATCCCTGGATGGTCACGGGGATGGGGATGTGCTGCACTTTGAGTGTCCTAAGAGGACACTGCTCCAAGGAGCCCTGTGCCTGTGCTCTGTCCTGTGCCTGTGCTCTGTCCTGTGCCTGTGCTCTGTCCTGTGTGTGTGCTCTGTCCTGTGTTTGTGCTCTGTCCTGTGTTTGTGCTCTGTCCTGTGCCTGTGCTCTGTCCTGTGTGTGTGCTCTGTCCTGTGCCTGTGCTCTGTCCTGTGTTTGTGCTCTGTCCTGTGCCTGTGCTCTGTCCTGTGCCTGTGCTCTGTCCTGTGCCTGTGCTCTGTCCTGTGTTTGTGCTCTGTCCTGTGCCTGTGCTCTGTCCTGTGCCTGTGCTCTGTCCTGTGTTTGTGCTCTGTCCTGTGCCTGTGCTCTGTCCTGTGTTTGTGCTCTGTCCTGTGTTTGTGCTCTGTCCTGTGCTTGTGCTCTGTCCTGTGTGTGTGCTCTGTCCTGTGTTTGTGCTCTGTCCTGTGCCTGTGCTCTGTCCTGTGCCTGTGCTCTGTCTTGTGCCTGTGCTCTGTCCTGTGTTTGTGCTCTGTCCTGTGTGTGTGCTCTGTCCTGTGTTTGTGCTCTGTCCTGTGTTTGTGCTCTGTCCTGTGTGTGTGCTCTGTCCTGTGCCTGTGCTCTGTCCTGTGCCTGTGCTCTGTCCTGTGTTTGTGCTCTGTCCTGGCAGAGGCTGAGCCTTCTCCTCCACACTCACAGCCAGAGCCACATCGCTCCCTGGGCTTTGGGGTGCAGATCCAGCTGTCCTCAGGGAGCCTGTGGTGTTAACAGCTACTACACCTTGGTAGAAAACCCTTTCAGTTTTTCCCGTGTAAGGGATCTTGTGCAAACAAAAGTTTGCTTTCTGATTAGTTAACACCACCCTATCCCCAGATGGCTTTTGGGATAGGATCCTTATGGATCCTTCCCATGAGACTGGACAACAGGGGTGGTGGAAAGAAAAGCATTGCCTAAAATGTCCAAGCTTTTTGTCTCCCCTGGCTAAAACCAGACAATAAACATGTGGCTGGTTCTGCCCCAACAACTGCAAACAAAGATTGACTGCCAAGCTGCGGCTACCTCTCTGCTCTGAATTTAGCTTTCACTTCTCCCTTAATTTATTATATGCAGTTAATTTAATCCATATTGACCTGCCTCAAAGAGAAAAAAGCTCTAGGTTTGGTGAAAAATAATCTATTTTTAATTATTTCTGATGTAGAACACTAGCCCATAAATAAAATCCACTGCTACCCAGTGGTTTTTTTGCCGTCAGTACTGTCTTGCTGGAATCAATAAACAGTTGATTAAAAACCTTGTTATTTAATATATTCAGCCACCCTAATCTATTCATTAGAAACTTAATCACTTTCATGTCACCAGTTCCTGTGATGGAGAAAAGAGCTGTAGCTAATTATTAGCAATTTTACAAAGCCAATATTGAATTTCTAATGGGTCCTCTGTGGCCTCTATTTCAAGCACTTTGTATATCCCACAAACATGTGGCTCTGGGCAGGGCCAGGCTTCTCAGGCTCAAGCTTCCAACCCTGTGGGTAAACTTGGGGCCTGGCAACCAACTCTGGGGTTAGTTTGTCAGAGGAACACGTGTGCACAGCGCTGGCCCCTGGCCAGGTGACTCTGACGCTCCTCTGCATGGCGGCTGCCCATGGGACAGGGAACTCTGCCCATGGGACAGGGAACTCTGCCCATGGGACAGGGAGCTGCTGGCCATGGGACAGGGTCCCACTGCCCAAGGGACAGGGAGCTGCTGCCCATGGGACAGGGACCCACTGCCCATGGGACAGGGAGGTGCTGGTCATAGAGAGAGACCTTCTGGCCGTGGAAGTGGGTGCTGCTGGCTGTAGGACAGAGCTGCTGGCCACTGGACAGTGTACCCAACTATGGGGTGGGCTGTGTTCTCTGCCTCTGCTGTGTCCTTCGTGAGGGATGGGATCAAGGGGAGACAATTGAAAAAGACAGTGAGGTGTTGGAGAGTGTCCAGAGATGAGAATGGAGCTGGGGAAGGGCCTAGAGCACCAGGAGAAGCTGAGGGAGCTGGTGGGCTCAGCCTGGAGAAAAGGAGGCTCAGGGGGGACCTTCTCACTCTCCACAGCTCCTGACAGGAGGGGACAGCTAGGGGGGTCAGGCTCTGCTCCCAGGGAACAGGGACAGCACAAGAGGAAACGGCCTCAGGCTGTGCCAGGGGAGGGTCAGGTTGGATATTAGGGAAACATTTCTTCACTGGAAGGGTGGTCAAGTGCTGAAATGGGGTAGTGGTAGAATCACCATCCCTAGAAGTGCTCAAAAAACACATAGGTGTGGCACTTGGGTACATGGATTAGTGGGGGCCTGGCAGTGCTGGATTGACAGGTGGACTTGATGAACTCAGAGCACTTCTTAATGATTCTGTTTTTGTGTGATTATTCCTTGGGGACGAGGGAGAAGCACGGAGGGTGTGGGCAGGTGGTTGGTGTGACCTGTGCACTGCCCATCTGCAAGAACTTTTTTCTTTGCCTGTTCAATTCCTTTTGCTCTTTGATATTGGAACTGCTGGTTTGGCAGCGTGGTCACCAAAGCAGAGAGCCAGCTCTGGGTGAGACACAGTGGGATTTTCTTTAGGGCTGCATTAACTTTAAAGCCACTCACCTGTCTGGATTGTCTGCACCTGCTAGCACAGGACTTATATCCTTATATTTGTACTGTGATAGCATCTTAGGTGCCTGCTGGTGCACCAGGCAGGATCTCTGCCCAGGGAAAAGACACCTCCTCCCCTAAGGACCTTGTGTCGGAAGCAGGGTGCAGGGGCAGTGCAAGGATAAAGCACACTGGGCTGCAGTAGTGGTTTGTGCCACTTGGAGGTGGTTGAATTGCAAAATTATTGCATTGAATGTTTGTGGAACCAGGTAAAACTTACTGTGGGTGAGATACAAGAAAAAATGCTGGGCAGGAGTTGTGCACTGAAATGAGCATTAGTGCACTCAGTACAGGGGTGGGAGTGTCGGAGGGGATGGCGAACAACAGCAAGGACCAGGCTTAGGCAGTGGGGGCTAAGGATCTTTTTCCTTGAAAGGGTGATTGTTCCACACCTCTCTGCTGTGGGTAATCTGTGCTAACAGTGCCCATTCCTGAGCTGAAACATGGGCTAGACTGTGCCCTGGTCACCAGCCCATCTGACTGCTGCTGGTATAGCTGTTCTCGGGTTCCTCCTGTGGGTTTCCATAGTTCTGGTCTTTGCAACATTTTCTGCACCAGGTCATAATTAAATATGCTGTAGGGCAGTACTTTAAGAGATTTAATTATTTGATGTCCTTTGCTTTCCTGTTCCTGCCCTGTTTTGCTATAACTGAAGGTGCAAGCTCTTGGATTCAGTTTAACAGGAAAAGCAACAGCACAGGACTGAAGGTGTCCAGAGCCTCAAAGCGAATAGAGAAGAGCACATCCATTGATGTCTTTCTGTTATCCTCAACCTTGAGCTCTGCACAAGGGATGGCTCTGCCTTACTGAGGTGCTCAGGTCTGCAAGCTGCCTGTGTGCAGGGTATTTGAGGATGGAGCCCATGGCATTATCTTGCCTCTGCAGAGCCTCTTCAAACTGTCTCAAGGGTAGAGAAAGGCTTGAAACGTGCTGTGTCTGGACTTTGGGGTTTCAGCACCTTGAAAACCTGCAGAGCTCCCTCCACAGTACTCTGGAGGCAGCTGCCCTTGAGGTCTGCGCCCAGCAGAGAGCAGAGGGTCCTGTTTTCCCTTGTGGGACAACAACAGCAACGTCTTCCGGAATGGAATCTTCTGGAACCTTCTTTCAGCATCATCTTCTGGAATCCTCTGTGCCATTAGCAGCAGTTTGTGCTCTGGTTAAGGGGGGATCATGACAATCCTCTTTCAGATGAGTGTTGCTGAGAGGTGACTGAACACAAACACTTCCTCCCTTGGGCTTCATCTTGCTGCCTTGGGAGGGAATTTGCCAGATGGAAGGAAACAAATACACAAATATCCATGTAAACTCTTCCAAAATGGTTTCATATCCTCATTTCCGAAAATATGTGATCAAGCTTGTTTTATGGGCTTGGCAAACTTCTGATGGCATCTGGCTGAGCTAAATATTGTACTTAATAGTCCAAGACAGCAGTGACTGCAGAGCTGGCTGCATTTCGTGTGTGTTTACAAATGTGCTGTAGTAATTCCATGGAAATTAGCACAGAGCCTTAACAACAAAACAGGGGATGGAGAACAAAGAGAAATATCTCTTGGCCTCTCTCCTGTTTGTATGTATTTCATTTGGTGTGTCTACCTATGGTCTTCATGCATAGCACACTCTCTGCTACTATTGTTGGGAGGTTTTACATCTCAAACCCTCCAACCTCCCAAAATGTTTTTCCTTATGTATCAGATATTAATCAGAGGCAGCATTAGCAAGAGGTATAACCTGGATTCTTGTAAGTTAGTCTGAAATTGAGGCTTTTGCCCTATTGTGTGACATTATGATCTATGAGGTTGCATAATAGTAACACTGAAAAAATATTTAGAGGATAGAATTTGCCAGTTTGCCAAATAGACTGTTTAATGAGGATGTTTTTGATTTCAGAGGTTTGAAGGAACCTCTTTGTCGGTCCTTGGCACAGTGTCTCTGACAGGGAGCCCAGGGCTCCAGGAGTCTGTCTCCAGTGCCCAGCAGCTCTGTTCTTTTAGGTAGGGATTTTCAAACACTTTTCATTTTGCTCAAATCTGAATGAAACTAAGAAAACGAGTATTGAAATTGTCCACAAAACAAAATTGCTTCTTCCAAACGGCTCTGAGGACTGTAGAATGATGCAAGATTTGCCGTGGGTGTGAAATGTTGCCCTCACATGAGCTGCAGCAGAGCAGGGGCTCTGGGCTGCCTTGTGGGGTGCTGGCAGCAGCTCCAGGGCACACAGCCAGTGTGTGGCTCTGTTTGCAGAGTGGCTGGGCTCTCGACACAGGGACTCTTCCTCCTCATGGCATGAGCCCTGTCAAGAACAGGTGAGTCACTTCTGAGCTCCTGCTCTGTGGTGGCTGTAGGGGTGGAAATTGGGAAATGCCCACTGACCTACCCAGCACAGTGTCTGAGCAGACCACTCTTTTCCTTCTATGGTTTTCTGCAAGGAGCATAAAGTTGCTCTGAGGATGTCTCGAAATGCTCTGTGGTGTGATGCAGAGGACATGCTAGTGTCACCAGCTGGTCATTCCACCTGACATTTTCCTCAAGCAATGAGTTCCTCTGGTGACACTGGGGGACAGTGGCACTGGGCCAGTGCTCCCTCCCCAGGGAAGTGGGAAGCTCTCTTGGATGCCTCAGACCATTGACACGTGGAGAAGCACAGATCCTACTCAGTCATGTGCTGGCAACTGTCCCAGATTCCAGTGAGCCCAAAGCTGAGGAGGAGCCATCACACGAGGTTTGAGGTGTGCACCCACACCCCACATGCAATTAATTACACCTGGCCTAGATCATCAGTTCATGTAAATGGGCAAAGCTCCATACCGATCTTCTGAGTCTTTGCATCTGCAGATGATGTATTATTGAATTATGCTTGATTCGCTGTTTTTCTGTTGCTTAACAGAAAGCAAGTCTCAGCATAAATGAAATTAGTATGTGCCCTCCATGTACGCCAGCTCTTGCTCCCAAGAATTTAACATTCTTAATAGAATGATTTTTTTAAAGAGAGAGGGGGGAAAGAGTCTTTGAGGCTCCTCTTTCGTTTGCCAGATTATCTGAACATTAAATTAAGCAAGTATGGAAATTCAAAATATAGCTGTTCTACAACATGTGCTGACACTGGCATAACAATATCAGTAATCCCCCTTGACAGCCATTACAGCTTAATGCTAAAAGAAAATTAACTACTTATTTTCTTTATACTGTACATACAGTGTCTCCAAATCTTTGCCTGTCTTCCAGCCAAGATGACTCTTTGAATTAATCTCTTCCAGGTACCAGCTGTGTTTGTCTCATCCTGCTGAGCATCACTGATTGCTTTGAGGCTGTGTCACCTTGACAGCTCAGAAAATCCCCGGCTGCTCTTGAGGACTTCATTGCACTGGGATTTTCCCGTGTGATAGAGGTCCTCAGACATTCTATACTTGGGTCATGCCAGGGGCACCCCTCACATCTTGTAGGGTCTTGTCCTATCGTCTTTTTGTTGTGCTTTGTCTCAGTGCAGCTGAAGGAGATGTGGAATCCACAGTCATAAAGCTTGTAGGTGTACTAGGTATGGATGAGTTCCCCTTCTGCCTATTTTGAAGTTGTAGCCTTCAGGAAGCACCAGGATTTGCTCTTTGAATGGTGCAAATCTGCAGCTCAACAGTGAAAGCATCAAGTTTTGCTCAGCTTTGAAAGTGTTGTTGAAGAAAGACAAGTTATGCTTATTGAATGTGGCAACTGAACCTGAAATTTGTATCCTCGTCCATCTTTTCTTTAATAAGAACAACTGCTCTGACTTCAAGCACCACCTTGTCCTTGGTGCCTTTTGGAATGATCCAGAGGACTTGCTTGGGAGAACTCTTTTGGGATTACAAGGACAGTTAAGCTATTTTTTTTTGCCAGGTCTCTGGATCCCAGCAGCTCCTTGGCCCATCAGAATGGTCTGGGAAAGGCTGGGAACTTCTGTTAGGAAATGAACAGGCAACAGAGAGCTCACTGGAGAGTTTTAAGGGCTTGTAGGAACAAGTGGTTGTGGATTCAGGGACTTTCAGATGTGCTTTTGTGAAAGGAGGTGCTTAAATTCCACCAAAGTACAATATTTGGTACCAGAAGAGGTTTTTAGTGAAAGGCTATCTTTGGGAGTTGAGGGAGTCACATCCTCTTAAATGAGCCTGATCTCAGGTAGTACAAACTAATTTCCCTCCTTTGAATAAACCAGGGTCACGGTGATGTGCATGAGGACTTACCTCTTCATCATCAGGTGCATTTTACAGCTAATTCATAATGAGAAGAGAATTTCCACTGTCAGATCATTGTACCGCTGAGCAAAATCGGAGCAGCTGCCTTGTAAAATGTGAAATGGCATCAACACACCAGGCTGTGTTTCAGAGCATGTGACTGAGAATGTGATTGCGCTCGTTAATAATGAGCCGCTAAATTGGATGCAATTGCAATAGCTCATCATTGGTATAGAAATATTATGCTTTATAGGTACATTACTGGGCTGTATTCTATAAGGCTGTTAAGCTTATGCACTTTCCCTTGCAGTAAATGTCAGCAAGGTTACAATAAAATTTAATACAATATTATTAAAGCTGAAGTGCATCAGTATGGAATCATCATGTATGCACAGTAAAAAATCTTTATTACTGCTTCCTTAACCTTCTTAAGGAGCTGCTTGTTTTAAAATACAGCAATGAAAAGGATTAAAATTTGGAGGTCTCTCTGTCCACCCAAAGGTTCATTAGAATTTTCAGTGTAGATGGGAATTTTGCGACACATTAGTTCAAGTAAATTAAACATTAAAATTTCAGCCCTGCCAGGGAAATTTCAATGCAGCTGCAGATTATAATACAGGTGGCGAGGTCTCCTTACATTCACCTTAGTTTTCATGGGGTGGAACTGATTGGCAGATTGTTGGCCTCCAAAGGAGCCAGGCATGCCCTTGCCTGTGCACATCTCGGAGGGGTGGAACACCTAACGAACCTTCGGGGGTCTGCCATTACCATAACAATGCCAATGGCCTCCCCCTTGAGAAGAAATCAATAGGCTGTGGGGCTCCCCGAACAACTTCCATGACCTCCCAAGGTTTCCAAAAGCAAGGTCAAGCAGCAAAGATCAAAGGCCCTGTGGAAACAGCCATCCCCTCCCTGACCTGCTGGCTTGGGAGGGAGCTCAGTCTTACCTTGAATTATTGTCTTGGTTTAAGAAACCAGTGTTATTTGCACAGACTCTAGCCAGAAGAAATCAGAATTAATCCAGTGAAGTCTGAGGCATTACCTCCTGTTTGATTAGATTGTGAGTACCATTTTACGATGGTTTTCATGGGTGAAAATGCACGCAGAATTGAACAGCAGCCCAGGGAGATGGTTCTGTTTGGTTTTTGTGCAGAGGAGTGTTAGAGCTCAGCTGTGTACCTCGGAGAAGTTATCAGTGATTAGAGCTATTCTTGGTGCTTGCAAAGCTAATCCCTAAGTATTTGGAAAAAGCAAAATAGACCTTGACTGCATGAATTTTACAGTCAACTTCTTCAGACTTGTCTGGAATGAGTAGCTGATGTAAAAAAATGTGTTTCAGATAGTGTCTTATCAGTAATCTCCAGCTTCCCACAGAAGCTCCAGAAATCAACTTCTGCATGAGATACACCAGCTCAATCTGAGGTGTGTGCTCCACACACACATCTTATAATTCCACACTCTCAGCCTTGCAAATTGGTTCTTGTTTTCCTTTGTCATGAAAAGGATTTGGATTCTTGTCAAAATATTTTGGTGCTCGAGAGCTCCCACAGAGGGTGGATTTTAAGCAAGTGGGTACTTGATGCTTCCCACAAAGCTAATCTTAGCGGGGGTCTGGAAACAGCAGAGGACTGAAAATGCTGTTTGGGTACAGGGATTTCTTTTCCTTTCCAAGCAGCAGCTCCTGAAAGTGGCACTTGCCTCAGATAGATTAAGTTCCTCTCTCTGCCACTTCTGCTGTTGACAATGCTTTTAAATCACAGTTTTAAGAGCCCGTGTCAGAGATTTCATCTCTGAAAATATATGAGGAGCTGCTGCCTGTTGTGCAGGTGTGGTTTTGTGACAGCCAGGCTGCAGATCCCTGTGCCCAGGGTGGCCCTGCACAGCGGTGTGATCTTCTCCATCCCCACAGGCATGGATGCTGTGGGACACTGCTGAACTGGGAAAAAATCAGGGGTGGGTTCAAAGGAAGGTGAAGAGACCTGCAGTGGTGCTGTGAAGCCAGCGGGCAGGGGAAGGGATGGGAGGAAAACCAGGAGGAATTGGCTTGCATTGGTGAGAGCTTTGGGTGCCACGTGTCACTCCCTCTGCGCACAGGTTGGTCATACATCTCAGGTGGGTCTGTGCACACACAGAGGCACATCAAACCTGCTCTCTCTAGCAAGATGAAGACTTGTTCTGGCTTTTTCCTTTAAGGTTTTGGAGTGCAGAACTCCAGGGGTATAGCTGTTTGTGTTGCTGCTCCCTCCCTGTGCATGGGGTACAGACTCTTGAAGACTTTCTCTGAAGGCCAGTCCAGGCTTGGACATCCCACGGAGTCTGGTCAGTTCTACAGCACACAGACCTTGTGCTGGTGGTCACCTTTTGTGTGTGTTATCAGAGTGTGGTGATGGTAGGGTAGGAGGGGTACGGGAAAGGGCCACTCATATGAAATTAAAAACTTTTGGTTCTCCCTCCTCCTTTCTTGCAAAGTTATGGAAAGGAAAGGGTTATGATGGACCTCTGGAAAGGGTTAAAGAACAAATTTACAGGGGATAAAATCCAAAAATCTTGTTTTAAGTGGACACAGATCATGCTGCAACATTTCCTTCTCTCACCCTGCTTGCTTGCTCTCTCTACTCTGCCTTCCTACCCCTCCCAGACACTACAGCCTTTTTTCCTGATTGTCTCATTGCTGCACTGTGGGACTTGAGAAAAACACAGTCCTTTTCTCCATGTGTGGACCTCCCTTGCGGTGCTGTCTGCTCCATCTTCCCACTGCTCATTTTCTTCTATGGTGATCCTTTGCTTTCCCTCCTGTAATTGCTTTCTTGAGGTTTATTTTCATCTCAGTGCCTGATGTGACCAAAGTACATAAGTCTGTATCTATTGATTGCTGACAGCAGAGTCTGCTTGTTCTCCAGTAATATTTCTAGTGTCAGCATTCATCTTCCTTTCAATCTAAGAGATATGTCAGGACCACATCACTAAGGCTTCAGTTTTTTCTCCCTATCAGCAGCATTCTTTCCCCATGATTAATATCTGTAAATTGCTAAGGGAAAAATTAAACTTTTCCTCAAACCCTTAAATATTTTGAGACTCCACAATCATTTTACATTTTCAGGAGGGAGGCCACAGCTAAGGAAGCTGTTCCTAATGGTCTCTGGACTTTTTGAGAACTGCCTTTTTGGTCTGATGTCTGTGGTCTCATATAACCAAAGTCATCAGTTCCTTTAATATATTGGCAGCTTGCATCCACATGCACACACACCTGTTTTCACCATGCTTGAGGGTAGCCCATACTCATCAATAGCCCTTTTTTTTTTTTTTTTTTTTGGACACTAACGCTGGTATTTCTGGGAGTTGTAGCAATGAGCTATGGCTGTCACTGTGGTGTATGATGTCAGTTCATAGGTGTGTCTGCCAGGGTAAATATCAGCTGCTTCCACTTTATCCAGGGCTGCTGTAGGATAAATTTGCTGTACACACTGCGGAAGCTTGGTGGCAGAATGTGTGTGTCACTTCTACCCAGTCCAAAGTCACTTGTTCTCTGCTGCTCTTCATGGGGATGGGTTCTGTTTATGATAAAATCACAGTGAATTTGGTAAGATGCTCTGGAGTTCCTTTAGTTAATGACAGGAAGGGATGTACTGCATGTCTTGAGCAGCCTGTGAAAAGCACAACCAATGGCTGCTGAAACTCTGTTTTGTCGGTGATGTGAAGGATGGTTTTAATTTCCCCATAGGTGTCTTTTTCATCTCAGGAACCAGCTGATGGTGGCATTAGTTCAGCTTCTATCATTTACTTCAGAGGTCTTGAGTTATGCTTGACCATCAGACGAGTGCTGTGATAGTTACAATACTTCACACGCCTCTTTTCCTGAACAGATTCCTTTCATTGAATTGGCTGATTACCAGTCATCAATACATCTTTCCAAATTTTTCACATGAGAGCAATGCCATGGTAGCTGATTACTTTGAACAGTCCTACTGATTTTCCTTAGTGCTTTTCCAGGGATCATGTCCAAACTCCATCCAGACTGATGTGTTTGTCTTGGGGAGCTCCATTTTGGGTTGGGACTTCTGGATGCACCTATTACTTCAGGGGTGTTTCAGGTGGTGCTTGATTCCTGCAAAATCAGCAAAGTCCATATTTTTATTTATATTTTACTGCTTTCAGAGAATATTTGCAGCAAGGAATCTGAGAGCTGTGAAAACACACCTGGTAAAACAGAAGGAATGGAAGCAGGGGGAAACATCTCCCTCGTTGTACCACATCAGGGCCCAGATAAAAATGACCCACATAGAGCACTTTGAAGTGTGCCTTTAGGTTTGAAGCTATAACAAATTTTAGTGGTGGGCAGGTTCTTACTGAGAAGAAGAGTGCAATTGCACTTATGAAGGTGCTGGACTGAATTTTGGAGGAACTATAGTGCTTGGTGGGAAAGGAATAAGCCATTTCAGACTGTTTTGCTGGAGCTGGCATTTGGAAGGTAAAGATGAAAGGACATTTGCTGTTACATCCAGGCCATCAGAAAAAACATACAACAGATATATGTGGCTTACATAGTAATGGAAAAATTGGGTTCAATTTGTTGAATGTTTGGGATGAGAGAGAATGTCATTTATCACCTGCAAACCGACATCAGACATCACTTGGGGAGAATCCAACCTGTGGGAGAATTACCACAATCTGCCTTGGAAGGATTCCATTCCCTGTGGTTATCATGAAGGTTTTATGACCCTTTGACAGCAGCTGGTGGCAGGTGGTCAACAAGTACTTCAGTGACGTGAAAAAGTGTTTGTTAATGAAATTGTCTGGTGGTTTTTCTAATTGGGAAAATAATACTGGAGCTGAAACGGCAAACTCTCTTAAAAAGGTAATGGCAAACAGTAGTCTTCAAGAAATGGTCTAGTGGAAGTTGTCCCTGCCCATGGCAGCGGGTTGGAGTGAGAAGAGCTTTAAGAACTCTTCCAACCCAAGCCAGATTCTGGGATTCTATTGTAGAAATGGGTTTTATTGGTTTTTGTGGCTGCTGTGTCCTCTCTGAATACCCACGTCTGTAGCACGTGATCTTATGACAAAGGACTGCGATGCCTGAAGATTATTTTAGCTTTTTATACATTTTTCATATATTTGTAGCCTTGTAGATTTTTAATATATATTTGTGTAGCTTCTAGTATTTTTCCTGCCTTCTCTCACGGTTTAACAAACCCTTACTAATACATTCTTGAAATGCTGTTTAGTCCTATTCTTAAGCAGAGAATTCCTGACAAGGACATCTTATTTTCTACCAGGACTTAAGAGACATAACAAGAAAACAGGGCAAAGTAGCCCGTGGACCAGCTCCAAGGTGCTGACCCAGGGGTGGGTTACTTGGTTAACTGATTGGATGTACCAGCTAGATGGACTAATTAATTAACCTTATAAAAATGATAGAAATACACATAGAAATGATAGGTATCACACATGCACAATGCTGTATTTTGTGCACCTGGAAGCTTTCATTAAAGAATTGCTTTTTTATCTTACCTCTTTAACTCTATTGCAAGGTTTTTTCCTTTTGTTTTTAGGCAACAACTGAGCTCTGGAGACCAAATGTTTGGTGACCAAAATCTCTCCAAAGTGCAGGTTGTGGCTGTCATGATTTCAGCCCCAAAACAGCCAGCTCAGAAGGCAAGGGCCACTGCTCACACTGCCCAGGGCTGAGTGTGCTCATGGTGGTGCTCCAGAATGAAAGTGTCCCTTGACTCCATGTGTTCATTTTTCAGCTTCAGGTTGCACCAGGATGACTGGAATGGCTGTGGAAGTAGCCACAAGAGAAAGAGGCACACTGGGAGGGGACAGGACACAGAAGCAAGGGCTCAAAGGCAGGGGAAGGTGCAGTGGGGCAATCAGCAAATTCTGCAAATTCTGCAAATTCTGTGCATGCAATCTGATGTGTTTCTCTGCATGCTCCCTCAGAGCTACTTCTGAGACCCTGGCACATTGGCTTAGGGTTCCTGTTCCTCTTCCCATCACCATGTGAGCACCAATGCCTGCCAAGCCAGGAGAGGGAAAATTCAAAACAAGGCACAGATGTTTTGTGTCACCCCTGCTAATGCTGGACAGAGATGCCATCCTGTCCCCACATGAAGGCTGGGGTGACACTGGGTGTGAGTGGCTGAGGGAGCTTGTGTGGGTGCTGGGCATTGGTTTGACTGTAGGTTTTGGAGCCAAGGAGAGATGTTTGTTGAGGAAGATCTGTCTTGCAGGTGTCTGTTCCCCTGCTTTTGCTCCTCCCACGCCAAGAGGACACCAGGGCAGATTTCCTGGCCCAGAGGTCAGCTTTCTGGACAAGTGTTGCCTGCAGTGTGCACGCCCCAGGCTTCTCCCTGCCCTCCACCCAGCCCCTGCCCTTCAAGCGTGCAAAATGGCACACCACACATCTATTCCCTGTATTCCAGCGTGCCCATGAAGCTTCAGCCTTTGTTATTCTTTAAAAAGGGAAGATTTTGTTTCAGATGTGTGTCGAGCGAAGGCTCTGGCTCTTTGTTTTATTCCCTGTGATGGATTCCTGAGTCGTGGCATTACACAGAGCCCAGTGTGGTGCCGCACTGCAGCTCCAGGCTCTTTGCAGGGTCTCCAGAAGGATGCTGAGAAATCACCAATCACTTCTTAAACCCTGCAAGAGACATCTGCAGGGAATATCCACCTACCTAAGGGTAGTCATTGCCACAGAAAGGAAATTGTTCCCCTTTATTCATGGGATATGACTGCAGGATAAATAAAAAGTGAGAACAAGTTTTAAGTGCTTACACCAAGAGGGTCAGAGGGGTCACCTGCATTTGTGAAAAGTCCAGCACCTCTTGTCCCCTGTGCTGCCAACAGATGGAAATCATTTCACTGGGGGGTGTGAGCTGAGGTCAGTGAGGGAGAGAGGCAGAGCCCATAAGGAACAGCTCATTAATACCCCACGGCCAAGAACCTCCTTTCTGAGCTGTTTTCTTTGTGCTGGCATAAAACACAAAGGGGAACAGGCGAGCCCATGGGCTGTAGGAGTTTAAATCCATAATTACATGGTGACTTGTGCGGTGAGAACATCTTGGGCTTATAAGGAAAAACAAACACCAGCATGAAGCTCCAATGTTATATATAAAATCCAGGCATATATACTCCATCTATATAAATGCAAGTTTGTCTTATTTTGGATATTGTGTACACGAGTGTTTTTCAAATGTCTCTGATCTTTCTGCCTAATTCATAAATCATAACAGGAGATACAAGAAAAGGAATTGGGTGATCATTAAAGTACTATGCACTGGATATATTTTTCCTTTCCTCTTTCAGTCTGAGAGCTCATTAAAAGCTCGCTTGCCTCTTGAAGTATCTTGACACTGAAGATGATGATGAATAGAACTGCAAAGAGTTGTTAATAATTTGAAATACGTTATCAGAATCACATGATGATACTACAGGATATTGTTATAAAGGAGTTATTTGTGTTTGTTTTATTTGGTTACCTACTTAATCGACCCAGATTAGAAACAGAGCATTAAGCTGAGCAAGTATTTATTTTCTCTCTAAAAGGACATTTTAATTAAAAATGAACTATTAGAAAAAGAAGCCTGGGCAGATGAGAATTACTGGAATGACAGCATCACAGCCATGTTCATTGGTGTTTAATTCCAAACTCTTGCCAGTCTCCTTTTCTTCCCTGGTGTAAGTGCTTTGAGGGCCAGGGGTCAGTTCCTGACATGCTGAAATGGAAGTGTCTGCTCAAGTGCTTTGCTGGGTCTGTCCCTCCAGAGCTGGAGCCATTGGTTTGTCCTTGGCAGAGGGTGACAGAGGGCTGGACACCCTCAGCCTGCACTGCTCTGACAAATCCTGTAAAACCCTTGGCTGGGCTCTTGTTGTGGGTAGCAGCCTCTTTGCTCCCCATGCAAAAATCTCTGCTAATTGTGATGAAGGAACAGCTTGTGCTGCTGCTAGAGGATTTTCCTCCGTCCCCGTGGGGGATTCAGCCTATGCAGAGGCATTTTCAAAGGAGTCTGTACAACCTAAGGGGCCCATTCACACCCCCCTGTGAACCATTGCAGATTCATCCTGATAGAGATGTTTAATGATGATGTTAATATAGATGTTTAATGTATTTAGGAGGTTTTGTCTTGGAGGAAAGCTGTTTTTTTCACAGAGCACAGAAGCACATTGACAATTTAATCTCTACACAGAGGTGTCTGTGGTACAATCTCACACACCCCAAAAGAAGTTTGGGACTTTGTCCCTTGAGGTTAGGCTGTGTGTGGGGTCCAAGATATTAAACTCCATGGGGTGCAGGTTTCCAAATGTTCAAACTGTGTTCGTTGATGGGAAGCATGTGCCTAAATCCCCACTGCTCTGATTTGCAAAGGCAGTTGGGTACTCTGAGGGGCATTTCCAAAGTGCAGGGGTGGCCACCCCCCTTCAAGCTGTGCTGTCCTTGAAGTTCTTCTCTTTCTCTCCCACCCAACTCTGCCTCCTGTAGCAGGGAGGCAGCACCTGCCTTCCCAAAGCACATTACTCACGCCAGGTCAGCTCTTCGTTTTCCTCCATCCACTTGATGCTCCCAGACAGAGCATCCTGTAAATCATATTTAAAAATCCATTAGTGTAATGTTTCTGGAGTTGATATTAAGTGAGCTTTGGGGATCCTGCTGGCTCCAAATTCCCTTGTCTCAGACTAATTTACAGTATATTTCACCAGGACAGGCATTTCCATACTTAAGGGCCAACCTTGACCCTTTTCTCTCTATCCTTTTTGTTCTATTATTCAGCTGTTTTTAGCAGATGATTGATGGCTTCTGATGTCAGTGTTAAGTTTGTTCTTCTGTATTCCCAACTACCACTTTAAAAAGGGAGGGACAGAATAAATGGGAAATTAAATACATGGGGCAGGTGAAGGCATCAGCTGATCCTGACCCTGCAGTGGCTCCTCCAGCCTTTGCTGGGATGTGCTGCTCAGGCCAGGGGAACAAACCTTTGGCAGGTGCAGGATTGGGTGTGGGGGCTCCATGCTTTGGTTTTCCATGCAGGATGAAATGCTGCATTAGCAGAAGCTGTTCCCCTTCTCTGCTCCTGACATTGAGAGGGAGCCAGGGACAGCTGGGGGTGCTCCAGGCTGCCTGGAGCAGCAGGGATGCTGTTGAGCAGGTCCTACAACCACATAAAAGCTGATGAGTGCTTATTTAAACAAAGAAGTTAGAGTAATCTAGTAAGGGAGGGAAGGTTTCTCCCTTTGACACGGACATGTGGAGAGTCCCACAGCCTGGCTGAAAGTAGGGAAAGCATCCTTAGGGAAAGTATGATGGAATCACAGAATTGTTTGTGTTGGGAGAGACCTTAAAGGTCATCTCATTCCAATTCCCTTGCAATGAGCAGGGACATCTTCAACCAGACCAGGCTGGGAGTCTTGTCCAGCCAGGGCTGGGATGTTCCCAGAGCACCCACAACCTCTCTGGGAACTTGAGCCAGGAATACAACAACAGTCCTTGTTATTTATTTAAAGCTTTGATAGAAGAGTTACAAAGTACTTTGCAGATAGTGCAGACCTGAGCCTTGCAATTCTCCTGTAAGACAGGCTGGGAACTCATCAAGACTTCAGGCTGCTAAGAGCAGTTTGCAGCCAAAAGGGAATGGGGCTTCTTCCAAATGTGTATTGAGGGTGTGAGCAGTTTGGCTCTTAAATTTTAAGATGGATTATCATCTTCAAAATACCGAGCAGCCCATCAGATGCTTGAACTGTGAAGCTGGACAGTGCATCCAAGTCTGTACTTTGGAAGAAATTCCTTTAAAACAAGCAAGATCTTGGTGGACATTCCTAGGGGGAAGTCTTGTGTTTGCAAAATGTATCTGCAAGCAGAAATCTCAGTATTTGCCTCATTGAGTGCACAGATTTCAGATATAACAGTGGTTCATGGCTTTTATCCTTTTATCCTACCTGATTATTAGGCTGTGTATTTTTTAAAATAAATGTGAAAGTCATGGACAATTTGGTCTGCTTGGTTTCCTGGCTGTCCTTCAAAAAGACAGCATTATTCTTCACTACCAAACCTTTGGGGTGAAGGCTAAGCTGAGCATACCTTGTGGCATGCTAGTTTTTAAAATAGATGAGAATGTCCCAGAGAGGTCCTGTGAACTGAGGTCCTTGTGCCGCACAACTCCTTGGACAGTGAAGTGAAAGAACAGCTTGCTCCATGTCTGGGCAGTCAGACCTTCACACAGCCCTCTCACACCTCTCACCGTTATCTTTCCTTGCTTCTCCTGCTCTGTGGAACTTAAAGTCGCTCCAAAATATGCCGAGAAATTTTAACAGTAATGCTGTTTTGAATCTGCTTCACAGGGCTGGCAGTCAGAGCCCTGACATCTCAGAAGTCTCCCTGGAGAAGGAAAGCTGATAACAGCAAAGTTCACTCCTGGAAGCTGGGCAGACCCAAAGGCCTCTGCTTTTGCTTGGTCTCTGCTGAAGGTGATTGACTTTGAGTGAGCAATTGCTGCTGACTCTGCAACTTGATCCTGGAGTTTATATTCTGTGTAAGTAACCTTGAGATAGGGATAACTCATAACCTTTACCTGACCCTGGCTGTGCATCTGAAGTGAACAGGAGCTCTTTGTTTGGGGTTTTGGGAGCCATGGGAGGTAGATTTAGCTTATAGTCATGAACTGACGCTAAACATATGTGTCCAGACAGCTGCTCCTTCATTTCATCTATGAGTAAGGATTGATTTATACACATAGTGGATTGTTCCAACACAATTGTGGAATTGGTACCAAACCATTGACCATTGGTTGACTTGGTCTTTTTTGATAAAATGAAACATTTGTTTTGAGGGAAGAAGGACTTTGCATATTGGCAGGTGAGTGAAACAGTGGAGAAGATCAAGTGCAGCCCATGGTCTGCATGCTGTGAAAGTGCCAGCACGAGGACTCGGCACGTTGCAGACTCCTGAAACGCCGTGCAGGTGAGGAATGCTTTGGTGATGACAGGATGTGTCATGCATGTTGCACTCAGTCAGGTTGTGGCAGGAAACATGTGTTACATGGAATGGGATAATATCAGACCAGGTGGGACCCAGAACCATCTTAGGGGGTTCATGAAGGACTGTACAAGTTGTCTCCTTTATGATCACCCACTCTCCCATGGGAAGAGTTTTTATGGAGTTCCTTAAATATTCAGTTTCTGTCTAATTTGATCTATTCCAAACATGTGAACAAAGTATTTATGATACAAAATTAATCTTGAATCTTGGAGGTTCTCAGGGAGAATGACCTTTCTGATGGTAATAGCAGTGGCTGTGACAAGTTCAGTTTCAGTGACTGCAGGGCCACGGGCTTCATGGGCAGCCCTGAACACCTCAGGCATAACTGGTGCTTTCCTGGGCTTCAGCAAGTCCTAGGTGGGTCTTGCTCAGACCTAAGGACATTTTGTACTTTGGGTGGTAAGAATATCCTGCTGTAGTGTGGATGATGAGGACATCCAGCCCATGCAGGATAGCTTTGCTCCAAGCCTAGAGCTTCCTGAAGAGTGTGGGAATCCTGCCTAGATTGTGGCAACCCTTCAGTTAAACGTGGGCTGGTTCTGATCAAGCATTCAGATTAAACATTTTGCTCTCAGCAAAATGTTTTTTCCTAATTTGCCGCGTCTGTGATTCAGCACTCACACCTCTCCACTGGGCAGAAAATGGATGGTGTCAAAAACCTCATGACCTGATTGGTTTTGTGCCCCACAAAGCCACAGCCTTTACAACCATGGCTTTTAAAGGTTTTTTTGTTTTGTTTTGTTTTTGTTTGTTTTGGGGTTTTTTGGGTTTTTTTTGGGGGGGTTTATTTTTTTGTTTGTTTTGTTTTTGTTTGTTTTGGGGGTTTTTGGGGGGTTTTTTTGGAGGGGTTGTTTTTTATGATTTTTGTTTGTTTTGTTTTTGTTTTTTTGTTTTGTTTTGTTTGTTTTTGGTTTTTGTGGGTTTGTTTTTGTTTTTGTTTTTGTTTTTTTGTTTTCCTTAAGAGAATTGGTAGGATGGCCACTGCAAAGCCTGCAGTGCTGCTGCTGTAGCTGCAAGACAGCCAGCAGGTGATGGTGCCCTGTCCTCTCCTCCTCTTGGCTGTGACACAGAAATGGTGTCTGCTGGAATTCTGCTAAAATTCTGCTGGGCAGTGGGATGGGAGGAGGCAGCTCTGCAGGGCTGGGGGAGCTGGAGCTGAGAGTGCAGTTCGGTGCTGTGCACCAGGGATTTTCCTTTTCCAGTAAGATGTTTGCACAGAAAATTAACTCCTGCTCAGGCTCCTGGGGCAGATTTGTGTTATGTTGAGCCACGCAAGATGTGTAAGTGATAGCATGAATTGCATCCCCTCTCACCCACCCCGAGCAGCATTTGCATTCCCACAGCCTGGAACGGGGCAGGAATATGTCCAGGAGGACACAGGCTGGCTTTGTGTGGCTTTGGTGTCCACGCTGGACTGTCCACACACAGCACCCCACACCCCTGTCCCAGACCTGGGCTGGGAAAGAACTGAATGCCAATAATCCAAATATCAATCCCATATCAATCATAGAAGATAGCTCTTTTGTTGTGACTTCTTTTGTGTTGCAGTCAGGTCACAGAGCACCCATTGGTTTCTGTCTCGCAGCTCACAGACTAAGGGCTGATCATCTGCAGGTTGGGTAAAAATGGTTTATTGAGGATTTGTCTGCATGATTTCCACATGTCGATACTTTTAATCCCTTGCATCAGCCAAGAGAATAAGAAAAGAGTGAAGGAAAACCATTTATGTGAGAAAATATTAGAACTGCATCCTATCCTAGCCTATTATTTTAAAATGTCTCTGTGGAATACAATGTTTTCTGTAAAAGGCAGGGTGCCTGGCTTCATAAACCTTTATAAATTACCATCTCACCACAGCATCCAGCAGCTGTCCTAGTTCCTCAAATTCGTTTTTAGCGTTTGAGGATTAAAAAGAATATAAACCACACACTTTTAAAACAAAGTTCCCAGTGGGTCCCACGCTGTGGGGAGGGGGCAGATTCTTCTGTCTCCTGAAAGCTGACATTAGCCAGCCTTGCCGAGGAGTAATGGAATCAGAGAGCAGGAGGATTTGTTAAATCAGCTTGAACTCGTGGAACTTGTGTTTTTGTGCATTTGCTTCTAGTGGAAAACAGTGGTGACACTATTGGGAGGAAAAACTAGCTTTAAAAATAATTTAATCTATCCACAGAGGAACTATATAGAGAGGGGGGATTATTGTGGAAAAAGAGAAATGGTCCTTCATTTCTGCCAGCAATATTGTGCATTTCCCTCAGCAGAACTGAGGTTTTTCGGAGCTTACCTAGGAGTGGAAACATAATGATGGACAAACATCAGGAGACTTGCATATGTGTTTTTTTTGTTTAATACATAATAGATCTGGTTCTTGTCTTCCTTCTGGCTTAAAAGAGAGAAGAGGGGACCAAGATTTGCAAATGCCTTCATTTCCTTTTCATCAGCCTCCAGAAATTAAGCTCTTAAAGAAATACCTCTTGTCTGCATGGCAATATGAAGTAATTTTTTAAGTTTAGGATCCTTGTCGAGGTTTAGCTCCAGAGTCTGCCTCTAACACTCCTTCTCTGCTGCTGCTCATAAGAGTTGCTCTTATTTTTTGGAAGTTGCCAGTATTTTGCTCCTTGTAATTCTGTTTTTACCTGTGTATTGTTTGTGGATGTCACCCACCTGCTGTGTCAGGGAGACTACAACCCCAACAGATGTTGATGTTGCTGGTTGCCTTTAGACTAACATAAAAATTCATCAGATTAAATATGGAGATGACCTTGCAATGAGAAACATGACCAAGAAGTGGATAAGCTTGGTCTCTTGTGAATTTCATGCTAAAAAGTGGGAGTTTGACTTTTGTATAAAGGCCAGTGCTGTGTCCAGCCTGTATTTGAGTTTCTGTGCTTTTTCCTGTCTTGCTTATCATCATCAGCGTAATTAGTTTGTTGAGGAGCTTAAACCTTCCCTGTATGATCGTCTCTAGTCCTTATATTTGCTCTATCATATCTAGCACCAACAGCACAGTTTTCCACCAAATCGCTGTTCCTGGAACAAGACATCCTTTCCTAATGTGAAGCTCCAGTCGCTGGCTGTGAGCAGTAATTGACTGTGGTGGGGCTTTGATGCTCTTAAGTATTTAGTCCTTCACGCTGTGCTCTTTGAATCAATACTTCCTTTGGTCTTTAAACTAATAGAATTGCTCAGTGGATAAAATTTTGCTTGTGTTTCATCCACTTAGCTTGTTTCACTCTTTTGATAGATTAACTCCATCGAGTGAAAATGATCACGTGCTTGTCATATGCCCATGACAATAAACATCATCATATTTTCCCCTATGTGCTCCAGGACAGAGATAACTTGCAGCCTTTGAAAAGAATTGGGATGGATAAAATGAGAGTTGGGTGGAAAGCAGCAGCTGATTCTGGGGAAGGAGAAGCAGGGCAGAGAAGGCTGGGCACAGCAGAGCAGCTGGGCAAACCTCCACTCACCTGTGTGAACGTAGAGCCTGCGCTGCCATCCGTCAGACAGGACAAGCTGTCACCTCTGGGCAGGAAATCAGGTGATTCTCAGCCAGCAGGGATGTCATAGCAGAGCCCTAAAGCTCCACGTGGGATTGAAAGCATCCAGCTTGTGGAACAGAGGCAACGACCAGGTGAGAGATACCATAGGGACAGGGTGAGGATACAGATGTGAGGATATGGAAAACTGAATTTGGAGGACATGAGAAAGCCAGCAGGGTTCAGGCCTTGGGTCCCTGATGTAAAGGTGCCAAAGGATTCCATTCTGCTAGTGTGGATATTGGTTACCTCAGTGCAAGTGTGGAGCTTTGGGCATGAAGAGGTTAAGTCGTCTACGCTCTTTTGTTTTGCCCTGCCTCTCCCTTCAGAAGAAGATTTGTCTATAAAGTTATTTTTAGACGCCTTGTGAGCAAATTTGGTGGGAAGACAGGCAGCCAGCAGCCCCCGGCGAGCTGCTAAGCCCACCCCTCTCAGCTTACAGAACGTAATTAGCAGATAATCATGCCAAAATCGCAGACTCCAACAGGCTAATTTTATCGCGTGTGCTGACATCAGTAAGTCTGTTGAAAGTAAGTTGTGGGTTGTTGGTTAAATGTGTTTCCTAACTTGTTTATGAGTTTGTGTTCCTGCGTTCTGTGTAAAGGCAAGATTAAATGCTGGTCTTGTCACAGAGCAGCCACTGGTGTTTTGGTTAGGTTAGATAACACAGGATATTTCCTAGCATTAAAATTGCATTTTATTGGGACCTGGTTGCTGCTAATGGTGTTTCCAATAATGCTGTCATGTTTTGCTGCAGGGTTGGTATGGAGAGTGTTGGAGCTTTGATTCAGCAACATATTCAGGCACGTGCTTTGAGGCACACTTATTCCACTAACCTGTAATTATATATCTATAAATGTATATATAAAAAACTGGAGGTGCCTGCTGGGATTGAGCTGTAATTTCCCATGATCTAAATGGAAATTAGACATGTATTTTTAAGTTACATTTATACTTAGGAGTTTTGCTAATTTAGGCCCTTAGTAACTCCTGCCATTTATTCAGCAAAGAAAAGTATGAAGTGTCAGATGGTTAGGCTGAACAGCTTTCAGGACCTGCTTATCTCTCTTAGTGATATGGTAAAATAAAGATATTTCTTAATAGAAAACACAGTCATCCTTATGGGTACATTAAATCCAAGACAGGTAGATATAATAAAAACTACCACTATTTCCTCCTGATAACAGAAAGATTAAGTTGGCCAAAGTTACAGGGTCGGAAATAGGCTCAGTAACAGGAATCTATGGCACAGATGACCTGAAGAATGTAGGAAAGGAGCCCATCCTTCTGCTGTCTGATTTCTTGCCCATGAGCTTGGAAAATCTGACTCTGAGAGAGTACCAGATTGCAGCAGGCAGAGGTGGGCTGGGCTGTCCCAGAGGTCAGCAAGGCAAGGGAAGCATTTGGGTTCCATTTCCTTTTGCAGAGAGTGTTTCTCTTCTGTGGACAGGTGAAGGTTTGGGTGTCACCAGCCCTGTGGTGGCCAGAGGAAAGGCGGGGGAAGCCGGGAGGTCTTTTCCGTTTCCAGATATGTCTCTGATTTTGCAGAAGGACTTTTAATGAATTATCATCCTCCATAATGCCTCTCAGCTCCTGCCTGAGTCTCTTCCCTGCAGCGTTTTGGATCTGGCCTTATAGAAGCAAATGTCAGACGTGGGAGTCAGTCTCCCTCAGGTGAGCATTTAGTGTTTTGTAGGAGACAATAGACCTTTGTAACATGTTTTCATTTTGTAACACTTTCCATAGCAAAAAGTGTCTGTAGCTGAATTGAACATACCTTGAGTATTTGCTGCAATATTTATCCAAGTCCATACAGCTGTAAAGTCTTGCATATAGTCTCACCTGACATTTCTGTTCTTTGTGATTGCATCTTGTGCTTTCAGACTAAATAAGAAAAGCAGTGGGGAAAGTAATAGCTCAAGTTGAAGTAATAATTTGCTGACAGGCTAGCAAATATGTATTTGTCTAGCGTATAAACTTGATTCCTTTGTTCCCTGATCATGGTGGAGGCTACTTGCATGGAGGAAATATCCCTTGTGAAAGAGAGCCAAATTCACTGGGCTCCGGGTGTATTCAACTACTCTGTCTGCCTGTCATAGGGCAAATTAATTCAGTGGCAGAATATGGTACCACTGCCTCAAGCAGGTAAGTGCCATTCTGCAGGAAGCATAGTTCATCCCAGCAGCTGCCTTGTGAGCAGCATTTTGGAGTAGCCAAGAAGGAACATCCTGCATGCAGGAGCTGTGGTAGTAGCTTCAGAAATGAGATTGCAAGTCTGGTTCCATCACAAGTCCCCATTTTCCCAACCATCCATCTAAAGTTCACTCGGCAGCAGGCACTGACTGCTCCATGCCTTCAAATTCAGGCAGTCTGAATGCATGAGTTGTGTCTAGCTCTCACTCCACACTTGTTTTTGTTGTCTAAAAGTTGTTTGCAGCTCTTTAGAGAGAGAAGAATCCCATGAGTGAAAATATCACCATTTGCTGTGAGACAGTTGCCAATGAGGATGTCTGTCCCATTGCATTGGGGATGATGGCATTTGATAGTTGTTTGAACATGTGGATTTTTTTTGCCAGTCGCTTGTCAAAGACTTGATTTGCTCCATGGGAGAGGAAGGAGGGAGGTGGGAGAAGGAAAACCTTCCAATGCTCTTGTGTGATGAGTTTGGGTTAATTTTCAGAGCTGGTGGGGGTGGGAGAGAGCACATACATAAGCACATAGTGATAGGACAAGGGGGAACAGTTTTAAATGAAAAGAGAAGAGATTTTTATTAGATGCTAGATAGAAATTTTTCCCTGTGAGGATGGTGAGGCCCTGGCACAGGTGCCCAGAGAAGCTGTGGCTGCCCCTGGATCCCTGGAAGTGTCCAAGGCCAGGCTGGACAGGGCTTGGAGCAGCCTGGGACAGTGGAAGGTGTCCCTGCCCATGGCAGAGGGTGGAACAAGATGATCTTTAAGGTCCCTTCCGACCCAAAACCATCCTGGGATTCTGTGTGTCCATGTTCATTTCCACTGCAGTCCCAGCAGAGATGATTGTTTCAGTTGTGATCCAGCTCCCAGAGGATCTGCAGTTTCATTTTGCCATCACTCTGTGCAGTTTCAGCCACGCCATGTGTCCTGTTCTCTGTGAGCTTCTCAGTGTGAATGCCATGGGGGTCTGGGCTCCAGGACACCCTCAGCTCGTGGGGGTTCAATGTGGCCTTCAATGCCATCCTTTGAAGTGGAACTCTTCCAGTAAAACATTTCAGAGGAGAAAACAGTGAATTCTGATAAAACCAATATCCATTAGAGATTTTCTAACCAGATCTGTTTATTTTCCAGCTTTCTCAAGAATCTCTAATTATTAAAAATCAATTGCACTCACTGTTTTTACTTGACTTCCAAGTCAGCTCTGAAGACAAACAGAAAAGTCAATGCTGGTAGCTCAGATTCTGCCAAAAACCTCATGAGAATCAGCTACCAAAGTTTCTGTGTTTAAGCACTGACAGATGGAAATGGTGTCTGATACTTTAGTGTTCGTTAATTGAGCTCTCAAAGACGTGACAAGGTCCAATGGCTGGAAACCAAAGCCAGAAAAATTCAAATTGGAAATAAGGTACACATTTTTAACAGTGAGTGTAATTAAACTCTGGAACAGTTTATCCGGGTATGTGATGGATTCTTCATGGTTTGATCTCTTCAAATCAAGAATGCATGTCTTCCTCAGAAATACTCCATGGCTCCAAGAGAAATTCAGAGGCTCAATACAGATTTTTTAAAATGTAATTGCATGACCTGGATGATGCAGGAGGTCAGGCTATCATATCTAAAGAGACAAGAATCTGTGAATCTAAACCCAAACAAGTCCCTTGATTCCAAGCCCTGCATTTAAACTTAATTTGCACCCAAATTCCCCCTCACTTCATTCTGTCTGCTTGGAGAAACAAGACAGATTTTCCAAGGCAGTAATTTGGGGAGTTTAATGCAGTCTTTTCATCTATGAGGATTTTGGCCAAGATGCTGAAGAGCTTGAACCTTCCCTTTGGGCTTTCTCATCCCAGGTCTCAGGTGGTTAGCTAGAGCTGGCCCTGTGGTCAGAAGTGCTGCTGAGCAGTCGTGTCCTGGGGAGCCAGGTATTCACTCCCCACTTCCCCATGCTTCCAGGAACACCCTTCTCCTCTGCTTGTAATGATGGGAATTCTGCACATCTCCAGAGTTAAATTTGTCTTGGTGCCATGCAGCTCTTACGTTCTCCGGAGTTAATTAGTGGTGCTGTGAAAGCTGAATCGTGAAGTGCATCAAGAATGATGCACAGCTTAGGAAAAAGTCAGGCCAGTGGTGTTTCAGGCACCTCCTTTTTCCTGAGGTTCCACATGCTGTTTCCCCAGTTTCACTTTTATATGTCACATTGTAATGACTGGCATCTCAGCCACAGGGACTGGATGCAGTTGCCAAGAAAAACAGAAGGTGGGAGAGGTGTATTAATTGGCTCCAAGTTTCTCTAAAGGGGCTTTTCTTACCAGAAAGAAACTGTTCAGCAGTGCAGTAACAGGTCATACCTGGAGAGCAATTGGGTTTCCTCAGTCTGAAGACATCTACAAACCACAGTAATAATACAGCAGTAATATCAGTTTGACTTTTAAGGGACACCTGAGGATGCAAAGGAATTGCCCTTTATTAAAAAGGCCAGAGCAGAATCTCTCTTGGTGCACATCAAATACAGAATACAGATCTCTCACAAGGATCCTTTGCTGGAGAGGGGAGGAGAACAGTGGGTGGAGAACAAGAGGAGTCAGCAAGGGAATTTAACCTTTAAGGACCTTCCTCAACAACCTTGCTTTGCAAAGAAATCTTTGCCATGGGAGCATCTTCTCGCCCATGAGTGAGCACTTTCTGTGTGCACAGAGAGCAGCTGGTGTTTGTGGGAGACCTGGTTGTACCCATCCTGTTTCACTGTGATAAAGCAGATCATCCTGTGAATCCTGGGCTGGAGGGAGAACACACAATGAAGTTTTTCTTTGTTCTCTCTAGGCTCAGTCATGGAACCTGAGCAGTCTCAATAGCTATTTTGTTGTGTATCATCTGTTTAGTGAAGTGTTCAGAAGCACCCTTGGGTTTGGGGGAGCATCTGACAGAAGTTTGACAGAACATTTGGGTCTTCATGAAGATCACAGAATTGTTTAGGTTGGAAGACACCTCAAAGATCATCTAGTTCCACTGTGGGTCAATGGGTCCTCGCTTTTTTTGTTGGATGGTATCATTTTAGGACAAGAATTTAGGGGTTGGTTAAGGCAGTGTCTTCTGTGCCATGAGCAAGGCAGAAGGGACTGCAGGGCAGCAGCTGTGGGACAACCTGCCCCAGACAGTTTTCTCCTGAGTCAGACCCCACATGTGATGCTGGGAGACAATCAATGAGTGCAGACATGAAGTTACATGTTTTAGTTTGGATCTTTGGACATTGTGCATGTCTCCAGGACTGTTTATTGATTCCTGGCATTCGTAACTGCATTTATTCTCAAGGAGCTTTGCTCTTCTCTGCAACCCAATATACTTTATAACAAGATCTCATAGCCATCATGTACTTTGGTATTTTTGTAGAGGGAAACCTGGCAGCTGTGGGGGTTGGGGAGGCTTTGGAGCATTCACGTGCTGCCTGGAATGACTGCTTTGGGAAAGGCTCTGCCTGCTATATGTGCTGTTATTCTGAAGCCTTGCATTATTTCCATAGGCCTCATTCTTGGTCCTTTGTTTTATTGGAGATGGGTTGGATGGACCAACAGCACAGCACAGTGTAATGTGGTGAGGTATGTGTTTTGAGTATGATGATGATGTCATGGTGTTTAGTTGTGTGTTATTATCCAGAACTCGTGGGTCCAAGGTTAGCTGCAAAGAACTGAAGGCAGTAGTGGTGTTTTTGAATTCTAGAAGATGCCTTGCAGTCTTTGGCTGGGCAAAATGCTGTCCCAGTGTCCTGCTGCTAATGATACAGAGGCACCCAGCGTGTGCCATAACCACTGCAAGTGGAACCCAACAGGGGAAGAAGAGGAAGAGCATCCTGGTGGCTCATTCCTTGGTTCTGCCTCTGTCTGCAGTCCTGCCCCTGCCAGGCTGTCACCTCCTCTGTGCCTCTGCATCCCAGGAAAGTGGCCAGCAGAGGCAGCACATTGTTTTAACCTCATCTGGGATGATTTGCCATCCTTTGGCATATTTATGTAATGTCTGTGTCACAGACAGGGTGATGCCAGCGTGCAAGAGTCACAACAGAGCGTGCCAGCACTAGGTGTTGCCTGTTGCAGCACCTTTTCTGCTTTTACTGCTCTGAATCTGTGACCTACTGCACACAGAAGACAAAACATTTGTTTCCTCTTTTGGCCCTGTATCTTTATTTTCGTTCAACCCTTATCAGTTTTGTGAAATTCCTTACTGCTGACTTATATTCATTGCCATTACTGTTTCTTGTTTTCCATGGAGAAAAATTTCCCATTTACTTTTTACTTTATGATTTGGCTTTTTCTTGTCCTCTAAGCCTGAGCAGCTTTTTTCCAGCTCAGGCTTCTTTCTTTTCCATGGGATTGTGGTTCATCTGTGCAGGGAGGAAAATGATCTTGAACAGCTCCCAATTATCATTCAGATTCCTGCTCAAATTCTTTCTTTCGGTTGTTTTGCTTTGTAATTATTTTCAGCTTTGTTAAGCTGCCATTGGAAATCATCAAGTAGATACATTACTCATTTGGACTTTATTCTATTTGCACATAACAAATGTAATCAAATCAGTCTCTTGTACCTAAGCTGCTCCTATATTTCCACATTCTGTCATCAGTTCCCCTTGATCTGCAAGAATGAGGTCTAATATAGAATTTCTTCTATGTTAGATGCAATTGGTTTTGTGTCTGGATATTTTTAAGTATAATTTTAGGAATTCTGAGCACATTTTTAGTATTTGCAGCACAAGGCTCCAACATATGGCTTTCAAAATTAAATCCCCACAGAAATGCAGCTCTCTTTCTTGAGTGAAATAACTATGTTTACAATAGCTCAGTGCTGCATGAAAATGATACTGTTGTTAGTAATATTGAACAGAATTTCGAAGAGTTCAATAAATATTTCTGTTTCTTACAAGGGAAAAAGGGAGATCATGTGATCATGTCCTTTAACAATTAAACACCTTTTATACTGAGTGAGTATTGTATAGCAGCTCTTAATTAGAGATAATAAATACCAGCAAGTAACATCTGTGTGGAAGAATTTTAGCTGTGTGCCATTATTTTTTAAGGGATAAACAAGGTGGCTCACAGAGCTACAGATTTTTCTGCCTGACATTAATCCTAGACAAAATAATGGAATTGCTGATAGGGCATGTAATTAGTAAAGAATTAAAGGGATTAATGAAAGTAGTGTCAATCAACATGGGTTTACAGAATATAGTTCTTGTCTAATAAGATTTTTTTTTCCAGGAAGATTACAAATTGTGTTGATAAATGTAAAGGTACTGATGTGAAAAACTTCTGGGAAGGCCTGAGGATTGTGATCTGATCTCATGGCTGACCCAGCTTTGAGGAGCAGGCTGGACTAGATGACCTCCTGAGGCCTTTTCCAACCTGGAAAACCCAGGGGTCCTGTGCAAGTATTGCCTTTGGCTACAAATAACTTCTTATACAAGACTGGAATGATAGAAAACCAATTAGGCGCCACTAGAATAGATAAGAAACTGCTGTACTCTCCAGTTTTAAATGGAAATTCATCAGTGAGTGGCCATGTTTCTAATGGAGTCCTGGGGTTATCACAGATCTATCTCTATGGTGAGGTCAAAATCTGAAGAAGAGATCACTGAAATAAAAGACAGATCACCATTAGTAACCTAAATGAAAACAAGTAACATGTTTTAATAGGACCCATGTAGAGCTGAGCCATGTCCTGGGAGCTGCTGACACTGAAAAAGGCATGTGGAGCTGTGGGACCATCAGCCAGCACAGACCCCTGTGCAGGAGTGTGGCAGAGAAGGGAAATGCCATATCTGGGGATATAAAAACAGGAGTATTTGAGATAAGGAGGAAGGGACTCCTCCTGCAGTTTCCATTTGTGATTGGTAGTTCAAGGAAGATGTTGTCACCAACAACTGGAGAAAACTGAGAAAAAGGACTCATTAAATGTTTGGAAAGCACATCCATCCACTGGAGACTGGAGGAGACACTTTGCATTATCTGACATAAAGGAAGGTGACAGAGAGTTTTGATCACTCTGATGGACAGAAACATAAATAGAGTGAAAAAGCTGAGTTCAGTCCAGCAAACAAAGGCAATAAAACCCAGCAGAGAGATACTAAAGGTAGAGGAACTCAGACTAGACATAAACCACACTCAGCAGTGAGAGCAATTAACCAGTCGCAACAGCACACTGAGAAATACGAAGCTCTCTGTTTCATTGGAAAATTTTACATGGTTTTTCTTTTCCTAGTATTTCTGTTCTAGTTTTAGAAAGTATCAGTTCTGGGAAGTCTTATGACCTGTGTTGTGCAAGGGGTCAGAAGTCAACACCTCAGTGGTCTCATTGGTTTTGTCATCGATTGCTCCGAGGGCCTCTGACACGATGTGCGCTCCCAGCTCAGCTGCCTGTGTCTGACACAAGAGGAAGGTTCAGAAAACAGGCTGATTTAGAAGTGAAACAGAAGTTTGATGAAAAAGCAATGAACCCAGGACTGAATTTTCTGAAAACCTTGTTACTACAGCATTGCAGACACAGACTAATTCACTCAGCTTCGCATTGATTCCTTCCCCTCTTTGGAGATGAGAGGCACACCCACGCAGACAAGACAGGCTCCTCTTATTGCTCTGTCTCCTGGGATGGAAGCATTGCTCAGATGATATCTCTGGACTATTCCTGCAGCCACTGAACTCACTTCAGAAACATGCGGAGGTAAATCAGCACAAATCCCACTAGTGTGGACATTTAAAAATCAAGTTTCATGTCTTAAATGACTTCTGGTTTCATCCTGCCCATCACTCCCAGGTGCTAGGAGTAACAGAGACTCCCATGGCCCATCCCACTCAGCAGCTAATGTCACTCTGTGCAGCACAGCTCTGTCCCCTGTCACCTCACCAGGAGGTACTGATGCTTTCCACTGACTAAGGAGATACCCAAGACTAAATGTAATGCCCAGAAGGTGAAGTGAGGAGAGATGAGCCCCCTAAGAGCTGTGTGTGCAGGCTGCTGAGCCAGCCTGTCCCCACTGGTCCTCTAATGGACTTTATGTCCCACCTGCCGGTTAGTTCTGATTCAGCTCTGAAAGTGCCCCAATGGTTTTAAACTCCTGATTTAAAATCCTAAATTCTCCTGATTTAAAACTCCTAAATTCTTGAATATTTTCAAGAATTCACCTAGACACTTGGAAACAGAAGGGAAAAAGAATAGCAGCATGTGAATGAATGTGATTAATGGGCCATGGTTATTCTCAGATCCTTCTCCTTAATATAATTACTTCATTATAACATATCCATGTCATGGAACTTCTACAAACAAGTGCTGATGTCTGGCAGCTTGGACTCTTTAAAGTCCAGATCTTGGAGAGGAAAAGAAATTTGGAATGGAGAAAAATAGCAATCAGAGTTAAATGGTGAAATGGAGAGTTAATGTGTAGTGAGTAAAACTCCTTTTAGTGGAAAATGTTTTTTGTGTTAACTTTTGTAAGAAAACAGTTTTCCATACTTGTCAGGCTTGAGAGTTAAAGCTAATGGTGTTAAAAAACAGAGTACTGGAAAATGTTCCCTTTGGTGTGATTTATTCAATGAGAGTTTGCTTGAAAAGTTATTTTGGCTAAGGGTGCTGGCTTTTAGCTAATGCTTGGAACACAGGTCCTTGCTGTGTTACTAGGATGGGGACAGCCCCAAATTTATGATTTCCCAATGAAGATTACCTTACCTATTTTGTTGTATTGTCGACCCTCTTTTGAATAGAATGCCACCCTTTAAATGTATTTTTTTTCCCTTCTGGAAAAACATATCGAGCAAATGCTGATCTCACTCTGCTTGGGACATGCTGGGATGCTCAGAGACAGAATTTGTGAGTTAATCTGCACTGAAAGCAGACTGAAAAGTGAGTTGAACTGTTTCTACCCATTCCATGGTAGTTAGCAAGGTAGTTAGAGCCTGAAATTTTTCATGTCATATTTGTATGGCCAAAAAAGGCTGTCCAGTAGCAGAGCTGTCTCTCCCTTGGCTGTGATGGAGGTAGAGGTTTATAAAGGAGCTGAGTGACAGCAGAAGCCTGACTGGGTGCTCTGGGGACCTTTCCTCAGCCAGTCCTGGCTGCCTGGTGACATACTGGGGAGGAAAGGGCTTTTCACCACTGCCCATCAAACCTACAGACATGAAGCTGCTTGAACTGACAGCCTGCTTTCTCCTTACCCACCCCAGGGTGTTTAAAAAAATTATGCCTCTGATCCGTAGTGGGTAGAAGTTGAGGGCAGTTTCCCTTTTAACATCAGAGGGTTTTGTCTCTTGAAGAATCCTCTGGATTTTCATGGACTTGTGACGCTGATAAATTAGGTCTATCACTTCACTCTGCTTTCCCTGAATTAGGCTGTGGGGACATACATGTGTGTTTTGTTCTGACTATGGCTCATGTCCTTCTAAAGCAAAGGCTCATGAATGAGCTTTTGAAATCTGTCTGCCCTTTGTCCCCTTTTTCAGCCCCCTAATTTAGTGTTACTTTTTATAATTTGGACCTCTCAAAATATCTGAATTCTACCTAATAAAGAACCCTGTAAATATGGAGTCAGTGTAGGTTGGCAGAGGTCCACTGGCCTCCAAGAAAAGTTGGCACCATTTCAGAATCTATTCTGGTGTTTAGAATAAATTCATCGAGACAGTCCAGAGAGGCAGAGATTAAAATTAAAAGTGTTGAAGGTCTGGTTTGGAGCCCACCCATGTCAGAAATTATATTTTCCTGAGCTCATATTGAGCAAGACTGCATTGCATGGCTTTTTCAGAAGATAGCCATAAACATCTTGAGATTCCATGTGCTCCCTGGGCACGTGGATGTACAGTTCCTGTGTTTAATGCACAGTTTTGGAACTGCTGCTCTTTCTAGCCCTCCCATTTGCTTTATCCTGTTTGGATTCTGGAGAGTCCGGTTGCAAAGAGAAAACAGACCATGGAGCCCTCACTGTGAACATCTGAAAATGCAGTTTGTGCCTGGTTTAAAGGATTCCCAGTGATGATTTTAATCCTTCAGTGAATTAAACCCTGAATGATACCCCTGTGACCCCAGTGCTGTGGGGCTTTGAGGGACAGCAGTATCTGGAAGCTTTTGGATGTGTGGGATTTCAGCTTCTGCAGTGAGAGGTTTGTAAGGCAGAGTTGGAGCCTCTCACCCTCCTCCAGCTACACCTCACTGTAGACACAGCAATGATCTTGCTTGGATGGATTCTGGGACCAGCAGCAGCAGATTAGACCTAGGGAAGAATGTTGATTATGTCCACCTTCACATCTGTCCAAGAGAGGCTTTGTTAATGTTACAGCTGAGTCAGATTTCCCTGACTTTGGTAGATGGACGTGTTTATCCTGGAGACAATTCCACATTTCTCACTTTGTGAGTTCTGAGAACCCGTATTTACCAGTTCAAGGGGCTGGGGATAGCAAAGAAGGCAACAAGATCCACATGGATAAAGTCATTAAACTACTACTTTGGCATGTATTTCTTGAAGAGTGTTGGAAGATTTTCATATTGACAAGGATTTGAGCAAAAATGTTCACCATGTGGTTCCCAGAATGGTTCCTAAATCCAGCTTTGGGTCCTGTCAAAAAAGAAGATTGATTTCTGCTGGGACAGAAGAGCTGCATCTTTGAATTGCAAGTGCTGCGGGTGCAGAGAGCCTGAATGCCCAGATGTGGAGTCAGATCCCAGCTTTGTGCTCCTACAGTTGAAGCCCAGGGACCAGGTGACTGTTTTCTGCAAACTCTGTTGCTCATGGATGTTTTCACTGGTATGAAAGCTTTCTAAGAAGACTGATTTCAAGTTACCCTCCTACTCATCCTCTGTGCCAGCCCTTAGGACAAATAAAACTAACCCCAAAATGGACTGACCTCCTTGCCCATACCGAGTTTTCTGTTCAGCTCAATTTATGAGCATGAATTTGGACTGATCATTGCTGTGCCTGACTGGGTTCAGAGCCATCTGCCTTGTGCTAGGATTCCATGTGCTGCCTCTTCAGCCAGACTTCAGATGGTTGTTCTGGCAGGAGAAGGACAGGTTCTCAGTTACATGGTAGTAATAAATGGATTTCCAAATGGAAGGAAATTATATTGTTATCTATTTGGAAACACTCTGTGTGGAAAGGAAAAATGTACCAAATGTGTTGAGCTTTATTATTATTATAACCCATCATCTTCTCTTGAAAGTAGAGGTGGCCTTCAAAAGAGTCCAAACTGCAAGGAATTTATCTCTTTTTTCCCCAGAAATATGTTTGCTTTTAATGACATTTTCATCTATAAAAGCTAAAAATAACATGCCTTATTAAGTTCAAAGCACTGTGGGACACAGTTTGCTCTTTCTGGCTGAGAAGGTAAAATTTTTCTCTGAGAGGATCACGTTTTCCGTTGGGTTTGATGTTTTATCTGCCTGCCAGCTGCAATTCTGTGTGTCTGTGGAAAATGGAGGGGACCATCCACAAATCTGGGTCTCTGAAGAGCTGATGTCTCATTCCTACATGGAGAAAAGTTGTTGTTGTCTCCCCCTTTTGTCAGGAGGAGAGTGAATGATGCCAACACAGCTGAGATGAGTGTTCAAGTCAGTCACTCTGGTCTGTACCTGAACTTTTCAAACCTTTGGTTTCATCAGAAGATGTTTCTAGTTGCAGTCTAGCATTGTATAGTAAAAGTCACTGGGCAACTGCCCAGCTACTGCTTTGGTTTGGAAAGGGAGGGTGAAACTACAACAATTTCAAACACGTGGCACCTCAATGCACTGTGCTGCCACTTGGTCCTCAGTACAGGCAAGAAGTGTCATTTCCTCTATCCATGATCTCATCTTGGTCGTTCCTAGAATTGTACCTGAAGAGGGAGGGAAATACAGTGCAGCCCAGCACATTACAGCTTAGCAAATGGCACTGCTTAATAAATGGTGTCAGGAGTGCATGATTCAAGGAAGGAAGGCAGGAGGTGGTGCAAGGAGGTCAGGATGTGAGCCCAAGGCTGGGCTGGAATGGCCAGGAGTGGCCTGGAGGAACAGAGTGCTGGAGCACTGGGTGGGAGGCTGAGCAGAAAACTCGAGACTTGAAGAAAAGATGATTAATGGAGCCCTGCCGTGGGCAGGGACACCTTCCAACAGACCTGGCTGCTCAGGGCCCCATTCAGCATGGCTTTGACTGCTCCGTAATGCTCCATAATTCACTGGATGCTCCATAGGTGTTTCGGAGTGGCTGCAGCCAAGCCAGTGTGTGCCACCCTTGGGATCCCAGCTCAGATGGGGCAATGCAGATCTGGTCTGGGAGCTGAGGGGTTTGTCCTGAGCTGTGATCATCGCACTGCACAGGTGAGTGTGCCTGCAGCAGCACCAATACACATCTTCCAGACGACCTTCAGTTTAAATCCTCACCTCAGCTTGTACTCAAATCTTTGTCACATACACCTGGGCTCAGATTGAACCAGATCAGATTTTCTCTTACTTACTGAGATGCATCTGAGCTGTTTCCAATTTCTCATCTCGTACTGATTGTTTTAAGACAGTCACAGATGTAGTTCAGTGCAGGTAACCTGTCTTCTGGAGGGTGGTAAAAGGAACCAGAATATTATACACAAGGGCAGTCTCAACCCTTCTCTTTTTATTGCAACAACGGGATGTGGTTTTAGAATGTTAAGGTGTATATTAAGTATTTTAAAGTAAAAAAATAATCATTGTGGAGTGATTTTGCTATTGATGAACTCTCCAGTATTTTCTCCATTCCCCATGTGAGTTCTCGCCTTGATCAGGAGTCTTTCTTAGCTCTGCTCCAAAGCACTGAGTTTTTTACATTCTGATCTGCTTTAGGTTACATGTGGTGATTAGACAGAGAAAAATATAAAAATCAGCAGTGGGAGTAATTTGTGAGGGGTAATCACCACGTAACAGTTAGTTGGTCATGGTGTTGCAGGACATCTTTGCCTCCATAATTAGGCACTTATTTCCCAGGAAACCTTTTGCCCCTTTCACGAGTTTCTGAAAGATTGTGTGGGGGTTGAAATGTTTTGCAGCTGATCTATATGAAACACCATCAGGTTAAAGGAAAAGAAAAGCCATGTTTGTTGGATTATGGTTTCCAAATCCTTCACCTTTTGGAGAGGGCAGGAAGGGGATTGGAGAGGAAATCACGACTGGAGCAATTAATCTCGCTGTAGCTAGGACAGCCCTCAACACACACTGACACTGATTTATGAGCAAGGCTGTAATATTTTTCTACTCCATCTTGTGCAGGAGAAAAGTTAGATCTGCCCCAGCGTGAGCTGGCATCATTCCATGGGATCTGATGGTCTCACCAGCTTTTCTGAGGGCAGTTTGTACCATTGTTGGGAGACATGAGTACCAATGCTGGTCCTTTGTCTTGCCTGCAATGGGAATGTTTAATTTGAGGTGTGCAGGAAGATCCAGAGCCGTTCTCACCATTGACTGCCTGTGAACTGTGGGGAAATGGGTGAGGTTCCTCTGTGGGTTCAGCTCTGGATCAAAACAGAGCTCTAGAAAGCTGTAGCTGTTCCTGTCCCTTGTTCCCCGGGAGCAGAGCCTGACCCTCACCTGGTTCCACCCTCCCATCAGGGAGTTGTGGAGAGGAAGAAGGTCCCCCCTGAGCCTCCTTTTCTCCAGGCTGAGCCCCCCCAGCTCCCTCAGCTGCTCCTGGTGCTCCAGCCCACTCTGCCTGGCATGGAATGATTTCTACAGCCTTTTGCCAGATGGAGGGAGCTGAGGAAGGAAACCCCCCTTGCTTCCTCCCACCTGCACCAGCACATTTACCACAGTTCAACTCTGTAAATCAAAATATTTGCTGTACATCTGACCCATAATTCATGTTATCTTCAGCCAACATGCTCCTGGTGAGCCAAGCACAAGGTTGTAGAGGATGGAGGTAGTGTTGGTGCTGATGAGTGACATCCTTGATGGCCTTACAGGTTTTTTCTAACTTGAGTGATGGTTCCATAGGGAGGAGCTGCCAAAAACTCCCAGAAACCCCATGAGGATGTTGGGCATCTGAGCTCCTGGTGCCAGGAAAGGGTTTGATTAGGTAGTTCAGGCCTCCTTTACATGTAATTTGCATGCATGCAGTAATTTGAGAGGGGTGATTTTTTAAGTGAAAAGACTCAACTCTGGTTTTACACACTGTTCAGAGAGAATTTTGCTCATTTGTTCAGTTTGGACAGGAACATGTTTGTTGAGCTAAGATTAAAGACTAGATGTGAGACTGAGGAACACAGCTGGGTATCATTTTTATCCAACTCTAAATTCAGGTGCTTTAGAGCTTGGACCAGTTCAAACCATTACAGATGCTGGTGGGACAGTGTTTGGTCTAATTTCACCTTTCTCAGCCATTTTGAAATTCAAGATTGCTGAAGATTTCTGCTGAAATGCAAACAGCATTTTTGCCTCTAATCTCATTCGTTTCCTGCAGCTGCCTTTGTCTCCATCTTTCATCCAAATCCAGACAGAGGTTTCCACAAGATCTTAAGCAGCCTTAGAACATTTCTCAGGATGGTTTTCATTTCTGCTTACCTCTGCCCTTCTCCAATCCAACTAGGAGCTGAGGTTTCCAAATACCCTGAAGAAAAGCTATTCTTGTGATTTTGCTACAAGCTTCAGGGAAAGTCATACCGAATATTTCTAGAGATTTTCCCCAGATTTGGGGAATTTTCAGTCTTGCTTCCCACATCTTGAAGCTTTAGACAGCTTATCAAAATATAGATGCTGAACTGAATTACTGTGAACTGAATTACTTCAAGTGAACTACTTGAAGGTTTCCTGTCACTAAAAATAAATTTGGGTATCAAACTTGGAGCTAACGGGGGAGAGGGGGTAGATTAAAACCACTTGTGTCAGATCTGGTGCAGGGCAATGTCCCATTGAAGCCAAAGGACAGACATCAGAGGAGAAAAGTCAGTCCTGGACACACAAAAATGTCCTTCCCAAAGTTAAGCCTGTTCTAACTTACCTGCAAAAACTTTTCTTCCATTAAAAAAACCAAAAAACAAAAAAACAACAACGTATTTTAATTAAATACAAATTTCTGTGGTATATATCTGCTGCTTTCAAAAAACATCCATGCTTTAGCAGTAACTCAAAGCCAGAACATCGTGGCTCAACAGAACTATTTACATTTGAAAGCTTTTCAGTTGAAAATGTGTATGTTTTGGAATTGAAAATCCATTTTACGGCTTTCATTTTTATGGGAACACTGGAAAAAATTCTACTTCAGGGAAGGACTATTCTGACTCTAGTAAGATTTTTATTCTCGGAACCAAGCACTGTTTTCTCAAAGAGACATTTTTACACATAGTTTCTCATGTATTTTTCTTCCCTCTTGCCCCTCAGACCATTTCCCTTGACTTGCTTAACCCTATTTGAAAACCACTATGAGAAATGGGTTTTGTGTTGCTGGCTCTGTTGCCTGGCTCACTGTTTTGGGCAGTTAAACAAACATCCTGGAGAGCTCTGTGGCCTGACTGCAGCCACAAAACTGCAGGTTTCACAAGGGAAGCAATCTGAAAGGTTATTTTCAGGCCTGAGATACACACCAGCACTTTATCCACCTGAGCCTAGCCTCCGCTGAACGATCAGGTGCTATGGGCAGGGCGAGCCCCAATGTTTTTAATATAAATGACAAGATGAGAGGCCAAATGCTGACTGGATTTAATAATCTGTCAAGTGCAATGATTAACCCTAAATATTTTGTAGTCAGTCCCAGAGTGGAATTTCTGCTTAGAAATAAGGCCATCAGCCATGGGCATTTATTTGGTGGCAGCCGTGGCCATGCTGTGCACAGCAACTGAGGAAATTCTGGTTATGTTTAGAGCTGTTGGTAGGGACAGACGATGAGCTGTTAAATCACTGCACAGCTCACCAGGCATGGGCAGGTGCTCCCAGCCTGCAGTGGGGTTCTCCTTCCCCTGGAGAGCCACTGTGGGCTGGGGATGTGTGGCTTTCCACAAATGCTGTGATTTTGTGTGGCCAAGGTGCTGCTGCCTTTGCTCTCTGCAGGCTGGGGTTCTTTCCCTGCTGCACTCACCTCCTTTCCCTTTAGGGTGCTGCTGACAGGGTCTTTTTTTGTTGTTTTTTGGCAGAAATTCACGCTGGCTTCTTGTGCACTGGAAGACTGAAGGGTAGATGGCAGAACCAGACTGAGTGCCTGGTGGGGGACATTTTCCTTCTGGAGTTGGCCTCTTGTATTTCTCACATGTGAGTTTAGTTTGCAGCCCAGATCCACGTCAGAGCAGGCAGCAAAACTAAATTTCCAGTGGCTTCAGTGACCCCACACTATCTCATCTCAGTATTAATCTTTTAGGGTCACATAGGCAGTGGTTGGCACCAGCATAATAGGGAAAATAGTATTTCTTTTGCCTGCTCTGCTCTGGTGAATTGGCACATCAAGAACTGGAGTGCAGCACCAGTGATGTCAGAAAGACAATTTGAATCAAATAATGCACTTCTCCACAAATATTCAGCTATTTTCCTCTGTATGGGGGGCAGCAAACAATAATATAAACACAGAAGGAGGAGAAGACAGAACAGGGAGAGGACATTGGAAGTTACACGCAATGTACATGTATTTATGACACACTGTACATTGAAACTCTAGCAGTGGTGCTGGGCAGAGAGTCCTTGCAGAGCCATTCTTTGAGTGCTCACAAATGCCTATCAAGCAGTGCTGGGGCTCAGTGTTCAGCAGACAATATGGAGGAAGCTTGACAAATGAGATTTGTTAGAGCAGACACTGCAGAAAGTCAGGGCCATGAAAAATGTGAGCCTAATACTGATTATTTATTGTGTGCTGGGATTTCCTGATGGGCTATTTCAGGAGCCCTGTGTGACTTAGTTTGGGTAAAGATCTTCCTGAAGCAATGTTGATAAGCTCCTCTGAAACCTGAGAAGGGTAAAAAAATCTGAAGACACTGATGCTGCCTCTGAAGTTGGGCGTGCATCTACTTGATTTGGGATTGCGTTCCAGTGAAAAGAAGGTGAAAGAAAAGAAAGTGCCCACATGGCTTACAGTGGGGCAGCAGGGTGTAAATTGGGTTTATTTAAAAAATAAAACATATTGTAAAAATCCTCCGTGCTCTCAAATCTCTCATATTGACTGTGGAATCCTGGCTGCAGCCATTCTGCATCAGTTTGATCAAATTATGCCTCTTGTTCATGACTGAACTTGAACCCCACCACTTTTAAGGGAAAAAAGTGGTGTGATGCCCTGGATTCTTTCTGCTTGATAGTATCAGGCAGCCTTTCCACGATCTCTCTGAGAAGCAGCACTTGCTGCTTCCACATGACAGAAGAAAAATGTTTTAAAGAGCAGTATTAATAATAATAGCAACATTAAAATGTAGGGAAGGATTACAAAGGTAATTCTGAGATCTTTCTCAGTAATGCAGGCTATTAACAAAAGATAATCACCTGTAAGTTAGGCACCTTTAGCCCTGGAGTAAAACGGAGGCACAATTATTCAATGCAGTGCAGAAGTAATTTAAACAGAGATGGATGAGCAGTCACCTCTCTCGGTTCTTGCTTGGGCAACCAGCCAGGGCCATGTTCAAAAGGGAAGAAAACTCAATGGAAAAAACGGCAGCAATAAGTAAGTCATTCCCAGTGTCCTTCTCTCAGTTTTTCAATCGAATCTAAAGTCATTCACTCTTTGGAGCACAAAAAGTGAAAGGGGGAAAAACAGGGGAATCATGTTGAAAAGCAGTTCTTCATGTTCCTTTGATGAGTAGCATTTGAAAGCTCTTTTACTCTGGACAGCCATAAAACGTCTAGGTCCATTCTCTGTGTCAGAGCGCAAGGGTTTTGTCATCAGAAACCATTGGCCACGTGGCTTCATAATTTCATTCTTGTTGTGTCTGTGGCCGAGGGGCAGCCTGGAGAACGAGGTGGGATGAGCTTTGTATGGAAAACATACTGTGTCCACTGAAAGAGGGCTTAGCAGCCAAAGAAATTGTCATCAGCATGGCCAAAAGGACGTGGCTGCTGGGTTAATTAATTTATGTGCATAGGAAACCTTTCTGTGCTGGAAACCGGAGTTTCTTTCTTCACAACAACTGCTGTGGGATCCCTGGCCTTGTGTCCATGTCCTTCTTCCCAGACACTGGCCTGAGGCTGCTGGAGTACAAGGGCTTGCTGGATTTTGTCAAGTTGATAGCTTGCTGGTTTTGTTGTTTAAAAGGGTTGTTGGAGTTTTATGCTGGGCAGAAGGCATGTGTGGACTCTGGAAGCAGTTAAGAGATTGCAAAAGTTGTTTCTAAAGGCTTTTCAAGCAGCAAAGATGAGCGGCTGGGGCCCTTGGAAGTGCCCAAGGCAGGGCTGTCGCCACATACAAGTCCCCTGGACAAGCTGACACTGACTCACCATCTGAACTTGCATTCAAGCACATAAAATTCCCACTCTTAATATTCCCACTGATTTTCTTTCCCACAGAAAGAAGCACTGGAGCTGGGCATCCAAGCCCCTCCATTGTCTCTGTGCTGCCTCCACGACCAGCAGCAGGAGGACAGGCAGGCACAGGATGAAGAGAGACTGGCAAGCCTTGCAGCACATGGCTCAGCCTGGCTCTTGCTCTGGAGCAGCTGAAGAAGTCCACGAGAGATTAGCAGGTATGGGAAATTGCAAACAGAATAAACTTCTTGGAAACAAAACTGAGATTTGCTGTGAGAGGCATTGTGAGTGGCTTCTAATCCACTAACCAATGGGAGAAGTCCAGTCCAGCCCAGTACAGAGTGGGATAAATTCTGTGTTTCTGTTTTATGTCACGTCTGTGCAAGAAGGGGCCTTGTGTGCTCATTCCTGTGCTGTTTCCGAGTGCCTCTGTCTGGACTATTGCCTACCTTGGCGTTATAAACATCATGGCAGGAGCACAGTACACGATTATTCTCAGAGATATTACCACAGTGTTAGCTCCGATGACTTCTTTTCCATTGCACAGGCTCCTTACCAAAAGCTCCTGAGCTGGTGGCCTGCCTGGTCCAGACACCCCAAAATCCCATTTGTGGTGTTGCTGCTGGGTGCAAACATCCGTGTCGTGGAGTATGGCTTGTGTGAGAGCAGTGCTGCCCAGGGAGTCCTTCAGAGGAGTTTGAAGGACGTGTGGGAGCCTGTGAACGTCCACCAAGAGTGGACATTGTTTTGGACAAGATTTCCCTGGACATTGGACAAGGTTTCCTTGAGCTACAGTCACTGAGCACTGCCAGGATCAGCGTGGAGCTAGAAGAGAGCTCACTCTGCACTGGCAAGTGGAGGGTGAGAGGAGACAGGGAATTGGTGTCTGCTTTTGCAGCTGGAGATGTTTGATGACAAAGCTGTTGGTTTGGGTTTTGTCGGTATATTTGGGTGGCACACAGCATTATGGGAGGCTAGCAAGGGGCAGTGATTTGAGGAGAGAGAAGTATCGGGTCTGTCCCGGCTGGTGCACGGCTCAGCAGATCGGAGGAGGATCATTGTTGTCTGGAAATTCTCTGCATGCCCATCAGCCCCTTCCCTGTCTGTCAGCAAGTCTGAATCCTGAGCCTCCAACCACAGTGGTAAACATTTAGGACCCAACTCAGGATGACCACAACCACAGCAGAAAGCTTTCCACCCCCTTGATGGTTTAGGTATTTCAACCCAGAATTTCTCTCCAGTGTTTTTGGGGGGTGGTACTTGCTCGGGACTCTTCACCCCATAAAACCTTACTCATTGTCCACCCCAAACTTCGGGCTCATGTTCAAGATCCTGGTGGAGAATATCTCAAGAAGGCAGACAAATTAGCTGTGTAAAAACTGGACTAAATTAATAATGCATTTATTGCACTCTGCTGTTAACCCTTGGTGTGCTGTACAGGGGGCAAACTCAGAGCTCATCACTGCATGTGCTGTGGGGTTTTATGAACGCCCTTGGCCTCCAAAACTGGGGAGATGGGTGCTGCTGACTGTGCTGGCCCACGTGGGCTCCTGGAGATGTTTTTTGCTGCCTTCTTGTTGTACCACAATGTTTTAGTAGTCTCATGTAATAGGTGGTGATGGTAATTGAGTTTTTACTGGGCATTGTGTGGGACGATGTACAAGCTGGATCAAACCCCAGCAACTTTCCCAACTGTGTGAAAATAAGGAACACAGAGGTCTGGGCAGTGTCTTGTAGCTTTTAGAGCTGTTTATGTCCCACGTTTCTGTTGAGAGCAGTGTGGTTCTGGGGAAAGAAGAAAGGGGAAGCAGCTGAAAATCAAATCCTTCATGTGTTTTGTTCACCTGAAACCCAAAGCAATTTGTGAGCTCGCTTTCAGTATCTTTCCATTAAAGCAGACCTTTTTTCCACAGAAATTGGTCTCAGGTTCTTGATCGGCTTGAATAAGCACAGTGCCTTCCCTTGTCAGAGAAGCCCACTCCAGCCCTAAATCTGATGCCGAGAAATTAGATTTCTCTGCTGCTCCCGAGCTGTCATCAGAAGAATAAAACAACAGTGATTCGTGGGGAGGGCTGAGTGTGGCATCACTGGTAAGTGTCTGCTGGAGCAGGTGCCAGGCAGGGCTCCTTGGCTCCCCAGACAGGAGGGCTTGCCTTTCAAGTTCTCATGTGATTTGTGGTGAATGAGCTGAAGGAGCTGTGGACAGAACCTGGGAGCTAGGAGCCATTTAACTCCTGCTGCATTCAGCTAAGCCAAATAAGATAATCCTCCGGCTCGTGTTACCCAGGTTTTAAAGGTGAAAATAATGCTTTCATCTTTCAAATGCCATGGCAAAGATGGGGTGACATCTCCTCTGTGCCAGGTGGTGATGCATTGGTGGTAAAGTGTCCCAGTCACCTACTGACCTTTTGGACTGGGGCCAGAACTGTTTTTAAAACTCCTAAGGGACAGCTCACAACATCCACTGTTCACTATTGAGCAGCACCAACTGCTGCTGGCCAAGACACCATGAAACAGGTCCTCAACTTCATAGGCTGCTCAGAAGAAAAAGTTCAAAAATATAAATACATTAATGCAGAACTCTTTGTTCTGCTTTTGATGACCTTCACTATTCATGCTTTCGAGATTTTCTCTGCAGCCATAAAATTTAGGAGAGCATTTAAAAAAATTAAAGCTGAGATTTTCTTAGAATCACATGTTTCCAGACACAGGGGACTTGAGAGTAAAGCTCCAGATATAATCCTAAGATTTGGCAGTGCTCTTTGTATCATATTAAGTGATGGTCTACAGCACTCGTTAATTGCTGCAGGCTGAAAACAAATTCTGGCTCCTGACAGAGGTCTTCTGCTCATTCTCAGTACATAAGTTTCTCCAGTTCTTCTGGGTAAGAGGGAAATATCACTTTCTAAAGGGCATGGGTACAAAATTACAGAGTGGTATGACCTATATACAGCTTGAACAGTGTTTTTAACTGTTTCATTCAAAACAAAAATTAGGTATAGGAAACTAAAATTATCTACTAATGTGTTCCTGAATAATCATACAGGTTATTTTGTCTTTATAAGCCTTGAAAATCTGTTGGAGACCAACAGAAGGGAGAGCAGGCTGCTGTTTAAAACAGGGCAGTCCGTGACCTGGGCTGGATGGACACATGCAGAGTCAATCCACATTTCTCCTCCCAGTCCTCTGTGAGCTGACCTTTGTGCAGGTCTCAGGAGAGGCAGTGTTACCTGCCAGGTACAGCACCAGCCTGAATATAATTCTCTTTTTAATGTTCATTAATTTTGGACTATTTTTGGACCCTAGAACAGGCACTCCTTGGAATTTTCTGCTTAGGCACAAAAGCTTTCGGGGCAGCAGCTCCTGTCCTAGGTCTGGCATGGGGACCCTGCTGCAAGCTCAGGGCAAGGTTTGGAATTGGGCTGGGCTCCCCCATCTCCATTAGGATGTATTTATGGCAGCTGAACAGGTTGTCCTGGGCCACAGTGGAGACAATCTATAGGTTCCATTGGAAACCTTGTCCCATGGCTCCCCACAGACATAGGAGGGGCAGGGATTCCTGGATGAGAAAAGGGTTTTGCTGCAGAGCTGTCAAAGACAATTCTTAGGATACAGGAAGGTGAAGCTGCCCTCTCGTCCTTCTGCAGCCAGCTCACAGCCAAATCCCCATCATTTTTACAAGCATCCTCCACCTGCTCCTGGGCCTGACTCTGCCATTGCCAAGGCTCTGCTGTGGCTCTCTGTCACTGCAGAGCAGCTCTCCCTGTCTGGAGATGTTGCCTTTTGCTTTTTGTCACTGTGCAGGCAGCAGGGATCTCCCAGGGCTCATACCCTGGACAAGTCAACATCTCGGGTCCCACAGAGCTCCTCGCACTGGGAAATCAGCAGCAATTCACTGTGGAGGGGGAAACTGGGGCAAAACGGCAAGTTATCTCAGATGGGGTTGCCTGTTCTTCTGTTCCCCTGCTCCTGTCCCTGCCCCTGTTCCACTGACACAGCCCCAGGTCTGGCAATGCTGGCCCTGGTGGCTTTGAGGGGCTTTGTCACCATGCTAGAGCTGCCACACAAGCACAAACATCAAAGGGCTGGCATGTGTGTTTTCTGAAGCAGCTTTCTAGGTTTTACTGGGCTATAAAATACAGCGATGAGGATATAAAAACAAAGCTGTGATGGACTTAGCAGAGAGCCAAAGCGAGTGAGGAGAGAAATGATGAAAATGAGAAAAAGGGTTATGAGCAAGGAATGATGTATCAGCTTTGTGTCAGGAGGAACAGATTTTGGAATAACTGTGAAGAGCATAAAACTGGTTTAGTCATTAAGGGGGAAAAATACAGAAAAAGATAGAAAAAAGAAAAAGAGAGAAAAAAGTCTAATAAAAATGAGTAAAGGAGGGAACTTCAAAGCATAAATTTCTCGACTGCGTGACACTGATGTTTTGAACAGTTGTTCTGTGTGAGATAGCAGCAGTGATTTTAATGAACTTTAAAGAGCAGTATAAATAGGAGCAAACAAAGAAAGGCAATCACATTAGCTCAGAGTGAGGCACTGAGCTAATTGACTGAACAGGATTTAAATGGCAGGTTATTATTTTTTTATTTATGTGTATAAACCTATTTTTCTACTTGGGCTTAAGAAAATAGAATAAAATAAACTCGAGCATCTCAATTTGGATTTTTCAAGGGAATCAAATGCATGCTTGATTTCCATGAAGAACGTGAGCTGACAAGCCAAAGGGCAGTGAAATGGTGTAGCAGAGAAAGCAGGAGCCTTTTGTTGGCCTGTAAGGGGGCTGGGTGCGTAGCAGAATTCATTTTAGTTTGATGCACAGGCTCTCTCTGATGTTTCGAATGGATTTCACAGTGCAGCTGCATGGGGACTCAGAGGATCGGAGCCATCAGAAACAGGGAAAAAACAGGTCACCTTGTTCCCGGAGTGGGTCACCTCATTCTCATCCTGGGCTGGAGATTTTCTTAGGCTTTGGATTTTCAGCTTAGAGTGTTTGCTTGTACTCGAGCTGCTTCTTGCTTTTACACGAGCTGAGGGCTCTGTGTCCCCACTGCTGTGAGCAGCAAAAGTGCAGAAGCAGCTGCTGGGGGAGGTGAAGCTGCTCCTGGGCTTGGATAATGTGGGATATCACTGATGGCTACCTTTCTGGACTTACATACTCAATAAAAAGCCTTTTTATTGATAAAACATATATTACTTATGCTTTACTGATGGTTAAAGAACAATTAGAGCATTCCCTCCCCCAAATCTGTAGGAGTGAGCAAAGAACTCAGTGAAGAAAACTCTCTGCGAAGTAATTTAGAAAGTCAGATAATGTCTGAAAGTTGGAAAACTTTCAACCAGATTCACTTGTGGCTCTGACATTTCTAGTCAAACATCTTTCACCTGCCGTACATTTGGTGGACTCAGAACCACTGTGGAGACAGAAAAAGGGAGGCAACCTGGAATGTTTGCAGTGTCAAAGCATTCTGGGCTGTATAGTAGGTGGGTTGTCTTGTCAGACAAATCTGTGGTCGTTCAAGAACTGTTAAGGAAATTCATTAAAAATGACAATCTCTAATTGGGTACGTGACTGAAAATCCAACATCCTGTGCACTTGAGGTGTAGAGTAGTACAAATTCAGATTACAATCATTGCTTTTTCCAGCCTGACTTGCCCCCACAAAGACTTCAAAGTTTTGACCCACTTCAAGCACTAATGAGCTCATCAGATCTTCCCAAGGCCCATCACCCCTCTGCTGCTTGTGAAACAGGTTTCTTCTGCCCTGGGGAAAAGGTTCCCACCCCACAGCCCCTGCTATCACCATCACTTTTTGAACTGTTTTTTTGTGTGCCGTTTCTCCTTGGAAGAGGCGCTTGCTGTGCAGTGATTTCTGTGCTGACCACCCATGATCCTTGAACATTTTGCCAAAGTCCAGCAGCTGAAGGGGGGAATCAGATCTCTGATTTGTTAACCACAATTCTGGGCATGGGTCAGAACAGTAGAGCCTGGAGAAAATCCAGCCCTTCTCCATCAGCTTTTCCGACTGTCACCCCCATCATCATTTTCTTTCTTTGATTAAAGAGCAACGTGGATTCAGAGGCAACAGAAGGCAGCCTTGGGTGGAAATGTCATTAATCTGGACCTGACTCCATATTTGTTTTAAATTAAAATTCTGGAGGAGTCCATGTGCTTTTCATATTCATTCTTCCTCACCACAAATGGGCTGGCCCAAGATAGACATTTCTGAGCTGCTCAGATGGCGAGGTATTAGCGTGATTACAATTGTCAGCACTGAGATTAAGGGATTTGGTTTAAGAAAAGAGGGAATTGGGGAATGAAAAAACAGAAGAAAGGCAGAGGAAGAAAGGAAAAAAGCTTCAGTGCCTTCCCTTGCAACCAGGTGCTTTCCAGTCCATCATCTCCTCTTGTCTGCTTTATTTTTAGTGACCATAGCCTCAGACACTATGAGAAGTCCTTTTAAGTGTGCGCAGAGCTGGAGGGAACAAGCCAGCTCAAAGCAGAGAGAAGGCTCCCCAGTTTTGCCAGCCTCTAGAATCCGGCCTGAATTGGATGCTTGCTCAAGGCTGCCAAACGTTCAGGGAATATAAAGGCTCTTGTAGTGATGTTTGTAGAAGACTTAGTAGGTCAGACTGTTCTTTTTGGCTTTGCTGAGTCGCGTTTCTGAGCCAGGTATTCTGACTTCTTTAGTGTCAGACTCCTGATACAGTCAGTGGGGCTGACTTAGGGGAAGAGCCTGGTCTTGCCTGGCCTTGAAGTTATTGATCCTCCTCCAGGTGATCCAGGTGGGTCACTCAGAACAGGGACAGCACAGCTCCTGCTCCTGGCTGTGCTGCCAGGTTCTTCTGGCACCAATCCTGGAAGCTCCACACTGCATGTCCTCATTCCAGTTCTGTGGAGATCAGGTTCTGTTTTTTATTTTTCATTAGAATGATCAAGGAGAATTCATTTGATACAGGTTTATTCATACGGATCTTTCCTCCGCGTGTCTGGTGACGTGCAGCATTGACTTAGCTTTTGCCTGATCTTGGTGCCCTTCAGAGTAAGACCGATTCACAAAAACTTCTGTGTTAGCAGGATACAAGGATTTTTTAATGCTCTACTGAGGGGTAGTGTGTTAAGATAGAATTACTCACAACAGGGGACCCCATTCATTGTCCTCAGCCCCCCAAGCTGGCGTGGACTGCTGGGGTCACTGGAGCTGCAGCTGGGGACAGGCCAGCTCCATCCCTGTGCTCTGGGCTCAACGTGCCCCAAACGTGCCCCATGCTGAGGTTTCTGCAAGTGTTGGTTTTTCTGAGGTTATGAAAACTCTGACTTTACAAAAGCTTGCAGATTTTTTTGAAGCCCATATTTTTTTAGAAGGACAACCACAGGGACATCCCCAATAAAATGCCTGCTCCAAACTGGGAAAGACAGGGAGGAAATTTTAAGGAAAAATTTGCTTGAACAGTTTAACTTAGCTAAAAGCTGTTTTTGTTTCTATCCTCATACTAGAAAGAGACGGGTCATTTTAGGTATTAATTAAAGAGAAAATATTGCTGAAGGCAGATTGCTCACTGGTAAAATTTCATCTCAAATCATTAAAGTTTGGCAAAGCTGTGTAAACAACTCAGACTAAGAAACATTCAGCAGCTTTAAAACTTGATATTGTATTGCAGATATTCATAGGCAATTACATCATATCAAAATAAAAAGTTTTAACTAATATTAAGAAAATTTATGGTTAAAATAGGCCAGAATTGAAGTTACTACCATGTGTAAATGTAGATATGATTGCCTTTCATTTCGTGGTTACCCACTATTTTTTTCAAACACCCTATTTGAAATCTTGTAAAACATTAAGTGGTAAGAGGTGAATAGCCTGAAAAAAGGATGTGCTATCGGATGTTTATGCTGCCCCTGAGAAACACTCCATAGTTCACTGACAGTAGTATCTTGGGACTCTTTATCAGGAATGTAGTAAGCCAGATATATGCTAAAATTCAGAATGTATTTGCTTTGGGCCTCTGAGATGTGGTGCTCTGTGATACACTGCAAAAGCCATCCCAAAACTGACCTGAAGACATTTCTTGCACATTATGGTGAAATCCTGGAAGTTCAGAATAGCAGAGGTGAGAGGCAGCTTTCATCTGCTAAACTGTCTGTGCTTTTTTTAAAAAAAAAACAACAAATGGTGTAATGAATATTGGACCTGATGAATTTTGAAATCCTTCATTGTTTCTCGCTCTTTTTTGCAGTCATTGCAAGCTTTTTGCCCACAAAAAATGGGTCTGCTCAACTGGTCAAAACAAACTAATTCTGTTATATTCAGACACCAAGAACATAATAATGAAGTGAACAGAAGTCAGATTTTCTTCAGTGAATTACCGAGAGGCAAATTTAAAACGGTATTACAAATAATACCTCATAATGACAATGGAAATGATGAGCACCCATAATCATCCCTGGCAGCTACGTTTGTTAATAAGAAGGCAAAGCAGAGGAGTATTGTTTCATTTTTCATATAATTTTTAGTGTAGTCTTCAGTTTTCAGACCAGCTGGAGCTGCAGCGAATAACCTTCATTGCCTCCAACATAAATAGGCTGCGATGCACTGACCAGGCCTTTGAGCCTGTTTTGCTTTAAAAAAGCAAAGTCCCTACCAAAGTCCTGCAGGGACAGAGAGCAGATCCATGGGACTCTGGTTCGTTTCAATGGAAACTTGTGCATTAATCACAGGTTTGACGCACAAAATGTTTCTAATTAACATCCAGCTTAAAACCACATGTGCTCCAGCCCATGTTCAAAGGCTTGAGCAGCACAGGTAACCTCAGGAATACCATGAACAGGACACAGCTGAGCTGAAAATCAGGCGAGGCATTTGTCCAGGTTAAGCAAAGAGAAAGCAGAGCAGCAATTGTGACTGAGCGCTCTGAGTGGGCTGTGGCTGTGGCCCTGTCCCTGTGGTGTCCTGGGGAGGGGAATATTTTGTTCCACTGGAGTGTGTGCCATCATACCTCTCGCTGCACTCAGGTCCTTGGCTGGAGGAGGCCAAGGCTCATGGCCAACGTGGCTTTTGACTTCTGGAGAGGCCAGCATTAATTTTTCTGGGAGCAAGGAAAGGGTGTACAGTGGTCAGTGAGTGGGTTACCCCAGAGAGGTGGTGGATGCTCCATAGCTGGAAGTGTTCGAGGCCTGGCTCTGAGCAGCCTGCTCTGGTGAAAGGAGGGTGGAACCAGCTTAAGGTCTCTTCCTTTCTTTATGGTCTCTTCCAACCCAAATATTCTGCAATTCTGTGGTGGTGGCCTCAGCAAGCGTGGGTTTGTTGCCATCTTTTGGATGCTGCTGCATCTTTTCCTCTCTCAACTCACAAAGATAAGGTTTGTTGCAGTCAGGGTGGAACCTTCACTGGCCATACACATGCTCTGGTGTGAGGTCTGCCTTGTGTCCTCTCTGCTTTTAATGCCATTCCTGGAACCGCGGTGTCTGGGGAAAAGCATTTGAAAATTGCACAGCATTAGTATGCCGACAAGGAGGTAATGTGTGTAAAGCATTTGACCTCCTTCTCGCTCCTGTGGCTGGTACAAACTCTGATCTCATTTGCAGCAACGAAAATCCAGAGTATCTATATTAAGCACATTAAATTTAGTGGCGTTACTCTGAGTTTTTAGTTCTGCACCTGGTAAATGGGAGATGTCACCAGCAGCCTTTCCATGACGCAAGGGAAGGGAGTAATGAAGGCAACCTGCAAATGAAAGGATGAAAACAGTTCCCAACAACAAGACTTTTGCAGGGATGTGAAATTTATTGGGAGTTGCTGCAGGCTCAGCTTTATTTAAAACGAGCTCACACTTTTGGTGCTGGAAGTATGGAGTTAGGAATCTTACTACAAGCATTGAGTTTTTAAAACATGTCAAAGGCTACCTGGGGCCTGCCTGGAAGAAACAGTTCCTCAGAACAGTTTAGAAAAAGTTAAAGTACGGGGGAGGCTGAGCGTTTACTTTCTCATTTTCCCTTTTTTATCTAAGAAGGAAGGGAAGATGAGGAAGACTCAAGAAAACCCAAAAAATAAGCAGAAGAAGGGACTGAAAGGTAAAACAATTTTTGTGCAAAATGAGTTGGAGGAATTGTATAGTACCAGTTGGACATTTTAAAATTTTCTCTCTGCATGTGTAAAATACCAGTGAAAGATCCACCATACATTTCAGTTTGGCCACCCCCTCAACCTCCAAATCTAATATCACTAACTAGTCTCAATATTAGAGGGTCATTTTATTTTTTTCCAAATACACAGAAAAATCAAAACATGTGGAAACCAAAGACTTTGTGTGCAGCTTTCCCAGTCCGAGTTCCAAGAATCCCAGAGAATCTGCGCCTTCCTGGTAGTGGATGCAGTGAGAGACCTGATTAATGTGATTAAGGAGCCTGACTCAGGTATTGGATGCCCCTCAGAGATGGGCGCGTTTCTCCTTTGCTTTTTCATGGGAGACAGCCCAACTTCTTTAGAAAAAACATAACTGGTGTGCTGCTCACACATGCAGGAGGTTAATTTACAGATGATCGACTGTGAAAATATTTGCGATTGCAGTGAGAGCCTTTATTTATCCCAGTGGAGAGGCAAGAAGGAACCTCTGGCTCCGTGGCACCATTTGTCCATCTCACTGGACGCCTGTGTCCCTGTGGCTGGGAGCAGGGGAGTGAAACTGTGTGGAATGAGCTCCTCTCCTTCCATGGGAATCACTGTGGTTCATGTCCTGGAGGCCACCAACACACAGAGCCTTCTCCTCATGCTCTCCTTCTCCTCCGTCTCTCCTGGGCAGGTGAGGACTGGCAAAAGGAACTTTCTTTAAATTTGGGATGGGAAATACTGCTGGGAAAGGAAAATGTGGTAGGTAGAGTTGGAGTTATCTGCTGAGAGCTGAAAGGATCTTCTCTCCTTGACCAAGGGCAGACTCTTCTGCCCACAGGAAGAGGCCACCAGGTGAATGAAGGGCCATGGTGCCCTGTGGATAGAGACCAGTCCTCCACGTGGTTCCTCACCTCATAAGGTACCTGCCTGAAGCAAAAAGGAAGTCCTGAAAGTGTCTATTTTACTCTGTTTCATGCTCCCTTTTTCCTTCCAAGCCGTGTCTGCGGTCAGTCACTCTGTGTGGTGATTTTCTCCTCCATACCTCGTGCCACAAGGTTCGATTTTGAAGCAGGAGGAGTCCTCGCTGTCCTCTGCACGCTGCTTATGTCTCATTCCAGAGGTGCTTAATGCCTCTCATTTGTCATTATCAGACTTAATTCAGACAAAATGCCACACATTAGATCTTTCTTACAGGACTTGCTTGTCAAATAGTTTTAAATCATAAACCAATTTGTCACTTTACTTTTGGTTTTAGAAAATCCACGCTGAGCTGTAGAACTCAGTGCGTCTGGGGAATGTGCACTGGGATTTTCACACATGCTGTTACTTTCTACACAGGAGGAAACCCAGAGCTGGGGAAAATCTGGGGCTGTTAGGAAGTTCTGAATCTCTTTCCTCATTTCCTTGCTGTCCCTAGGCAAGAAGTACCTAGCTGAAACTGATGCAGGTGCTCAGGGAGAAAAGGCATGTGATTGAAAATATTTCCAAAGTGCAAAGGTTGGAGCAGCTCATGCTAGCAGCAGGATTCCTGTGTCCCATGGGATGTCTTACTGCGTGCTGGTGGAGCACTGCTCAGTGTGAGCGGCAGTGGGAGAAGGAGGGAAACATCAGCTTGCAATAATCAAGTGCATGAAAATTAGTAAGCGTTTGCTGTATAAGCCTTGTTTGACTGAATTTCTTCTGAAAGTGAATTTGACAAGCCTGGAAGATGGTGTTACACACAAGAGCTTCTGTTTGCTTCCTGTGCAGCTATTTGCAGCAGCTGCCAAAGACCCAATGAGCTCTGGGCAGGGGAAAATCTCTTCCATGTGCTGGTTTGTCAGGTCTGGTACCACAGAACATGTCAGAGACTGCAACTGCCCCTCTGTAAGAGGGTTTGGTGGCTCCTGTGCTCAGTGGGTTTTTCATGCAACTCTCAGAAATGAGGTGTGTCTGGCTGAGCAGTAATTTGTGGTTTTTTACCAGGCTGGTATACTACCCTTGCTCTAGTTCACTGTGACAGTTGTGTTTCTTTGCAAATAAAATAAAATAAAATTAAATTAAAAAAAAAAAAAAAAAAAACCAACAAAAAACCCCAAAACCCCAAAAAAACAAAGAAAACAACCAAAAAAACCTCCAACCAACCAACCAAAAAACCAAAGCAAGCAACCAACCAAACAAAAAAATAAACACCCCCAAAAAACCTACCAAAAAACCCAAACTGAACAAATTGCAATTTACCAACAGCCTTTCAATAGTGAGGCTGAGGCAGGGGTTCTGGAGCAGCCCTCTGAACCTTAGTCAGTGTGCTCTTCAGAGAGGAGAGAGGATTCCTCAACAGAAAATAATGTTTGTTTCTGCCTTTGCTCCATGAATACTGACCTGACTTCCTTAACAATTACCTGCTGGTGATGAACAGGAAACAGCTCCACTGGTCAGAGCAGAAACAGTTCAGGCTTTATCAAAGCCTCTCTAATTCTGAAAATGGAATTTATCACGAGATGCTTTAATGCAAAGTGTATTAGGAAAAAACAAGCCTGAGATCTTGCTTCATTTCTGCAGGAGGTCCCGCAGAGCTCTGGAGTTGGTTTAAGGACATGGTTTAAGCTGTTATCTCAAGGAATTTGTGAGCTCCATCCTGCCTGTGTCTGGCCCAAATCCAAAAGCACAGGCAGCACTGAAGGTGTGGATGACAGTGACCATGTGCATTTTTTTCCTTTCCTGTGGCTCTTGTGGCTCAGCTCGGGTCACACAAAGCTCCACAGCCCCTCAAGGGGTGCTGAGGCATTGTTAGAGGGACTCCCATGCTGTCAGCACACGGAAGAGCCTGAGCTTCAGCTGATACCCAATTAACTGATTATCCCAAAGGGAATTGAAAATGAAGGTTATCTTTCAACTTGTGATGAGCTTCCAAATAAATATTCAACATGCATTTAATAAGACAGTTTTATGCATTATTTAAGTATCAATTGATGGGTAGAAGACGAAAGACTACACTACTGATGCTGAGGTTTGAAAGGCAAGAGCAAAAATCTGGTGAATGAGGTCTTGAAGGAGATTTCCTTCTCTCATTTTATTCAAATATTATTTACACAGTAATCATGAAAAGAATTTTAGTAAGAATTCATTTCTGCGTTTTGGTTGGTTGGGGACTTCTTTGTTTATAAAACATGAATAACAAGAGCTCCAGCCTCCACCTCAGAGCAAGATCAGCTCTCCTGGGGCCTGTCCCTTGGGATTTTGTGCCTGGGTCAGAGAAGCACTGGTTCATGTCTGTGGTAAAATCTTTCCCCTTGAACTTGGAGTGCTCAATTCTATTGCTTCTGCTGTATTTCAGGATGGACACTGCTGGGGCAGAACTCCTCTCTGAGGAGTGAAACTGCTGCTGAAGTACAGCCCAGCCTCTCAGAGGAATTTTTAGTGCTGTAGAAGGAAGTCTGGGCTGTTGCCTCATTCAGACTGTTGATGGATTGATCGTGCCAGTTACAGAGCAACAAAGTGCCCTATTCACATGGAGAAATCATGTCTGGCTGGGGACTCCAAGGACTTATCCCTGCGTTAGGGATGTCTGACATATATGTCAGCAATGCCCATTTTTGACCTGTACTTTTCCTTCCCTAATATATATATTTGCTCCTCCAAAAATATTACCTGAAACCTTGATGATGTATTTTTATTTGGACACATCCCTGCCAGAAACTCGGACTTGGACCAATGTACAGTGGTTTCAGTGCCAGGGAATGTCACTGCAGATCTTCTCCTGTGGGATAACCGAGAGCAGGATCAGCCTCACAGTCCTGGGAGATGCCACTTGGTTAATTAAATAAACCAGTGACCTCTCAGACAGAGGTGAACACGAGAAGAAGAGGAGGAAAGTGGGTTTTCTTTACGGGGTCTTTCTGCCTCTTCAGTGCTTCATTGTTTGGCTGCCCAGTGGGACTCAGCTCCTCCGGGCACTGCAGGGAAGGCTGTTTTCCCTAACACCACGTGGTATTCCAAATATTATTTTATGCATTTTTTTTTTTTTTTTAAGGAAAGGTGCTAAAAGAAAAGGTACTAAAATAAAAATAGAGGGTCTGTCCTGCTTTGTGAGACTTTCTTTTTTCAGCTCTCTCTTTTAAGTAATTTATAAATGTAGTTGGGATTGTTTGTCTTTGGTTTTACAAAATGTTTTTCTCTCCAAAGGAAAAACTGCCAATGTATTATTAAAGGGAGGTCAGATCCCAATGACCTTTTCCTTGTTGGTTTAATGTTTGCAGAGCAAACATAAAGAGTGGGTTTTGTTAAAGGATGCTGTTGAGAAACAAGAACTCAAGTTCAATTTGCCTTTTCCCTCCCTCTTTCACTCAGTGCAACATGACCTATTTTCTGTATATATGCATTTTCCCAGTCTAATTTATCTAATATTGAGTATTTGCATTTTCATTACTTTTAAGAAAGATTGCATCTCCATTTTAATTGAAAAAATCACCTGTTTTATTTGAAATATAAATAATTGTCAAATGTTTTCACTGATAGTTATGGAGATTTGTTTTAAGGCCATTATTTTGCATCTGATATTTTGATGCTTCCTTTAATTTGGTGCACATAACCATATTTCTTAATATCTTTAAATGATCTCAAGCATATAAAAAAGGTAAATTTTTCAAAATAGCTCAGAACTAGAACTCTGAATAATTGGTTTTTACTTTTAGTTGTTAAACTAAAAAATGTTTCTTAATTTGTTTCTGATAGTGCTAAGAAGAAGATTATTCAGCAGAACAAATAGAAGACCCTACATGTTTAGTTTGATTCATTTTGCTTCAGCTGCATGCTCTGAAACCATTTAAATCCCCCCTTAAAAATTAAATGCTGGTGATTTTTCTGAAATAAATGTATAGGAAGGAAGAAATTAAACATTTCAAAACATCTTCAAAATGCTAAGCAGAAACATTTTTTCTTTTCTCAGATATGCCTGTTTTTCCTCCCTTAAGGAAGTTATGGTCTCTTCCTTACCATGTAGTAGTTACTACGAGGTGGCTCCTATTCCTAGTTACTGTAGGTTCCCTAAAATATCATCAAAGGATGTCTCTGGAAGGTGATTCAGTCCTTCCGCCTTTCTTTAATAACCACAGGGATAACTGTCTTCAATTATGTTATTTCATGTATTTAAGGGAAGGGACAAACTTGGGCCTGTAGATGTTCTGTGTTAAACTCAGCTTACGTTGTGCAGTGTTTAAAAAGGCTCACTTGCACATTAAGGGTGCAAATGTGTTGTGCTATGGAGCAGAGGCATCGGGAAACAGTGGAGTTTGTAAGAAAGGCATTAACATCATGAGCAGTATGTAGATTAGCTGATATTAACAACCACATTCATTTAGATGAAGTTGATGAGGCAGCACAGGAGGTTCCTGCTCAGAACCAGCGTTGTGCAGTGACCTTGGCAGGGGCAGGAGGGGTCACACTGTGACATGAGGTCACACTGCTAAGGGCTCGTGATGCTTTTATGGTGTGCATGTATGTATCAGTACCAAAACTTCACTGAAGTCTAACAGGGATATTCCATCCTCTTTTGCTGTTTCTGCTGGCCACCCTAAAATGCCACATTTTGTTTTGTCTGGTGCTGGCAGTTCAGGAGTGGGTGAGCTGATTCTCATAAGAAACGATTTTCAGATAGTTTAGGGCATGGTGGAAAATACTTAAACACAGGGTGTTGTAGCAAGTTTGCTGCTTATTTTGGTGAAGCACTAACAGTGTTTTGATTATCTCTGAGCAGGCTAAGCTGATTCAGTGTAACGTAATTAATGAGGCCACCTTCCATTAGAGGACAGTGGGAAGAGCTATTGGTAACTACTTCACAGGCACCAGAGAAATATTGCTGAAACAGGAGCTCACAGTGCCCAGAGGATGATTATTCTGCTGCAGGAGCTGGTGCTGCTGCTGTGACTGCGGCAGCACAGCGTGGGCAGAGGAGCTGCTGCTGCCCAGAGTGTGATCCCTGTGGGCTTTGCTGGCTCAAGGAGCAGATATTTGCTCACACCAACATGACCCCTCTCCACTGTCAGTGTTTTCTGGGACCCCTAGGGACAGACAGATCTGAGGACAGCCTGGGCTCAAGCCATTGATACGCTTGGCAGACAGTTTTGAACTTTGCAGTGACATGGATGCATTTCAGATAATTCTGGAATGTCATATAGGGTGCTGAATATAGAGATAAGTGCTGGCTCTCCTTGCTGCCAAACAGTGGAGAAAAGTCCAACTGTTTTATCAACTTGCCTCAATTTCCCCATAATTGAACTTACGAGTAGAGTGGCCTGGGAGAGACTCTTTATTATTCCCTCATCCATTTGTTCAGAGAATTGGACATACGAGTGCTGGAAACATCTAAAGCCTTACCTAGCCTGACCTGCTCGGAATAGCAGACTATAAGCTTCTGTCCATTAACCTCAACACTGAGCCCACGAACTCATTTCTGCCTGAAACATCCTTTCCACTCTCAGTCTGAAGAGAGCATGTGGTGAACAGCCCACCATTACCCTTAACAGCTTCTTTTGATGTCCAGCCTTTGTCCCCAGTTAAAGCAGTAATTATCCCTGCTGCTCCTGCTGTATCTGACCTGTGGCTCGCTGCAGCTTGCAGCCTGAACGTGTGTGGGTCAGGAGTGAGCTGGAAGGTTCCCGTAGGTCAGGAGGGAGGTGGTGTGGATTGAGGGGATGGGTACGGGAAGCCTGAGGTGTGAGGGTCAGGCTGCAGGACCCTGACCATGTTTGGAGCAGTAGCCCTTAGCGCTGGGTTTATTGGTGGCTCGCTGAGGGCTCAGGCAAACTCAGTGCTGCTGTCCCAGAGGATTTCAGGGGTGTTGGCAGAGCAGGATGGGGTCCTGGGAATCACTGGAGCTCTGTTTCTTTGGCCGTGCACGGCTTCAGGGCTGATTCAGCCCTGAAGGGTTGCCTTAGTCAAACTAGATGAGAGAGTGCTGTGTTCCCCCAGGCTTTGCCTGGCTGCAGGGCTTGTCTTTGTTGTCACAAGCCTAAATTCACTCACAAAATCATTCGGCTTCTTGTTTATCTGCTTCCTTGGGCTCCATAATTAGAAGTGCTGCTGAGCCAGCAAAGCCTGGTTTGGGAGACCACCAGCACAGCCTGCGGGAGAACATGGAGGCCCCTCCATGAAGTGACATTCTTTCAACAGAGTTACCCCGGGAGTCAAGGAAGAGATTTGCCTTTCTTGGACTGAACAAACACAGTGAGGTGCAGCCTGTTCCACACTCCTGCAGTGCTGCCTCAGCAAAGGGACAGCAGCCACTGGCTCCAACCAGGAGACCCATGTTACACTGGGGAAAATCTGTGGGGGAATATTGTGACAGGGAGCCTGGTGGCTGGAGGCAGCCTCATGAACAGCTTTGGATTGACCATCTCTGTTTTCAGGGTGCGGTTTTTTTTTGAGCTTGTCATTTTTAGGGGCATTGATTTTAATGTGTTTTCTTTGGCTGGCGGTTCGACATTGAAGGAATTGGCTCCAAGAAGGAATGGCATTATTTGGACTTTCACCTCAGCATGCCTTTACTGGAAGCTCTGGCTGTCAGTGGTACCCAGAGAGAGTTTTGTTGATGAAAACCATTCCTTGGACCCCTCCCATGCAAGTGCTGAAATAATAAGCCATTTGTTGGAGAATTGTCATCTTCCCCATGGACACATGCCATTTTGAGTGAAACCATCTCAAACAGCACACACAGCTTGCAGACCTTGCCCAGCCACACGGCAAAGAAGAGATTGCCCTAACAGAATTAGGAGTTCCTTAACAGAGTGGAGATTGCCAGACATTCACGAGCTAATGGATAGCTGACATCAGTAAATGTTAGCAATTGGATGCTCATGAACGCCTTGGAGGAGCTACGAGACTGGGATTTGTTTCATAGGATCACAGAATCATTAAAGGCTGGAAAAGCCCTTTAAGATCATCCTGGAAGGGATGATCTAGTTCAGCTGTGTATGAGCTGAATTACATTACACACCAATGGGAAAAACAAACTGAAAAATGTTGTCCTGGATCTTTTCACACACTGGGCAGCTTTCCCTCATGTTACTGAGCTCACCACAGAAACAGTTATTTCACCTTTGAAAGTCGTTGCTCTGGGCTCTGCACCTTTTAAAAGTTACTTTAATGGTAATGCAGAGTGCTGGGTCTACACTCCTTCAATGGGGAGACCTGATTTCCTCTTCTGGGAAAATAAAATAATTTTGGGACAACTGAAATGTTTCATTTTACCCCAATATTGTGCTTGGGTCTTGGGATTATTTGTGTCTTTTACATTCAGTCTTTAAAATATGACTGGCAAACAAAAATTTCACTTTGAAAGGAAACAGTGAAAAGCCTGGTTCTGAGAGTTGGCAAAATTATGGTTGTCAGGTCTGTGCTGAGTATCAGTTTCTCTTTCCTCCACCTGGAGCTGGACTCTGCTGCTGAGGCTCTCAGCCCAGCCAAGGCACTGATGCTCTGGAGGGATCTGGTGCCATGGTTTATATTGCAGACTGTTCCAGGCTGTAGGGAAACCTGAGGTGTGTGGGCAGCCTGTGTGGCCATGCAGGTGCCATCAATGCGTTCAAGACGTGCATTTGGTCTTTTCTGGTGGGAGCAAGCTTCGGGTTTGTGTGGCAGAACTGTCTGCAGCCCATGTTGCAGCTTTGTGAGGCAGAAAGCTGCACACACAAGACCAAAGGCCATTTCTGTCCATTGTGTAGTGTTTTACTCCTGAAAGGCAAGGTGGAATGGGGCATAAATCACAATCAAATAGCTATGGTGTAATGCTGTGTTCTCCCTCGCTCTCTTTGTGATATTCTCTCAGTTCATCAGCTTTGTAGCTGGGGTTCTATGCCTGATTCTGCTAGAAGTTGCAGAGCTCTGTTAATGCTGGGCAGCTGCTGTGGCTGCTGTAGCAATTCTGGGCTGCAGGTCAGTGCAAAGGGATTTGGATAGCACAGTTCCATCTGAGGGGCTGTCTTGTTAATTCTGCTTTATTGGATGACTCCTGGAAGCAGTTTTCCTGAGCTATCACAAGGGTTTGTAATAAATCTTAATGAGGAACCCCTGCTATGATTAATCATTTGTTTCTCTAGCAGGAATCATGTCTTCTACTCCCCAGGGGAAAGGAAAGGAACCTCAATTCCTGCATCAGGGCAGTGTCAGTGGTTACCTAGCTGTTTACTAGAAAATGTTGCAGCAGTCACCCCAAATCCCCAGGACATGTCTGCTGTTTGTAAAAGTCAGTGTTTGCCTCCCAAGGCAAACAACTGCTCTTGAATGAGCTGCTTTGTTCTAAACCAAGGGATTCTTTCCTCTCCCCGCCTCTTTTATTATAAAGGATTCAGGAGGGATTTACAACCAAGTCAAGAGAAAAGGTGAACAGAGCCAGAGGTAAAGCCCAATCCGAGCAAATGCTCCCATGGCTGCTTTCACTGTGTTGGTGTCAAATAGCTAACCTGAGCACTGTGGCCATCGGGTGAGACCTGGAGGACACAGAAACGGCAGCAGCTGTCCTTTGTGGACCACAAAATCTCAGCTAAAGCTGACAACCAGAACTGACCAGTTTCCCAAGGCTCTGTGACACACTGAGCCAGTCCTGTGCCTCTCCCACCTTTCCCTTCCTTTCCATGTTACACGTTCTGGGTATTTTCTAACACCATTTTTGCTGTCAGCAGTTAGCAGACACATCCCAGTGTAGGAAGATTTCCAGCTGAGGAGGCATGGGAAGCACGAGGTAAATGAGCTTGGAGGGAGCTGTGGGAACTGTGAGAGGTGTAAATTAACTCCATTGCTAATTTGCTTTTCTCTCAACAGAGATGGCAAAATTCATGGCTGTCAGTCACTGGCATGATGGAAGGCAGATCCTGTCAGGGACATGTCCATGTGATCTGGTTGGCCAGGACAGGGTAATTCTTAAATCATTAGTGCCTGGTCTCTTGATTAAAACATGGACATGGTTTGCAACTAATAGATGCCCTAAAGGAGCAGATCTAAACCCTGTTGGCGTAAATCTTTAATTGACTGCAGTAGACTCAGAATCAAGTCTAGAAGGAACTGTCAGTTTGAAACCCTCTAAAAGGGTGGTATATATATAAGGGCTATGCTGGTAAAATCCAAGTTGGATAAATCTCCAAGGAGAAGAGATTCAGCTACAGTGATCTGCATTGCTTAGTTAAATGCATTCAAAACCCAAAATTATCTTAATCCAGGCAATTTTCTGTAATCCTATAAATGGGTTAAACCTGTAGGATGGCAAAGATTCATCCCATTCAACTTGGGGACTTAGCTATGGCATCTAAGGTAGAGTGTCATTGCCCTCAGCAGTAGAGAGAGAGAGGAATGACCAGGGCCCTGATGACCTCAGTTTCAGTCATCTCACTGCTTTGGTAGCTGCCTCTACCTCTTGGTGAAGGGAGACCTGAGGGAGGTGCTTGCTGTTTGGTGGGGACAGTCTGGATCCACAGCTTGGAGGGATGGACATAGGAAAGAACCTGAGAAATTGTCTGGACATCCCTGTCAATAGAAATTCTAGTGACTTGCTGTGATTAAAAGGGCTGAGGTACCCTTGGGGATTGCTTTAATATGAGTTCTGATAAATTTGTGGAGGGATCGTATGACAAAGCAGCAGAACTCCCAGGATTTGCAAAGCCCATCTAATGGGGTATTATCTCCAGGGGGGTTGAAAATAAATCAGATCACTCTTTATTTGTACCATTTTTATACAAATTCAATGTTCCCTAGCTGCTTCTGTTCATCTTTTCTATCAGGAAGGAATAGCTGTTTCTCTTGATGTGTAATTTGCTTCTGGTGGGCTGAGGAAGCTTTTCCAGGTGTCTGTAGCCCTGGATCCTGCTGCATGGCAGGGCAGAGCAGCTCACTTTACACTTTCTGGTGGCATCACATTCTCTTTGATGCCCAGCTGTTGCCCCCAGTCCTGAAACTTGGGGTCAAGGTGGAATTTTCCACCCAAGTTCATTCAGTAAGGGCTGCAGGTGATTGCTTGCTACTCATGACATATATTTTTCTTCCTTACTTTTGGTCATATTTATTTTGCCCACCTAAATAATAAGATCTGCTTCTCTAAGAGCTATAATTAAATTTCTTGTTAATGTCTTTCATGTATTTACTCATTCTGAGGAGGAGCCCTCAGGGGAGTCTCTGCCACATCATTTTTACCAGACTTCACATGAGAGGTAGGAAGAGATGTAAGGGTGTGATGGCAAATAAGGGCTGATTTGGAGGGGAAATGGAGTGCAGGCGTGGGGAAAGACAGACACAACTCAGACTGCTGCAATGCAGTTGCTGATGGACTGGTTAAATTTAAGAGGCAACAGTCTAAGCCCAGATGTTGAAGAAAGTCATGGCTGGAAACTGGTATAGCAATGAAAGGGCTCTTGTTTGAAAATAGTTTATTTTAGGTTTAAAAAGAGCCCTTTAATGGGAGCTGCACCATCTGACATTGAAATCCATGGAGTGCCACCATCCCTCATGAGTGACAGATCTCCTTCACCTGTCCAACCAGAACCAAGAGCAACGTGAGGCCTCAGGATGGGCTGAGAACAGCCGTGCTGTTATGGCTGGAGCACAGAGCTTTGGGTGCTGCAGAGGTGACAAAGGGGTGGCAGTGGTCCCCATAGGGAGGAGAAGGGGTGGCGTTAATGAAAAGAGTGGAAGCCACAGTGTTTGTCAAAAGGTCTGGCAACCCTAACTCCAGGAAATTGTGTGATGGATGCAAAGTACAGCAGAGCCTGTAAGCCATCCCACTTCTATCCCTTACCCAAATCAGATCCAAATCAGATCCAAAACCACTTAACGATCTGAAATTGCTAATACAAAAGACTGAAAGCATGAAAAAGGTGCAGTGAGCTGCTAGCTGAGAGCTGGGTCTTCTTTTTGGGGCCACTGCATGAAAATGTCCTATCAGGCCTGGGAACCTGCTACCACCTCGTGCTGCTGTTTCATACCTGTTTTATTTTTTGAGGTAAAAAAGCTGAAGAATTGCAGTAACACATTGAAATGAACAGGCAAATATTGCTATTTCATATGAAATAATCCATAACCAGCTCATCGGATGCCAGGGAAGGAGCTCCTTTCATGATACTGAAGCAGAGCTGTAAGGTCAGGTTCAGGAATTTGGTGCAGATAAATGAGACCATGGCAGAAGAAGCAAAGCATGTCAGACCTGAGTCAGATTTACTGAATTTGTGTGGCTGCTGAGGCCCGTGCCATGGCTTAGAACACTGGCCAAATGCCAGGCACCTACGACATCTGGTCTTTCCACTCCCTCCTGCCACAGCTGGGCAGAGGAGAGGGGGAAAAAAAGTTATAACACAGAGAGGGCTCATGAATTGAGAAAATCGGAGGAAACCGGAGAAAACCGGAGAAAACGCACTGAGGACCAAAACAGGCTGAACTTAAAGTTGCAAAGTGGTTTATTACTAACAGAGTCAAAGGAGGTTAATGAGAAGTAAAATAAGCTCTTAAGACACCATTCCTGCCCCCAACCCCTCCCTCTTTCCCACCAACAGTGCAGGGGAACAGGGTATGGGGGTTTGGTCAGTTCCTCACCGAGATCATCTGCTGCTGCTCAGGGAGAAGAGTCCTTCCCCTGCTGCACTGTGGGTCCCTCCCAGGGGAGACAGTGCTCCATGAACTTCTCCAGCATGGGTCCAATCTCATGAGCAGCAGTCCTCCCAAAACTGCTGCAATGTGAATCCCTCCCATGGGCAGACAGTCCTCCCAAAACTGCTGTGGCGTGGGTCCCTCATCCACAGGGTGCAGTTGTCCAAGGCCAGGCTGCTCAGGCTGCTCCAGCTTGGAAGCAGAGCCTCTCTCCCCACCGAGTCTCCCACTGGACCACAGCCTCCTCCAGGCACCCACCAGCTCCTGTGGGCACCTCCTCACGGGCTGGGGGTGGATCTCTGTACCCCATGGACCCCATGGGCTGCAGGGCACAGCTGCTTCACCATGGCCATCACCACAGCCTGCAGAGGAATCCTGGCTCTGGTGCCTGGAGCACCTCCTCCTCCTCCTTCTCCACTGACCTTGGTGCCTCCATGTTGTTTTCTCTCACATGTTCTCAGCTCCTCCTCCTTCCCTGGCTACAAAGAAGTGCGTGCCCACATTGTTTTGACTTCTTCTTAAATGTGTTTTCACAGAGGCGTAACTAACATCTCGAAATGGCCCAGACCTGGCCAGCAGCATGTCCATCATCTTCAGAGCCATCAGAGATTGGCTCTCCTGGACATGGTGGAAGCTTCCAGAACCTTCTCACAGGAGCCACCTTTATGCCCCCCACTCACTACCAAAACTGGGCCAAGCAAAACCAGCACAGCCATCAAGCTCCAGTCTGAGCTTGCAGCCTTACCAACGTGAGTGGCAATATTGCCCCCGCGCTTTCTAATGCACAGCTGGACCTTTCCCAGTGATGCCATTAAGGCTCTTCAGGGAACTGCTGGGAAATTACGTTAAGAAGATAACATATCCTTGCCTGCATAAAAAGGCAGGTCAAGAACAATTTGAAGAGTTGGGGAATGACTTCAGTCAGCTGAAGAGGTGTCATAAGGTCTCTATTCCCTCCAAGATGTTTCATCACTGCCTTGGATGTAACTTCAACTGCAGTTTTGTTTATGCTCCTCTGTTTTTCACTAACTTCCTGGCAGAAACCTCTCCTTGCTCCAGGTACTGGCAGAGCTGGAGTTAGCTGGGAACAATTAGATTATAGGATTTAGAGACAGATGGGACCTTTTCCATTCAATTTTTTTATGATTAACTCACAACACAACATGTGAGGCAGTCACGTATTTCATATTCACACAACAAATTATGTTGTCGTATGAAATAACTCTCGTTTCCTTCTTTGAAATCAAGTATGAATTTCCATCTGGAATAGATAATGTGGTTTCCATATGTACAAACAGGTACTTGTTACACATATCAAAGCAGAAAAGACATTTTGGATGATAATGTGCTGTGGAAGTGTCTGCCCAGTGAATGCATGAGAGCTGTCGGGTGATTCACAAATGCTGTGACAGAGACCCAGCTCAGGGGTGGGGTTTTGAGCACGGTAGGGCCTCTGATTTTCTGGTTAAGGACACAGAATTTAAGACCTCCCGTGCTGGAGTGAGCTGTAGTGTCGGAAGTCCAGTCTACCCAGACCTTATGAACAAGAAACCAAACCTGCTTTTCCGGAAAATACTTGATTTCTCATTTTCCAAAGCTCATCTCAGGTGGGTGCTGAGCACCTGCTTGTGCATGGGTGGTGAGTGTGTCCTGGACAGTGGGCTCAGGTCTGTGTTTTCAGCATTACCCTCCCGTGAGGTGCATCATCCCCGTCCTTGGCCAGCCCACCATGGGTGTCTGTCACAAACTGCTGTGGATTGGTGGTGCAGGACTGCTGTGGGCATGTCTCATGCGGTGGGTTGACAGCCCTGGTGTTTGGTGGTGTGATGGAGTGACCTTGGCTGAACATCAGGTGCCCACCAAAGCTGCTCCATCCTCAGCTGGGCAGGGTAGAGAAGATATAACAAAAGGCTTCTGAATCAGGGTAAGGAAAAGATCACTCAGCAACTGCCATGGGGGGCAACACACTCAACAGGGAGGAAATTAATTTAATTTATTGGCAATCAAATCAGAGTAGGATAATGAGAAATAAATGCAAATCTCAAAAACCTTTCCCCACCTCTCCCTGTCTCGTGGGCTCAACTTCAGTCAGAAATTCTCTCATTCTCATTCCTCCTGCTCCAACTGCACAGGGGGATGGGGAATGGAGGCTGTGGTCAGTCCATCACATGTTGTCTCTGTCACTTCTCCCTCCTGAAGGGGAAGACTCCTCACTGTGTCCCACTGCTCCAGCCCTGGGGTCCCACCCACAGGAGATGTTCCTCCATGAACTGCTCCAGGGTGGGTCCTTTCCGTGGGGTGTAGTCCTTCAGGAACAGGCTGTTCCATGTGGGTCCACTCCATAGGGTGCTGTCCTTTTGGGACAGGCTGTTCCACATATGTCCCTTCCTTTGTGTCAGTCCTTCAGGAGCGGCCTGCTCCAGCATGGGTCCCTACGGGATCACGAGTACTGCTCCAATATGGGCTTCCCACAGGGACACAGCCTTTTCTGGGCATTTACCTGCTCTGCCATGGGCTCCTCCAGGGGCTGCAGGTGGATCTCTGCTCCCCCATGGACTTGCATGGCCTTAGGGGCACAGCTGCCTCACCATGATGTTCACCACGGGCTGCAGAGAAGTCTCAGCTCCTGGAGCAGCTCCTGCCCCTTCTCCTGCACTGCCCTCAGTGCCTGCAGACCTGTTCCTCTCACATATTCTCATTCCTCTCCAGCTGCAATTCTGCAGGATTGTTTGTCCCTTCATTAATCTTCTAACCCCTGAAGTGCTTCCCCTGTCAGTGATGGGCTCAGCCCTGGCCAGTGGCAGCTCCATGCTGGAGCCAGCTGGGATTGGCTCAGTCGGACATGGGGGAGGCTTCCAGCAGCTTCTCAGAGAAGCCAATTCTGCAGACCCCATACTGCCAAACCCTTTCTAGGCAAGCCCAGCACAGGTACCTCAGTGAGACAGCATCAGTGGTGAGGCTGGGGTGAGTTTCTGCTGCTCTTGCCTCCAAGTCAGACAAGACAAAGGTGCCCCGCCACTAATTTAACATCTTCATTTCTGGTTAGTTTCCATTACACACAGAACAGTTTTCACTTTTTTAAAAACTTATCCTATCCTCAAAGCCTTTTTCTGAAGAGTGACTGGATTATTATTGTGCAGTGCAGTTTTTCTAGGAAATGGAAATGGCATCTGGTCTCCAAATGGAGACCACCTTCCGCCTCCAGGTCTTTAAGAGAACATGACAGTAATTGAGCAATAATGAAATGTTTCAGGAGGAGTGTCGGAAAGTTCAGAGTGGTATGGGAGAGTTATAAATCTGGGCTGACTTTGGCTTGAGGAAGAAATCCCATTATAAACTTACAGCTGCTGACTCTGTGCTTCTCTCAGCTTGCCCAAGATGCAAAGCTCACCTCAACACCTGACTGAGGTGCTCCTGTCTCAGGCACAGCTCTGCCTCCCAGGATCAGCAGCACGGGTCAAGCACAGGCTCTGCTCCACGTGATAGGCTCTGGCTAGACCTCTGTGTGTTGATCTCACTGGGACAAACCTTCTTCCCTTTGAGCTTGAGTTTCGGCTGCTCATTCTTGCAACAAGAACCTTGGCCAAAACTTTAGGGGTGTGATTTGTTCATCACTGTTTTGAAGTAATTTGTCTCAACAAAATATTGAAGACTTGGATTGTATTTTCTTCAAACTGGCTTTGGGGTACCTAAACGGAGACTTTTGTCCATCTTCAGGGTCCTTTGTTCATTATTCACGTTGTTTCCAATTTGTGACTCTCAGAAAAGATTGCCCTTTCCCTTTCCTCCTTTGAATGATTCTTGGGATTAGAAATAAATCTGAAGTTTCAATCTCCAAGCTGGAAATCTTTTAGCACTGGAAAGTGTTTCTGACATGTTAAGTTATACTCTTAGATTTCAATAAGTCGCCTCCAGATTTCAAGCTAAAATCAGATGACTTGTCAGAGGAAATTCTACAGGCTGTTGCTAAGATCAGTGCTGGAAAAATGGGCATTTTCAAGTGGTGATTGGCCTCTGTCTTACCTTCCTCTCCCAGGGTTGGATGAAGGTGTTTGTTTCCGTGGTCAGCAAAGGTGTCTGAGTGGTGGGTTTGTGATGGACACCCCACTCTGAGACCATGAGGACAGACTTCACCTGAACAGATACAGTGATTTGCAGCACAGACATCTATGTCTGAGATGATTTCAAGGTCACCACGACCCATGCAGAGAAACAAGTGCTTGGAAAGTAGGATTTATGTAGTCTGCCTAGTTCAGTTGGAGAGGAGAATGCAAATATTGAATACTGTTACTGAAATTTTTTTTTCTGATGTCATATAGGAACATCATCAGCCAAGGTTTGTGTCTTGATTAATTTTTTACATCTATTTTTTACATCATCTACATCTATTTTACATTTTTTACATCTATTTACGTCATTTCTTGATCCACGTGATGGACAGATTGTAGTGGACGTTGACCAGAGTATTTTTTTTAGTATGTACAATGACTGATAAAAAGCTACATACTTGACAGTTTTGCAATCCATCAAATCCATGGTTTTTTCAAGGAATGAAACCAGGTCTTCCTGACACTAGAAGGAAAATAACATGGTGCATCTCTTCCTAACCTGTACTTGGGCATCCTGCATTCTGGCAAAATAACTCAGAAGCATGTAAGGAGTCTTAAAAATATTGGTCTGACTGAAATATCTTTTCTTCCTCTGGCACTGTGAATCCTGTGAACTCTTGTTTCTCCAGTTGGTTACAAAATACAGCTAAGTGTCTTTTGGAGTGAGTTGTGGAGTGACCACACATTTAATTAATAGTGGTTACATATGTCTAAATAAATTCCTGCAAAAAATGGCATTTTTAAGGAGATTTTGTGATAAAATTTCTCAGGAGGCAGAGTTAGGGTTTCCCAGTTTCACATTTAATTAACTTAGTCTGACTTTTATAAGGCTTTGCCTTATGCGTTTTGGTCTTCAGTAAACAAATAGCAGAAAATTAAAGCAGAGCAACTGCCAATGAACAGTAAATTTAATTGAAAAATAATGAGTTGCCATAGGGTGCCATAGGGTTCTGCAAAGATAACGTTATTTATCTTGGGAAAGCTCCACTTGCATTTGTCAGGACATGAGATATACATATATATATATCTATATGTATAAGTGGAACAAAAGAAAAAAATGCAACATTAGATAGGAAAGCGCTAAGGCCATATTCCTCATCCTGAATTTGAGGCTGGAATTTGGTGGAGTGAAAAACTGATTTCCTGCGCTCTGTGGCAGCTCAGTGCAATTTCCATCCAAGGCATCACTAAGTGAAATGTGGTGTCAGGAAGAGAAGTGACTGGAATTTGTAAGGTCCAGATGAGCAGGAAGGAAGATGAACATCAATATCACAGGAGGGAAGAAACATGTGAAATTATCTCAGTTCTAATGGTGAAACAAAAACCTGGATCTGAATGCTCCCTCTGCTTTTCACCTCTGTTTCAAGGGAAATTGAGTGCCTGGAAAACAGCAGAGTGAACACTTCGATAAAGGTGCTGAATTAAGCCAGCAGTAAAATGTCTTAATCTTGGGTTTAGAAGACACATTTGTATCCCTAGGTTTGTTCCTCTTTGTGAAACACTTGAAATTCGGAGTGATTGAGGAACTGGGCTGTGAGCAGCAGAAACAGTTTGAACTCGCTCACTGACAGTGCTCATCCCACTGACAGAGTGAGCGGAGCTACTCCGGGTTTTCAGAGGAGATTAGTTAGATCAGTTAGCAGATATCAAACCCAAGGGTTCTGCCCGTGGGTGAAAAGGGCATCGTGGGCATCCCACTTAGCTGTGCCCTGTGGATGAGCCCTTTTCTCCCTGCACATCTTTCTTTGTCTGCACACGTGTGAAATGCGATGTGTAGCAGCTCTTTTTTCACAACATCTAGTTTCCATCATTTCCCAGCACTTCCCACTATGTGGCAAACCCACCTTATTTACAGCCTTCCCATTTGGAGGGCTCAACAGACCCCAAATTTGGCTGACATTTTCAGGTTCCTGCTTTTCATTTCAACCCATTCTTACTTTATTTTTAGCTGTTATAAAATGACACATGTTTCCATCTTTTAGGTAATGAGATGCTTTCCACTTAATTCAATCACTAGTTAATTTGATCCTCTATTTAATTTGTTCCAAACGTCTGGAAGCAAAGTTCTGTATCTTAAGTATATGTATATATTACATATATAGCTTCCACCCTTCCCTCTGATCATTCTCCTTCCTCTAAACAAGCCTTATAATTCCATCTTAGGCTACTGAAACTTGCCATTTAATTAATAAGAAAAGCCCAAATCAAAGCAAGCCAGAAGGAAAATAAAAGGTTTAAGGAATGAATCCTGGTCATAAAAGATGACTGTGACTTAAATTTGCATCATGGACTACCTGCTGTTGGCTAATAACTCTGCTATAGGCTATCAATTAATGGAAGCAAAATCTTTTAGGAAAATGTTAAGAATAAATTTGAACAGCCACTTGGTGGAACATAAACCCAAAAATACGGTGCAGCAAAGTTTTATCTGTCGCCCCAAGCCTTTGGAACGTGGAAATCAGATGGTGAGGTAATAACACTGCTGCAGTCTGTGCTAAATCTGTGTTGTCTTCAGCGCTGTCAGGAGCACCCACCAGCACTCCATAAAGCTTTCACTTCCATCCCCAACAGACCCCTGAAAAACCCTCACCCACCTGCTGTAACCAAACACTCAGCCCTCAGCCTCCGTGCTGACCTTTCTGGCTTTGGAATCAACAGATCAGCCCTTCTGAGTGCCATATCCAGCTGGTATTCAGGAGTGGATCTGCTTTGAGCTGGCAGAGCTGTGTTCATGCAGGGAGATACACTCAGCCCAGCTCTTGGCCAAAAGATGAGCAGCTTCACACAGTGCTGCCTAGCGTGTTGCTCCTTTGATCACCTAATGGGGTGTGCACAGGCCAGGGAGAGCAGACACAGTGTGAACCTGGTGCTTTCCAGCCCTTGGGCCAGGGTTCGTGCCATGGGGTGCATTTTCACACATCCCGGCCGGGGCACCATCTCAGAGCAGGGCTGCACGAATCCTTTCAATGGATCCCCACATTAGCCTGCCAGGAAGTTGCCAAAAATCTCACTGTGGAGCTCCTTTCTTTTCATGGTGCCTTGCTGGGAACACTGTGTTTTTTCACACATCCCAGTTGGAGCACCATCTCAGAGCAGGGCTGCAGGAGTCCTTTCAATAGACCCCCACGTTAGTCTGCCAGGAAATCGCCAAAAATCTCACTGTGGAACCCCTTTATTTTCATAGTGCCTTGCTGGGAGCACTGTGTGTGTGCCTGGATGTGAGCTTGGCTGTGTCTGAGCGGTCACAAGTCAGGATGCTCCTGCAGTGTGCTGGGCTGGAGGAGGCAATGCCCCTGCGAGACACATTCCACCTCGGGGCAGGGAATGCAGCGTTTGGCTGTTTTCCTTTGGGAGGTGAGGGAAAATGAAAGCCAAGCCAGCCAGAGTTCCACGGGCTCCAGGAGCTGTGCCCTTTCCCTTCTGTGCCCATCTCTCTGCTGTGAGACTGAGTGGGCTCTTCACTGGAGAGGCACAGAAGTTGTGTGAGGTCTGTCGTCGGGATTCAAAGTGTCGCCACAAAATCAGATAGCTGTAGTGATCTTTTAACTTTGCTTAGCGTTAAAACTTGGAATCAACAAACACGTGGTGTCTAGCAAGAGTCGAGACAGAACAGTGGAACGAGGCTGTGATGGCCCCATACCACTTTGTTAACAGCACCTTAGACTCTTATCTGTAACCCTTAGAAATGCAAAATGAGTAACTCTGGAAGCCAAGCCCCTTTGTAACTGTTTAACTGTTTGATTTGTAACAATATATAAGAAGTGCCTTGTACAATAAACCTGGCTTTTGCTGGCACCCAGCGAAGTCGTGCCTCAATCACCGACGGTGATTCAGGCGGTTTTCAAGGCTGGAAAAAACCCATGGCTATGGCTGCAGCAGGGCTCCCTGTCCAGATACTGCTACTGCTGGCAAAAACGTTTTCCCACACACAGTTTTGGGTAGTTTTCCTCTGCCCTTGGTCTTGCCCAGCTGTGGTTTGGGTCCCCACAGTAGAGGAGAAGCTGCAGTGGGGCAGGAAGGGGTGGAATGATTCAGGAATGATTGCAATGCCAGGACAGGGGGAATTGGAGGTTGCAACTGAGAGAAAACCACCCGAAAAGCAAGGGGAGAAGCGGGGAAGTAACAAACCCATGATCTGCTTAGCGAGCAGTGGGATGGGATTCAGTTTCCCCATGAGATGGAGACAGTGCTGCTGACTTTGGTTACTTTCCAGCCATGGTGTAGGAACAATTTGTCTTCATAAATTGTGAGGAATAATGCAACAGGACAGAGCTCTCGAGAGGGCATGAGGGCTTTTGTGGGAACCATGGGATGAATATTAACAAACAGATCATGTTGTTATTACTTACTGTTAGTTTGTGACCTGGGCTTCACAGCTATTTGTGAACTGCGTGCCCCAAACTCTAAGCTGATACCTTCTGATTTCCACAGACCAGTTTCTATTATGATGTCTCTGATTTATGTGATGGGGATCTGTTGCTGTGCCGATGTGTGGAGGTGAGCTGAGCCTCTCACCAGGCACCCACCTGGTGCAGCACACCGATAGCATGAGCATCAGCATTAGAAAACTTCTGATAGGGATAAGGAGCTTTTTTCCACCTTCACAGAAATAAAAACATTATTTATGCTGCTTTCATCTCTCTTGCTGCTTTCCTGAAGCAAAATGCCTCGGCCTTCCTTCTGTATCACTATTCCCATGGATGGGATGATAGCAGCAGGACAGCTCAGGATGTCCTTGAGAGTTCAATCTCAAGAGCACATACCACAATGATTAGGCAAGAGGGAATGGCTTCAAACTGAAAAAGAATAGATTTAGATTAGATGTTAGGAAGAAATTTTTCACTGTGAGGGTGGTGAGGCCCTGGCACAGGTTGCCCAGAGAAGCTGTGGATGCCCCATCCCTGGAAGGCCAGGCTGGATGAGGCTTGGAGCAACATGAGATAGTGGAAGTTGTCCCTGCCCATGGCAGGGGATGAAACAAGGTGATCTTTGTTGTCCCTTCTAACCCAAACCATCCCATTAATCTATGATAACTCCTGCCACTGCTCTCCTCAGTGCTCTTGGTCACGTCACTTCATCAATGAGGTGTGGGGCTGTCCTTTGTTTTGCTATGCACAGTCAAGCACAGGGAAGTTTTTCTCTGGGTATTGTAATGCAGCTGACAGGAGATTGGGCTTTCTTGGGTACTTTGCATGATGCACTTCGATATAACTAGTAACTGGAGAAGCATAAGAGGATCAATGTCAAAGATTAGCAACAGTGAAGGGAAATGTGCTAAGAAATGCATGTGGATTCCAGCACTTTCGAGCCTTTAGTTACCGCAGTGTCTGCTCACAGTACCAACAGGCTCACTCTCATCTGGCCTGTCTCTACCTCAGCTTAGCTAAGTTGTGATTTTATTTTTTGCAAATATATGCTGTGCTCCCAAGTATCACAAAGGAGCTGCCACTCTGCTGAGCTGCTCATGGAGCTGCCGTTGCAGGAAACTGAACACCCCAGTGTGGGCCAGGGACTCATTCTGGATTCACCATCACCCCCTGGGGCTCTCCACCACACATTCAGTAGGTGCAGGAAGAGACCCATCACACTCTGAAGGAGTGATCCTCTCCTGTCGTCTCTGCTGCTCATTTCTCCTGCCTTCCAGACCTGCCTCATCTGTTTTTACCTGCATCTAAATCTTCCTCCTCGTCCCACCCAGCTGAAAAGCAAGCCTAATAGAAAAAGCAGTGCTAATGATCATGACCCCACTACTACTTTATTTCCAATTGGCAGCTCATGCAAGCAGCCCTATTTTCTGTTCTAATAGGAAACTTTATGATGTACCAAATTGCCCTCTAATAGCCTGTGCTGAGTTGCCTCCTGAAAGGTAAATGAGTTTGGAATTTTATGATCAGTTACTATTAGTTTTTTGCCTATTCCATAAAAAGGAGAGGGGGGGATGCATTAAAGGGACCCTAAGGTTGCAAAATGAAGCTGCTGGGAGCCAGGTGTTGCCTTTGGAGGGCTGCAGGTGAGAGCAGTGCTGGTCACAGCTGCCTGATCTTGGCTGGGGTCTGTGTCCCCTTCTCGTGCTGGCTGTCACCTCCACAGTGAACAGCCCTGCTCCACCTGAGGACTCACCTGGATGCTGAAGGGTGGAAAGAATGGCTTGGCAGGGACCGAAGGAGGGGTTTGGGACATCAAAGCCCAGGCGTTACTCTGCACATTATGGAGTGCCATCTCCTGGCTTGATGGGAATTAACTCACACAGCTCTGTACCATTCCTAGGGAATCCAGGCAGGTGCTCCTGCTCCCTTTAGGCTGGAATCCGGGTCAGGAAATTATCCAGAGCCTGGCAGCATCAGGATATGGGACTGTTTAACCCAGAGCTGCTCTCCTGTCTTAGTAAGGGAGAACTCATTTCCCAGTAAGGGCTTCGTGTTAATTAGAGTGGCTGAGCCCTCACACAACCTGACCTGGGAGCCACAGGACTCTGGGAAGTCCCATTAACATTTTCCAATGTGTTTTGCAGTGGAGAAGCATGGGATGTGATCCAGGGAGGGATTAGGCAGGAAATTTTCCATGGGCATCAGGACATCCACTCTATTTTACCTGAAATTAAGCATCTAAACATTTTTCTGGCTTTTCCTGATGGTGTCTGCAAAGACCACACTTCAGTCATCTTGGTGTCTACTGGTGTTTGTGTGATTTGTGCTTTTTGTAGCTGGACCTGACTGGTGAACTGGAGACTTGGAAGAACTGGAGCAGGAAAGATGAAATCCTACTTGGTAACTGCTTGTCCTGCCCCCAGTACAGTAAGAGTTGATGTTCCTCACTGTGGAGCTGCTCTCCTGTGCTGCTCCAAACCAGGTGCTTTCATCCACTGCCTGTAGCCACGACATTTCCATCAGCTGATGCTGACTCTGACGAACCTGTCAGAAAAACAGGGAGCCATTTATGTAAAAAAAATTAAACTCAGTCCAGTTTTTAAATTTTTCATTATGCATAATTTTTTGTAACTAAAAAAAGTTATTTTTGTTAATATTTTAATAACAAAATTTTGTAACGAAACCAACTGAAGTTGTTTGAAAAATCTTCAGGATTTCTCACTAATCAGTTTAACAGAAAAAAGAGATCTGAAATAGTAAAAAAAAAAGTGATTTTATAAGAAAATGATCCTCCACTTTCCACTGAAGTGCTTGGTAAAACCCTGTGATCTAAAACACTGTACAAAATTTTGCAATAAAATTTTCTCTTTGGCTGAACAAATGACATTTAAAGATGTCTATCTTTAATATCAGAAGCTGTGCCTAGATGGTGACCATCATTGCTGATTATTGTAACTATGTGTATAAGAACGTGATTTTGATGATGGTGACAATGATGACGATGATGACGATAATGATGATGATTACGATGATGATGACAACGATGATGATGATGATGATGACGACGATCATTGTTTTGCCTGGAACACAGCTCCAGAGCTGGGCAACCCAACTGGTACCTTCTGCTCCACCCACTGCCCATCTTGCTGGTGCACCATGAGAGCAGCAAGCCCCAAGACAGCTCTCCAATTGTTTGAACAAAGGGAGTTTCAATGGAACTGTATTTGTATTTACAGTAACTACTGTTGCTTGCCTGTTTCCCTAGTCTGTTGCTGCTAACAGCAGATTCCTGGAGCACTTTGTGGCACAGGTACAAGACAGCTGGGTACCTGTTTTTCACTGGACTCTGGTTTTGGTGGCCCTGGATGCTGGGGCAGTCCCTAGGCTTAGTTATACTGGGGTGGCACTGGCTGATGCATGAGTGCAGAATGGGTTGAAAATTGGAGCCTGTGGTTTATTCAGAAGGTGACTGAGAACAGCCAGCACTGGTCCCCAAGGGTCCCCAGCTCTGCTTGAGAAGATTTTGGGGGGGCAAATTGGAAGGTGACAAGTTCCTTTTGCCCATGCATCTGTCTGACTCCCAAAAGAGCTCATGGAAAGCAGTTCTCCCCGGAGAAATGGATGATGCATTTCAGCATGTCTGGTTTGAAAATCCCTGCCTGGCTGGAGCCACGAGCCCACATCTGCCTGACTCACCTCAGTGGCTTTGGGAGATGTGGGAATCCTCCTTTGCCTTCTCCAGAGAGAGCCTTCCACAAATCTGAGTGGTGCCCTCCTCCTCCAGGGAGACCAGAGGAATCCCAGAGCAGAAAGAAATAAGCAGATCCTCAGGCTTTTCAAATTTAGTGCTGAGAGTGATGGGAAAAGGGCAATGATTCTTTTGGATTCACTTTCACTTACTGAAAGTCCAACTCTCAGAGACAAGATTACTCTTTCCCTGTGGAGAAGGCGGAAATGAACATCAGGTGCTCTACATGATTTGGGTAATTACCCACCCTAGCCTGGCTGTGTAAGACCACTGAACATCCTTTTGCAGTGATAGCTGTGCAGTTCCTAAGACTGATATCCTGGCAGGGAGCTGAACTGGCCAAAAGTAGAGCAGGGACCAGAGCCCTGTGTGACCAGCGATGACTTTGCCCACTCTTAACTCATCTCTTTCCTTAGTCCTTTACACCTACCAACACTCTGCTTTCGTTTCTCTTAAAGCTCTCTGCTTATTATATGTGGGTGAAATCTGGTCATGCTGTACTCTTTATTAATCCAAAAACTGAGGTCAGGCAGGTTGGATTTCTTTCCCAAGTGCTTTTATAATATTTGTGTTAGCTGGGCAGCTATCAGATGTAGTGTCAATGGAGCTTGCTGCTGTTGAAATTTTTATGGTTTCATGCATTTTACAGCATCACCTGTCAGACTCCAGCAATCATGATGTCACCTGTAGTGGAATATATAAACTTGAACAGAAAGAGACTGGAGCTATGGGAGTTCTTCAGTAATCTGGGCTCCTTTCTCCCCTCCTCCTCCTCCTCCTCTGGTGGGGAGGCTGGGAGGTCTTAAGGCATGGCAAAAGAATAGGAGCAGACCTCTCCTGCCCTGGGCTTTGCCCCAGCCATGCAGCATGATCTGGGCAGAAGCACTGCCTTCAGTCTCTGGTTTCTATGCTGCCTCTTAGTTTGGCTGGCTGTGTGTCTGGGGATATGGGCTCTGTATTCACCCTGAGACATGGGAAAGGCTCGGTCACCCTGGGGAGACTCCAGGGGCTGTGCTGAAGGCTGGTACCCCATGTGAGAGATGGAGAAGCAGGGCTGGCAGGGAAGGAAGGAAGGAAGGAAGGAAGGAAGGAAGGAAGGAAGGAAGGAAGGAAGGAAGGAAGGAAGGAAGGAAGGAAGGAAGGAAGGAAGGAAGGAAGGAAGGAAGGAAGGAAGGAAGGAGGGAGGGAAGGAGGGAAGGATGGCTTTCCTGGGCAAACGTTTAAACATTCATGGAGAGACCAGGGATGGGACTTGTTCAGTGTGAATGAGCACAGTCTGCACGTTGGTACCTTCTGAGGGTGTGCCCATGGTCTCACTGTGCCCAGCGCTCTCCTCCCAGGCAACATTTGGTCTCAGCCCAATTTTAACGTCATTGCAGCTTGGATTTACAATTTACGACAAAGGCACTCAGTGTGACTCAGTGAAGGGAACATGATAAGTGTGAGCTGGTCAAAGCCCGGCAGAGGTGTGAGCTGCATGGGGAGGGAAGGAGGACACATTCTGCTCGTGGCGTTGGGCCCTGGGATGTGTCATATCTTCAGATTGTCCGCAGTCCGCACGCTTCTCTGAATGATGGATTTGGAGATGTATGAAAAGATTCAACCACAGATCAAGCAGCAGCTCTGCTCTGCTCTGCATTGTTAGAAGCAGGAAAATTATTGTGTTTTATCCTGCTTCTCCTTGCTCAGTATAGTCTTATCCCGGCAAACACTCCCTTAATTATCAAACCAGCAGTAAGATGTGGCTTAACAGCCATAGATGAGGACATGGAGCCCTACTGCTGGGCTGTAAACCCTCAGTAAAAATGGTTTAAGAACATACTGATTGGGTTTTAAGAGCTCTGTAACTGATATGCATCTTACAGCATTGTTAGGCCTCATTAAATCTATTTCTAATAGTCACTATTTACTGAGGTTTCGCAGCTATGCCAGAGGTACGTATCTGTTACCTTGTGGTCCAGCCTCAATAAATGTGTTTTTAATAAACAATTGTTACCTCAATAATAAACAATAATTGCTTTTTTATATATGAATTTGAAAAGTTCTGCATTTCAGTTGTACTGAAACCACTGTCTGTTTTTTTTTTACTCTGAAGGAGCTTTTACTGACCCACTATTGGTACTAGTGTGTGCCAAACGTTACTGCTCCTTATAAAGAATTGATGACTTCATCTGCTTTATAAGTCATGGAAATATTTCAGTGCTTTTTTTCTGCCCCAAAGTAAGCAGTCTATCAGTAGCTTCCAAGCAATCTTTGTAGGAAAAATGCTGCAGTCCCTCTTATGGATCATTAGCTGGAAATTAACTTGGAGCCTTCAGATGTAAACACACTGCCTGCTGCTGTATGACCCAGCAAGCCAACACTTTCAGTTGACAGTACGAGTAATAGAGGCATGGGACTCTAATCTTTTACAGAAAAAAATCCAATAATTGAAGAGGAAAGTTGATTTCTTGCAGTGCCATTGCGGAAGCTTAATTTTTTCCAGGGCCGGTATGTCAACTCAGGTCTTCAGAGCCTTGGGCTTGCATGGCTCGGACATCTCTGCCCTGACTGCCCTGACTGCCCTGACTGCCCTCCCTGGGGCGGGCACTGCTCCCTAAGTGCTCAGCAGTACTGGAGAGGGCTGCAGGGATGTCCTGTGCCTCGCTGGCCACTCCATGCTGCTTCCAAAACTGTGGTGCTCTGTGGAGAAGAGGGATTTTGTCTTAGAAATATGAGGTTTGTCTCTTTCCCATCAGCATCTAAGACAAGTTTTCTTTCCAGGGCTGCACTGGGATCCTGCAGAGTGAGGTGACTTACCTCTGGACTTTGAGGGGCCAGTGCTGAGCAGGAGGTGAGGATTCACATCACTCCACCCAAACACCCAGTTGGTTCATCTTGGATCTTAAATCTTCTCTAATCTGAGATCTTACAGCCTTGTGTATCACCGTGCTTGGAAATATTCTGCACACCAAGGCATGCAGCTGATTGCTCCTGTACCTGCATGGGAGAGAAACAGGCACTGCTCCTTCAGAACCTCCCACCTTGATTTCACTTGAGTAAAGCTTTGAATCCCAGTCCCATCCCCACCTTTCAGTGTTGGGTCAGACCATACTCCTCTCCCTGGAATGGGGCCTTCCACAGTCTCCAGCCACCCACCCAGGCTGGTGGTGGCTCTGGGGTGGGATGAGTGTTTATCTGCCATTTCACCACCCCACACAGCTCACACCAGGGGGGCGAGGGAGGAAGCATGGTGCTGGCACAGCCCCACGGATGCTCGATGCCTTTGAGCAGTGAGAACTCTGCGTGTGTGTCTGCGTCCCTTGCGTTTGTCAAATGTCACATCCAATTAAGGCACATCAAGGCATAACAGGAGCAGAGTTCGATGTCTTTAATCAGTCTGGTCAAAGGCAGGAATTCCCTTCTGCTGGGTGAGTCTGCCCCCATGACAAGAAGATTAGCAGCCTCAGCTTGTGATTGTCGAGCTCAGAGTTTTCCATCCCACTTTCAGTCATTTGTGGTTTTCTGTTCCTCATGGTGGTTGTGTTGAGGGGTTAGTTTCATTCCAGGAGGGCAGGGGTCAAAGCATTTTGGTGAAAGGCAGGGAACCCTGTCCCTGGTGCCTGTTTGCTCACTCCGGGACTACCTCTGGAGTAGCCATTTTTACATCTGTCTGGACAAAACAGGGAACCTAGGGGTGCACCAGGACATCCCTGGGGAGCGTTAGCACTGATGGTGGTGTCTGGTGCACATCAGCTGGCCCACAGTGTTGGGAGGTGCAGTATTCAATACACTGAGGAATAGAAATCATAGAATCACAAAACTGTTTGGGTTGGAAGGGACATTAAATATCATCTTGTTCCAAAACCCTTTCCACGAGCAGGGACAACTTTCTTTAGACTGGGCTGTTCCAAGCCCTGTCCAACATGGCCTTGAAGCTGAGATGTGTCACCTCCTTTCAGCTGTGGGCAGGAGGGCTGCTGCTGGCAAAGCTGCTGCCAGATGGGTGTCTTTGAGCAGTCCAAATCCTGTTCAACCAGCTCTGTGTCTTCAGGGTTATAAATATCTGTGGTCAGAGCCAAACTCCAGCCCTGTGGGGCCAGAGATGCACCGAGAGCAGCTCTGGGCTCCTGCTCTCTGCTGCTGTTGCCTCACAGCTCTTATTACCTGTGGTGAATGTGGATAAAGTTTTGAATACCTGTGCTGTGGTTTGAAAGATCTAAAATGTCTAAAATGTCCATTTCTAGGATGTAATTGAAAATCCCCACACTATGTATCTTTCTAGTTTAGTTTTCCTTATGAATTTTATGATTCCTTATGCCATTATATGCCACCACATTACTGAAGTTAATGTGGCAGAGGGGAATTATCTTAATTCCATATTTTATCTCCTTTTTCTGTCCTTTTGGTTTAAACTAAGCTCTACAGGGGCTTGAGGATATTGTTTCTTTGTCAGAGATGTAGAAAGGCTTTTGTGTCTGACTGCTTGTCCACTGACTCAGCTGAGTACAATATTCCTCCCTTGACTCTTTGATATCCTGAGATTTTTCTCCTGCCACAGCAAAACTGCAAAACTTTTGGCTTAAATGGATCTTTCTTTTGGTAACTTAATGCTACCTCTTCTGAAGAACAAGTCCTAGGCTTGAAAGCTACTTCACATTATCTCACAGGTCTACAACAAAGCAGATCAAAGGTCTCATTAGCAAAGCATATTCTGTACAACTGTAAATAAGTTGTTTGGGAGTACACTAAATGCTATGGAAACATGAGAGCTAGAGATGCTTGGGGTACTGTTGTCAAACCACAATTCTGTATCAGAGATAAAACAATCACTTGACAGACCAGAAGTATTAAAATCTAAGAAAATCTTGGAGTTTTGGGACCTGAATCTCAGCTAACAGGAGCATAGATCACTGACACAAATAACATCTTTCTCAAAACCACTCAGGTGAGATAAACACAGGCTGCAGCTTTTAATGAAGTCTCAGGAAGCAAATTGTCAGACTGGTTCTGTGCTCGGAGCTGACCGATGCAAAGGGTTGGTGTTTCTAGAGACCTTTATTGTGGCTATTTTGGAGTAATTCATAACCCAAACCCCAAGTTCTCAAGCTGGGTGTTCTCACATGACCCCGGGGTCCTGTAGCCATAAACATGGAGGGGATATAGCCACGGCCATGACTGATCCTTCCTGCCTGCAAAGGCATCTCCATCTGTAATAGCCAGGATCCAAGATTTAGCCTCAGGCAGGATGAATAATTTTCGGAGGCTGGCAAACTTCCAAGTCTCCCCTATTGTAGATATTACCCCTCATAAAGACCACTGCAATGTGCTGAGTCCTTGGGTTGGAACAGTATTTTCCTAGCAAACGATTCCGTGGTGCACGTGCGATGCAGAGATCAATGAGGCAGATTTGTGAAGGGGCTGTGCTGGAGAGGAGAGGGAGCTGGGGAAACCCAGCTCAAGCCATCCATCCATCACCAGGGCTCAGTGTTTAGTCAGGTGCAGTCCAGCTCGTGTGTGCAATCCTCCTGTTATCTTACCTTTAATAAAACTTTAGTGGGACATGTCAGAAAGAAAGGCCCTGGCTCAGACACCACAAGGGGGAAATTTATTTAAGAAATTACCAATGAGGCAGTGGGTGCGTTCTGAGAATTAGTGGCTTCTGGGCTCGATGGCTTCTGCCCAGTCCTCAGAAAATGTCCCAAATTGACAGTCTGATGGTGTGCAGAGAGGTGCAAGTGATGTAGGGTGTGATGGGTGGGTGACACTGGTTCTGGTGGCTCCTGGGAGGGAGAGTGAGTTAGCAGAACAGAGCAGAGATCTTTGCACAGCCTCAAGGGAATTCCTTGGCTCATTTAATTGCAGTGACTCTGAGCTGACTTCCCAAAAGGTCTTTGGAAAACTCAGCTTTAACATCCTCTGTCTTGGTCAGAGGGAGGTAACCACAGTTCTTCCCCAGCCCCTGAACTCCTGGGAACCACCCTGGTGTCCTGAGGCAGAGGTTTTGGCTTGATTGCCCTGAGACTAATCTTGTTTGGTTTCCAGAGTTTGTTATGTGTCTCTTGCAGTCTGGTAGAATTTGCTTTGTTTTGTTCCTCTTCCTTTTTCAGTCCTGTCTAAAAAACTGCTGAGCTTTCTAGTACTGTAATAGCTATCATTAATAATAATACCTTTAAATTATTCTAGTTGGCCTTTTGAAAGTATTTTCCTGACTATCTTCTTTGCTAATTGCCTTTCTCCAGTGCCCTGAGGAAACCTGCATTTTCTAAAAGTTCTGAAGGGAAGGACAGGGGACTTGGCTCTGATATTTATACATTTTTCCTAAGCAGCCATCGTCAGCTGGTGGAGAAGAAATACAATTTTTATGGCCCTACTTGTGCCCAGAATGGGGAGATAAAGGCCCCAGAACAGCAGTAACCAAGTCAGGAAACACCTAAGCCTGAGCTGAGAGGTTGGAGCCAGCTCCTGCAGAGGGGCTGTGGGTCAGCTCCCAACTCACATCTGCTTGGGGAAGGGGCCAAGTGGAGCAGCAAGGAATGAAGGATTCCCCATGCAACTGCACTGTGCTGTGCTCCCATTGTGCAGAAGGATCTAGGAGTATGTCCAGACTGGGTATTGCACAGGTGTGTGATGGGGAAGAGACCTATTTGGAGCTTGGGATGGGTGACCCTGCAGGTGTGGGGGGAGGGACACTGGGGGATGCAGGGCAGGGACGTGGGCATGGGAATGGTGAGCTGTGCCCTGGGCTTCATTCCTAGCTGAGATGGAGCGGGAGGATTTGGAGAAGTCCTTTCCTGTAGCTCACAGAGCTGTATGAATCCCCCTCCATCTTCCCACACGTGCAGTGGCTGTTCCAGCTGCTCCCTAATGGCTTTTTAACCCCAGATGTAAACTTAGGAACCCCTCAGTCCTGTGTCACTCTACTCTGTCCCAGTCACAAAAATTAGCAAATTATTCTGGTCTTTTCAGACCATCAAAAAGGTTCTTCCTTTTGAAGAACCTTCCTGTTCTTCCTCCCCTCTCCCACACTCCTTGAGGCCGAGTGCCCTGCCACCAGCTCGATTAAATGATGATGGTGAAGTCATGAAGTGCCCAGATGGGGTGACAATAGCCATGGACTTGGGGGGAGCAAGGGATGCACTTTGTTGAAGGTCTGTCTCAGTCTTGTGTCCTCAGCAGTGCTGCTTAAGGACATCAGTGCTATTCAAAAGTCATTTCCAGAGCAGCTGTCAAAAACCCTCCAGGCCTGGACCATTGAGGTGAGGTGGCACTCAGAGGGTCAAATGGGACAGAGTCTGGGCAGGAAAATCTGTGAAAAGTTTGGTGGTGGAACCCAGCTTATGTTTCACTTGCAGGTGTTTGAAACCAAGGAATTTCTGTGACACTTAAAGTGAAAAATAATCATTTTCTGATAAACTGTAATGAAAATTTCCAGCTAACTCTAAATGCAGGTTTTGCTTTCATGCAGACCCTTTTTTCTCAGTCTGTCTCCCCCCTTGTCCGTGCCCAGCCAGCAGGATGTTGAGCTCTGAAGCTGAAGAATTGTTAGCAATTTGGGTGCCCTAAATGCCCGGAGCAGATGCAATAAAGGACTGTTCCTTTCCACTTGAAATGCCTGTTGCATTTGCCAGGCAGCCAACACTGTAAATTCATTCTGACTTTATAAAAAGATTTTTAAAGCTTTTGAATGGTTTCTGGCTTATTCTGTGGCAATAAAACCATAGTGCCTGAGAGTCAGACGTTCAGGACCTTACCAAGGAACTAAATACAAGATACTTGGAAGTGATGTATAGTGCTCAGGAACAAGATAATTATACTGGCTCTTATCCCATTGTTTTCCTGCTCATAGCCACTGTCCTGGGCTCTGTTTAGTGGCATTTGGGATTACTGTGGAACAAAGAAATAGGGCAGGGATTTTCAAAAGGGAAATCCCACCTGCTGGGGGGTGATGGAACAACTGTCTGAAGAAAACAGGGAAAGAAGGGAAGTGAGGTGGTGAATTTTCCTTCTCATCCTGCTGCACAGAACTCAAACAGGATATCAAACATGGCTTGTCTTGCCTGATTGGGTAAGGACAGATCTCACCTTGTGTCTGCAGATGACTCTTCAGAAGGACACAACACACTGTTACCTATTTTCGCTCCTGCCATGGTTGGGGTGGGACCAGGGCTTGCTTTCTGCTTTTCCTACAATAGTTATTCAGCTCTGAGAGTGTCAAGCTTCTCTGCTGGGGAATCCAGCTCTTTGGAAGGGGAAGTACCATATAAATACTATGCTGCTGCTGTTTTCTCTCTCTTTTCTCTGCTCTTTGTTGGATTGGAGACAGGCTAACCAGCTAGGCGGAGCTTTGTTGAGACTGTTTGGCCATCCTAAACTTAGGTTGAATGGATATTAGCTCTCATCCTGGAACAGGATGAGATACTGAGCACTCATGTTATTTTTTGAATGGAATCTGTCTGCCCAGCACGATTGGGCCATTGGGGAATTTGCTGCAGGTCCCAAGGGATCTACAGCCTTGGAACCCATGCCCTGTGCCTGGGAGAGGTATCAGCCAGGCTACCCCAGCACTTCCCAGTGCTCTTTTTCCTACCTTGGAGCCCCCCATCAGCCTTGTACACAAAAACCCATGACAGTTTGGGCTCCAAATCCTGATCCTCTTGACCTGGGAGCGGTGCTTATTCCCTGAGGTATTCAACCATGAGACCCTGAGGAAAGAAGAGCTCAGCAGCTGGAGGCTCAGTTTGGGCTCCACAACATGGCTCTGCTTTTCTCTGGCACCCCTCACCCTGGGAGCTCTGGGGACAGGCTGGTGGTCACACAGGTCAACAAAGTGTCTTGCTGGGAGGTGATTTTCCTCCAAGTGCATGCCTGCCATGGGGCCCAGTTTGCCAGATGGCTGCCAGGCATCCGATCAGGCATCCAATCCATGCAGTAGGGAAGAATGTAGTTGTGAAGGCTGATAAATGATCTGTGAAGATTGGTCTGATACTGTTTTGGTCTTCTGGGAATGAGGACTTCATTGCAGATCAAATATCTGATCTTTAAACTGGCATAAATCAGCATAACTCTACCAAAGTTAATGGAGTTGTGCTGATTTACGCCAGCTGAATTTATACCATCAAGAATCATTCATTTACTCTGTCTCTTCTCCATATTGCCCCCCTCCTTGGATTAGAAATGAAGTCTGTAAAGCTAATATGGTCCCTGCAGCAGTGTAACTTCCACGGAGTGTTTGCTTGAAGAGGTTAAAAGCCCTATAAACTGCTTTATATTCTCTAATAATAGAATGCAGATGCAAGCGGGAAGGATTTGATGGTCAATTAATGCAGAAACTACCCAGTGCTTTGCATAGATCCTGCTCCTTAGCTTTGAAATACTATGCCCAATTAAAACTATCCAGAACTATACCAAGATTAAAAAAGTAATAATAATCTGCAGCACTCTAGGTAGCATGCTGCAGTTTTCAGGGTGCCTCTGAGCTATGCCTCATAAACTCTTGGATAAAATCTGTCTGAGTGTTTCCAACTGCAACTGCTTCTAGAGAAAAGCTGTGAAGTAGCACTCAGCAGGCAAAGCTGGAGAGAGGGTTATTTTATGGAGGAAAAGAGGAGGGGGTAAGAAAAGTGTTGACAATCCCTCGTGCATTCTTCTGCAAGGAAAAGAAAATGATAGTTACTGTAAATGTCCTGCCCTTCAGCTGAGTTATCCAGAGGCCTTGCTGTGCTGGGTTAGGCAGTGCCCACAGAGTGGCTTTGGTTTTGGGATGGAATGGGCTGACACAGCCTCAGCATATTCCAGGAACTTACTTTGCAGCTGGGTTGAGCATCACTTGCTCCAGCTCTCAGGGATGATGGCATTGGTGACCTGCCAGGGTCTCTGCATGCGATGGTCACTCCAAAGAAACAGTGTAGCCTATCCACAGACCTTTTTTAGTGAAGCAGTGAGGTGGATAGTATCTGGATTTAATAGTCTGGAAGGCTATGAATGAAAGCCCTTCTCTTTCAGTAGTCCACACCAGAAGCAAGAGCTGAAAGGGCAGAAGGCCGTTTGGGCAGCGAGGAGCACCCACAGTAATTAATCAGTGTAAGAGCCATCCCCTGCTTGGCTCCAGAGTTTTCTCATTGGCAAAAGACTCCAGTATGGAAATACATCACCTTGTTTTAAGGCCCCTAGTAATTTATTTGCTATACAGTGTGACAAAAAGGAAAAGTAGAGTTCTGCTCCCCTGAGGTACCTGGAGACACTCCCATCAGGACTGAGCCTAAGGACATGAGCTGCTTTAGCCAGAGAGATCTTTCCCATGGTTGCCAGGCTGTCTGGGGTCTGCTCCTCGGTCATGTCTTGCTGGCTAATGGATTTCCTTTGCATTAATCAGACAGAAGGAATGGGCATCATATCACTGATCCTCACCACCAAAACTTGGGTAGCTCGTACAGCTCTTTGTTTATTGCCCTGTGTGCTCTGTGTTCACAGAACACTTCTTCAAGGAAAATCAATGCATTTAGTAGTACAGATCCAAGGAAGGCCATTTCTTTTCTTATCAGGGTCTCCTTTGATGTGCACAAATGGTAACTGAGCAAAGCAAGGCTTGGGCAGACATTTGCGGTGGTGGATTCCCCTGGGCCTGAAGGCATGGCAGGTTCACCTGTGAGGCATCCAAACCCTGATGGCAGCCCAGCACATCTTGTTATTCTCTCTCTGCCTCTTTTTCACCTTTCATAATTTTGTAAAGAGGGCTGAAATATACTACTTGTAAAAAAGAGTCGTCAGAGCAACTGACAGAGTAAAACTATCTCAGGTGGCCTAGAGCCCACTGTGGATGGGGAGTCTTCCAGGTGGGTCTTCAAGCTCTGTTTAGATTGAAGGTTTCGATGTGATTCTGAGCTCATGGATCTTCCACAGCCCCCTGGTTTTAGTCTCTGCTGTGTAAAATCTCAGAACAAATTACCAAGGCCAAGGAGAATTGCCCAAGGCTGGGACACTAAAACTAAATGATTGGAACATGATATGAAAGCACAATGGGCTGATTTCTTAATTACAAGAAGGCCTCTCAACACTGTTTTGACAGCATAAAGGGTCATTTACATTTATTTTAAGCCATGTAAAAGCCTGATCCTCATTTACACATGTCGAAAAGAAAATATAATATGTGCCAGAACTAAGCCCCTTCCTAACTGCCAAGGTGATGGAAAGAGACTTTAGTGTAAATAAGGTTCAGGCCTGTTCTCAGTTCCAGTACCACGAATGTGCCGGTGCAGAAGCAGGAAAGATGCCAAATGTATTTATTTTGGCTCAACTGGATGTTTCTTCAGTTTTCAGTCTGCAGAAGAAAGTGAACACATATATTTTGGCCCTGCCTTCCACAAGAGTCACTGGAAATGTCACTTCCCCTCCCCAGGCAGGGACCAAGGAGGTGTCCAGAAGATCACGGCACAGAGGATGGTCTTGTTGGGCAGGACCTGGGGCAGTGGTGGCTGCTGAATGAGCACTTTTGTGGTGAGGATTGCGAGTTCTCTGTTCCCAGCTGCTGAGCTGCCACCAAGGATCAGCAACAGCTTCAGACCAAGCAGGAATCAAAAATGCACAGGCTGACAAACTCTGTGTCAACTAAAGAAAACAGTGCTCTACTGGCTGCTGGAAATGGGCTCCAGACCTTCTCCTCAGGTGGAGGAGACATGGAGTAACTGCTCAAAGATGTGAGTAGTTCCCTAAACAGGACGATGACGGCAATTACAGGCGATAGGGGCTCAGTATTTACATCTCCTTAACCAGTCAGATTTTAAACCCAATCAGAGTCTGGGAGAGCATCGTTCTTCCCTGGGAACATTGGAGGAGACTGTGATTTATCATGGGGCATGGGGGCAAGTGGCTGATCCTCCAGAGGCTCAATAATACAGACCATCTGCACACCCATTGCCATTCTCTCCATCCTTTTTTCTCTCCATGTAGGACAAGAAGCAGCCCAGATCTGAAGGGAGGTGCAATTTTAAGAGGCTGACGTGCCTCTGTGCCAGCGTGGGACGGATTAGAATTAGTTTCTGCTAATTTGCTCCATATGGGGCTTTCAGTTTGAATTCTGTCTCCTGAATTAACAGGCAGACCACCCTCTTGGTATCCTGACTGCTGTATTTCCCATTGTGAGGGAAGAATTTCTCATCCATCCTGTTTATCCTGTGCTTCAGGCAGTGTTGTACCCACTGGTCCAAGGAAAGGAGTGTGTGTATTCAGCTTCCTCAAATCCCATAGCTGATCCAAACTTGGGCAATCATTTCAGAAAATAGTCTACTCTAAACTTCGGGAGCAGGAAGGATGCACAAACCAGTGATTATGACTTCCTGATCTTTTTTTATTTCTGCATGAATCCCCTTTTGTCCTATTCAGGAGGCAATTCTTAGTAGTCTTGCTGCTCTTCTTAGCAAAGAACCCAAAATAACTCTTTCCAGAAAAGATCCAGATTTTTTGCAAGTACTCAAGGAAATAATTGATTTTGCAGAATGGCATTAAAAAAAAGTGCAGAAGATCCTATGGCTTTCTTTGTGCTGCTAGTGAATATCAGAACTTCTCCAGGTGGGCCATGCCCATAGGGCTGAAAAAGAGAAAAGCTACAGCATAAACTTGGTTAATTTGGCTGAGGGTGGTGCCCTTGTACTGTAGAAACACCACAGCTTCAAAGTGATATGTGGAAAATACCGGCTCAGCCAAAGAGTTGGTGAGGCCCATCTGCTGCACCAGGCTGAGGCTGCACAGGATGTGATTTGAGGGTTTTACTCAGTCCCAGGAAAATGCCTGAATTCCATCCACTTGCACGGAGGAGGTGGTCCTTCCTGAAGTTCAGCCTCTGTGTTCCACTTCTCAGGTCCATCCAGGCAAAGTATTCATCCCTGTGTTACCTGCTGAAAGTTTCTGTAGACCATCCCGGGAAAGGCAAACCACTGGGTAGACCTTGGCCAAATCTGATTTGATTTTTCCTCTTTGTCAGGATGTATTGACATCCTGTGTGCCTTTCCATGGTGGTTTCAATCTCTCTGTGGTTAGGCCACCACCTGAAAAATGAAATTACTATAGTAACAACCTCTCTCATGTCCACACCAGCCTGGGTAAATTGTAGCTATGTAATTTTTCAGCAAAGATCTGGACATTTCCAGCAGCTTCTGAGTCATTAAGAAGCTGTTTACTTGGAACCATAACTATTCCTGAAGATATACTGAGATTTTAGAGTACTTCTAGGAATCCTGTAGATGTTCAGGAGCCCTGTATGAGCCTCAGGCAACAAAGCCCTTGAACCAAAGACTTGCTTCCCATAACATGAGTCAGAGTGAGGATGAATGTGGTGATATGAACCCAAAGTATCACCACCAAGGGCTGAATTCTGCCTTGAGCCACTCCCCAATGTGTGAATGTGGAGCAACTTGGAAGTGAATGAATAAACTCGAGTGAATAAAGCTAAAGATACTTATATAATATTGTCCCATTTGCCTGAGAAACAGTAACATTTCCCTCTGATTGGACTTTCAGAGGGCTCCCTATTTCATCCTTGCTTTTTAAGATTTTGGTTACATTTTGATCCCAGCCTTGGTGTAAGAGCTAACTTTGTGCTCCTGGATTCTGCCTATAATGAATGGTGTTTTGTGTTAACTGCAAGGATGTGTTTGCAGGCAAAGACTGGGGAAAGCAGGAGGAACAGAGTTTCTCTGGGCTGTCCCAAGCTGGAGTGTCACAGAGTCTGTTGTTTTGGTCTATTTAAAATCTTGCCAGTTTTTATTAAAAAATAAAAAATAAAAAAAAAAAAAAAGAGGAAAAAAAAAGGGGTTTTTATAAATCCCCTTCTGCAGAGGTTTTATAAAAACTGTCCACAAATTTAATGCCTCTTTTCAACCAAGACAGACCATCTCTAATGGTCCCAACTTAAAAGTTTTCATTTTGTCTTTCCCAAGCTGGCAAACTTCTCTTGGTTATTTCCAGGCAGGTGTCTTAGAATTTAATTTCTACATTTAATTTCTCAAAAGCCTTTTTCACAGCCCTTAAATGAGACTGGATAAAATTGGTGAAATATGTTAGAAATAACAAATGTTATTTGTTGTCTAAGCATCTTTAAAACTTGTTTTTACTTTGAGTGGGGTGAATCAATCTTTATGCCTTTTAGTTTGGGGCAAAGGAATCATTTATTCAACTTCTTCTGGGGTTTACCTCTTTCCCAGGGCCAACAGAAAGTCAGTCCAGCTTTTACCTCTGTCTGCCCTTCTTCCTAATTTTTATTACATATGCTTGAAGTCAGCCACACAGACTTTTTCAGTGAGGGGGGATCCAAGCCTGGGTGTTTATTGCTCCTCCACGAGGACTGGCAAAAGACATTCCTGTACAGTGGGTCCAGCACGGAGGTGTCTTGGCAGGTGACTGTTTTCACTGCAGTTTTCTCTTTTTCCTGCCTGCTGGAACTAAAACGAAAATACCTCTTGCGTGTACTTTGTCCTCCATCATGTGCAAGAGATGGGCAGAGAAAGGAGAAGAGCAGATTTCCTGTGGAGCACTGATCCGTAGTGCAGGGATCAGTGTTCTGGAGGGCTCTGAGAGCACAGCTGCAATGGATAAAGGATGGAGAGAGCCCAGTCCTGGCAGAATGGCTCTGGGGAGGGCTCTCACTGGAAGTGCAGGAAGCTGATCAAAACCAGGTTTCTCCAGGATGTCCTGTTCTTCTCAGACTTTGTGTAAGGAGCATCTTTGGAGGCACTGCTGGAGATGTTCCCAGGAATATTTGGCTGAGATGGTCTCTGTGTTTCACCTCTGAGTTTATTTGCTGAGCCCCATGTCACCTTGCTGGGGGTGCTGCCAGAAAAGTGCAGGCTGTGGGCTGCTCTGGAGAGTCAAGGACAGATGGGCAGTGGTGGTATTAAAACATCCCAAGTCCTGTCCAGAGCACCACCACAGGCTGTCCACTTAAACTCACTCTGCTTTCCTTCTCCATCTGTAACTGAGCAGTCTGATTGATACTTCTTTTGTTTGTGTTTTGCAGCACAAAAAAACTCAGGCAAGCTGGAAAGGCTTTACCATTATTTTCCAAACACAGAAATATGTGCCTGCAATGTGGTGCTTTTTAAAACAGCATCCACTCAGATGGTGGAGAATTCATCACAGCCCAGGGTGAGTAATTCCAATGGCTCATTACTCTTTCAATTACAAACTGCCAGTCTAAATTTTCTTTGAAGTTCTTTGAATTTTCTGAAGTTTCTTTGCCTTCTTTGCCTTTTGGTTCCAGCCACTGGATATTGATATGGCTTTGTCTGTTAGATTAAAGAGAGTTCTGTTATAAGAGATGTCTTCTTTAGTAAGTGCTCTTCATTATTAGTAAGATACTTCTTCCTCTTCTTTCTATAAGCTAAATTATTAAGCACCTTCAGTATCTCAGTGTGAGCAGCTCTGCTTCACCCCACAGCCCTCAATCTGTACTTTCAGTTTCCTCCTGAATTCCTGCTTGGGTACTACTCGGTTGCCCAATAAGCCCATCATGCTCTTTGAGACCTCTGTGTGGAACTCGCACATCTGCCACGTCTGCAGTGGCATAGATACAGGTATCTGCATTTAGGCACCTGAATCAAGCCCTCAAATTTCAGAAAAAGGTTGTAAGATCCATCTCCCCTAACTTGAACCACCTACAGATGTAGTAGTAGGCCAAACCTGTCACCTCCTCTCCTGAGGACATCTTGCTCAGTCAAAGTTCTCAAGTGGTTTTCTGGTAAGTCAGCACTGATTAACGTGCCAGTGTCCAGAAGGTGCCTGTGGTGATACATCTGCTCTGGTTATGGAGTCACTGGTATGACTGAGAGGTCTGGGCTACCATCAGCTTTATCTCTGCGCGTTTGGGAGGAAGACATGCTGGTGATGTAAACCCATGCCCTGCTTTGCCAGTAAAATCCAGCAGAGTTAAACTGTTTGATGCTGATTACTGTGGCCTCAAGAGTAGAATGTTGTATCACCTTCTTTTGTTTGGTCCTTGGGTATCCAAGAAATTGTCCCAGTCTTTGTGCTGGGACACAGACGTTGGCCTGGAATTTTCAAGGACAACCACCAGCCATGTTCTCCACCTGCAGATCTACCTGGAGGGGACCTGTACAGCACTGCCAGATTTCTCATGCTCTTCAGAATGCCTTGCCTTGGGATGGTCTGTGTTTTAATGATGTTTTAGAGCTGTTTGACAGTATTGTGGCTCTTTCTAGTGTAGTTTGGGTTTATATCCAGTGACTGATCATGTGCCAGATGTTTTATTACGGACAACAAATCTCATTCAATCAACAGCAGAGACCAAATAGCCATTGTTGAACCGCAGTGCTCAGAGCAGTGTTGGATGGCTCCAAGAATGCCACATGGCACTTACCACCCTCACTCTGCTCTGTATGAGTAATCAGCATGAGGATGGGCTGCAGATTCCCTCACCAACTGTGCTGTGTAGGAGCTTGTTCCAGGCCCAAACAGAGTTCTGCTGTCTGGAACTGGTTGAGCATGGGAGGCTCTTGCAGTGTCTGGCAAGTTGGCCAACGTGGGACTTGATGTGAAGTCCTTGCTGTCAGAATGCAGCAGCAGAGCAGAGCACCTGTCTGCTCCACCAGACTGTATTCTACCCCATGCCAAAGGTGTTTTAATTGATCAAGCTGCAGACAGGTAGTTATTCCTCTGGGGCCCATGAATCAAAGGCTCCAGGAGATCTGTCCCTTGGGCACTGTGGATAAAATAGTCTGTCTTCACCACTGTAGTCCAAGGCTCAGAAGGGTGTTTTGGAGATACTCTGCTTGCAAACCCTCTTTTCAGGAGCAGCCAAGCCCTGCAGAGCATATTTAGTGAACACACAACTAAATGAGACATGAACAGCCTGATCATGGCAGGATAAAACACAGATTCATTGCTCAGGTGAGGAGGAAGCGGAGCAGAGCACTGAGAGACCCTGAAAGAAAAAACATGAATGTGTATAATCCATGGTGTGAAACCTGTGCTATAAACAACAGGCTGATGGAAACCAGATCTGTTCTGCCTATGCTTGCCATTTCTACTCCAAAGCAAGAAACTCATTTGCAGTGAAACGCTCATACATGGCCATGCTTTGGCCTCTTCTCCTTCCCGAAGGCATGTGCTGGTCCTCCTGAGACCTTTAAAAGGATGTTCTGGGCATGACCTGGGAAAGGCATGTGCAGATCTTGTGAAAGATTTCTGATGGGCCACTACACGTGAGAGTAGGCCTGCACCATTTGTTTGATAATAGAACTTCTCTCTCTCGCTTGTTCCTCCCCGCCCCCATTTTAGAAAATAAAATGTTGGAATCCAAACTAACTTGTTTTAGGGCAGAAGATGGCTGTAAAAAATAAGTCCTGCTAATATCACCATCCAACAGTATTAATATTTGAGATTTTGGTCTCTTCAATCTGCCAGTCAAGAAGGCAGGACTTACAATGTACAGTTGCTAAATCCTGCTGTGAGCCATCAGGACAAATAAATCCACCTCTCCTACCTTGTGTTCATGCAAATTACCACAGCAGTGGAATTAAGCCCAGGTGAGGCCACTGTGAGTGGGAAGCACCACTGGCTTTGGGGAGCTGAACTTTGGCTACCAGTTTACAGGGAGTTAAAGAGAAGGAAGCATATTCCCTAAGGCAGAGACCCATTCGGAATAAATCCGCTTGCTGGCTACACTCCTCACTCTGGAAGTCAGCTCATTACAATTCCGGCCAAGTTTTGCAGTATGGTCTGCTTTAACTAATAAAGCACTAGCATGGTACCTTGTTAATCTCATTAGATGGAGAGGTATGTTTTGGTAGTGGTTTCTGGAGAAGGATAAAGAGAGAAAGAGGTTTAGCAATTCCAGATCAAGCCAGTTTAGTTTTTTAAAAGTGTGTATATGTGTATACACAACATTCATACACATATATGTTGATTCTGCTAGTTGTTTCTACTTAATTCTTCCATTAAAAACAATAGTACCTGAGGCCCCAGGTGACAGTCCCCAGGGATAACTTCATTCCAGGCTACAGGGAATTCCAAGAGTGTCATTGCTCGTGGCTGGGTACCAATCTACAGAGGACTCAGGGTTCTTCTTGCCCCTTGTTTGCATAAAAACCTACTGACCCTCCCCTCTCAAAGCCCAGGAGTAGCTGCAATGTTAAAACCTGCTGATTTTAGTGCCTTACCCAAGGCCTCTTTGTCAGGTTTATTTTCAGTGACACCAGTGAATGTTTCCCCCCGCCCTGAACTAGGATTTAAAAATCCCAGGAATTGGGCCAATATTAATAAATGGCAGCTCTTCCACTTGGAGAACAAGGCATCACCCACCCTACTGAGCCAGACTCCCATGGCAGGGGAGAAAGGGAAAAACCTGGTTCTCTCTCCTTTCTTTGTTCCCAGACTGCTGTGGCTCAGTGCTGGTGTGTTAATTTTGAAATGCTGTGAGCATCACTGGATTTCGGCACTAGTCCTTGGGAGGTGTTGGCAGCTTCACTCTGCTCTCCCTCCCCATGGTGGTATTTGTCAGGGACCCTCTCCGTGATTTCAAACCAGGTCCTGAACTGAGCACACCGTCCTGCCCACCACATTTAGATGCTGCAACTGATGCAAAGAAAGAGGGGAACAGTATTGCTATCACTTGATTAATCAATTGGTCAGGGTGGCAGCGTGGAATCTTTGTTGCCCCTTATAACGTTGTTCTTTCCCCTTCCTTGTGTCACAACAAGGATGCCGTTGTGTTTTGCTGAGTCCTTCCTTGCTTGGGGCCAGTCATTTATCAAAAGAGATTTCCATCTTGGCCTAATAATTCATCTCTTATTGCAGCCCTCACTGCTCTGAGGGCTCATTTATTTTCTCTTATCACAGTCTAATTATTTGGTGAAGGAAAATTTCTGGCTATCTTGAGGCCGGTGGCCAACAATTCAAGAGAAGCTGACTCTCAGGTGGAGATGTGCTTGTGACAGTGGCAGAGGGGTTCCCAGGGGGTTGTTCCCAGGTGCTTTTGAGGCAGGGGGAGATTGTAGGAGTCCAGTGGGTTCACATGAAACACAAAATCTCTTTTTTTGGCTTAACCCTCCCACGTGCATCACACCCACACACCTCCCACCACCCACGCACTCACTTTCTCACACACACAGACACACTCACACTCTCACACATAGCATAAAGAAATCCTGTAAATTGAGGGGTTTGGTCTGTTTTTTTTTTCCTCCCTGGGAAACTGAGAACAAAAAGATAGTAAGAATTTGTATTCATACATTTGTGGCCAGTGCTGGGATTCTAGAAAGGAGGATGAGTGGATGGATGAACAGATAGTAATCACAGTAGCATAATTACTAATAATGACAGAAAGGCATCCTGCCTCTATTAATAGTACATGCATAGCTTTAATCAGCTCTATCCACCATCCAACAGGAGACTTGAACTAAATCAATTGCTGATTTCTATCAGAAGGGTTGTTCTGACTAGACTGACAGAGGGATCCCCTCAGTTCTTTATTTCAAAAAAAGGAGAAATTATTAATTTATTATTAATGTATCTTTATCTAAACCAGGATAATTTCTTTGTTTTATTCAACGGCTCTAGTGCAGCACTGGGGCCATGGAGGATGTTTCAGGGAGTTCCCCAGTTTGCTTTCTCCTGGATGAGCATCCTTTGTTCCTCCATCTGCTGTCTCTTGAGCTGAGTGCAAAGCTCTGAGATGGCCCTGGGCAGCCAAGCTGGGGAGAGGACCATTACTGAGAGCAGCAGGGCTGCCTGCAGTCTCTCTGCCACTGCTTTCTTTGTACCACACTCATTGCTTTATAAAGCATTTTGGAATCACCTGGAGCACGTGAGCTGCACTATGAAATCAAACTCCCTCTCAGTCTGTCTTGTAGCTATTCCCCTACTCTGAAGGCAGCAATAAATTCAGCTGGGCTAATTATGGCCACTCAAACCACTTCAGGAATGTTCTTTAAAGAGTAGTACTAAAATCTCATTGCTTTATTAAGCATTTAATACATTTGAATTGTTAGTTGGTGTATCACATGCAAAAGAGACAGTGACTAGAATAACAACCTTTCCCAACATTTCATTTTGAAGCCCCATTTACCTGAACCGAGCTGCTTCCAATAAATATTTCACAACATGTTTCTCCTCCACAAGTGCACTTACAACTTATGAAGCAAACGCAAATGTTTTAATTCTGACAAAATGAGCATTTTTCATGCACCAGCCGTGATGCGGCACATAGTTTTGTAGCTAAATGGCTTTCTGATTATCGTGTCCCAGGATATTACTTCAACTGAAGTGATATGAAATGTCATTAAAAAGTAATGTTCCTCAGCTTTGACAATCATATTAGTAAACACTGGAGGCTCTGCAGGTTATATGTCAGGCGGGCCGACACTAATGGGTTTATTAACATATACAGTAGCACTTTGTCAAACCTCCTTGTTAATCTAAATTTGTAGGTGACAAAAAGAAAGGGGGCAAGGAGCAAGAAGATGGTGTTTAAGTACTGTTTAGGTTGGGCCACAAGCTGAAGGAGCCAGGACACCCCGAGCAAGGCTGGATGCTCCCAGGGCTGCTTCCCTGGACTCGACCATCCCTTGCTCACAGGGCAAAGTCTTCTCTGAGCTGATGGGGAACATAGATGTCCATCCTGGAGATGAGTGAGTGCAATGGAAAGGGCACAAGGTATATTCGGGGGTTGGGTGAAGAGCTGCATCCCCATCTGAGCCAGCAGATGTCTGGTACAGCAGCAGACTGGGTTCTGCTGGGCAAGGTGTGGATGCCAGGGAATCTGAGAGAGGGCAAATATCACAGGGTCACAGGGACAAACAGGTTATCACAGGGATGTCAGGTCCCAGGGGCAGCTACTCTAGAGTGTGTAAAGATATCTGTGCCACCTGTAAATAAATTCTTGGGGAGGGTTCAGGCAATATTGCTCTGAGTGACGGAGCTGTGTGGCCTTTTGGAGGGCATGGAGTGCTGAGATCAGATCTTCCTCAGAATTCAGGCAGAGGAAGGATGGACGCCTGAGCTGGAGGAGGGGATGTGCTCTCTTGATGTCCCGTAAGGATGGGAAAGGAATGCAGGGGAAATTGCTGCTGCTGGGTTCGCTGACACTGAGCCCTCACTGCCCTGAGGGGCAGAGGAGCCACACACCACTGGGGAAGCTCTGGCAGCTCTGCCAAAGCCCCTGGGGTTGTGGTGGTGCTGCCAACCAGTGGGTTTGGTTCCCAGGTGGGCAGCAGAGAGGCATCGGCTGCTCCCCATGGCAGTGATGGAGAATTGCATTTGACCTGCATAGAGTTGTCTACTGAACAGCTCCAAAAGATTCTTATCGGGATGGGAGCTAAATACCTATTTCCAGAGTTGTTCTAATGGTACCATCTGATTGATGGACCAGAGGTTCTTCCACGACACACCAGGCAGAGGTGGCTGGAGGTACATACCAAATGAAAGGGGCTGTGGGGAGCTTCCACAAGCTATTTTCATGTGGGAAGTGAATTCCATCCCACACAATCAGCTTGGATGATCCAAGCAGATGAGAAAGGTGTGGGAGCAGCCATGATGGGGACTTGTTGCGTTTGCCTTGGCAGGCCCTTCCCACGCCACTGTTCCCAGAGCTCAAGGCTCTTTAGATCTCTCAACCCTAACTCTAGGCCATATGGCAGCTGGTGGCCGGGGCCGGGGTGCTCACCCCTGTGGTGAATCCAGATGAGAAAGGTGTGGGAGCAGCCATGATGGGGCCTTGTCGCGTTTGCCTTGGCAGGCCCTTTCCAGCCCTGGTGTTCCCGGAGCTCGAGGCCCTTCCTATCTCCTAATCCTAACCCTAGGCGTAACCCTAACCCTACCCCTAGTTAATTACCCCAGACCAGAACCTGGCTTTTCCCTATCAGAAAGATGGAGGAGAAGCCATGTGGGGGCACTGCCGCCATGGCCTTGGCAGGCCCTTTCCAGCCCCACTGTTCCCAGAGCTCAAGGCTCTTTAAATCTCTCAACCCTAACTCTAGGCCATATGGCAGCTGGTGATCAGGTCCGAGGTACCCAACCCTGTGTGGAATCCAGATGAGAAAGGTGTGGGAGCAGCCATGATGGGGCCTTGTCGCGTTTGCCTTTGCAGGCCTTTTCCAGCCCTTGTATTTCTGGTGCTCGAGGCCCTTTCGATCTCCTAATCCTAACTCTAGGCGCAACACTAACCCTTCCCCTTGTTAATTACCCAAGCCTAATACATGGCTCTCCCCTATCAGAAAGATGGAGGAGTAGAAATGTTAGGACACTGCCGCAATGGCCATGTCAGGCCCTTTCCAGCCCTTGTATTTTGGTGCTTGAGGCCCTTTCGATCTCCTAACCCGAGGTGTAACCCTAACCCTACCCCTAGTTAATTACCCCAGACGATTACCTGGCTTTTTCCTATCAGAAAGATGGAGGAGAAGTCATGTTGGGACACTGCCGCGATGGCCTTGGCAGGCCCTTTCCAGCCCCACTGTTCCCAGAGCTCAAGGCTCTTTAGATCTCTCAATCTTAACTCTAGGCCAAATAGCACCTGTTGGCCTAGGCCAAGGGGCCCACCCCTATGGGGCGTCCAGATGAGAAAGGTGTGGGAGCAGCCATGATGGGGCCTTGTCGCGTTTGCCTTTGCAGACCCTTTCCAGCCCCTGTATTTCTGGTGCTCGAGGCCCTTTCGATCTCCTAATCCGAACTCTAGGTGTAACCCTAACCCTACCCCTAGTTAATTACCCGAGCCTAATACCTGGCTTTTCCCTATCAGAAAGATGGAGTAGTTGCAATGTTGGGACACTGCTGCGATGGCCTTGGCAGGCCCTTTCCAGCCCCACTGTTCCCAGAGCTCAAGGCTCTTTAGATCTCTCAACCCTAACTCTAGGCCAAATGGCAGCTGGTGATCAGGTCCGAGGTACCCAACCCTGTGTGGAATCCAGATGAGAAAGGTGTGGGAGCAGCCACGTTGGGGCCTTGTCGTGTTTGCCTTGGCAGGCCCTTTCCAGCCCTGGTGTTCCCGGAGCTCGAGGTCCTTTCGATCTCCTAATCCTAACCCTAGGCGTAACCCTAACCCTACCCCTAGTTAATTACCCAAGCCTAATACCTGGCTTTTCCCTATCAGAAAGATGGAGGAACAATAATGTTGGGACACTGCCACGGTGGCCTTGGCAAGCCCTTTCCAGCCCCACTGTTCCCAAAGCTCTTTAGATCTCTCAACCCTACCTCTAGGCCAAATGGCAGCTCATGGCCGGAGCCGAGATGCTCACCCCTGCGGGTCGTCCAGATGAGAAAGGTGTGGGAGCAGCCATGATGGGGCCTTGTCGCGTTTGCCTTTGCAGGCCCTTTCCAGCCCTTGTATTTCTGGTGCTCAAGGCCCTTTCGATCTCCTAATCCTAACCCGAGGTGTAACCCTAACCCTTCCCCTTGTTAATTACCCAAGCCTAATACCTGGCTTTTCCCTATCAGAAAGATGGAGTAGTAGCAATGTTGGGACACTGCCGCGATGGCCTTGGCAGGCCCTGTCCTGCCCCACTGTTCCTAGAGCTCAAGGCTCTTTAGATCTCTCAACCCTAACTCTAGGCCAAATGGCAACTGGTGGCCGGGGCCGAGGTTCCCACCCCTCCGGGGAATCCAGATTAGAAAGTTTTGTACATTCTTCTCCTGTCTGGCAAAACTTTGGAATGGATGGGTAACAGCAGCGAATCAGAGTGTAGTGAAGCAGATTTCAGGGCTGCACTGATGCCTGGTTTACTCTGGTGCTGGGGTGTTGGCTTTGTACTGTCCGGGGCGCCAGTGAGGTGCTGGAGGAATTCCAGGCTTCCCTTGTGGGTAGAGAGCAATACTGTGCCTTGGAAAATCCTGCAACAACAAAGTGGTGTGTGCAGGGCTGATTGCCTCGCGTGGCCCTGCCCAAGTCCTGACAATGAGGTGGGAGCCTTAAGGACACGACTGAGTTTGGGGACATCTGAGGTTTCAAGGTGCAGAAGGCATACTAACATCTCTCTCCTCAGAGGGACTGACTTAGTTGAGAAGAAGGGAAGTCAGATGCTGAAACTTGTACACATGGCCAGACTTCAGTCCCCATGGACAGGTAAAGCCTGGAGGGATCTGCCGCCAGCTCTGCATGCCCCAAACACCCTGACAGCTCGGATCCATTGGGTTCTGTCACATGGGGCTTTTTCCCACAGGGGACAATACAGTCTGTATGGGTTGTCTGTTCCTGGAACAGTACAGGGCTGTATGTGACAGAGTGGTCAAGTATTGTGTAAGGATGTCCTGATGCAGCGATTTCCCTTCTCCCTCTGAAAAATAACTGGTCTTGGCAGACCTGCTTGAAGGGACCACTACAAGGGAGCCCCAAGATTTTGTTTGTCTGTTGGGTCTGCACTGGGAGGTGCTAACAGCTGAGCCATGTGTTCCTCATGCCAGCCCTGTGCTCACCATGGGGTAAGTAAAGTCGATGACTTGCTGTGGTTTTTATTTTGGGAGCTGGGAAGTGTGAGTACAGTGAGACCTACTCTTACCCGAGTGACCAAGTCTCTGCCAGCCAAGAGCTCTTCATCTTGGCAAACAGATGGTTCGTGGAGGAAAAGAGACACTATTCACTGCACTGAAAGGCCTTTTCGTTCTACACTGGTGCCTTAAAGGCACAATGGTTTGGTTGAACAGTGATGGGTGTTCAGGTGCTTTTCAGGAGGGACACAAAATAGGGCAGAGTCATAACTGCAGCCTTGGGCAGGTCCTTGAGGGGTTGAGAGGGACCTGTCCTGCACTGCTATAAGGTGGCATGTGGATGCAGAGAACTAGGCCATGGGGTGGATCAGTGGGGCTTGGGGATCCTCTGGAGCATCATTTTTTGGTTCAAGATGGAGCTTCCATTCCCAGAGCCACTTGAAGCCCTGTATGCCCTAGAGCTTGGCCAGATCTGCATTCCTACCGTGCAGATGCACCAGCCATGGTTGCTGTCCCTGTCCAAACCTCAGCATTTTGGGAACTGGAAGCCTGAGGCTGAATTGCCTAGCTGAGATTGCAGCTGGGCCTGTGGCATGAGTGCTCTCTGCAAACAGGCACAGGGCTGCTAACGCTGCACAAACCAAGCTGGAAAATGCACCTGTTCTTCCCTGCCTGCAACAGCACCTCTGGATCTGTAGCCACAGGCTTCACCCTTTGTGCTACTTCAGCAGCAGGCAAAGCAGAGGCTCTGGGCAAGAACATCATCCCAGAGATCATCTCCTCCCCTGCCCCTCTTCCTCCAGTCTGAAACCTCCCCCTACACCCATCTTCCCTCTGCTCCTCCTATGACTCCAAAAATAGACAAGTTGTGCCACTGTGACACAGGTACCTGTGACAGAGGAATGGGTGTTACAACCCTGGGAGTGGATCCTGTCAGTCTGGCAGCTTCTGCTTTGTTGGCAGATAATTACAATGTGAAAGGGCAAAGTGTTTGCTGAAAGCAGGATCTTAATGGGGTTTACAAAGAATGCTTTGTCCAGATAGCTACTGGAGTTAATAAAACACAGTTTGGGCTCCATAAAGCTCTGTAGAGTTCTGTGAGAGTTCTCAGAGTTCTGCTGAGTGTTTCCAGGCTGGGAATTTGGGGCTGGCATTCATGATTGCTGTCCAATGCTCCATGGAGAGCTGTGGGGGTACAAAGGGTAATGAGGGCTTGGGGTTGTAGAGGAACAGTTCCTGAGCATCCCAGTCTGTGAAAGTTAGAGCCAAACAGGCACAACTGTTTATTTGCCAGCCAAGGAGTTTTGTTGCTGGATTTCACAGCAGTCAGATCCATGCTTTGCGACAGCAGTGCAAATTCCCAGAGGTTTTCTGTTTGGGAGACTCATGATTATTAAGTGCATTTGTCTTCATTTGGTCTCTTCTGGCTTAAACAGTCAGAAAGACTCAGTAGCAAAGAGGTGAAGAGGGCATATGGATTTTTACTGCTGTGCTGTTATTTCTATTTTTGTGATCCCATTCCTGGTGCCCAAGTGGGATTATTAGTACAGGGTGTGGGTGCCAACCCATCCCAAAATAGCCATGGACCCAAAGATGCTCACTTGCAACACCAGGAGCTTCTGCCTGCACTTGCAGCTGGTGGTTGTACTTGGTCCTTATGAGCTTTGAATTTCTCAATCTGACATAAAGGCAATGGAAGCTAAAGAGCTGTTGAATTGGTAACTTTTTGGGAAGGGAGTTCCTACTCATTTCTTGTATTTTCCTTCTTTTCTCCAGTAGCTGCAGCAAGGCAAAAAAAAAGTATGAGAAAAGGGAAGAAGAGCCTGAAGGCAACAGGTCAGAAAATAAGTAAAGAATGAGAAATGAAGTTATTTGGAGACCAGATTTATTTCCTTTGAGAGTCAATATTTTTTGAGGGGTTTTTTTTTGTTTTTTTGTTTTGTTTTGGTTTGGTTTTTGGTAGTGTTTTTTTGTTGTTGGTTTTTGTTTGTTTGTTTGTGGGTTTTTGTTTTGTTTTTTATTTTTGTTTTGGTTTGTTTGTTTGCTTGGTGGGGTTGTGTGGGGTTTTGTTTGCTTGTGGGTTTTTGTAAAAAAAATGGGAAAAATAATTTTCTCAAAATACCACTTTTTTCCCCTTTCTTTAAAGACTTCAGTCAAATTTTCGGTGTTGCCTCTGCTCAGGGTTTGCAATTTAATAACCTTGTTATGTTACAAATCCTGAGATTCTGCGACTCCTGCCCTAGTCCATCTGCCAAGCAGAGAGTGTTTCTTGACCTTTTAAAGAAAGCCAGAGATAATGAACCATTTGGACTGTAGGATGCCCTGGTTGCTTGGAATAAAATCAGTGTGGCTGTGAATTTTGGAGAGGAACAAATGTGCAGCCCTGAGCCAGCAGTGCAGACTGAGCCTTTGCAGTGATCACCCACTGCAGACACAGCCATCAAGTCCTTTAAAACAGTTAATAAATCAGACATCGTGGGCAGAGTGAGACCTGGGCTGCACAAGGGCTTCAGAAAGTGTTTTGAAAGGTCCAGGGAGGGAGGATTTGCCTCAGTGCCATTGAGTTTCAGCTTGTAACTAGTGAATTCTTCTCCTTCAGAATTCTCTGGTGAAATGCAAAAGCTGATGCTGCTTGAGGGGAGCTGGACGGCAGCATCTGCTTTCCCCACTGTTAATGGCATTGGAAATGTGTAGTGTGTGCCACAGATTTTGCACCTCAGGTTTTGGAAGTGCAATGGTAAAAGATGTTACTTTCATCAGTATTTTTTGTGGTGAGTTTTAGCTCTTCTCTGAAAAAGGAAACACAAAATATTGCAGCTTCACAGGTGTTGTTCCTGAGGTGGTCTGGCTGAGGTCAGAAACGTTCCCTGGGGATAACCACTGACCACTGAGCCCTGTTAGTGAAAGGGAATCCCCGACTGTGTGGCTGGGGAGTGGAGACTGAGCATCCAAACCCCTTCCCATGGCCCAGCAGCACTACAGAGGAACACATCCTGACCTCCCCCTGAGACCATTGGGTCCAGCTCTCATGGGCACATGCTGAGCAGCCAGAGCTATGCCAGTCTCTGAGGGCTCCACAGAGAATGAGAGGACTGTGGCTCTCTGGTCCTTTTGTGGGATCATGAATGATCCTTTCTGCATTGTCTCCTTCACCAGGTCTCTCCCACTGCCTGGGGGATTACCTGCCTCCTGCTCAGGGCTGCTCCTCCCTGTTGTCTCTGCTTAGCCCAAGTGTTTATGCTCTTTTCATCCACCAGCTGAGTTACTCTGATCCTTTTCCGTGCATTTTCCATGGTATTACTATCTTTGTGGCAAGCATAGCACAGGAGCCCCAAGCTCACGCGTGGCTCTTCTCTTTCTCTTCCTGCTGCACCCAGATGACGTTCCTTGGTCCACAGTGCAGACCCAATTCTGCACACGTGTACATGAACAAGGACACACAGACACACACATGTGCAAACCTGGCTTAGGGTGCACCTGCCAGGCTGGCATGAGCTTTTCTTCCACAGCCTCATTTTCATCACATCCAACTCACTCTGTGGGCACAGCAGAAAGGATGAAGAAAGTTTTTTGGCTGGAGCAGAAGGGATGGCTAATGCACTCCAGCCCTCATCTCACTGGTGCCATGGAGAAATGCATGATTAATTTGCTTGAAGCATCACTGAGTATATGTTCTTCTAGTGCTGCAAAACCAGAGCCAGAGCCTCTGTCTGTAATTCTTTTAGGGAGAGATGTCAAAGTTGGTCTTGATTAAAGTTTTATTTTAATGTTGACTAAACCATGGTTAAATTATTCATATGTCTAGCTATTCATGCAATAACAGGAGGAGTTTATTGTGATGGGATGGGTTGACACACCCAGTGTTAAAAACTTGCTGTTGTGCTCGTTGCAACCAGCATGGAAAAATAAACAAATAGGGTGGGAGGGGAAGGCCTTTCTTCATTCTCCCCACAGTGTACACGGAGCTGTCATTTCAAATGAAGTAGCACTGGGCTTATGGTGATTTTTAGCCACAGATCTCATGTCATAGCCTGCTTTGCTGCCAAGGAAACATGGGCAGGCTTGCTCTCCTCTAATGGGGAAACCCAAAGCATTACAGAATGTGGCCACTGCCATGGTGGTGGCACAGAGCCAGGTAAAACAGTCATTTAGTGCCATAATAAGTAATGAATTAGCTAAGGGAAACCTCCAAAGTCAACACCCACAAGGAAAATCCCAGGACTGTTTTGGTGTCTGGCAGAGTAGATGAAACACCAGGGTGAAGGGATTTCTCCGAGAGGTCTTCCACCCTCCACACAGTGTTGGCTTTCTTCCTTCAAAGCTGAAAACCTTGGCACTTGTATAGCACAGCCCACACTGCCAGAGGCATGTTTATATTGGTCACTGGAGGGTCCCCTCGCTGCCATCATCCCCAGGGACAAACCATGGGCATTAGGAATGGATGAGCACGAGCCTGCCCGGGCACCTGGCTGGCTCAGACCTGGGGTCAAGAGGCAGCTGGGTTAGAGCCACACCCCATGGCACCAGTGGCCTGAGGAGGAGCAGCTGATGGACATTGCCTTTGCATTCACAGCATCTCCCTACTTTGCCATGTAAAAGCTGAGGGTGGGGCAGGAAGGGAGGAGTATCCTGCTGGGGATGGTCTCAGCCCTTCGTGCTCAGAAAGCTGCTCCTGCTGGGGAGGTTGTGCTGGGCAGGGAAGAGCTGGCATGGAGGAGGAGCAGGTAGGTGGAGAGGGACCATTTTACATCTCCTCTGCTAAGCAGTAGCTGAGGGAAGAGCTGGTCACAATGGAGGCAGTCATGCTTTGCAAAAAATAAAACCATTTTTGAGCATGGTAAGTTAGAAGAAAGAATGATATGGTGTGATGGAGGAAAGAGTGATCCGTGGCCCGGCATGGTACACCCTAGGAAAGCTTCAGAATTTTGACAAAAGCCCCAAATCCTGCAGTTTTGTAGTGCTGCCCAGAACTCTGTGTGTCCCTCCCCTTGCTCACATGGGCACCCACTGGCTTGGCACTCCTGGGCTGCACTGGGGCGGTGCTCCTGACGGAGGGGAGGCAGCAAGCATCAGGGGCTGGGCCATGCTGGCAGCCCCCCAAACCACCCTGGTGCTCACCCATGACTGCCTGGGCCCTGTCTAATGCTCCTCTTCAGGGCACTGAGGCAGGTTAGACACTGTTCTCTTGTCGTCATTATCTGCAGCCCAACAAGTCCTGCTGGCTGGGTGATTTACATCCTGAGATACATCTGGGCCGTGGCTTGGTTTCGCCCAGCCTGGGTGGGCTTGTGGAGTAGCAGAAGGTGTTTGCTAGAGTCTGTGCTGCTAAAAGACTTTGGAGGGGTTGATGGGGCTCCAGGCAGTGAAGGAAATTTTCCTATGCCCTGTGCTCACCCACAAGCTTGGTGGGCTCCTCAGAATAATTTGTTAGGCCAGCCTTTCCTGGGGGACTCAGGACTCAAAGCCATGGCTTGTTCCAGCGGAGGGTCCCTAACAGCCCCCTCACCTGGGGAGAGTTATCCCAGGGGCTGGAGGTGCTGGGAGGAGTATTGAACCGACAGAGGAACCAGCTCCTCTCACAGCTCCCCCCATCATGAGCTCCAAAGCCTCGGCTTTAACTCATTTCCCACTGATCTTCCTTCCCCACACCCTCGTCCCAGGCAAGAGGCTGAACACCAGGCAGGGTCTCTCCCTGACTTATTTCATGTCAGGGCTGAGTTTCCTTACTTGCACCCCACCAGGACACAGCTCCTGACCAGGATCTCATACTAAGTGCAGACAGCAAGAGCTGTGACCTCCCAGGGGCTCACACTGAGTTTTAAAAAGCCCCTTGTTTTCCTCTGGGTATCACTGGCAGGTGAGGGGACAGTAACACAGCCCCTGCACAACAGAAACAGAGCCTGGGGAGGCATTTGGTCCTCATTAGAAGATGCTCAGTAGCTGTTTTGTCATTTTTCTTGTTTGTCATAAGAAATAAATACAGTTTAATAGATGATCTTACAGAGCAGGTTTTGGCAACACAACAGACCATGTCCCATTATAAACTTGATGTGTACAATTTAAAGCAAGATGGAATATAAAACCATTTCCAGCTCAGAGGAGGGAGAGATTTAGGTCTTGATTGTGCTGAAATGAAAAACAGCACATTCTTAGATAGTGTATTAAATCAGGCATTCTATTTTATAGAGTCCAAATCAGGCATTCTATTTTATAGAGTCCAAACTTTGACCTTTTATAGAGGCCAAAAGGCTGTAGAAACAGCCTTTTTCAGAATAATTAATCATATCATTCATTTTTTTTGGTTTAAAAAAATTGGGGAGCTGATTTCTTTCATTTCTTGGTGTATTTTTAGAGAGATCGTGTGCAAAAGGGCAGCCGTAAACACCGCGGAAGATTATTTGGAGCCCAGGGAGGACTTTAAGGGGATGATCATGACAAAATTGCATCCATTAGCAGAGATGAAGAAACGCCCTGGGAAGTCTTCAGGAATGCTGCGTGTGATGGGGAAAGCTGGGCTCAGGAGCTGAGGGCAGGGTGCTGGGGAGGTGAGTGGGACAGGCAGCAGTGCAGCGGGAGGTGTGCTAACCATCCCTGTTGTCACAGAGCAGCGCTAGGGACGATGCTGGGGACTGGGAGGCTGTTGGCAGAGGGTGCTCCTAGTCTGGCCTGTGGTGTGCTCACCTTCCATCCAGATTGCAATAGCCTGCATGTGACTTTCTTAAACTGGGCAGTTAATTCTTACTGAGATCAGAGGGTGCATCTCCTCAGGAGCAGCACTGGAGCAGTGTGCTGAAGGGACCGAATGCTTGTGCTGAGCTAATGGCAATCTCTGGTGGGGGAGCTCTGAGGATTTCCTCAGGTTTGTGCTCTGCCCCCAGAATGAGTAAACAAAAGCCTCCTCATTTATTTATGATGCAAATAGCAACTGTGCATTCAGCTCTAGGATTTGATTATTTATTTAAAGCCGCTTGTCTCAGAGACACTGGCATGCAGTTTGTATGCAGGGGGCATCTGTCTGCCTTTACTACCTACAAATTGACATTTTGCTCTGGAAATGTAAATCCTTGCAGGGAGACACAGATCCCTTGGTCCTTCCTCTTCAGAGTCAGTAGCAGCAGCTCAGGGTCCCACCAGCCCCTCTGAAAATCCCAGCCACACTCTCTCCCTCTCTCATGGAACTGTTGAACATTGAGCTCCTCTGGACATGAAGGTTTCTACTGTGATAGCACCAAAGAGGGATGGCTAAAATCGAGTTGCTGTAGGTCCTTAGCAAAAACCTAAAGGGAAGGTGAGTAGGAGCTGGATACGGGCAGGCATGAAAACAATGAGATAGTATTTGGTTTAATATATTAGTGATGGCTCTTTGGAACCCCTTCCTCTCCCCCCACAATGGAAGAGAGCGTTGCTGTGTGCCAGAAGTGCTGGATTCGCCTTGTTCAACAGCTAGACACAAAAAGAAGCTTTGTTGAGTTCCAGGATATCAGGGATTGAATTTATGCTGTCTCGTGAATGTTATTTCGAGGCATCATCAAATACTCCTGCATCTTGTCAGGTTGGTGGCTGATTAATTTTGGTCACCTGGCTTTAGGAAGCCAGTGACACTCATTTGGTCCATCTCAGGTCATCCCCTTGGCTTTGACAGCTGATGGAGCACAAGCATTCCTGCAGACAGCACCCCATTGGTGCGCCATGGCATGGATCAGCTCCAGAACTTTGGTGAGTTCAATGTTCAGCATTTTCAATGAGTGCAAAGGTGGGGAGGGCAGGGCTTGTCCCAGGAGATGGACAAGCCCAGAAACGCTAGATTTTGATGAGAGGATTCTGTCCTTCTCTGCTGGTCACAGCTGTGGCCCTATAAAGTGACTCCATGAGGAAAGGCACTGGCAGATCACCCTGGCCCCTCATTATCCACCAAGTCATCCTTGCTGGAATGTCTCCCTTTCAGTAGCCCATGCAGGAATCCCTTTTTTATAAAATGATGTCACAGTCAGGGTTTTAGAGATAAGAGTTGATTTTTTTGAGATTTCTTTTCAAAAAGCTGTATTTACCCTTTCATTTGACTGTCTGTCTTGTAATCTTAGGGCCTGTGGGTAGGAATTATTTTCCTGGTAGCTGTGTGGTGTGTTTCTTCAGGGTAAAGTAATATACATCCATTAAGTCTCAGAACTGTGAGGTAGAAATAGAAGAATTAATTCCCTCTCCATAGCAGAGCTGGACAGCTTGCAACAGAGGACAGTTAAATCCAGACCTAGATGATGAAACTTAGCACCCCAATGAGTGACCAAAGGCCCTGGTCCAAGCTCAGGTTGTTTTAAGTCTTGGATGTCTTCTCTTACACACTGAGAAAAATGTTGCTGTTAAGCAAGATAGATTTTGCTTGGCTCCTTCACTCAGGGCAGGATTTCCAGGGTTTTCCAAGACTTCACCCATTCTCATTGGTCTTCCCTGAACTCTTCTCCAGCTTCTCAGTCAACATTTCAAGGTGTGCAGCTGCCCAGGACCTTACAGACAGGATCCTACCTAAATTCTGGATCCCTTGTGCAGGCAGCCACCCCAGTGGTTAGTGCTAAAAACTGAAAACCTTTTAAATGAAAAGTCTTTTAACTGAAAGCTTTTTAAAGCTGTCAAAGTTGAGAAAAGGGGGATGTCTAGGAGCCCCTGGGCTTGGAGAAGGCATTTAGGGTTTGGAGGGACAGAAGTGGCCAGACACAGACAAGCAGCAGACAGTAGATGTTAGGCCTGTCTATGTCTGTCCCAAGACACGTACACATCTGGAGTGATTCGTGGAGGTACTCAAATATTGAAGAAACCTGCACAAACAGGCCTTGGTGACTATCAGAGTCTCACCAAAAGCACATTCTGAGCTGGACAGGAGAGCTGGGATGAGCCTTGTCTCTGCAGTGAGGAAGGACCCAGCTGGTGGCTGTGCTCCGTGGGCAGCTGGGATGCACAGATGGAAACCCTGGTGCAGCAGCAGCTGCTGGGTCTGCCACGGATTCTCCAGACACTTCTGTCTTTGGGCTTGGACTCAAGCCAGAGTGAATCTCATAGAGGTGCTGGGATGAGTAGGGAGTAATGAACATAGGGGGCCATGAATAGCAGCTTTCATGAGCTGTCCTTTCCCATTACAACTGACTCATCGTGGAAACACAGCACAGGGCCATGGCAGGAGAAGTTCCCTGCCTCCAAGTCCCAGCCAGCTCCATCCACAGTTTCCTCTGGCTCTCTGGAGACGGAACCTTGCAGCCTGAACCAGCTACAGACAACACTACCTCAACTCTTGACTGGCAGCGTTGAGAGGGAGTCAGAAGGACCAGGACTTTGCTGTGCTGGATATGAGTTAATGTGAATGATACAAGGAGTTCTGCAGTACCTAACCTGAGTGCAAGGATGCCAAGTGCAGGAATCTTCAAACAAGACCTTACGCACAGGCTCCTTATGCGTGGGAGCCTCCTGCCAAAAGGTAGCAAGGAATGTGATGTAAAACCAGAAATTTTGTCCAGTTGTCTTGGAATACAATATCCTCCTGAGCTGGCTCACAGATCACTTTGCAGAGATCAGCTGTCCACCAATCGACCAATACCTCCCAAACTTGGCTGCATTTCAGTATAAATGAAATGTTGTATAAAAAGATGTTGTATAAGAAGAACAGAAGGACAATAGAGTGTCTCTGCTTCCAATTGGCCATGGTGCAAAGTGCCTAAATCTAAGCCTGAGGATGGAGCCACACCCTGTGTGTATGGATAGTTGCAGGAGCTCTTGGTGTCATGTCTGGCTGGACGTGGGTGTGGTGATGCTGGAAAGGAAGGAGAGCTTGGAAAAGGACTTTCCACGAGGGAGTAACCAAAGGAAACTGGTAGTTTATCTGCCAATAACTTGGAACTGAGATTACTAAGACAGAGAGGAATTTTTATGCCCTGAAGCTCATTCATCTGCTTCATTCTGGGTTTGGGCGGTTGGTACAGGAAAGGATGAGGGCCAAGGGCTGGGCATGGAAATCCCCAAACCCTGTATCTGACAGAACTAGTCACAGCTTTCTCTAAGTAGTGTGTGGGCAGCTCTGGGTGAGCAGTGTGCCCAGTATTGTGGCTGGTGTTTGCTGGTGCCCAAAAACACAGTGTGTGTGTGGGGGGGAAGGGCTGGGAGGAAATAAGAGGTGGAAAAGCCTCACTGCTCCAAAGCCCTGCTAGAGATGGAATACAGACGGGGGGTGAAGCACAAATGATACTTCTGCAAGATTGAGCCCAACAGAGACAGCTGCTGCACTCTAGTTGCATGGGGTCCCCCCACCTGCAGCTGCCTTGAACCTTACCTTCCACACCTCCAATCTTTATTTAATTTGATTAATAAAAACTTTTCTCAGCAGAGATACTGGAGCATAGCCTATGGGTTGGGAGAGGAGGGAGGAAATAGCTGCAGTTTGGCGGCTCCTTCTGACCACCAGCTAGCTCCCTGTCTTGGGATGGATCCAACAGGAGCACGGGAGCTCACATCCAAAAAACCCAGTGCTCTGCCAAGGCCACACAGGTAGCAAAGAGCCTGATGGAAAGTCAAGTGAAACATCTGTGAGCCCTTTTTTTTTCTGCTGCCTCCACTGAATTTCAGGGCAGGAACTCTCTGATCCTCTGCACAGAGGATTTGCCAAAGTTCCAAATGCTCCAGTCTCCCACACGAACACCACTGTGTGTGCATGAACTCACGCCCACGTCTGTCTAGGAAATCTGGGTCACAGGACAGCAACAATATTCCAAAGCAAAATGTCAATCGATTTATTAGAATCACTGAATGGTTTTTGTTGAAAGGGACCTTAAAGACCATCCAGTGCCACCCCTGCCATGGGCAGGGACACCTTTCACTATCCCAGGCTGCTCCAAGCCCTGCCCAGCCTGGCCTTGGACACAGCCAGGGATGGGACAGCCACAGCTTCTCTGGGCAGCCTGAGCCAGGGCCTCACCACCCTCTGAGTAAAGAACTAAATACTGGTTCAAGAAACCATCAGATCTGATGCATTTTTGCCTAGGGAAGTGATAGAATCACCATCCCTGGAAGAGTTAAAAAAATGTGCACTTGGGGACATGGTTTAGTGGTGGACCTGGCAGTGCTGGGTTAATGATTGGATTTGATGACCTTAGAGGGCTTTTCCAAACTAAATTATTCTATGATTTTTGGAGGGGAAGTGAAGCATCCAATATGCATCCAGTAAAGCTTTTTAGTAACATTTTCCTTCTTCCGGAGAGATGTCTTATCCAGCCTGGGAAAAGGAGTCCTGCCATGTAACTTGACTGATTAATCCTTAATACCAAAAAATAGCTTAAATAGATAATTTCCTAACAACAGAACTAAGAAACTCTGTTTATGTGAGCCCTCCAGCTGAGAAACAGTGACAGAAGTGAAATAAATTATTTCAGGAATTAACTGTGAGCAGGGAAGAAATCCAGTGTCAGTGATGCAGAAAAGACACATGAAAAGGAAAAAAAAAACCCAAACCCCAGGAAAATATAATTTAAACATCCACAGATGACATGCAAATGCAGGCGCAATGAGGGGCCTCTGGATTTTTCCTAATGAACTCTAATGCAAAGAGGAAATTAAAGAACTCTGTTTTCCACTTTCCCCGGTTGCAGAACCTCTGTGCTGGAGTGGGGGTTGAAGCAGGAGGAAGGCTGAGGAGCTGGAGGGTGGGGGACAGGGAGGGACACATCTGCTCTCAGCCTGACAAGCAGGACTGTCAGGACTATATTTTTGATGGAATATTCTTGTTTGTTAAGTGAAACAAACAACTAACTCAGCAAAACTGGAATTTTCAGCGGGAGAAGAACAGCCTGGATAAACTTCTTGACTGAGTGGTTTTGTTTCTCCTTTTTTTCTAAAAGGGTCTCCAAGATGGTTCAATATCTGAGACCATTTATTTTTTGAAATAGAAATACCCTGTTTTCTACTCCATAATACTTTTCATTTTGAATTATAAGCTAAATATTCCATGAATGGGGCTTCTCTACTGAAGGTTTTGGAGAATTGAAACCAAATGTTTGAAAATTATCTATTCAAAAGGACTTGGCTTGACTCGACTCAGACAACTGTTGCTTTTTTAAACTATAAACAATATTGAAATTCTGACTGTTTATCCCCATATGACTTGAGGATTGTTTACAATTTTTAGACATTTTTCAGGAACTGAAAACCTGTTTCTCATGTATATTTATGCTGGCAGCTGCTATCAAAAGGACAGCTCAGCTCCTTGAAAAGTGGAAGCATATGACAATTTTCTCTTTAGCAAAGCTGGTAAACTATGTGGTGTGAAACCAGAACGAATTTCCCAGGCTACTTTGGCCATCCAGGCAGCGATTGCATCTGGGCAGGCTCCTCGGTGGCACAGCCCTCTGGAGCGCCCATGCCAAGGGTCCAACACGCACTGTGAACTCCTCACTCCCCCCACACACTCCCCATCCAGGGCACATCGTGTCTGAGAGGGGTTTCGGTGGTTGAGACACAAAACTCTGACTTTGGATGCCCATTCCCTGGGATCCCAGAGAAGCTGTGACTAGCCCATTCATGGAAATGTTCAAGGACAGGTTGGACAGGACTTCAAGCAGCCTGGTCTAGAGGAAGGTGTCCTTGCCCATGGCAGGAGGGTGGAATGAGATAATCTTTTAAGATCCCTTCCAACCCAAGCCATGCTGTGATCTGGCCATGCAGGGGTGTGGGATGCTGCATGTGGGACCAGGCTCTGCTGGAAAAAGGTCAGTTCTGCCATTTATAAGCTTTTCTAAGCTGGTGAAACCCCAGATATGATCCCAATGGCTGATGTGATGATGTGTACGTGCAATCCTTACTACATTAGCAGCATCCTCCAGACACCAGGGTCACTGCAGGTCAGGAAGAGCTCACATCTTGCTCACTAAGATGCACAGGTTAATATTCAATCTATACAGGCAGAGCTGGCCCTGCGCTGAGCCCCAGCAGCTCCCATGGGAAGCCATACAAATAATCTCTCCATATAACTTTGAATCTTCCCATTGTGGAAAATGAAGTTTGGTCTGAGGGCAATACTGGGTTTGACTCAAAGGAAAGGGTAAGAGTGAGGGGCTATACCATCGCCATTGGTTTTGTCATTGTAATTCCCATGGCAGGTGGGTAGAGATGTGCTTGTGGGATAGGATGTGCCCCTAATTTGGGGTCCTTGGGTTGTGGCTTCACTTTGGCCAACAGACCCTGTCTGAACTTAACAGAGCTGATTAAAACCCAGTAGGGAAATGGCCTCTGGCATTCCATCAAACGCGGTGATGCTGCTGAGCTGATGATTGCTGATGTGCTGGGGCCCTGATGGGATGTTCCCTCTGCTTCCACCAGCCCTGCTCCTCTCTGGAGCCTGCCCCAGCTGCAGGGGGAGGTGGTGCTCAGAGAGACACAGCTCTGCGCATCCCAAAGCCATGCATCCTGGGAAGCCACTGATGGTTGTTTTGCCCAAGCAGAGCCCCGGAGAGCTGCAGGCATGCAGAGAGGCGAGTAATTCGATTGGTGACTGCGTTTGCCTTGTCCATATGATGCATTTGGCCACTTTCCTCTGTGCTCTTAAACTTGTCCTTCTCAAGAGAATGTTCTCACTCTGTTGCCATCTCCTCTGTGCCCAGCCATGGGGTCCCCAGCAGTGGGATGTTGATTCTCTTCCATAAGCCCTGTACAAGGGAAGATAAGTGCTCCCCAGCCAATACCTCTCAGTCATTTCTTTTAGATTGTTGCTCACATGCCCTAAATCACAGTGGTTGATGAAAGAACAAAAGAAATGAGCTGGAGAAACTCTGGCCAAACAAGTGTAATCTACAGCCTTGGCATTAATGGAGAAACTCAGAGAGGCTGGTGTGTCTGTGAAGAAGGATCTTCCATTTCCAGGACTGATCTGAGTTGCAGGAGAGGAAATAGCAGAGGTTTGGCAGGGAGATGTACATGGGGCGAATAAGCAGCATTTGAAGTTCCTCTGCTGCACCGAGGACCTTGGGGTAACACACCAGCGAATTTGGCCTCCAGAAGTTACACAGTTGGCCTCCACAGTTACAGCTGTCTCAAGAACCATGACACGATGATGGACATTATTATTCCTAATTAACGATGCTGGAACACAGGTGCCGAGTCTTTCTTGAGGGGCTTTGGCTTCCAGCAGCTTTCCCCACGAGCCAAACTGGCTTCCAGCAGTTTTCCCCATGAGCCAAACTGGGTTCCAGCAGTTTTCCTCACGAGCCAGACTGCCTGTATGGCATTCCTTGGTGATCAAAATGGAAAGTCAGGGGCCAAGCGGAGTGTTGGCCTTCTCTTGCAGCTTCACACTCAGATGGATGATGATCCAGAGCTGTGTTCACATGGGACAGGGCTGAGCCCAAGGGTCGTGTTGGACCTGAGTTAACAAGAGCTTTCCCCCCAGAGCACGGAGCTGTCTCTGGGATGGAGCTGCAGCACAGCCGCGTGGATAGGCAGAAGATGAAGGAGGTATAACTTTTCACAAAAGCCATGGCTGGCCAATGTCTTAGGTATTAAACGCTGTGAACTGAGGAATGCAGCCTTGTTATTGCCTGGCTGAGGGGAATTAATTCTGCACATTGGTGTCTCCAGAGTTTTCTGTTCAGTTGTCATTGACTTCTTACCACCACACAGATATTTCTGTATTTCAGCAAAATTCCCCATTCTAATCTGGACAGTCCTTGCCGGGTGGAGTGCAAACCCCACATTGTTAACTCCAGATAACAGCAATTACAAGAAAATAAAATCAAAGGAGCTCAGAAAATATATGGAATTTTTTTCTGTGGAAGCCAAAAAGATTATATTAAATGTGGTTTAATGTTATATATCACTGATTATATATCAGTGGTTTAATAAAATATTATGAAGTTTGGGGGCATATTTTCCCTGGGACTCAATCTGTTTATACATCTAAAAAAATAAATAGAATATCACTTTACTTGACCACACAGCAAACCTGATACAGGGGGACTTCTCCACCATATGTATTTCTTGAGAATTCCTTTCCCTTCGGGTTTCACACAATGCACTGTGAACTGGGACTGTTCCTGAACTGCCAGGTCAGGGAAAGCAGGAATTCATTCACCTTGGTGGAGAAATGCTGTGGACGTGGCAGGGCCAGGGACACCAAAGGGGTGAGCATTGGGGGACTGTTGACTGTTCAAGGATTTTTGCAATTTAAAGAAAGGAGTATGACACTGACCTTGCTGGAGAAACATGGAGTGGAAGACGAGAGGTCATGGGAACAATGCCAATGATGCCGCTGGAGAGTTCACAGAAGGCGGAGCCATGGAGTCAGTTAGGTTTAGGAGACTAAAATCAGGTGCAAATTGGTAATTCTGTTGTTTTCAAACTTTTTCCATAAACTTGCCCCCTCCTTCCAGGTTGCTGCCACCAGCAAAAAGAGAGCACAGCCTCTCAGTACCCGTAAACTTTATTAAATGTGTGCTTTTTCATTCTTAAATTAAAATCAGTTTGTTTCATACTGAAGTAGCACCAAAGGGAGAAGGATGACAGTATCACCAAGTTAAGGGGAGGGAGGAGAGAAAACCCAGAAACTGTTATATATAATCCAGAAATTTTTTAATGGTTGGGAAAATGGGCAATTTTCCCCCTTCATCTGGAGACTTGACACTGTGTGTGAAGTGTGTATGTGGGAGAAGCAAGGAGGCTGAGAATCAGTGCAAGACAAAATCACTCTATGCAGGGTAGGAAAGGCCAAATTATTGCTGGAAATTTGACTTCTCAGTGCTGCACCCAAAGGCCACTGTAGCATCACACAGAGGAGTCTCATACCCTGATCTTCATGGCACCTTGGTGTATATATTCCTTTTAACTGTGTAGATCATTGGGTGGCAGCATTTCCATTGGAGCTGAAAAAATTCCCCACAGCACAAAATCAGCACCAAGGATAACACGGGCACAGCAGCCCCGTTTGTGCCCTTCCAGGAATGGCAGTGACGGAATTCACAGCAGCAGAAAGCCCTTGTTTCGTCTTGCCAAATTGCACTGGTAAAGAAAACCCTATTTCTCTGAAATTTTCACTTGGAACAGAGTGCAAAGAGCTTTCCCACACTCCGGGTGTGGCTGAAAGCTGTTGCTGCAGTGGGTCAAAGGGAGGTCTCACCTTCAATGACCTTTCTGTGCCAAAGCATGTCAACAGCAGTGGGAAAAAAAGTATTTTTGAAGACTTTTGAGCTATCCTTGTGTTCAGTGCACCTGAGTCCAATCTCCTGGTGGTTTCAGTGCAGGAGGGCTGTGGTGCCATTTGTGGAGCAGGATGAGGTGCTGGGCAGACCTCAGAGTTGGCCAAGGGCACCTGGGCAGTGCTGCCAGTGGGGTCTGTGTCTGTCTCCTCAATGATTATGGAATGATTAGGATTGGAAACGACCCCAAAGCTCATCTCATTCCATTCCCTGCCATGAACAGGGGCACCTTCCACTAGACCAGGTTCCTGCAAGTCCAGCCTGGCCTTGGACACTTCCAGGGATGGGAATCCACCAGAACCCTGGGCAGCCCAGGCCTCACCACTCTCACTGCATAAAACTCCTTTATGATGAATTTGGCACTTGACGCTGATAGGATGCCTTGTAAAGGTTGGTGTGGTGTCTTTTTTTTCCTCAAAACAAGTGTTCTAAAATCCAAATGTTGCACTGCATATAAGCCTAAGCTTCATCAGTGCCTAATGGCAGATATGATTATTGAGACCAGAAGAATTCTAGTAACCTAATTATTTTCTAATAGTTAATGATTTTGCTGCTTGCTTTTTTTAAAAGAAAAAAAAAATAAAAACATTATACGGGTCTCCTTTTCATTTATAGCTGCTTTTGCTTTCCCCTCCAATAAATGTGCTCAACACTGCAGGTCCAGGAGGGGTGCAGCTTTCAATAGTTTACTTCCAATTCTTCTTAGGTTAAAATAATCTAAACTTCGTGGCTGGATTTTCAAATAAGCCTAAAGTGTTTAGAGGCTTAAATGCTATTAGAGTTCAAAGCAATTTGGTTGCATGACCTCTTTTTAAAAGCCATTGTTCATACGCAGAGGGATTTTCAAAACTACTTATGGCCCAGATCAAAACCAATCAATCACAGCCTCAGATCCCTAAATAGTTTTACAAGGTGTGCAACAAGATACTCAAACCCTTGGAAATGTGGGGGAGTAAAACATTGAAACATTTAGGGGGAATTATTCCTATGTGGCTGAGTTTGATGTGCTGGGAAGAGTTTTTAAAGGCACATATGATGGGCTCGTGTACATATCGAGGCTCTACTCTTTTAATGACAGGGATTTGGTAGCAATTGCAGATATTTAGTTCTCTGAACAGCCTGGTGTTGCTGTAGCTTGTTCAATATGGGGAGAGCAATCCGTAGCACTATAAAGCTGCTTTATAGTGGTCTAAATGTGACTGTATGGGAGAAAATAGCAATGTAACTGTATTGATTTTTTTAAAAAAATCATACTATTAAGTGATATTTATACTAGTCTGCTTGCTTTGCCTGGGGTAGAGTTCATTTTTGGTCACAGGACTGTGGTTTGGATTTGTGCTGGAAACAGTACTGATAAACCAGGGATGTTTTCATTATGGCTGGGCAGTTCTCACACAGCACCAAGGCTTCTTCTGCTCTTCCTGGGAGGAGGCTGGGGATGCACAAGGACCTGGGAGGGGACACAGCCAGGACAGCTGACCCCAGCTGATGCAAGGGATATTCCAGACCATATGGCACCATGCTCAGCATATAAAAGTGGGGAAAGAAGGAAGGAGGAAATTTTTGGAGTGATGGTTTGTCTTCTCAAGTCACCATTCCAAATGTGAGGGAGCCCTGCCGTCCTGGGGATGGCTGAGCACCTGCCTGCCCCTGGGAAGTTGGGAATTAATTTCTTGGTTTGATTTGCTTGTGTGTGTAGCTTTTGCTTTACCTATCAAGCTGTCTTTATCTCAACCCACAGGTTTTCTTAGATTTACTTTTCCAATTCTCTCCCCCATCCCACCTGGGGAGTGACTGAGTGGGGCTGTGATCCCAGCTGGGCTTAAACCACAATAACTTGTCAAAAGCATGTACATATCATCCCATCCTTAATGCTCCTTGAAATACCAAAGAAATGGCATGCTTAAATCTTCATGTCAGCTGGGAAGACCTCAGACTTTTTGCCTCACTGGTGCTGGCACCATTTGGTTATACCTGTGAGTGAATGATGCCTTATCCTCACCACCACATTGGTTTTTGCATTGGAATGAAAGAGCACAGCCTGGGAGGGCATCCATCTCCCATTCCTGCCTGAACAAGCCTTGCTCTTAGAATATTTTTCCCAATAATTACCCTCCATCCTTTTGGCTACACCTTATGCCCACACACCTTTGATGTGGGCAGCACAGGCAGGTTGCTCCCCTCACCTCCAGTGACACCCTGGGGAGACCATTACCCAGAGCCCAGCATTCTCCCAGACTCTGATTTGAGCTGCACATGCTGGGAGGGACCACGACCTCATGAAGCCAAAGGCCTGTGACCATATCTGATGCTCTGTGTCATGTCTTGCATGAACATTGAGGGGCTGAGGAGAGGCGGGTAAGAGAAGGGACTGCTGCGGGTCTGTGTGGTGCCTCATCTGCCTTTCTGCTGTAAGGGGTTTGCAGTGAGCAATCAGGTAAAGTGTTTATGTAGATGTGGAGTGGGACATTGCCCAAAAAGGCATTAAAATGGGACATAAATGGGGGAAGGGGTGAAGGCATCAGAAAGTAGTGAAGGTGGCACTGAGCTGTGTCACCCCAGAAAGGAGTGCTGAGCACAGTCTGGCTTTGGTGCCACCAACCCATCCCCACTTCTCCACCAGCTGTGCATGGACACCTGGGCTAAAGTAGAGCTTTGGAATGACAACCATGGGAGAAGCTCCTGGGGCCTCACAACACTAGGGAAGTTACTTTCATTCCCTTGGAAAACAGGCCTCACATGCAAAACCCTGTGGGTTTGTGTCTCCAGGGGACAGGAAGGTTGCAGGACCCAGCATCTTTGGGAGCAGAGGAAGGCAGGTAGGGCTCAGGAGGAAGGCAGCTCAGGGCAGCCACAAGATGTGGCTCAACACGTGCACTGGACCTAAGAGCAGTGGAACTTGGTGCCATGAAGCTGCATGGGCACCAAACTCTTTTCCTACCTTGCCAAGGTGGAAATGCCTCCCTCTCAGGTGAAACTGTAACTTCTGACACAATTCTCTCTGGACTCTGAAATCTCTGCTCTGCTGGGATGTTATTAAGATCTTGGCTGGTATGCAGGCAGCCAGTGAATTTCATCCCCAGGCTTCTTCCTAACCACAATTCCGGGGGATCCCCACTTAGTTCGTTTTACCCCCTCAGGTACTCTTCAAAGTTGGACTCGGGAGAGGGAGAACTATCACATTGTTTATGCAGCACCAAGGTACAATTGGGTACTCCCACAGCTCAGAAAATGCTGAAAATCAAGAGCCAGCAGATAAATGAGCCCATGGTAATGAAAGATTCTGCTTCACTAACAGATTCCTGTCACTGAAACATTTCCACCAGCTACAAATGGTGGAAAAGGACATTTGTTTTGCCTGACAGTTTTTAAAGCCCTTCACAACCTTCCTGCTTCCCCCTCAGGTCTCCTTTCATTCCTCTTTCTGGACATGATTATTGTTCACTTTTTCCCAACCAACCCTTCCTCTAGTGTATTTCAGACTGGCCCAACTTAAAACATTCATCATTATGGCTTAAATCACGTCCATTGGACAAGAAGTTTCCTGCACGTGCCTGGTGGGATGGTGGGTCCCCCAACACCTTCAAGGTGTGCCATGAGCATCATCTCAGTGTGGACCGTCCTTCCCATCCCACAAATCCCCTCAGATGGGCCCCCCCTTAAAAAACCATTTTGCTGTCAGAGTAGCAACAGGGATGCAATAGGGAACAGTGCTTTAGAGCCAATTCCTGAAGATGAGGCCTTTTGACTACCTGGCAATTTTCATTAGAGAGTCAAAAGAATAATTTCTGTTCTTTCACTTTTGGCTACCAAAATTATTTAGTCACAAAACAAAACAAAGGATTATTGGTTTTGGCTTCTTTAAGAGGAAAAATAAGTTCGGTTGATGAAAAGAGCTTGATTTAAGGGAGGTAGAATTAAAACAAAAAATCGGATAAATGAAGAAAAATTCACCAAATGTTTCATGCAATAAAAAAATCCCCTAAGGTAACATTTGGAAAGCCAAATTAGGTATTAAGTCTCCTTTGTTTTATTGCCCAAACTGGTGAGGTCTGGCCAAAATGGCACTTGCAAGCCAAAACCTGGCTGAACTTCCAGGAAGACTCTGAGTTACCCCAAGCATCCCTGTCACTTCTAAAAACTTTGCACCTGCATTTTTTACAGAGGCAGTACTAAACCTTAGGCCTATTGAGGGAAGCTGGTCATGTCAACAGGACCAGGATGCTGTTCACAGCCTCCTTTTCTGGATGGACACAGCACCTCTTCTCTGAGAGAAGTAAGGAAACAAAGCAGTTTTAAAAGAAAAAAAATAAATCAGAGCAAATCATGTTTCAGCACAGCGATTTTTTTTTTCTGTATTTTCCCCCTCTCTACTGATACGTAAAAAAAATATATATTATGTTTTCTTTTTCTTAAATTATTTCTTTCTGCCTCAGTCCCAGCCAAAGTCCTGCCCCGTCATCTGGTAGAACTTCATGTTGAAGGGTCGGTAGAAGTCCCGCAGCCTTTGCACCACCTCCTGGTCGATGTCAGGGTGGGTCCTGCCTTTTGTCTTCCCCAGACAGTGGGGTTTGCTGCTGCCTTCTGCCTTCTTCAGGCATGGGAACCCCTTGGTTTTGTTGAAGTAGAAGTGTTTATCAGTGATGATCCTCTTGAGGCCCAGAAAGTCCTGGACCCTGCCCAGCTCCCCCGCGGGGTCACTGATCATCCTTTCCCCGCTGACAAAGAGGATCTGCCCGATGGGGAAGTAGAGGAGCCAGTTCTCCAGGTGCTTGGCGTAGATGCCAATCTGGATGGCGCTCCATGAGGTGTCGATCAGGCCCGTAGTCCTGTTTTTGAAGGTCAGGCTCTCAAAGGTAGGGATGTCAGGCTTCTTGGAGAGCGTCTGGGTGTAGTCCGAGATGGCTCTGGTGACGGGGTCCCGCACCACCACGATGAGCTTTGTGCCCTTGGACATGGAGGAGATGCGGGCTGGGGCCTCCTTGGTGACAAAGTAGCTGGGGGTCTTCTCCATGGTGATCTGCCCCTCCAGTGTCTTGGGCATCAGGTCCCTGGCAGAGAGGGAATGAGGGACACGTTAATGCCAAAACCTGGGCAGGTTGGGGAGCAGGGTGGGGGCAGTGCCCTGGGGATGTCCAGGGAATCACGGGCAGGATGCTCCTGAGCCTCTTGCCTCTGGCCCAGCCCTTCCCTTCTTGCATTTTTTGTCAGGAGGCCCATCATGCTCTGATTCTGCAAACACCTGAAGTCGTTCTTGATTTCCCACTTCCTTTCACTGTCCATTTACCTGGAATTAGACCTGAATTCATTCTGCCTGTTCAAGGCCTGCCCTCTTGATGGGATCCCACCTCCCTTCTTGCAATGGCACTGTACAAACAGAGCACATCTCAACCATCTTAATGCCCTATCCCTTTAAATTCCTCCCTGCCCACACTGGTGTTTCCTGCACAGAGGCTTAAATTCCCTGGAATAACAGTGAATTCCTGGAGCAACAACACTCCCTTCCTGTAGGACAGGAATTTTCAACAGCCAGGATGCAAGATTTTATCCTTTGGTATTTCCAAGTTGGCAGCAAGTTGATGCCACATAAAAATGTGCAACATCAGCCTCCTGACCTCAGCAATTTCCTTCTTTCACCTGAAGACATCCCACACACAGGCTGTTCGGGGAAGCTCTCCCAGACTGAAGTGGGAAGGGGCTTGGGGCTCAGGCCAGGGTCCCTCCTGCTCCAGGAGAGTTCAGAGCCCTCGTGTGCCAGGATTGGGTGTGATTTGCTAAGGGCCATACGATTTGGTAGCTGGAGCTCCTTTGTGTTAACCAAGGCATGCCAGGAAGGTGTAGGAGCCATGTGAGCAGGTGATCGCTCCTCCTGAGTGCTCCCAGCTCCACTCCTTGCCCCACTAACCTGCCACAACACCTCCCATCAACTCACACACATCACTCCTGGCTCACACCCAGACAGGAGCCAGCACCTACAAAATGCCAGTTTCACACCACCATCATTTGGTTTCACACCACCATCATTTGGTTTCACAAACCCATCCTGCCCTCCAAATCTCAGCAGTTTCCCTCTCCATGGCCAATCTTTGACAGTCCCATCCTTCCCAGGAGAAAGGGGAGATGGATGGGGGGTGGCTGCAGCACCAGTGAGGCTCACCACAATGCCACCAGCAGTTCTCATGGCAACTGCAGCCCCCACATGCTGACCCCTTGGCTTTGACCACGTGTGACATGAACTGCTCCCTGCCCGCCTTACTGCAGCCACTTGCGGTAGCAACATCTGATTTGCAAACCTCTGCAATGTGCCAGCAAAATTGAACTCATCTATCAAAAAAGCAACACTGAAAAGTCAACAACAGCTAAAAACAGCAATAATAACCAGACCCCAGGCTGTTATGTTGCAAACAGGAGAGCAAGGAATGGCCCTACCTAAAGCAATTCCCTTTGCAACCACGTCACATAGAGGCTGAGCAAAGACACAGTCCAAGAGAAGCAAAATCTTTGCTGAGGTTTCTGTCTGGGGGGAAATACTCCAAGAATTTGTGTCATTCTGGCTGGAGAATAAGCAAGCTGAGGAGTATGAAAGAACTCTCATGCATCCTGAAGGATGCCAAGACAAAGGGAATCACTGCTGACAGTAAGTGTGGCACTTGCTGAGCAGACACATAATTCTACAACGGAATTTGCCATCACCTGATGCTGCGAAGGCCAAAAGTATAAATGGTTTAGGAACAGACTGGCCAAATTCATGGTGGCTGAAATAAATAGGTGGTAATGAAGTACCAGAGTCCCAGTGCCCCTTCAGCTGTGGGGAGCCCCCAAACCCGACTGCCCTCAAATGGGAGGAGAGAACAGGAGGAGACCTACAATCCCCAGCTTTTACACATTTGTCTGTGAATGCCTTATACCATCTGGAAGGAGGTATTGGGATGGACCTCTTTTCTCTGCACCAGCTGCACATCTGGGGCAGCTGCATGGCAGTGGCAGCTTGGGGACACTGCCTGTGCCCCTGGACCCCTCCAGCATGCTGCAGGGCTACCTCAGCACTCTCCCTACCCACCTGCAGCAGCAGCGAGGAGCTGTTGTGGTCAAGCCCCTTCTCCCCACGCCAGTGCTCACCCTGATCTTTGGCTGCATTCCCACTGCCCTGGCTGCAGCCCCAAAAGAGTGCTCAGCTCTTCATAGCTGTGGGATAAAGGAGCTCCACAGGGCCTGTGCACACAGCGCTGGGCTTTCCCAGAGGTGGTGGTGACTTTGGCCACCAGGATCTTCCCATTTCACAGCCTGCAAGGTGCCACAGGGCTCTGAGACACAGCAGAAGCAGGAAGGCACTGCTGACCCCAACCCTGCACCCCAAAACACTTTCCCTGGACAGCCTTGCCCCACCTTCCAGGTGTTCTTCCATCTTTTGCCAGCAGCCTGAGATACTGGTCCAACCAGTGAGATACACACACAGAAATGGTGGGGAAGGAAAACCCTGAGCATCCAAAGACCCTCCTTGCTTTCATGGCTCAAGATGAGTTGCCAAAGAATGTGATAACAAACACCTCAAAGCAAGCTGCAAAGGGAAAATCTGCCCTCTGTTAATTTTTCCCTACTCAGCAGGTTTGCTGCAGTTTGATTTTCCTCCCAATCAATGTCCAGGGTTGGGCTTGGATTTGGAGCACCTCAGGCTGCAGCAGTGCTGGGAAAGGAAGTCTGCTGTGGTGGCAAGTGCTGTTTTTAAGGAAGTGACACTGAAGAGGTCATCACAGGAAAAACTGAATCAAAGAAATGCTGCTCTTTCTGAAAGAGCCCAACAGCTCTGCAATCAGCAGTGGGACCTTGGATCCTGTGGAAAAGCCTTTCCGGTAAGGAAGGGCCAAATCTGCTCCCAGAAATGCAACACAGGGTCACAGAGCAGATTGGACCCTCTAGACAGGGTAGAGTAGCAGGGCAGAGAGGGAAAATGAACTCTCTGAGGGGGTTTATTTAATCTCTGACATTTCCACAGAAACAGTGCCAGAATTTCTGTCTCCAGGAAGGAGCCAGACACTGTGGTGACAGGCATGTGACAGAGCTGGGGGAAACACAGAGCCTTCCTCATCATGAAGCTACCAAAGAGGACAGGGAAACTGAGGCACAGCCAGCATTGTGGCTTAGCACAACCTCACACCCCCACAGGGGTGTGTGCTGCTCCCTGGGCCACTGCTGCCACAAGCAACTTTTCTTCTTCCCCCACCATCTCTCTTTTTCTTCCAAACCATTTTAAATAGTGACTCTGCAACAGGAATGTATAAAAACCTCAGAACTCACTCCCACAAGCACTCCCCGTCCCCCACCTCCAGCCCACACTCTCAGAAGTACCATTACAGCATGTTCAGGAGATGATTGAAAAGAAAGATGCTCTAGCAAGAGTGATAACTTGATGCAACGAGAAGCATGCATGTGTACATAAATTAAAAAATGCTGCCTAAAGGGATTAATTCCTCCCTCCCAGGAGGCCAGCAGCTGCCCCAGCAGCTCCAGCAAGGCTCTGTATTTGCTTTGATGAGCTGTGAGTGTACGTCGGAGTTAGCTGAGCCTCCTGCTCTGCCTTCCTTTAGATCTCAGGTGAAATCAATACATGGAAAGATACATTTCAGGAAACTCAGAAAATTTTTTTAAAAAAACCTCCAAGAAAAGCTGTGAGACTGAGGAAGCTGAAAGGAGAGGGGCAAAAGATCAGAGGTCTGCAAGGAAAAACAAAAATTACTCATTGTGTTGCTGGATGTAAAATCAAATCCAACTGGCATTAATAGCAAAAGGACACCCTTGCCACTGATTTTAATGAGGATGGATTAGGCTAAGCTTGGAGCAAAATAAGAGGAAGGAATAGTCCTAGGAGAGGACAAGGAGCCCTGGTCTCTCCTATCCTTACCCATCCTGCTGTTGAGGTATTCTCTCTGCATAAATATAATGCTCAGAGAAATCTTGGTGTTATTGGAGGGATCTATGACTCTGCTGTCATCTCTCACAGGATGCTGCACCCTCACAGAACAATTGCAGTAAGTCAGGGGCCTTGGAATTTGTCTCTGCTCTTCCACCCCCATGGAACCAGGATGAGCTATCACCTGCTGAAACACTCATGGTTCTTTCCCTTGGCTGTGGTCAGAAAGGTGTCTGGCAGGACTGCTTCATTTCCACAATCAGGGAATGAGCCCTGGATTATTTGCTTCCACAAGATGTGCTGAGCTGGCTGTCCTGCCACCCTGGCATGGCTCCTGTGCCCAGTGCAGTGAGGTCCCTCCCAGCACACAGGTTTTTATCATCTATATTCCAAAGGAGTTGAAGTATGCAGAAACTAGGTTTAGATCAGATACTAAGAAGAAATTCTTTACTATGAGAGTGGTGAGACGCTGTCACAGGCTGCCCACAGAAGTGTTCAAAGCCAGGTTGGATAGAGCTTGGAGCAACCTGGGCTAGTGGAAGGTGTCCTTGACCTGGGCAGGGGGGGTTGGAATGAGATGAGATTTAGTGCCCCTTCTATTGCCCCAAACCATTCTGGGATTCTATGAACACAGTGCACTGAGCTGTGCTGGGACCAAAAGAACAGTTCTCAGAGCACATGGGACATACTGACAGTTTTACTAACTCAAGAAAGTAGCCCAAAAACCAGAGCTGGTGGCAGGCAGCCAGACCCGAATGTGGGCACCTACACCTGTGCCAGAGCCTCGGCTGCAGGGACAGTCACTGCTGGGTGCTGCAGGGACAGCCCTGCTCACAGACATCGCTGCTGGGGACAAAAATGGCACACCATGAATATGCCACCTTCCCAAACACAGCACTCTCCTGCCCCCAGACCCCAAACCTGCCCACTCTGTGGCTGCTGCCGGCACAGTGAGCAGCCTCAGGAGCTCCCAAGCTCATCCTTATGGTGCATGCCGGCATTTATTTGAGCAAGTCTCAGTATTTATGTATCTCATTACATCTGCAGCCAGCAGCAGCTGTTTCCACACTCTATCTGTCAAGCAGCACATCAGCAGAACTGCCTTCCCGTGCCCCCCTCCACTCCTTCCAGTTAAGCTCCCTCTGAAGTTCAGGTCTGACTGGCAGCCCAACAGAGGTGCAAAGCTCCACCTAAACTGCAGCCCCCAGGGTTCCCAAGGTGTCTTCTGTGGCCCCATCCAACCCCCAGCACTGACCACAGCCAGTGCTCCCAGTCCCAAACCCAGCCCAGCCAGCAGGGCAGCGGTGACAGAGGGACAGGGCAGGGAGCCATGCCCATGCAGCCACCCATGCTATCGTACCCATCACATGGACACCCTGGCAGAGGTGTCGGTGTGTCCACCCAAGGGCTGTGCCAGGGGTCCTCAGTAGATGCTCTCAGTTGCACACAGGTGCCACAGGCAGCTCTGCTCCCCTCACCATTGCATTTAACCACCTCGGCAGTAAAGAAAAAACACTTCAGGAATCTCACTGCCTCCAAAAGGGACTGGTACACCAAGCTCTCAGTGCAGCATTTGAGGAGGTACCAACTGGTATCACCCTGTCCTAGGTCACAGCCAGGAAGCCTTGTCCCTCCTCAGGAGCTGGGAAATCTGTCTAAGGAATGCCAGGAGACTGCAGCTCGTTTGCATGGGGACATCGCTGACAGCTCCAGAGATGAAGATTCTTCCTGGGTCTCAGGCTGTGACCTTGGGCAGGAGGAGCAGGAACAATCCCGGGCCAAGAGCAGGGCAGCCAAGCCACACGAAGCTGAGCCGAAGTGACCCAGCAGGAAGCAGCAGTGTCCCCAAGAGAAGGGGGTCACATACCCCCAGGAGACCCCTGTCAGAGCATGCACATGTGTGACTCCATGTCAGCTCCCCTGACCCCAGAGCAATGGGGCCACGGGTGCTGAGAAGCACAGGGAGCATCTGTGTGCAAAGAGGAGCCCTGCTCAACCACCCTGTGCCCCACTGTGCTTCCCCTGCTCAGCTCCTGTCTCACTGCCCCCCCAGGGAGGAGATTGTGCTGATCAGAGCTAATTACAGCACGCTAACCCTCTGTCTAATTGCTCTGATTAATTATTGACAGGCTGAGCTGCTGCTTTGAGGCCAGCAGGTAGAGGGGAGCCCTGTGCTCAGGCAGGTGCCCAGAGACCTCCTGGCTCCTTGTGCTGAGGAGTGCTCCTGATGTCCTAGCATCCTGTGACCCAGACTGGAAGAGGGAACCATGTCAAGAGGCTCCCAAAAATCCACTGTGCTGGAAAGCACATCTGGACATCTGGAGACCACCAGTGTCTAAGTGCTATCGACAAGCAGAAACTCCCTGGTGTCATTAGCTGTGCAAGCCATTGATTTTCTCTGCTGGAACAAGAAACTCATCGGAGCTGAGGCAATCACAGGTGACACCACCGCCTCCTGTGGGCTGACCAGTTGGGGTTTGGGAAAGAGGCATTTTGTAGTTGTTTTCTTTCCAATGGCTAATTGCTGGTAAATCCCATCCCTCTGCCTGCCAGGAACACATGAAGAGCCTCAGGGCTCTTGGTCACAGCCGCTTCAACATGTGTCCAAGGGAACAAGAGACACCACCAGACAGCCTCTAAAGGATTTTTCTCTACCAGGGTTGGGTCCATCAGCCATCTCTGCAGTGCTTCCCCCCTGGGCTGGCCATGAGCTCTTTAACCCAGCCTGAGAGCTCTCACAGCACTCCCAGCAGCTCCAGAGAGTGGGGTATGTCGTGCACTGGGAAGCACAAACTCTGCCTGTCCCCATCAGACCTGGACCCACCACTCATCACCTCTGGTCTCTCCAGCACCATCGACCTCTCCCAGTGACAGCTTAACCCCAGCAGTGAGCAGAGCTCCACACATCAGGCATGAGCTGTTTGCCAAATTCTTGCAGTGACAGCTGATTCTTACAAGGGAGAAAATCAGGCTCACAGTGATTTCATCATATTTCCAATGTAGTTCCCAAATGAAAAGTGATTCTTTATTTCCCAGATGGATTTGCTTGGGTAAATTAAGGCTTCTGGTGGTTGGTTCTGCTGGCTTTTTCGTGCTGCTTTATTGTAACTGTGGTGCCTCTTAATGAAAATAGACACTCCTGCTTTCTGCTACAGATGCCACTATTACTGAGGCATGAGAGGCTAGACACGACTTGGCAATGTGCATCTGCAGCCCAGAAAACCATCCATGGCCGGGCTGCATCCCCAGCACTGTGAGCAGCAGGTCCAGGGAGTCTGCTCTGCTCTGCTGCAACTCCAGCTGCAGTGCTGCCTCCAGCTCTGAGGTCCCCAACACCAGAAGGACAGAGAGCTGCTGGAGGAGCAAGTCCAGAGGAGGCCACAAGATGCTCTAAGGGCTGGGGTTCCTCTGCTCTGGAGCCAGGCTGGGAGAGCTGGAGGTGTTCACCTGGAGAAAGGAAGGCCCTGGGGAGACCTTAGAGCCCTTCCAGTGCCTAAAGGGCTCCAGGAGAGCTGGAGAGGGACTCTGGACAACAGTCTGGAGAGACAGCACAAGGGGGAATGGCTTCCCACTGCCAGAGGGCAGGGATAGATGGGATACTGGGAAGAAATTCTTCCCTGTGAGGGTGGGGAGGCCCTGGCACTCACAGAGGGTTGCCCAGAGAAGCTGTGGCTGCCCCATCCCATCGAGGCCAGGCTGGATGTGGCTTGGAGCAACTTGGGATAGTAGAAGGTGACCCATGGCAGGGATTCAGAACAAGATGATCTTTAGTGTTCCTTCCAACCAAACCATTCTGTCACTATGATTCTATCATTATTCTACAACCTGCTGACTCCCCTCTACGTCATATTATGCCAAAGAAAGATTTTCCATGTGAGACAATGGACATGATTCTTTTACATCCTTGCACCCTGCCCTTCTCCCTTGCAAGTGCAAACCAAGAGCTCCCTTTTGCCATCCCACCATGCACGAGGGTCAGTCACTGCTGGAAGAGAATAGCAGAGGACACGGCTGGACATGACTCCCATGAACCCAGCACTCACCTAAAGCAGAGTTTTGCTGGGAAGTCCTTGCCTGTTTGCCCACTGCAAGTCTGCACCATGGAGAGGGAGCTCACAAGCTCTTTCCATCACACAGAAGGATGCCAGGAGTCACAGCCTCGACAGGGATCAGCACAGCCTTCAGCCTGGACCTCGCCTTCCTCAATTACGATCTCAAACCATCCAGTTTCAGGACCTGCATTGCAATTTTTGTTTGTTTTAAAGATGTGCCTGCATGGGCTGGGGTTTATGCCCAGCTAGTATGTGAACAGAGCAGGAGATGGCACATGATCTGAAAAGTTTAAAGAGTAAAGACTGAAGGATGAGGAAAAAAAAAGGGTACAAATGGCCCAGCACCTGATATAAATAAATCTCAACCTCATTCTTCCTTCCTAAGGGCACCCCTGAAGTCTTACACGTGTACATCCTCCCAGACATCCTCCCAGGTGCTGCTGCTGGTCTTGGAGGGACCAGGACTGTGCTTTCCCCCACCTTGACCCAAGGGAACCCTCTTGATGGGCTCAGCCAGGACAGAAAGGTCTATAATGGGGAGAACATGGAAAAAACCTCCATCCCCAAACCAATAACCATCTCACGTCTCACTCACTCAAGGATCTCCAAGACCACATATTACAGCCCTGACTAAGCAAATAATCTCCAGGAGGAAGGTTAAAGAACTGTTATTGGAAGTGTCTCCTTTAGGATTCGGTTTTTGATAAATTAACTCCAGCTCCATTTCTTCATGATATATTTCCCTTGACATTTAATTATACTTACTCCAAACACATTAAGCCAATCAGTCTGAACATCTTCTTATTAATATGCAATTTTTTTCCCTTTGAAAAGCCATGAAAAATCCCTGTAGGCTTCAATTAGGCCCAGTTGGGAAATTCCCTGAGAAATACCCTCCTGGCCCAAGGCAGGTGGGATCCAGCCCCACAGACACTTCCTGGTGCCTGGTTTGGGAATGGGAGAAGAGGATGCTAAAGCACCTTTTCAGGGTCGCTAAAGCACCTTCTCAGGTCTGGAGCTGTGAAGATTAGAGGTTGAATCCTGCAAACCAACACAGTATTGGCAGCTTATCCCCATCCCAGCACCTTTCCATGGGAGCCACTGTTTGTCCTCTGTGCAAGTGATCCTTTGCTGGGCGGTTCATGTGGGAGCTGCAGAATATTCCGTGAAATCTCAGCTTTTAGCAAAACAAACAGGAATCTCGCTCTCCTGGTGCCATGGGCAAATGGGACATGATTTGCATTAGGCAAATAAATCGAACCACACAATGAACCATCTGCCCTGAAATAGATTTAAGCTTTGCTTTAAAGCATCACTTCCAGCCTCCCTCCACTCTCACATCCATCTGAATGCTGCAGGATTTTCTGCTCGGAAACCAACTGGGACTTAATCCATTGAATCATTCTCAAGTAATTGGAGAGAAACAGCAGTGTAGGCATTACAGCCCTGGTGGCCTTTGGCCTCACGGATGTGTTTCCTGTGGATTACACCAATGGACAAACCACAAAACTGCTTCAAAACTTTCCAGAAGGTTCCCACCAGTTCCCACCAAAAGTCTTTAGTCACCAAACCAAGATGATTTCCTGGGAGCTGCTGAGTGCCACATCATCATCTCAAGAAAAAGTTACCCATTTCCTCTTATTTCAAGAGAAGTTGCAGGTTTTCTTTTAAAAAATCTGTTTTAGTGTAATTTTTTAAATGCCCTACAGTTAGACATCAAAATCAGAAATACATTGCAATCAGTGTACTATATAAATAGTCCAATTTTGGAAAACAGCTCTCATGAGCAATAAAGAAACCCAATTTACTATGCACTGTAATAAAAATATCTCTTTTACCATATAAATCAAACCAAAGTGAACAGATTAAAAAAAATAAACTCAGCCCCCCTGGTTTCTACACACGGGCACAGGCAGACAGCCCTGGGGAAGGGCTCGCCTGCCCTGTATAAATATATACAAGAGCAAATCTGTTAAAAATTGCAGCCACCACTTTGTTTTCTAAAGGTCCCAGTTTATCCTTCAGCAGAAAAAGGAGGGCTGGGGAGAGGTCAGCCAGAAACACAATCCTTTCCTGTATAAACACTATAGTCTGTGCTGGTTTTAAGTGCATCATATGGTCTATATTTTATATGTGTATACATAGAGAGAAAGAGAGATTTTTCAAGCCAGTCAGAGGCATAAAGTGATCTTATATCATCTAAAACCAACAATCATACTTGGATTCCTGGCAGTTTTCCTCGCAGTCCTCCTTGCCACCCCCCATCCCTTCCTCCCGGCTGCTGGAGCACACTGCTGTCTGCCCCCATTATTTATCATAAAGGCATATAAATCACTGTGGAAACTCTTATTATCTTATTTTTCCTCTGCTTCTTTCTTGTCTGTTTTGAGAAAAATTAATGCATTTGTCTCCGGAAAAATGTGCAGTCTCTATAATTCAGTTTTAAAACAAGCACAACTAGCAAATGGATAGACCTCTGTTAAGAAACTCATTTTTCATGCAAGTAATTGAACCCTTCCCTTCGATTTTTCCTTTGGGTGTTAAAGACAACTGATGCCTTCCTGGAATTTGCTTACGCCTCAGAAAGGTGGAAGGACAAGACAGACAGAAAAAGCAGAAGCGCGAAAGAAAGATGAGACAGAGGGAAAGAAAAAGATCAAAAAGAAAGAAGGGAAGTTCTGGGAAGGGAAGCGCTGGGACATGAAGGGGATGGGATGGGATGGGGAAGTGGAAGGTCCAAAGCACATCTCAAAGCCTTGGCCGTCTCTGTAGAGGGACCTTTGGGAGCCCCCAGGCAAACATCCCAGATAGGATTTTTCCAAAAGCTGGTAGAGCTTTGATTTGGAAAGCTTCTCACCACCTAAGCTGCTGAGGAAAGCCATCCCTATCACATGGACAGCTCAGCACGCTGCAAACCCGTGGATCACCAGCCCGTTGTGTCCTGCAGCACCCCAAACCTAGGTGTGGCATGGGGAGACACACACTGCATGGCTGATGCCAACAGTTTCATCCCGATGCCTCTTTCTGCACCCAAAATTTAGGGAATCTCCACTGCTTCCCTCCCTCTGCCAATGGTACATCTGCCCCCACCAGTAAATGGGAACCCAAATCATTGGTTCTCCAAAGTCCCCCAGACAGACAAACCACAAAAATCACAGCCAGCTTGAAAATAATCCCCATCCCTGCTGCTGGGGGCTCCTGTGCAGAGCAAGCATCACCCCTAAGAGCAATATGTGGGGCAAGGCCTCCTGTACAGAGCGATGCACATCCCCACCACAGCCTGAGCCCTCCTCCTCCTCTGGCTAAAAAGAAGTGCGTGCTCACATTGTTTTGATTTCTTCTTAAATATGTTTTCACAGAGGTGTAACTAACATCTCTAATTGGCCCAGGCTTGGCCAGCAGCATGTCCATCATCTTCAGAGTCATCAGAGATTGGCTCTGCTGGACATGGTGAAAACTTCCAGAACCTTCACACAGGACACACAGGAACCATCTCTGTACCCCACCCTACTCGCTAGCAAAAACTGGGCCAAGCAAAATCAACACAATGCAGCAGGCTGGGACCCACTGGGCTATACTCCTGGGGAGTTCTGGACACCCTTGCATCTCTGGAGATTATGAACTGATTGCCAGGGTTTTGGGAGAAAGGAGATGGATTTTCTCCCTTATCTGCAGAGGTAAAAGGATCTGTTCTCCAAGATATTGTTGTGGAATTCTAAACAATTCAGCAGAGATCATGATAAAATTTTGGAAATTACTGTGACATGCCGTGTACTGCTGGAGATGGTGAGTGTACGTCTGTGTATCTGTGCAGGCAGAGAGTTTTGTGAAAGGCACAGACACCTCAAAGGACCTCGCTGTTGAGAATAGAGGTTGTTCCTTAAATTATGCTAAGTGACTTCTTTATATATCACTACACATCTCCGCCTGCTGCAAGGCCAAAAACCCTCTATCAGTATTACAAAAAAGGGAGCCTGACCTCAGGCTAAGATCTAAAATATATAGAGTCACACAAGTTTACTCTTGCAGTGATTCTTCATCCTTCCAGTGTCAATTCTATGTCCTTTTACTAAATGAAACTTTAATGGCTGGGAAAGGGCTCCATACTTTCATTCCTGGAGCAAAGCAGTCAAGTGCAAAGAGGGCAGAAGTCTCCAGAAAATAGAAAGCTTAAAAAGATTCTTCCTGGCCTAATTTTCAAGTTCTGGACAAGGCAAGGACCAGTGCTGAGGAAGATGCACAGAGATGGACACTGGTCTTTCCAGCCCCACAGTCAAGGCAGGGAGTACAGCCACTATTCACAAGATTGTGCAACAAGAGCTCTTCCCTGTGCTCAGCAATTCCACCTTCTCCTAGGGAATGCATCGCTGTCTAATCCAGTATCAAAGTCATCTGACATATTTCAGGAAGTTTTAGTTTGTAGATCTAAATTTCGTGAGTAAATGATACAGCATCCAGCCCTGGTCTGGCTGGTCTGTAGATTTGTACCATGCTCTCCTTCATGTCACAGGGAAGGGACAGAGAGGCTGAGGCTTAGGCATTAGTGTGACACCAAGATTGTTCAGAGTGAATACAATTCAATAATGTGAAAAGAAAAAAATAAAAAAGAAAGACAGGTGAAGTGTTCTCCAGAATATGGACAGATGAAAAATCCCCATTTAGTGACTTGAGGTTCGTAAGTCAACTTGAGTTATTTGGATCCAGGTCAATAAACACTCCTGTTCCTCACTCAGCACTGAACTAGCATGGGCTGGAGGCTTCACATCAGCTCCTGAGGATAACTCCCAGCCTCTCCTTTGCCAGGGCTGCCCTGCTTAGCAAGACCAACCCTCCTTCGCCATTCATTTCTCAGCATCTCCAAAGAGAAAATGCAGCCTGAGTGTGCTTCCTCTTTCATCACGCTTCCCTGGGAATAAGTAAGGAAACACAGGAAGAACTGGCTAAGCCCACACTGATACCCTTTACAGCAGCAGGGATTTCAAATCCCTGCTGATGTCCCTGTGACAGTCACCCATCACCCCATGATGGGGCCACAGGGTCTCCCCTTGCAGGGAAGTGGGACCACGGGGACCCCTGGCATGGTGTGATCTCTCCATTCCAACATGGAGAGCCACGGAGGGATTGGGAAAAGGATTCTGAGTCTTGGGAGCCCAGGTCTTCTGCTCTTAAGCCACTTTGGAAAGCCCAGACAGGACCCCTGGAGATGAAGATTTTGAAGTGTGATCAAAGAGACTTGACATAGCAAGGAGGATTAATGTTTCTGCAAACGCACAGTGAAAGCTTCTTAGTTATTCCAGTGGGGTTTTTTCCAAAGGGGCCTAAGGGAGTTAGGCACTTAAAACTCACTCAGATCCTTTACTTAGTTTGCAAATCCTGCGCTGGAGCAGTGCAGCAGTGTGACCCCTGAAGCATTACTTCTCGAGTGTGTCTGCTTGAGTGCAAAGCTGAATTGATTCTGGCTCTACTGGTGGCCTCCTGCAGCTGCTCCTTCTCCACATCAGAGGGAGCGAGTCTGCCTGTGGAAATAGTTGAGGGTACGAAGTATTTGAAGAAGTAAGTAAGACAGAACACTGAAATCATGTGGGCTGTGTGTTCAAGGGGATCGCTGGGAGCGGCTCTAGGTCTGATCCCTTCCACAGGGGTTTGTGCTGGACATAATCAGCTGGAGAATGCTATGAATGATCTCCATCTGGGCAAGTAGCATCCCTAACTCTTCCTGGTGGGTCTCACTGCCATCTCTAAGAAAGCTGCAGGAATCACTTATTTCATGACTTTGGTAATTCTTCACTGCTCACATCTCCCTGCTATTTTTTTTCTCCATCACCAGCACTTTACAGTCAAAAACTGCAGAAAGAAGACACGGCAGGGGCTTGGTTCCCCCGCTGGTTACATGCTCATGATGTCCTAATCATTCCTACCACCACTTCTAATCCTATTGCAAAGGGTTCCAGCTCTGGAAAAGCAGTATGAGGAAACTGGACAAAAGACTGAAGCAATAAACAAAGAACCTGTTTTCATGCAAATATTCATCATAGTAATGATAATAATACTAATAATAATACTAATAATGAGAAACACAGATCCTGGTCCAGCTGCTTTCCAGGCCTTCCCACTGGGTCTCCTGGATTTCATTTCACCCACCTCATCACCACAAACTGGTCAGGGAGCCCCAGCCGCTGAGCCCCCGGCACAATGCAAATGAGTTGCTGGGAAACATGGGCCACATGTGACATGCTATTGTCCCTAATTTGATTAATGAAGCCATCACGCTAACAGAGCATTTTACACACCCCCAGTACCTTGTTACTAACCCACACCAGGAACTTCCCAGCAGAGCATTAATTCCCCAATACTTGCCTTTCTCAACTTTGTCAGGTAATTGTTTATGAAAAGATGAATGTATACAATAATACCGGGTGAAGGGAGCTGATGTATGTGATGTTAATGAATGAAATAATCCATTTGGTAATAACTGGCATGTGTATTTGTCAAAAGGGAACCAGCAGGACATTAGCATTCTGCAGCCACCGAACCTTTATCTCTTGGTCTTGTGTTTGACAACCGCCCCCAGATAGTCCATGAATAAAATACAGAGTAGTACCCAGACATAATTAAACTGCCAATGTGGATGTACCTAAATGAACTTGATATCTTAATGACACTAGATAGCACGCGAATAATGAAGGCGGTGTGAAAGGGATGTGCATAATGAGCACAGACATCCCGGCTGTCGCTGAGGCACTGCCCCTGGGGACAGCAGCTCCCAACCCCCTCGTTAGCACACCGGGCATCGCCTGCACTGCCACACCACGCCGAGGGCACCGTGCCAGGGCTCCTCCATGCTGGTGTGGAGGATAGAGTGCCACCCCTCAGGGTGCAAGGGCTGGGGCCCTGCAGTGTTTGCTGGGCTGTGGTCACAAAGGATGGGGCATGTCTCCCCCTCCCTCCTCCAGAAATCTCTCCTTTGCCCCATCTCTCTGCACCTAACCCTGCAGGTCTTGTGACATCTGCTCCTTCAGAGACCTCTGGCATGCTGCTGTGCCGTGTAGACGTGATTTTAGGAGAACTTAACATGATTAACTTGCCAGACGTATTCCCTTTTTTGTTTTTTCCAGCATGGAGACGGTTTTCGAGGAAAGAAGCTGCTCCTTGGGGATGGGCAGCTTAGAGGATGTCCCAAGATAACTCAGCAGCACAGAGCCACAGCCCCTCATCCCCATCATCCACAGCCAGATGTGTCCTCTCCCAGCACCTATGGGTGTAATCTTTCCTCTAGAGGATGCTGGGCACCCCTGACGGTCATCCCAACTGTCCCTAGAAAGCTGGTCCAGTGTGACACAGGCATTTACCCCTGAAAGGCAGGTTGGATCACCCTCCTTTGGGGCAGCACCACACTGGGCTCCTAGCCCACACTGCTCAAAAGTTAAGTGTCACTTACTGCACTAATGGCTCCAATTTTAGCAGCAAGTGAGCGATGCAGAGTAAGTATCAGTCTTATTAAAGAAATAATAATGGGAAACTGGAGCACATGCTGCAGGGGAAGGAACACTCCCCTGGTACACAGGATGCAGCCCTGCTGGTGTTTGACAGCAGCAGAGTCCCTGCCTTCTGCTGATAGAATTCCAAGATACTTGAATACAATAAGCTCAGCATGTAGGAAAGCAACTGGTGCAATACGCTCAGCTTGACTCTGTTGTGATGTAATCGATTGAAGGCTTAGAAATTGTCACAAAGCCAGCATGGGAAATGTGACCTGGAAGAGGTCCTATCTCCCTCTATAAAGCAGATTAGGAAAAATTGCTTAATGCAAATGGAAAAAGTACAGCAGGTTTGGGGGAAACCATCTTAAATCCCTGGAAGTATTCAAGGCCAGGTTGGATGGGGCTTGGAGCAACCTGGGCTAGTGGAAGGTGTCCCTGCCCATGGCAGGGGGTTGGAATGAGATGGTCTGTAAGGTCCCTGCCAACCCAAACCATCGGTGATTCTCTAGATCTATGAAAGTCCAGTAGACAGCACAGTCAGGACCAGCACAGGAAGAGCCCTTGCTGAGAACAACCACTGCAGGAAGCACAGCAATTGTGGTGCTGGACAGAATGTTGAGGTGGGTTAAGAGATGAAACTCCTATTTGGGCCAGGAAAAGGGAAAAGGTGACACCAGTATGGCACAGCCTGCCCAGGGAGGTGACAAGAGGAACTTGGGCATAGGCTCACCATTACCACATCTCGAGCAATGACAGTCACCATTGGAACAACACAGCCAATGTGCTCTGAGTGCCTGCCAAGTGAAAACCCCAACTTACTGCACTCAGCCCCTTTCCCCTCCTGGATATCTGTCCTGGGCTGCCAATTCTTTAACCATTGCTTTTATTCCTAGGAAACAAATCCCCATGGTGCACCCTCATCAGACAGTAATGGGGATTTCATTAAATAACTCTGATGAACTCCAGAGACCAACAGCACTTTAAACACAGAGCTCAGAGTTACAATTACTATTATTTAGCATTGATTAGATTACAGGGTAAATCCAATTTTCCCCTAACCATATGATGGCTATGATTTGCCTAGTGGGAGATGTTAAGGACGGCATTCCTGGCAATCTCTGCTGAGGTAAGGGACCATGCCTGAGTCAGCAATGTCAGGGTGACCCATGGGCTTGTGTCTGAAAGTCCTTCTGTGGAGAGTGTGAGCAGGGCTCAGGGGATGCCCCCATTGTCCTTGTCCTTACTTTGCTCCAAAGCTGGGGGCGCAGGTAGATCTATACCTAGCCATGTCAGCTTATTATCCCCTCCAGCAGGAATATCACCAGGAAATAACTGGGCCTCTGACCCATGGCCCTGTCTTGCCTGAGGCCATCAGTCACTCCCCAAAGCTCCCTTCTGACTCCTTTCCCCCTGGCTCCCAGCAAGGCGTGTATGTGCCTGGAGCCTCTGGCACTGCCCACCACTGCTGCCTGCAAGGGGAGGAGAACAGGAGAGCACCTGGGTCTCTCCCTTCTCCTTGCCTCTAGGATCCTGTTGGAATCTATTTTACAGCTCTGGGCGTGGAGCAGGCTGGGAAAAGTTGGTCAAGACAGGAGTGAGATCATCTCAGGGTTCCACTCCTACATATGGAGGTGTGGCAAGTGCCCTCTCCCCGAGGACAGCACGGGGATGGGATGGCTTTCAGTCCACTTTCCTTCCTAGGGTGTGCCATTTACTTAATGCCTGGCTTGGGAGATCAGCTAGGACAGAGCTTCCTCTGGACATCTTGGCTGATGCATCTTTGGAAGCTGAGGGGTCAAACAATTCCTAACTGCATTCCCTACATCGGGCAGATGTGGCGGATTGCTGGCAGATCCAGGGGTGCTGGGCAATCCCAGCAACAGCAGGCAGGCAAGAGCACATCCCTCTCGGACAGACAAGACTCCTCTGAGAGCTGGATCAGCTCAAAACTCACTGCTCTGATAAATCTGGCGCTGTCCTGGGAGGTAAGGGAAACAGGAAGCTCAAGAGGTGACCACCAAGATGACCATGAGCAGAGGCCCCACTCTGGGCTGACCACAGACTATTCAGCAGAAGCTCCCAGGCACAGAGGGAGGAGGAGGATTCATGTCCCATCCGTGCTGGAACACCCACTGGGCTCCACTCTCGGTCCAAACTCCTCCACCACACTCACCCCCACTCGATAGCCAAGAAAGCCCTGGAAGCACCCAGGGTTGAGAATAGCTCTGCAGGTCACCCCACCTTGGGCTCCTTCATCAAGGTGTGGGCTCCTATTTGCTCTATTTGACCAACAAAACCAAACGCTGCTTTCAGGGCTTAAAAACCAGAGTCACTCCTAATTTAAAAACAGATTTACTCCAGACGAAACACACCCACATTCCTTCTTTGCCTCTGCAGTCACCACCCCTGATGTCATTCCCGTCTGCCTTCTCAGGGCTATGTGACCAAGCCCCGGCAGCTTCCGAGTGAGAGAAGGGCTGGGACATTGCTGAGAAAGCAGCAGCAGGATATGCTGGGGAGATTATTATATTGTCCAAAAATAAATAATATTTCAAAATTTCAGTGCTGTGATAGCATATTTCTCATATACCAAAGTATCTAGAGGTTTTACATTTGGCTTGGGAACAGTGGTGGGCTCCAACAGATAAACCACGCCCTGATTGACTCAGATGTGCTTCTCCTGCTGCAAGAAACTGTGGGTGCTGTTGGTGCCTGGCTCCGGAGGCTCTGGTCAGATCCTCCACCGCCACACAGTCCAGCAGAGGCAAGAGGTAATGAGGAAGACACCAACTTCTTCCTCCCACCTCCGTTTTGGGGCAGGCTGGAAGGGAGGGCAACAAATGCTGGATTTTACTCTCTTAAAACCCACCGAACAGCCTGACTGCAGAGATGGGAGCACCAAGAACAGGGACATATCCAGGCATCAGCTGCAACCCAGTGCTTTGCTGTCACTTGGCCAAACAGCTCCAGTGCAATTAGGAAGCCTGGAGCAGATGAAGCTGCAAACTCCAAGGTGCAGCCCCCTCAAAATGCACAGCTCAGCTGTCTGACCCCCTCGCTGTGGGAACTGCGGTCCCCAGGACGCTGCAGGAGGCCACAATCCCCCACGCAGGCAGGGCAGAGCTCAACCTGTCCAACACCAAACAAAGCAGCTCCAGCGCCAGAGCAGGCGGTGCCACCCAAGGCTGACCCCAGCACAGGGCACTGGCGATGGTCAAACTCAATTAACGCCTGTGCGCTGCATCTGGGTCAGCCTCTGGAGTCCTTCCCCCATCTCAGCCTAGCCCCCAGACTAACTGCTTGCATGTCCTACTAAATTCTTTCAGAGGCTCCTCCAGAGGATCTGCTGGCGCTGGGAGGGAGGGTGGTAGGGCCAGGAGCAGGCAGAGCAGCATCAGGACGTGTTACAAGTCAGCTCTGGGGCTGAGCTCTGGGTGCCTGCGCTGGGCTGCTTAGGGATCACGCCCTGGGCATGCAGAAATTATTTCAACCCGATGAGACCCCCATGTCTGAGCCTCTGGGCACCTTCTGCGTCTGCCTGTGGTCAGAGCAAACCCAGCCCAGGGAGAGCAATTCTGGAGGGACAGATCATGGTGCTCACTGCTGGCAGGAAATCCAGTCCCAGCCCTCCCAGGTGCACCTTTAGCAATGAGCTCAGTGTTCTGTGAGTTCATCCACATAAACCCATTTCACAGATGGGGAAACTGAGACGTGGGACAGAACAGGCCCTTGCTCACCACCACCCAGCTGAGTGTGTCCCAAAGCCTCCTCAGCTGCCCTGGACATGACACAGAACATGCTGTCCAGGCCATGGAAATGCCATGCTTGTCCCCTGGACCTCTCTCTCCACAGGTGCCCAAGAAAATCCCATGTCTGGTCCTAAGGAGGGTCCAACTGAGCAGCTGGACAAGAAACATTTGGTGTTCTGTGGAATACACTGACTGTCAGCCATTCACACCCACCCTGCTTGGGTTTTTTGTGCTTGCTCAGAAACATCTGGCAGCCCTTAAACCCAGGCAGGTTTGCACAGGGCAGAGCAGTCAGACTAATGACCTTCAGGCAGCACAAGAGAGGACAGGGAGCAGGGGTTGATGGTCATTTTTACCCAAATTACCCAGACCACAGTGGAAAGTGCAAATGCTCCCCTCTTTGCTACCAATCACCAGCCATGTGATGCCAACTGGAGAAGTTATCCCTGTACATCAACTGTATTTTTAACCAAATAACACCAACCATAATTCCTCCCAGAAACAGTTATGGAAGATGAGCCTCCCTGGGTCAGGCCGTGATCCACAGCTAAGCCCTGTGCCAGCAGCAGGAACAGACCCCTGGGTCCCTCCCAGACAAGACTTGGGAACTCCCTCAGCTGGACTTCATTTCTGGTCCATGATGCTTAGCAGCTCCTGATGCATTGCTCTTTGCTAAGCACTGCCACAGTCCTTTTTAGACTCTTAGCTGAAAACCTCCTGTGGCAGCCAGTTTCACAATTTAATCTCAAGCTGTTTGATAAAGTCTCTAATTCTGCTTCTTTCCAACCTGTTGCTGATAGTACAGATGGAGACATGAGAGGGGTAGGAGGGACAGTCACTGCCTTCGTAACAACCCCATGAAACAACTCCCAGCAGCTTTTGGACCCGTGGGATGAACATGCAGAAGACAGGGCTCCCCAAGTCCTGCAGAGAAGGTGGCTGTGCCAGCTGTCAACCCAAAACCACACTGCTCTGGCCCAGCTCTGCATGTCACTGCCTGTGCTCTGCTTGCTGCAGGCAGTGAGATTTGCCTTTTGTGTTTTTATCCTCCTTTAGAGATGATGAAGGCAGGAACAACCTTTGCCACGCAAGTACGAGACTGCTGAATAGCAGGCAAACATTTATGGGCAAATATTCATATTCACACAGCAGAGTTCAGCAGTGCAAGAGGGCAGGATCATTGCACAATGTTCCCTTTATGCCTTGCTGTGACATGCAGCTTTTAAAAGACAACCCAAACTGTCTTTTAGAACAACCACTTTGCAGTAATCAAAAGCCAAGCCCCCCAAGCCCTGTGGTGGGTTTCTGCCAGCAGCGTGGTGCCCAGCAGGTCCACGGACAGGAACAAAGACAACTGGAGCCAACTGAAATGGCAGAGATCATTTTTAGGGACAGAGACTGGAACTACCTGAGATGGAAGTTAGCCCAGACATGAGGATTTGCACCCTTAACCCTTGTGAGAGGAGTCAGGGGAACTTTTCCTGACCTTCAGCACAAGAAACAGGTTGCAGAGCAGCCCGGGGGATGTGGCTGGGGCCAAGGGAAGCTCAGCACTCAAACACCCATGGCCAATGCTGGTACCAGCCAACCTCCCTTCTCACCACAGTCAGGGGGAATCAATACTGGGTCAAGCTACATGCCAAGAGCTCCCATGTACTCGGTCTGACTTTGCCAGAGGCTCTGGGTGCTTTTCTGCCTCTCCACCACTTTTTACCCCATTGGTATCAGCACCCAGTGCTGCTGATGGCCATGGCATGGCACTAACCCAGGGATTAGCTGCCAGACACAGGGGATGGGATGAGCCGTGCCATGGCTTTGTCAACATTTTCTACCAGCAAGGTTTTGGGGAGTGAGAAACACCATAGATGAGGCCACTGACCCAATGCTGATGTCTGACAGAAGGAAGATCTCCCTCACTTGTGGCTCTGGCACATCACCCAGGCTTCTCCTGGCATCACCAGTTTTACCTGTGCAAATCATAGCATGTTAAAGGCACAGTATGAGCTGCACCCACTAACTGCTTCCCCCACCCAGGCCTGGGGACCCTGCCACGGGCACAGCTCCCCCAGGAGCAGGGGAAAGCTGTGCCTTGCTGTACCTGGAGACACAGGGGTCTCCCAACAGGTTCTTATTGAGGCTTAAAACAAAATTTGGCAAGGCACAACCTGGAGTTCAGCAACGCTGAAAACCAAAGGGATTTAAGGAGCAAGTTTCCAGCTGAGGTAACAACTCTGGAGCCAAAGTCCAGATGCAAAATGGGAAGAGCAGCATGTCCAGCTGGCACATTACAGGGGCTTGAGGCACATCAGCACTGTGGGGTCACTGATCTGCAAGGTGTTTTGGGTGTCTCAGCTGAGCCAGGCCCCTCCTTGGCACAACATCTCTCCTGGGCATCACATCTCCAGCCTTTCACTTGCTAACTCTGTACTGGAGTAGTCAGGACCCAGAGCATCCCCCAGGTGGGATGTCCAGATGTTTCCTCACTTGTGCTCCTGAGCCAATACTTGGGATTTGTCCCCATAATTAGGGGACAAACAGCCTAGTTCAGACAGTGCAAAAGTGTGTAAATAATGTCAAAAGATGCTCAAAGTTACAATACAAGACCATGAAAGCAGAAGTGCAATGGCAATGACAAAATGGAACACTGAGAGCCGAAAGCTGCAGATGTGAGCGCACAGACCCACACATGAAAAAACACAGAAGGCAAAACTATTTATCTGATAATTTTCCATAAAAGGCTTCCCCACAGAGTATGGTTTATGGGAGGGAGCCTCCTTCCATTGGGCAATGGCAGAACAAATCAGCCTGGCTTTTTGGAATTTTTAGCAAAAAATGACCCCACTAGAGAGAGAGAAATAACTAACTAACTAAATAAATAGCCAGCTTCCCATCATGATGTTGCACTTCAACCTGAACATCTTTCCCCAAGGGATGATGTGGGAAGGGTGGCTGTGGAAAAAAATGGATTCAACTGTTAATATCCCAGCTTGCAGCCGCCAGCTGTGCTCAGGAACTGGAGTGAAGGGGTAGAATTGGGAGCCAGGCAGGATCCCCCTGAAGCTGCTGTGCTGGAATCCATGAACTGCAGGGGTTGGTGCAAGAAGGGTATCCAGATGCCTGGAATTGCCCCAGTGGGATTTTCTCATGAGACACTTGGGCACAGCTGCTCTGCCATGGGGAAAACAACCACATGAGGCTTCCAAAGCTCCCCTGGGGCAGCGATGAGAATTTTCTCCTCTATCTCCCACCAGAGACATACCCAGCAGCCTGGGGGAGTTTGAGCAGGGATCTTCATATCTCTGCAACAGATGGTGCTGCAACAGAAAGAGCACATAACGAATCTCCTCACTTCCAGGAAGCAAGAAGGATGGTCTTGCCATGCACGAAGGGAACCAGCGATTTCTTTTGCTGAAAGATTACCTCCTGCAGAATCACATCATTCAATGAAAGAAATGCCAGGAATAATTCACTTCCTTGAGCAACTCTATTTATACTCTCACTGCGGGCACCATCCTGCTCATGTACCTCCTGGCAGCTGCACAGGGTTCAGGTGGGAGCGGCTTGGAGCGAAACACATTTAACTCCAAACCACAAAAGTGAATTTCCCGGGAGGTGGGTTATACAGGAGAAAGGCAGAAACACCAGCCACTGTCACAGTCCCTGGGATGACACCAGACCTTGCATGAGCACCCCCCCTGCCCCACTTGGGGCTTTGCAATGGGGCAAGACCACAGTATCCAACTCCAGCAATACAAATTTAACTGCAACCTAATTCACTTCCATAATACCTGCACATAATGAGGATTTGCAAAGATTTATAGCCACAACACCCACCCCTGCTGCCCCTCGCAAGCCTCCGCTGTTTCCCTGTGAAAATAGTTTGCATTACCTCAGAATTCTCCAGGGAAAAAGCGTAAGTAGCAGCTCAGGAGTTTCAATGCCTACGTCACAGAGGGGGCTCATGGGGGGTTATTCTCAGGTTTTCTGATCACTGGTTGTTTGCTCTGAACTCTGTGGAAATGCACCAGCTCCCTCCCCCCTCCCCAGACCTAACTGCTCCTATTATAAACTTCAAAAGGTCGAGGTGAAATCCAAGCTGGGCTGTGGTAAAGACATACTGGTGGTGATGGTGGGGCCAGAGAATGGCCCTGGACCCCAGACTCAATGTAATGACTCCCAGGAGTCCCCCTGAAGGCAGCAGAGCTATGGCAGCATGACAAGCTACGTGCACAGGTGGAGATTCGCAAAATCCGACTGCAGTGGTTAAAGCAGGTGAACCTGCTGCTTCTCTAAAGTCCCAATTTTTGCCATAAATGGGCTCTCACCCCAGCCAGCTGGAGCTTTGCACTGCTTTCCGCAAGAGCCAGCTCTGAGAATTTTACTGACAACATCTTGGACAGCCAAGGCCATATTTTCACAATTGCTCAGCACCAGCCGACAGGGCCAGGCAGGCTCTATTTCCAAGCATCTCAGGCCAAGGCAGAGCCATAAGGTGGATGAGAAAGGTGCTGTTCTCTCCAGGACTGGGGTGTGAAGCAGTACTGAAGAGGAGGATTGGTCTATAGACTTCTGAACCTCCCCAGTTTATTGCTGTCCAGACCACAGCATCTGGAAAGAAGAGTCCAATAAAATGCTAAGTATTTATTTTTATGCTTTCTGATAGCAATGTGGTTGACTTCTCCTAATATGCCAACTCAGGAGCTCACTCCATCATTAGGAACAGACACAAACCTTGGATATGAACTTCTCCATTAACAGAAAACAGAAGGGATATGTAGAGATACAAAATGCTTTAAATAACCATCGAAAAATAGCAACCCACTAAGGTCTGTTTAAGGAGTAAGAAGGGAAAGAGCCCAGCCCCAGTTCTCTGCAGGGAGATCTTGCAAGGAGTGTGTGTCTGTACAGTGCCATCCCCGGATAGTCCATCCAGGAGCAAGGGGACAGCCAGTCAAAGCTGTGTCAAGGTCACAGGACCTCTGCCAGCAGCTCTGGTGGGGTTAACCTTCTCTGGGTGTTATTTAATGCACAGCACAGCCCATCAGACTCCATCCAACTCCTCATGTCTGTGCTGGAGAGAGGTGTCACATCATAACCCTGCTGGTTCCATCCCTGCAGCACAGGCACTGACTTCCCTCCCACTTCACACGTGGGCAAACTGAGGCACACCAAGACATCTCCCCAGCAGTTGGGTGCCAACTTCCAAACTATTGCAGATCTCTAGTGATATCTCCTTGGAGTATCCAAGTCCAGATCACACACAAAGGCAGCGGCAAAGGAGATGAGCACAGAACCAGTTACCATCTTACACAAACTCAGTGACTCCAGCCCTAATTTCCCCAGCATTTCCATCTCCTTTTCCCCAGCAAAGGTCCCTTCAGCCACCCACAGACCCACCTCATCCTCCATCTTCAGTGACTTCTTGCTCAGGAAAGCCATGTTGCCCAACCACCACACGCACTCTCCACCATCTGTGCCAGGCTCAGCCCATCTCCACCTGGTGTTTACACTGAATCACCTGCACTTTGGGGCCAAGACCACCTTTTGTTCCCTTTTTATACAGCACTTGGCCCTGTGATATCAGTACAGGAGTTGCTTGATTACACAGCTAATAAATAAACAAGGACCTTGATCCTCTTCAGTGTGTGTCTGTCCAAGGCTGCAATTTCCAGAGAAACCCCTGCAAGCTGTGCTTGACACTATCAGTAATTCAAATGTGTTTGGTAGATGAGATGTTCACAGGACAAGGAGAAGGTACTGCTGGGCCAGACCTTCCTACATGCAGGCAGGCATGCATGCAGCAGGGAGTGGAGAGCCCAAACTGGTTTAAACTCAATGTCCAGTAACACAGGCTATGTTCTGTGCTGGGCACACCCTGAACACAGCAAAAGGCCTGGTGTTTCATGCAGAAGCAGCAAGGACGGCTGGAGAAAGGTGGGCAGATGATCACTTAAAGGCAACTATTGCTACAGCATCTCCCTCATGCAGGGGGGTTTGCAACAAGGTCTTTCCTCCTGAAGGCCACCTGGTCCTGCTCCACCTTCTACAAATTGCATTCACTGCCCTGATGTCCTCCTGACACACACACTCCTGCCCCCCACACCAACACTCCTATCCTCCCTCCCACACTGACACTCACTCGCTGCTGAATTACAATGAACTCAAAATCCCAACCTCCAGGCTATCCGCTGCTACAGGAGCAGCCTGACTCCTCCATCCCAGGGCTCTGATTTCACCCTGATCTGAGGCGCAGAGGATGGGACACAGCATGATGGATGCAGCCGCTCACAGCTACTGCAAGCACATCCCCTCCCAACAATCCCCCTTTTCCTCCATCCCAGCCAGACCTCTTCAGCAACCGAGATGCTCTCTGTTCCCTTTGACTCAGAAATATCACTGGTTGCCTAGATTACAAAAAAGCAAGAAAAGAAAGCCTTGGAGAAAAATCCCAAGAGGGCATTAATTAGGAGGCAGAACTCCCCAGCTCTGGAAGCATCAAGGAGCGATACTTAAACTCCCAACCTGACGGAGTAACTTTGAATCATCTTTCATCTTCCCCTGGATCAGATGTAATCTAATGACATTAGCTTGGCTTCACTCTAGTGAAAGTGGCATTGGTGCGACAGAGGCAGGGAGATTAAAACATATGAAATAAATGTTCCTGGGGTGACTGACAGTATAATGGCATTCCAAGAGGCAGCTCAATCAACGCAAGACTAACAAAAGATCAGAGGGAAAGAGCCAGATTCGCAGTATCATCTGCAAACACAGCTATTTTCTTTTAATCCAGGCATTTTTTTTACATGACTGGCTCAGCCCCTATTCTTGGGAGTTTTCCCCAGGCTGTACAGCCGTATTTGGATGGGGGATGGCAGCTGAACCCTATTAAAGCCCATGCTCACCTGCTATTGAACTCTGTTAGCTCAATAGACTTGTTCAGGGCTGGAGCAGCAATCTCAGCACTGAAGTCAATGCGAGCATTGTGGGCTGTCCCCTCCCTCCCTTTGTCCCCATTGGATGAGGGGACTCAAACCCAAAACAGAAAAAGCTCCTTTCAGCACACAACTCCCCTTGATATTCAACCCACACATGGGCACACATGGAGGTGTCACACTCACTAAATTAAATCCCACAGATGGTTTTTACAAAGTCAGCTTCTCAGAGGGACAGCTGTCCCTTACCCAGGCACAGCTCAGGCTGGAAGAGCTCACCATTATTCCATTTGATTTACTGGATGATGTCTCCATGCACTGCGTGGCACTGCAGGAGGTGACCTGCATGTCACAAAGGTCACACCTCACGAGCCGCTGCCTCTCCAGGTACATCGGACTGGCTGCTCCGGGAGCATCATCCCACTGCTGCAGACACAGCTCACCCACTCTCACAGCAGCTGCCAGCAGAGCTTTTGTTTCTAGGAGGATCTAGGGCTCTCCTCATGCCCGAAACCCCACAGCCTGGTGCAGCATCCTTGTGACAGCCACCTCCATGCTCCAGGGACAGCAGCACCAGCTACAAAAGCTGGATTTCTGCAACAGCCACCAGCTTTTTGTTCCCTGGGACAGGGCACTGGCTGCCTGTGCTGGCTTCCTGAGGGCGCTGAAAGCAAACCCAAGTGTTTATACCTTGTAATGACGCTGTTTAGTCTGACTGCTGCGAAACAGCAGCGCACATGAAACCCAAGCCTCTGATGCCAAAGATAAGGAATCGGGACCTCTGGCAAACATCTGGCCATTTCCCCAGCACTGAACCCTCATCAAAGATTACAACAAACCATGGAAAGAGACAGGTAGATTTTAAATGGGTATTTTTAACAGGCTGGTAACTGGTGACCAGCATGCTGGCACCGCAGCTCTGCCATCGCGCCAGGACTCTGTGTGTTAGCAAAGATTACTCATACAAGCAAAGCCAGCAAGATTAGGTCTCAAAGGAATAATCCCATACAAAGAATTCACTGTACCTCAGCCTCCACAGGGCTAAAAAAAAAAATAAAATAAAAACTTTTAAAAAATTTTAAAAAAATAAAGAAAAAAATGAAGAAAAATAAACTCAGTACATCAAATACCAGAACAAACAAACTGCAGCAATTAATGGGAGAGCTCATGTGCAAACTGCTAAAGCATAATGATTACACAAAACAGCACACAGGACAGCATGTCCAATGAGTAAGAGCTGCAAGATCAAGACCAAGCCTCTGGAAAATTAAATACCCTACACCAAGGACTGTACTATGCCCTAAATGCCTGTGGCTCTTCCTCTGTCTAGGTCTGCACTCCTTGCTCAGGGACTGCCTCCAGAAGCAGGTCTATCCCACTGCCATCTGCTCCTCAAAGCTTCGAGAACATCTTTGATAAATGATCTTTTTTGCATATCCACCATAAATTTCAGTAGATGCCACCCCACAGCCATGTGTTTATTTTTCAAAGTCAAGACTTGATTAGAGTTCTTGAGGTTTTTCAGATTCATTTTTAACGTTTCCTTTCTGCTACAGGGTCAGCATGTGGAAATTGGATAAGCACAAACTAAAAATATACTTTTGTAGACAGCTTCAGCCCACACAAAAGGAAATCTTTCTTCTCAGAGAACCCACACTTTGAAGCCTGCAGAAACCCAGCGTATTTCTGACATTGGCAGATACACAAGGAAGCTCATCCCTTCCACGTGTTAAGACTTTTACATAAACACTCGGACTGTCAGTACTATCCTACTCCACATTTCAATACTGTCACCACAAGCTGAGCCAAAAGCCTCTTCTCTCTGCTAATAACCAGGCTTGAAGCAAAAGTAAAACAAGCTACAGGGGTACCCAAAATCCTCTCCTGTTTGCTTGTTCATTCAGGAAAGCAACAAACACAAGACACACTTTGCAAGACGGCAGTTTCACTCTCACCCTAATCAAGCCCTCCCACAGGAATCTGCCGGAAAATGCTCCTCTACCAACTTTAAAACACACAACAAAAAAGATCTAAACAACTTCAGTGAGAACCCTCTTGGCTTTAACATTTACTGGCTTGTTTAACAAAACACTAATTCATTGAAAGAACCCATCTACCTTTCGCTAATATTTCGTTGGCAAGGTGAGCATGTGGGTATGTTCCTGGATCTGACATTTTTGGTTAGTCTTTACCAGGACATCGAAATATTTACGTGGGAAACAGGGGGCTGACAGGACTACAGCCTCCTTCCCGACTACAGGACAGAGGCTTCTAAAGGCTACAGCGCTGGGCTGGGAGCTACAGGAGGCAATGATCCCATGGGGAGGCAGCCGGGGCTGCGGGGTGGCTCGGCTGAGAGTCAGGGTCACCCACAGGTGTTCAAAGAGCCCCCCACAGCAAGAAAAGCGGGGCAGTATATACTGGGGGCTCTGCTTCCCGTGGCCGGGTTTGGCTCTGCCTCAGCATCCCCGCGCAGTCCTCAGGCCAGCTTTTCCTTTTGTGTCACCCACCGCCGCAGGCAACACCTGGGCGGCAGGGGGACACCGCCGGAGGGACCAGGGACCCTGCCCCCGGCCGGAGGGACCCTGCCCCGGGCCGGAGGGACCAGGGACCCTGCCCCGGGCCGGAGGGACCAGGGACCCTGCCCCGGGCCGGAGGGACCCTGCCCCGGGCCGGAGGGACCCTGCCCCGGGCCGGAGGGACCAGGGACCCTGCCCCGGGCCGGAGGGACCCTGCAGCGCCGGAGGGACCCTGCCCCGGGCCGGAGGGACCCTGCCCCGGGCCGGAGGGACCAGGGACCCTGCCCCGGGCCGGAGGGACCCTGCAGCGCCGGAGGGACCCTGCCCCGGGCCGGAGGGACCCTGCCCCGGGCCGGAGGGACCCTGCACCGCTGGAGGGACCCTGCCCCGGGCCGGAGGGACCCTGCACCGCTGGAGGGACCCTGCCCCGGGCCGGAGGGACCCTGCACCGCTGGAGGGACTCCGCTCCGGGCGGGAGGAATCCTACCCCGGGCGGGACGGACCCTGCCCCGGGCCGGAGGGCTGCGAGTGCGCTGGGCAGGGGACTGCGCGTAGTGGAGAGGAGGGCTGGGGAACTCAGGGATGGGGAGAGCCGGGAGAGGGAGGCGGGCAGAGGAGAGCTGGAGGATTTGGGAGCAGGGACGGAAGAACGGGAGGAGCGAGGGGCTGCGGGAAAGCATGGAGGAACGAGGACAGGGGGTGGCGGGGCGAGGAGCGGGGGTGGGGAGGGGTGGGCGACAAGAGGATCGGGGGCGGCTCGGGGAGAGGACGGGGCTGGGGGGCGGCTGCGAGCGCAGGGCTGCGGCCAGCAGGGGGCAGTGGCGGCGCGGCCAGCGGCGCTGCCCGGCCCCGGCCCGGCCCGGCCCGTACCTGTACCAGGCGAGGCCCCGCTCGTAGTTGCGGTCGAAGAAGTGGGGCTCGGCGCCGACGGCGCGCACGTCGGGGTGCACCCGCAGGAACTCCAGCAGCGCCCGCGTGCCCCCCTTCTTGACGCCGATGATGATGGCCTGCGGCAGCCGCTTGCTGCCCTCGCCCAGCAGCAGAGCCAGGGCTCCGGCCGTGCCCGCCGCGCCGCCCCCGCCGCCCGAGCCGCCGGCCCGGCTCCCGCCGCCCCCGGCCGGCACCTCCGCGCCCGGCGCCGCCTCTTGCCGCCGCCGCCGCTGCTTGAGGCGCTGCAGGAGCCGCTTGCGCCGCGCCGCCGCCGCCTGCCAGGGGGGCAGCTCGGCCGAGCCGCCCAGGAACCCGCCGCCGCCGCCCTCGTCCTCTTCTGATGCGGCGCCGGCGGCGATGATGGGCCCGGGCAGCGTCTGGCAGCGGTCCGCCAGGCAGTAGAAGACGTAGAGGGACATGAGGAGGGAGCAGAGCATCACCAGAAACTTCTTGAAGATGCTGCGGGGCAGCGGCTCGGCGGCGGGGGCGGCCGCCGCTCTCACGGCCATGCTACCCCGAGACGGCGGCCGGGCGCCCTGGCCATGCTCCGCGGCCGCCCCCCGGCGCGGCCCCTCCGCGCTGCGCTCCGCGGTGCCGGGGGGCTGCGCGCTGCTGCATCGCCGGGGCCGCGCCGCCGCGGCACTTCAGGGGGGCATCCCCCGCGGGGGACAGGGGGGCGGGTTTGGGGGAGCGGGGAGCCGCCCCCGCTGCCGCTCCGGGGCCGGCGGCGAAGCGGGACCGGGGCTCGTCGCGGGGCTCCCACGTGCGGAGCCGGCCGCGGAAAACTTCGGCGGAGGCATCACCGGGCGTGGGGCGGAGCGCTGCCGGCAGCGGGGCCAATGGCGCGGCTGGGGTGGGGGGAAGGTGCCCCCGGCCCGGCCGCACCAGCGCCGGAGGGGCGGACCCCGCTGGGAAGCGCTCCCGAGCGCTTTCCGGGGCAGCGCGGCTGCAGCGAGCGTGTCCCGGAGGATGCTCTGGGGGATGTGCTGGGGAGTGTGCCGGGGGATGCGGGACCCCTCCGGGAGGCTGTCCCAGGGGCTGCGTGGGTGGCCGGGAAGGTGTCCCGGAGGTAGACGGATGCAGGAATGCCCCGGAGGCTGTGCCGGGAGGTACGGGGGTGCCCCGGAGGCTGTGGTGGAGGGTGCAGGGATGACCTGAGACCATCCCGGAGGGCAGGGAGGAGGTCTCGGTTAGCTTGTCTCTCGGTGCTGACTGCTCTCCAGCCCCACTGACAGACCCCGCTGCCCGCGGACAGCCTCTTTGGGCGGCCGAACTCCGCCGGACATTTCTGTCCAGCGCGTGCTGTGTGATGGGACACTGGTGTTCGGCTGACCGCGCTGTCCACCTGTCTGTCCGTCACTCCGATTTTTTGAACTAACCCCCCCGCTCCCCTCCCGACCTGGGAACGAATTCCTGATATGCCTAATAATCCACCCTTACAGACACAAATACCTTTACACGGAGGAACAGTCCCCCTTAAACTCAGTGAAGCCACTGACGGGGGTGTAAAACACACTCGCAGTATCACAGCCAACAGTTGCACCGAACTCTGTACTGAACACAGCACAGAAACACCGAAATCAGACTTTTCCCCTCTAACTTGCACAAGTTGCCCCTAGGCTGGCTGCAGAATCTGCCCCACAGCTGGTAAGAAATATCTACAAACACAACACGGTACTGCTCTTGGAATTTGCTCTTCTCCTCTGAGAGTATATAAAATGTAGAAATAGCTCTCAGCTTCATGCTTCGGCTGCCTGATTGTAAGGGCTTCGTTATTTCATTGCCTGTGGGAATGCCCTTTTAATTTGAAATGTTTGTCATAGATTATAGAATTTTTAAACAAACTTGCACATGAAACACTTGACTTAGATTTTTTTTTTTTCCTTCTGTTTGGTGTGGACCTAGCTGAGGAATTAAACTTCAACTACTTGGAAATAAAGCTGGTGTAGCCACAAATTATGCAATGAAAAGAGGGGAGAAAAATTGTGTTGACTTATAATCAGCCATCTGCAGAGCTGGCTGGCTCATAAAAATGTGTTTCCAAATAGTAAACAGACCAGAATTAATAACAAATGTTATTTGCAATGAATTATTCTACTAGATCTCCGTGTGTTTGGTGACTTCAAAATACTATAGCATTTCAGGTATTTCAGTGCTCCAACATGTAAGTAGATGCCTAGTGTGATTTACAAAACACTATAAGCAGGTTAGGCTCTCAACACCTCTAGGCAACTTCTTACATCATTAGGAACCTAAATGCCTTTATAAGCCTGTGCTCTGATCCAGCTCATTGAAGTCAATGAAAAGACTTTGCTGACATCAATGGCCTTTGGACTGGGCCCTGCAGAAGGGCAAAAGTGGTTTGACTTCTTTATGCTGGTCATTATGATACTTTTTTCCTAGACACTTAGAACAATGCTACGTTTTCTGTTTGAAAAAATGGTCATTTCAAATGGAGAAAAACAAAAAAGATAAGTGAAATCAGTGTGAAAGAGCACAGATACAGTGTGTATCTGCTGGGATTGTATTGCAGGACTTATGTTTGCAGTATTTTCCTTGGAAATATTGGTGTGAATCTCAACTTTCTTTTAAAGAGTCACTAGCTGACTAGGGAAAATATGACCAGAGCCTATATAAAAAGTTTCAGTGTCTAGAAAGCAATAAGCTAAATATATCTATATTTAAAAAAGCCATACAATATTTAAGGTAAACTTGTGATTTTTTTACAGACCCTGACTCATGGTTTCTGCCTGCTGGGGCTGAAGGCACCAGTGGTTCTGCAGCCAGGAACAACTCTCCAGTAAGGAAGGTGTCTTAATGCTTTAGAAAGGGCAATACAGGGAAATCGTATATAGTTTCTCCCCTCTATACCTGTGTTGCTGTGGACTCTGTTGGTACAGCTGCAAATTTGAGATTCTTTATTAGCAGCAGACTGGTTTGGACCTTATTTTTGGATGAGTTTTTCTTGCTACAGTGACCGTTTGATGAACGCTCTACTATAAAGCCAGAAAAATTATGTGGCTGACATCATGACATCAAGTGCTGGGAACTTACACGTCTTATCTATTTTAGCCCTGCTGCAAAAATAACCCTTCTCAGGGATAACTTAAGGGGTTTTTAATGACTTAGAGCTTGGAGCAAAAGGTGCTTTTCATTTTACTCTCTATCTTATGTAAGCGATGTAACATTTTCAGTGCAACCTCTTTCTTTTCCCCTTAAATTTCTGTCTGCCCATCTCAGAGCCTTTCATTGCACAGTGTGCCTCTCCTGAAGCCTGGCAGCAGCAGGGCTGCTTGGATCCCTGGGGCTCTAGGGCAACTCTGCACACCGTGGTGGGCACCTGAGCATTTGGTCACTGTCCCTAGTGTGCTGGCAGGGCGGAGGGGAGCGTGGCCACCCCAGCGTGCAGGGCTGTGCACCATGCCCATGATTCACAGTTCCCTGGCACCAATCCTGCTGCTGGCATGGGCTCAGCCCTGGGTTGGTCCTGGCAGGCTCTGCTCCGTGGTCCTGCTTGTGTTCACTCCTTACCTCGCTCAGTTGTTCCTTTCTCCTTTTATCTATTTACAGTTTTATTGCTTTCTGCACTCCTGCCTCCCCCCAGGAATGCTTCGCTGCTCAAGTAATTTCGGGTGCTACTCTTGAGGGTGAATGGGGCTCTTCTCCCATCATGGCTGGTGCCAAAATCCTCTTTCAGCACCAGCAGCAAGATTTCCTACTCCAAATAGGCTGATTTGGGATGCCTTTCATTGGGGTGCTGAAGAAACAGAGCTGCTTACCAGAAGAGACCTTTGGCACGTGAGTCTGCAGAGGCTTAAACTGAGCAACCGAAATCTTCTGCTCCTTTGGTAAACTACACTTGAAGGCTTTGCTTCCACCATCTGATATTTCCAGGAGCTTTCATACAGCTGGGAAAGGGGAAGGCTTCCACCTTGGATGCTTTGTGCACGCACAGCCCGTGCTGGCCCCACTGGGATGGCTGTATTTTTTCCCTTTTCCCAGTGACCCGTAGCATAGATGGGATCAGGGGTTAAACTGAGAGTATGGTGGAAAAAGGACCGGGAGCCCAAGGCTAGTGCAGCTTAACAAGTGATTATAAGGTCTGAAGGCAAAGGGAACCCTTGCTTGTCAGGAAGCTGCTGCTGAAGAAAACATCCCATTGTACTGGGGAGATGGAGTATGGGACAGAGGCAAGTGAAACAGATTGATAACTGAGGGGTGGTGTGACCCCACACAGGCTCCTACAACAAAAGCCCCTTCATCTGAAATGAATAGGAACAATGGCTAATGGGGACAGGCCAGCAGTGGCCAAGGATCTGAGAGCCAGAGGAGAGAGAGGAGGCAATGATGGGTCCTGTTCTACCCAAATCCTCTATTGATCTCAATAATCTCCTGGGCTTTCCACCCCTTGAAATCAGACAGAAAGTTCAAGGACTTTTTGCCTTTAGACTGTAGGAAAATGCATTGCTCTCGAGAGCCATTGGGATGTGCTGGGACAGGCTGCTGGGAAGTGCCCTGAAGCAAGCTGAGATGGCAGGGATGAGCTGCTGCTGTGTCCTGCACAGCCCTGCCGTGTCCCCAGCCCTGGGCTGGCAGTGGTGGCAGGGACACCATGGCTGCTGGCCTCATCCCGATGCTCGCTGGCTCCCAAGGGGATTCCAAATCCACTGAGCTTTTTGGGACAGAGTATGTGTGGATGCACAGAGCCTGGCAGAGTCAAATGCTGTCAAATTATTAAAATAAGAATTGTGGTCCTTCTATCAGTGGGCCAGCAGGGCCTCCTTAGGCACAGCACATGCTGAGGATGTTCAGGGCAGCGGCAGAGCCATGAGGGCACTGGGAATAGGAGTTGCATCCCCATGGAGCATCACCACAGGGTCCAAGCAGATGGGACAGGTGATGGAGAGGTGTAGGAGATCTGATCAGCATCTCTAGTTCTGGTAGTTTTGTTGAAAAACTATCTTGAAATATTGAGCCAGAGACACTACAAATGTAGGGATGGGATTTTGCTTTGGTTTTTAATACTTTTTTTTGTTTATCTGTTTGGGGTTTTGTTGGTTTTTTTTTTTTTTTAATTGTTGGGGTTTTTTTTAATAACAAAAGTATCCGCAGGGAATACCATGAAGACCAGGAAAAAAAGAAAAAAAGAAAAGTCTTGAGAGACTGTATTCACTCTGTACTCTCCTAACCTGACAAAACGACTTGTTCTGTTGCATAGTTTGCAATGCCAGTGCCCAAAAGCAAGCAGCCTTGTGAGCAGAACATGAGTGAAATCTGAGTCCTGCTTTGGCTGAGGCTGAGGGCCACATCTCTGTAGCTGATGCCTAGCCATGGCACTCAGTGCACCTTGGTTCTGATACCTCCTGCCCAGCTGGGATTAGGCCAACTCGATTAGAGAGCTCAGACAAGACATGAGGACATCTGGGAGGCCTCAGATCAGGAGCATGAATTAATAAGAACCAGTAAGAGGAGGAGACTGAACTGGACTCAGAGCCCTGATGGGAGCTCAGTGCTGCCAGCCATGGTGCCTGGCTGCTGGACAGGGTCCTGACTGCTGGCCCTGCCCTTCCCAAGGTGGCTGTCCCACTCAGGGGATGTCATGCAGGAGGGCAGAGCCTGGTGTCACTTTGTTGGTGGCTCAGCCGCCCCTGCAAGCAGCTGCAGCAGTGTTTCCCAAAGACTGGAGCGGGCTACAGACCCCATGGCCAGCAGGATTATGTTTCTCCCCTCTTTGCTGAAGCCACAGCTCCCAGCTGTGGAAGGACAGACTGGGACACGGCAGAGTCAGACAGGGCAGCCTCGGTGCATGGCTGTGATACTCAGCTGGTGCCTGCCCATCCCAGCTCCTTGTGCAGCCCACCAGGTGAGCAGGGACCTCGGCAGTGCAGCCAGCCCACCCCTGGTGCCCAGACAGGAACAGGGCCAGTGAGGGGCAGCCCCTGGACCCCAGCCAGTGGCACTTACTGCCCCAGCGAGCTCAGGGAGCTGGCACCACGTCTGTCAGATGCCTCAGCCCAGCTGAATCACACGAGGTGGGTCAGCATATCCCACAGGCAAGCAGCCGCATCCTGTCCACACCATGAATGTCCCCCTGAGCACCCCAAGAGTAGGTAAAGAACTCCTTTACTCCAGGCAAGCTGGAGCTGCTTGGCTGCAAAGGGCTGTGAGCCTGAAGAGCAACTGCATTGAAAGTGATGCCTTATCAGCTTGTAAAAATACGAAGCAGACACAGCAGTAGAGGGAAAAGGGAATTTACCTCGGTTTTAATAGGATTCTAGGTGCCCAGGCTCATCAAAGGTGGAAAACACACTGAGGAGCGAGTGATGAGCTGGAGCCACCCTGTACAACACATACCGGATTTTTATGGACCTCACAAAATTAGTATAGCTACTTAAAATCTCTCAATAAGAAACTTAATAAATGAAGTAATTGTCCCCTATTCTGATGAACCCTCCCCCCCAAATGAGACTGCAGCCTAGTTTACCAAAATGTTCCAGAGAGAAGGCTCTGTCCAAGGTTGGAGCTCCTAGTTCTGAGATAGTGTCAATGTTTGGTCTTCCTTGCTTTGCAAGAGCCCAAACTGAGCTAAATATCAGACCACAAGGGTTATAAACATGTGGGGCTAAAGTACAAGGAGTGTTTGTGCAGGGTGCAAGGAGTGTGTATAGAGGGCAACAGGGAAGGGAAGGGTATAAAAATATATTAAAAGGGTATAAAAAGAAGAGACAAAAATCACTGGCATCAAAAGGTCTGAGAGCTGCTGGGAATGGGAGTTGGGTGATGGTACATTGAGGGGTCTGTGTGCTGCACTGAGGGGGCTGAGAACTACACTGAGAGGTCTGAGAGCAATGCTGTAGGCTCTGGGTGCTGAGCCCAGCTCTCATCTCGGCTTTTAGCAGATGGGAAAAGGCATTATGTAATTCTGTGTTCCATGGAATGACATCCACCTCTCCCCAGGCAGCAAGGGGCTGCGGGAGGCAATGGATTGCCCACTGGAGAGCCAGGAAAGGCTGCAGGGATGGGGATGCTCCATTCTCAGCACAAAGCCACACACAGGGGAGCCACACATCTGAAACAACCTGTTACATCCGAGTGCTTATGCATCAGCAGCTCTCATCCATGGAAAATCCACTCATGGAATAACCTAGCATTGGGCACATCCTGAGATGGCCTGTGATGCCCTGTCTGCACATCCATGCTGCAGTGTGCTCTCTGGACACCCCAAGCAGTGCTTTTTTGGGGGGCTGGCAGCCCAGGGTGTTCCCAAAGCCTCCCTGGTGTTCCCAACAGCCCTCAGCTCCTGTAGGCAACTATTTACAAGAGCTCTCCAAGGGAAACCTATAAACTGCTCCCTGGTATAGATTCCTGAGGATCACTCCAGACAGCTATATTATCTGGAACATGAAGTAGTTACACTCCTGCTGCTCTTCCAGAGCTTTGCAAACAGATACTTGTCTCTTTTATTACCTTTGTTTGTGTCTGCTTTTATTTGTGGGCTGCGTGCTTCCTTGTGCTGGGTTTGATACAGTTGTGAGTGGCTGTGGGTTGGAACAACAATAAATACCTTCCAGGCCTTTTGTGCTTTTTAATATTGTTCTCCATTTTGAAAAAAAACCCCAAAGAAACAAGAAAAATACACACACACAAAAAAAAAGGTCAGGCAATGAAAACAATACAGGGAAAATGAAACCCTATATCTGCATTTATGGTTCTACATTAAACACACAGGGAAGGCTGGCTACTAACTGTTGATAAAATGTTTTGGTTCTGTTAAAAATGTGCTTTTGGGGAAAGTGGTGTGTTTTGTGGAGTAGGGTTGGCTTTGATGAAGATATATGCTTGGTAAGTTTCCCCAGTCCAGGATGGATATTCCAGCTGGAGAAAATGCCCCCAAGAGCTGGACTGGGGAAAAGGTGTACCCTACATGGGGCTGAGAGCTACTCACCTCATCTGTTTTTCCATAAAATGCCTTATCTCTCTCTGAAGGCTCAACCAAGCAGCTCTGAAGTTAAGGGCAGTCTTTTAATGGACTTAATTGGGTATCAGACGATGCTTGGAGAGCACTGAGGGCTGAATCAGTCTTCCAAAAGGCTGGAAAAAACAGCCAGAGACCCACTGATGAGAGCCTGGGTATAAAGCCCATGAGCTCCTCCCTTCAGAGCAGGCTTTAGGGATTATTTGCCCTTTGTACAGTGATGGTACAGGTGGAGGTTGAATGTGGAGGCACTGATTTGATCCGCATTCCTTGCTCTTTCATGCAATCCCTTTGGAATATCCCACTCCCCTCGGGAAGGATGAAACCACAGCTGGAAACAGCTGGCCCAGCAGCAGGACCTGAGCCCAGAGCCCCACAGTGCTCCTGGGGTGTTTGTAAGACCCAGAAAACATCAGACCCTAGGGTGTAACCCCGGAGAGAGAGGGGCAGTAATGCACCCCCGGCACACCAGCAGCAGATCTGCAAATCTCTGGGTGCCCCTCCCTGGGGACCCTGCACTGCTGCTCCCACTGCTCCACCCTGGCTGAGCTGGTGACAGCTCTGCTCATTGCCTCTGCTGGGCTGAAGAGAGCACTTTAAAAGGAAGCAAAGCAGTAACATGGCATTAGTTCTTGCTGGAAGGGGGAACGAGAGATGTACGTTCCTGCCTTGTATGGGAAATTTGGCCTTCTTGCATCAACCCAAGAGTTTGGGCTGAATGCTGTATTCTTAGCACCCCATCCTGAATCAGCCCGTGCTCCTGTGAGGCAATGCTAAAAGCCTCTGCCAGCCCTGAGATGGGTGGGCTTCACAGAGGGGGAAGTCATGCCTGGAGAATTCACTGAGGCCTCCAGGTCGGGCTGAGGATGGCTGAGCAGCGACCAGGGCCATGCTAAACACACCTGAAAACCCCAGGGAGGGGAAAACTGCCCTGCTGTGTGTTTGGTGCTGTGTCCACATCCATCTGCTGGGGATTCACTCCTGCACACCAACTTGTGGGTGAGCCCACTGCCCCATGAGGATGGGGTCTGGATACAGCCAGAGCAAGGTGCAACTCAGGACCCTGAGAGCCAATTCCAGTGTGTCCCAGATGGTGGAGGTAGTCCAGGACCGAGCATTTGTCAACTTGGGAACACAGCATACCAGTGTCAGCTTAGGCTTAATTTTCATGTACAGCACGGCGTTGAGAGTGTAATTACTGAGCTGCACAAGCAGTCGTCAGCTCGGCTGTTTCCAAACATGATCTTCAGTGCTTCACGGAACACAAGCAGACACTTTTCCCCAGTGCAGCTGCTGTGAGGTTTGGCTGAGGGAAGCAGTGGGGTTGGAGGGAGGCTGGACAGGTCTGCCCAAACAGCCTTAGCTGGACATAGCTAGGGAGGCATGGTCACCTCCTCTACTCAGGGAAGAGGGCTAAGACAGATAGTTCAGACCTGTTGTTATCCAGTGGTGTTGTCAGGGGCTTGGCATCTGCCCTGCACTAATTAGATGTGCTCTCTTTGCCCCACTCTCAGTCACCAGGCTCCCCCTGCCCACTCTCTTTTCCCTTCCTGGCCTCCACATTTGCTCAGGAGCCCTTCTGTCCCCCTTGGGAGCTGTCAGAGGCACCTTCAGAATGGTGGGAAGGCTCAGGCACTACTGAAGGTGGGAAAACCTCAGCCTTGAGGCTCCCATCACTGTATGAGCATGTGTCCCAGCTCAGAGGTATCCACAGAG